>CM030366.1:193150156-193750156 GCA_017893485.1 Hemerocallis citrina
CTTCTCAAAAATCAATTATTCATTTCCATAACTTTTGCCGATACCTGGGTATCACTAAGCCTCTAAAATCAACATCTTTCCATGTTCAACAACTTGGGGAACTCATACCCTTTTAACTGATGTTCATGTATTCATAATTCATACAAATTCTTTCATTCATTCTTATTTATTCATCAATAAGTACAATCTCAATCTATTCATTTTTACAATACACTTTACATATTCATCAAAACCTTCTCATTACAAGTTAATTAAGATTAAAACATAACCTTTTAAATTTCATCAATGAAAACTCATCTCATCATTTTTCTTTGATTTATTTTAAACCAATTCCCTACGTCATTAACCATATATATATTTTTCTTGAGTTCACATCTCATCTAAGCATGAATATGATTTTTATTTTCCCAAAATATAACTTATAACAAAGAGAATATTTTCAATCACTTCTTTTAAGTATCATTTGCAAAACAGTAAATTCAAAGTCAGAAACTGCATTTCATGCTATTTGTTAAAATCATAGAAAATCATATACATCACGAAACTTTGCATTATTTATATCAAAATAAAGGTGTAAAAGTTTACTACAATTTCTTATTTATAAGTTTCCTCAAAATACTGTATCTATAACCCTGTATTCTTCGAAATATATAGTAGGGTCGAAATACTGAAATACTGCCACTGTACAGTCTTGTAAAATTCATATAAAATTCATTTCTTTGTGAAAATTTGATTTCTCAGAATTTTCAAAAAGGTAAACGAGTCTACCATAATTTCTTAGTTCTGACTTTTCTCAAATTATTTCATTTTCAATGCTGAATTGATCAAAAGCCGAAATGTGTACAAATTTCTAGCAATCAGTCAACTACTAATCAGTTCTGAGTTTAGATTTTATTAAAATAGTAACCGACGTCCAAATCTTATGAAATTTTAAAGGGATGTTCCTGAAATATACAAGATGCACTCAAAAAAGTTTTAGCTCCATATTCTAACTATTTTATTAAATACAATTTTTTGATGGGCAAACAAAACTCAAAACAGTAACTTTTCTTGGCATGATTCATGAATTAGTAACTTTGTGTACAAATCTATATCCATATCATTTAATCTAATCATGATGTACTATCATGCAATCAAAAAATATCATTTCAACTTATTTACATGACAATATTAGCATGCCTTGACATTCTAAATATCATCATTATAATTTAACCACTACTCATATATATAAACAATTTTAAATATCAATTTTCCTACACACGCATGATACTAAATTTTAGAAAGCTCAAGAAATCACCTACCTTAATTGAAGAAAGAAAATGAACTCGTAGTAGATGGCTCCTAGCTCCAAGAATGTGACTCCATTCTTCTCCTAGAAAGCCTTCCTTTCTTCAAGCAAGAACTCAAATAACTTTTTTTTCTCCTCTCTTTCTTTTCTTATCTTTCTTTTCTTTTCTTTTCTTTTGATTCTTGGTGCATTTGTTCATGAATTAGGAGGGGCTATTTATAGAGCTAAATAGGTTAATGAAGACACATCCACTACCCAAAATAAATACCCATTATTAAGAGTAAATACTTACTCACCATTTACTACACAAACCCCCAACTCTTCCCCTTCTTATGCATGACAAAAACCCTTTAAATTTTTTCCATGTGCACATTTCTCATTTAGTTAGTTATTATTTATTTGATTGTACATGTTGTTACATGACAAGTGTGGGATAAAAAGTGTTTATTAAAAATGTAGATTAACTAATGGGCTTTTCTTTTAAATAATTTTTCTAATGGGCTTTAAGAAGATCTTTAGGCCTACGAGTTTTAATTAAAAAGTAAATAATACATTTGTGATTAGAAAATGAGTAGAGAAGTTCTCATGACATAATAAAATTTTAGGAATAAAATGTGTATGAAATTTTATGCGTAAAATATGTGCGAAAGAAAATAATAAATATTCGAATACAAAATAAATTTGAGAGAATGGAAAATATTCATAAACAATAAAAATACAACATACGTAAAATATTCATATTGATAGTGTTACAGATATTTCACATAACGAAAAAATATACGTAATCGACACGTGTATCGAAAATACGTGTAATACACGTAAAACACAAGGATTAAAATCAATGTTTGAGTTGGATAAAGATAGAATTGAAATGAGTATTGAGAAAACGGAAAACATATAAATAATCAGAATATAAGAAACATATGACATTTATATAAAAATACGTTTACGAATATTATTCGTAAGAGTACGAAATACACGTGTGTAATACACGAGGGAAAAATTGTCATTGCTCAATTTTGCGAGGTGTTACATCCCTCGCCGAACACAGAGATCGACGAGTGAAGGAGAAAGAGGCGGAGAATGAGAAGAAGTTGAAGGCCGTAAAGGTGGCCGCCATGGACAAGGTCATCCTTGCCCAAGATAAGACATACGATCAGACAATCTAGCACGAGCTACGCAAGTACCCGGAGTTCGAGCTCGAAGGCTTCAACTATTCTATGGTCTTCTCCGAGGTTCCAGTCACTATGGAGGGAGACGGTGAAGAGGGGGAAGACCAACTGCCTGGTGCGGAGGTCAACCCTCACAAGGCCGTTCCTGAGCTTGACATGGTGGGAGCCGAAGAGGTGCATCCTCCATCTGATAAGTAGTTTATCATATTTTTTTATTTTCTATATATTTTTTTGTATTTTCCGAATCGCGGACTGACCACCACTTTTTGTGTATAGTTATCAATGAAATGTAACGAATTTTTTGGGTTGACCACTTTGGACTTGGTATTATTGAGTGATTCTTCGTGATTTGGCCAAGTATGCGAGACTCAAAATAATATATCATCTTCTTCTCTTATTAGATGAACGAGCCTTTCTTGGCCGACTCCCGTGATATCGAGATCGAGCACCTTAGGGACAGGTTAAAATCTATGGAGTCCATCGTGGCACGCTATCGCAAAGATGACAGAGATCGACAAGCAGCTCTTTCTTATATTATGAACAGGTCGAAGGAAATAAGCCTGGAATCGACTTGTCTGAAGAAGTCGACCGTGACCTAGGGATCGCTGAGACTAGATGGTCGATGTCTGGTACTTTCTGTAACACCCCACATTTTTATTTTAATTAAAAATGTAGTTTTCAATTTTTGCACGTATGATGCACGTGCTAATTTATCCATCTCTTTCTCTTACTCTCAGCGATAACGTAGCATGCATAATCTTATTTAGCCTTTTTATTTAACCCATTGACCTAAAGTTACATTCTAACCCATTAGATTAATTAAAAAAGGAGAGCCCACTAGAATAATTAAGTTAGTTAATTAAAATGAAAGCCCATGGGACAAGCCCATTAATTAAATTATATTTTAAGTTGTGCATGGACTAATACATGACATGTAACAACTTTTAATACACATTTTTAAACTATAGGAATTGTAATAAATTTTTTTGCATGTGTGCACTAGTGCACAACACGTGCACGTGGAATATAGAGGCCAAGGGGGTTGGCCGGATTTGTTAGTGGAGGAGGGAAGTTGAGTTGGTGAAAGGTTGGGAGCATGAAAGGTTGGGAGTTTTAGGAGTTAGGATTGTGAAGAGTTGGAAAAATTAAGAGAGCAATTTATTAGGTGGAGATTTATTCAAATTGAACCCTCATATTGTCCTATAAATACACCATCATTTCTCCTTCTCTCGTCACACCTAAACTAAACAAAATTTAGAGAGAAAAAGAAAGAGATAAAGAGAGTACCTTTGTGCTTTTGAGGTTTGTTAGGAGGAGAAGGACAAGGAGATGCTAGTGGAGCTAATAGCTAAGAGAGGTCTCTTCATTTGTGATTTTCATTTTTCAAAGAGGTGGGTGATTTCTTACTTTCTAATTGTAGAGATTGCATGCTAAAAATTATGAATGAGTAATATAAGTTGATGTTGATGTGAAATATGTAGATAACAACCATGCTAGTATACTATTCCATGAATAAGAATAATCTTGTTGTGATTTAGTAAATAATGGCTACCATATTAATTAAAAGAAGATTTTGACTAAAGAATCAATACTATGAATCATGTTAGAATGCTTGAAAATGTATGCATGTCGAATGTGTTATTTATATGAGAATTTGTTGAAGAATGTCATAATCAATTTATGCTTTAGAGTCATGATGATTAAGAAAGAAGAAAGAAAGAAAAACAAATTAGGTTATCGCCATGAAACATGTTGACTTATGTGGAAAAATACAAATTTTGCATAAAAGAAATTTCTTGGGATATTCATGGTTGATTAAGAGACATGTTTGGTTTATTACAAAATTAGTATGAGTAAGAACATAAACTAGTTCTAATGAATATGATTCTTAAATTCAAGTTTTGAGAAAAATACAAGTCTATGTGTAAAATGAGAAGAAGAATTAATTAAAAATAGAAATATATTTTAATGATTTTGAAATTAGTTGTTTACTATTTTAAAAATTCATTCTCAGTCAAAAGAAAAGTTTATTTCAATATCCTAAAAGATTGGATCTTTGGATAAACAAGTTTTTGTGAAAAAAAAACCAATTTCTGAACAGTATGAACAAAAGTATATTAATACAACTCCTAAATAGAAATTACACTTGGACTTACTGGTTAGCTAGTGTACCACAGAGCACTATTTGTAAGAGATTTTGGGTTCGAAACTTGATAGTCACATTTATTTTTGATTCATTTAATTAAAAGCCCAACACTGGAGTTAACATTTGGGGTTTCGGTGTGTCTATTTGGACATAGAGTCCATATCGACTTTCTGGCTAGCGGGTTTGGGCCTTTGGGCATTACTGTAGCGCCGTGCGGTTCTAGGTTCGAAACCCCTTGACTGCACTTTGGGTTTTTTTATTATTTTTTTAACCTTTTCAATGGTTTTAATGAGATAAAATTTGGAGAAAAATACTAGAATTTCTATAAAATGAAATAAAGTTATTAAAAAGAGTTGTAGAATTTTTCAAGTATATTTGGGCTATAAAAATGAGTATTTGAGATAGAAAAATGAATAATGTGATTTCAAAACTTATTATTTGAGAATAGAACTTTCTTTGGGAAGAAGAGTAAAATATTATTTTGTGAAGTAATTTCTCTTGAAGAGATTGCACTCTTATTTTTGTTAAAGAATATTTTGAAGTGAGACATTGTAAGAGCTTGAATTTGTTGATGAAATTTTCATTTGATGAAATTGTATTCTTGAAAGGAATTATTTACTTATAAAGATTATGAATGAATAAATAGATCATTGATAGAGACAAGACTATGATACTTTGTGAATAAGTTGAAGATGAAAATAATTAAGTTTAAGACATGTTTATTGAAGGGTATGTGTACCCATGGATTCTTGTACATGAAAAAGTTGTGATTTACAGTTAGTGAGACCTCGGGTACCGGCACTAATGAATTGAAAAGAGTTGAGATATATTTTGAGATATGGCCATAGAGCTATCTCGTATTTTGTTGATTAAATCTGGTAGGAGGTAAAACTAACTCTAGGTATGGAAATTTATTCATGTCTTGAACTTAAGAATTAGGCATATAAAGTGAAGATGTAGTAAACCTGGACGAACATAAGTGAGGCACTCTATATAGTCGGGCGGTGGATTCCGGGACTGTGGTTGCTTCGTGGGAGACGGGATTTTATTTTAAATCCGGACTATGCGTAGTCAGGTGGATAGTTTACTGTTCTCCAATGTATATAGTATATCGGGGCTAGAGGGACACTTGCGGGATGATTCGGACGATGAAGGATCTATTATAACAGTCGGGCGGTGGATTCTGGGACTGAGATCCATATTCATGGAATGATCTAAACCTTGTCTTATTACTGGGTAGTTTTCATGGCGAGGGATCGAACCCTTAAATGTGGAGTACGTAGGTGCTTGCTCTCGGACCTATATAGTATGGGATGCATAGAATCCGAACAAGTATGTATTAGTGTCATCCTAGTATAAAATGTGTGCATTAGGCATTAAGACATCGCATACACTTACATGTTTAGAATAATCACTTTTTGACATTTTATTGTTCATTCAAATTTGTGGTTTGTTAAAGTATTGAGATCGTTATATGTACGGCATAGAGAGGATGGTCGAGTATAACATTTTCGTCAGTTGTAAGTGACTGACGTGCGCACAGCTTAATATGCAGGTAATGGACATTTTCATGAAGAAGTAAAGATGTTATGATGCTGTTGATTTATTACATTGAATAAGTTGTACAAGTTGTATACTATTTTCGTTGTTGTATCTTCTGCTATGTAAAAAATTGTAAAGAACTCTGATATATGACGAAATTTTTTAATTTCCTTGTAAAATTGTACAAAGTGAAGTGTAAAGATCCTGTGGAATCTCGAATTCAATCTTATTTGGAATTCGGGGCGTTACACTTTCGCTCGGCGACGACCTCGGAATCGTTCCTTCTTGAGGAAATAGTGGAGAAGGAATTGGAGATACAAAGATTGAATCGCGCTTCAGATGACCGGGTCTCGAACTGCTTCTCTAGGAGGTGGTTGGCCATCCGTTGGTTGCCCTTCTCTAACCCTGAGGTTCTAGCAGACGAACCCCGGCGATGCTCAGAACTCGGTGGCCGGGGTGTCCACCTTGGTCATTCCCAGGGGGGAGGTTGACAGGCCCGTCATGAACAAACCCACTCGGTCGGGGTTGAGCTAGTTCTCGCTAGTCCCCGGGCCACCCAGATGGAGGAGTAGATCGTTCAGACGATCTTTATAACTTGTAATTTTTACTGTAGTTTTGTTGTAACTCCTGTATCCCATTTTCTGTATTTATGTACTATATTCTTTCTCCCAGTGTATTCTATCTATTTGTACCCCTTCTTTTTCCTGAACCGTGTATTTGTTCTTCTTTCTAGTATTTATATATTCACCTATTTGTTTGATTCTTCTGTGATTCTTTTATCTGCCAATTATTCTATCTCTGGATGATTTATTGTTTCTAATTTATTGCATTTATGGCCTAATTTCTTATTTATTTGGTTCTACCTTATTGGATCTGGTTTTCTACCCAGTTTACCCTAATTGAACCCTTCTACCCGTCCTACTGGATCCAAAACCGCAACCCAATACCCTCTTGTTTGACCCAGTCTTTCCCAGATCTTCTTTACGTCTGTATCTACCAAACAAGCAGATCATATCTTCTCCCATCTTCTCTTGATTCTCCAAATCCCTACTTGCCAAAATCTCTCATTATAACCCCCAACAAAATTTGCTACTCCTGTCTCTTATTGCTATCCCCTAAACCCTAACTCTAATCACTATCTATCTCTCTCTCTCCTTGTCACGTCCCGCTTCCCAAAAAAATACGAAATACGGTACGCGACTAAGCCCAGCGAATAGTTTCCACCATCCATAAGCTGTACGAATCTGCTTGACTCATCACAATAGTAAATATAACAGTATACTCCAACCAGGCATGCAAAAACAATCATAACTCAACAGTATTTGTTGCATCAATAATAAATGTTCCAACAAATACTAGATCCAAAACAAAACAATAATCCTGGGACAATAAGCCCAAATACAAGTCTCAATAGAGTTCATGAAATAAAATATTTCATCAAAATATTTAAGCAAATTATTCCAATTGCGCATCTCAAAATTTTTGCTCACCAACTCCAATAGGCAATTGATTAGCAAAACCTGCTCATATGGTAATTACAAGGAAAATAGGAAAAACAGGAAAATATATCGCCCGTTAGATGTAAGTTCGGGCCGCAAGCAATACAAGTAGGAAAATGAAGGAAAAACTAAACTAAACATGTAATACTAACATGGAGAGGGTAGAAAATATAACAGTCTACAGATGATAGTAAGCAGTGCAATGATAACATGAGAAACATAACAGTAACAGTGTGTCAACGGTAGCAGTAATCAACAGTAACAGTAAAGATCCACAGTAACCGTAATAGAATATGACAGTGTAAACAGTTATTCATATGTCTAATGTTCATTAATAGCTAGGTAGCACTTCATGTGTCTCAGAGTTTACCAAATGGTTGCTACTTCAAACAGTTTCGGTTTAAGATTTTGTAGTGGAACTTCTATAGGGCAATATATTCAGACAAATAGTAACATTAACAGTAATAACAAATAGTACCGATTTCATGTATCATGGCCTCATGCATCCAGAGATAAACAATAGGTACCACAGTAAACAGTGAGAAAATGAGTCCCTTCTGAATATGTATTTCTATATTGTCCACTACTCGATCTTTTCCCTTACAAACCCCGGCTTGATTTCTTTTATTATAAATAAACACGTGTGAATGAATACCAATAAGCTAAAGACATGGCAAGAACATGAAATATGTCTAAGATGAAATAGTGATTGCAACGGTTGATGAAAACAACTCATAATAGTCAAAACAACGATATTTTCAGTTCTGGACAGCAAGATACTAGTGTACCAAATCTGAGATTCCTGTTGCTATGGAATAGAAAATCCAGATCTGTCAGAAAATCTAGAAACTAGACTCTCTGCCAATTCTAGCACAAATATATAAGTCACATATCAGCCACATAAATAGGGTCGAAAAAAGCGTTTAATACAGTAATCGTGTTCAGCCAGAAAATGCAAAATCATCTTTATAAGCATGAAAAGAGTTCAAAATCATCATAATTAAATTTGAGAAAAATCTGGAAGATTCCTGAACATATCTAGTTTCAAAATATAAAATATCGTGAATTTATATTACAGATAGTATAGTCAACAAAATTGGGAAAATAGAGTAATGCAACAAAATCTCAATTCTGAAAGTTTAGACACAGCAGTACCAAAACAGAGATAATTCATAAAGTATAATTCTAAATCCGGATCCGTTAAAAGGTTAGTAAGATAGAAAAATAAGGCTACAGTTCTTATTCACAAAGTTTTCGTCCAAAACGAATAGAATCAGGTTGAAAATATAATTCTTTATTGAACAGCATGCAGTTTGGAATATTTCCATTGGTTTCAAAAGCATGGAATGCGATACAAAATTCATTAATTAATTCCAAAAAAATTAGGAATTGCTCCCAGTCATATCTAAACATAATCACCAAAATGTAGAATTCAAATTCTATTTTTAATATCAGTTTTAAAATAAAATTCCATACAGATTACATATAGTTCAGAATCTGCAAAATACGATATGTCTGCAGTAAAACGGCAATAATTCATACATCAAATCTCGAAATTTAGATCCGTCGAAAATACTGAAAACTAGAAATCAGAGACTACAAATCATGTTCACAAACATATTTATTTTACTGATGTTAACAGGGTCGAAATTACTGTACAAAATAGGACATCAGTGAACAAAAGTTTTCTTCGGCATTTTATCAAACAACTTAACTACAAACGGTCCAATCTAGATATCATACAAAGCATGGTAAATGTGGGTTACTCAAATCAGCATGGCATGTGAACAAACGGTCTATAATGAGATACATCCAACGAACATCTATGCAACAGTCATCTACAACATACGGTGTGTCACAAACAACATATAATCAAACTGTCCACTAATCTAATTGTTTTCATGCAATGGGTGTCAATTATTATAACTACTCATGATCAAGTGATGACGTCAATAGTTAAACTAATTGTTGCCACTGAAATCGGTGTGGGGGTAAACAGATAGATTTGTGGATTCGAGGAAAGTTGAATAGTCAAACCTGAACGACTTCACCGGAGTTTGGCCGAGATTCTCCTGCCGTTGACCTGCAAAAAAGTGTGAAACACCGGGGTTGATTCCAGCGACGCACCCTCCAACGCTCTTGTCAGTAATTAGAAAGATTATGAAAGAGCTTTCATTGGCAAAAGATTGATTACCTGGTAACAATGGGGGATGGGGGGTATTTATAGCCACCTTAGGAACCAATTTTGGGATAAGATCAAATTCCTACTTCCCAGTGAATGGATAAAAGTGATTAGGACCGTTGATCAAGGACAATCATAAACCCTAATTCTTTCCTATCCAGCTGGACTGGGTTTCTTATGGGGTGGAACCCATACCCAGTAAGACGGATCCGTTTATGGGTTATTAGGCTTTTGGAAAAAGGCTCAGTCCCCATTTCAGACCCGTTCGAAGATAAAATTACCATTTTACCCCCGAGCTTTAAGATCCGTGCCTGATTTGGATAGTTCCAATTTAATCCTATTTTTAGCCATATCACGAGCCCCCCACTCCCGAAGATTGAGTTTGATCAGCCTTTGAGGAGTAGTTTTACTGTTTTAATGGCTTGCGGAGTTGTATTGGAGTCCAAATGAGGGGTTTCGAATCTTCATACGAGGTATTATGGTGATTTCGGAGTTGGTTGTGTGCTCAGGATTGTTCTTGAGCTCTTCTGGATTTTAGGTGAATTTCCTTAAATTTTTATTTATTTTTCGGATCATTTATTTAATTTTGCGAAGCGGTGATTTATTGTTCGAGGGTATTAATTAATTATTCTAAGCAATAATTATTTTTTCAAGGGCTCAAAAATACTTCCCTGAATTTATAATTATTTTTTAGAGTTTTTAATTAGTTTTCCTGAATTTTAAACATTTTTTTGCAATTTTTTAAATAAATAATTCGAATTTAATAAATAAAAAATAAAATTTTATTACCATTTATGACATGGCAAGATCTGGGCTGCCCATCTCGTGCCAGGGCATGGTTCTGAGAGATCGGACGGCGGAGCGGCACTGAGCGACGTGGGCGAATTTGGGGCCTTGATCAGACTATGGTACGAATTTTGAAGTGATCTGGAGGTCTGTGTTGCTCGGTAGTATTTCCTTCGTATGAGCAACTCGGAAGGCCAGTCGCTCGGATTGAGATTCCGAGTGACGTGGCGCAATCCGGGCCGTCCATCACGTCGCGGCACGAATCACGAGGTCATCTGACGATTGATCTTATTCTTGGCCACGTGGTTGAATCAGGGTCGTTCATCGGGCCGAGGTGCGAATCTCGAGACTATCGGACGGCTCGTACTGCTCGGCGTTATTTTCTCCGTATGATTTGCTCGGATCGCTAGTCGCTCGGATTGGGTTTCCGAGTGACATGGGGCAATCTGGACCGTTCCTCAGAAGGTTTTGCACGAATCTCGAGGCATGACGATGTGGATCACAAAAAACGTGATCTTGGTCACGTGGCTGAATCAGGGCCGTCATCAGGCCGAGGCACGAATCCCGAGACGATCGGACGACTCGTACTGCTTGGTGTTATTTTCGCCGTATGAGCAGCTCGGATCGCCAGTCGCTCGGATTGGGATTCCGAGCGACGTGGGGCGATCTGGACCATTCATCAGAAGATTTTGCACGAATCTTGAAGCAAAAGACGGCGTGGATAACGAGAAAACGTTATTTTGTCGTTTAGTGATCGTGGCTAAATCTGGGCCGTCTGATCATGATCTTGCACGAATTCTGAGGAGAAAGTCATTTTTCTCCAATACGCAGCTCAGAATGCAAGTCGCTCGGATTTGGAGTTCGAGGGACGTGGCTCAATCTGAGGCGTCCATCTGAAGATTTTGCACGAATCTTGAAGCAAAAGACAGCATAGATCACGAGAAAATGTTATCTTGTCGTTTTGTGATCGTGGCTAAATCTGGGCCGTCTGATCAAGATCTTGCACGAATCCTGAGGAGAAAGTTGTTTTTCTCCAATACGTAGCTCGGAATGCAAGTCGCTCGGATTTGGATTCCGATGGATGTACCTCCATCTAAGGCGTCCATCTGAAGATTTTGCACGAATCTTGGAGCAAAAGACGGCGTGGATCACGAAAAAACATTATCTTGTCGTTTTGTGATAGTGACTAAATCTGGGCCGTCTGATCAAGATCTTGCATAAATCCGGTGGAGAAAGTTATTTTTCTCCAATACGCAGCTCGGAATGCAAGTCGCTCGGATTTGGATTTCGAAGGACGTGGCTCAATCTGAGGCATCCATCAGAAGATTTTGCACGAATCTTGGAGCAAAAGACGGCGTGGATCATGAGAAAACGTTATCTTGTCATTTTGTGATCGTGGCTAAATCTGGGCCGTCTGATCAAGATCTTGCACGAATCTTGAGGAGAAAGTTATTTTTCTCCAATACGCAGCTCGGAATGCAAGTCGCTCGGATTTGGAGTCCGAGGGACGTGGCTCCATCTGAGGCATCCATCTGAAGATTTTGCACGAATCTTGGATCAAAAGACGGCGTGGATCACGAGAAAATGTTATCCTGTCGTTTTGTGATTGTGGCTAAATTTGGGCCGTCTGATCAAGATTTTGCATGAATTCTGAGGAGAAAGTTGTTTTTCTCCAATACGCAGCTCGGAATGCATGTCGCTCGAATTTGGATTCCGAGGTTGAATGCAAGTTGCTCGGATTTGGATTTCGACGGACGTGGCGCGATTTCCACCATCTGTTTGAGCATTGGGCTCGAATCTTGAGGCAAAAGACGTTCAGGCTTCAGCGTTAGTCGTTTGCGCTTCTAACGAGCCGTTACGTGGGCCCGAGGTTTTCCAAGGCCCATCCGAATTTTTCTAACTCTTATAAGTTCTCTCTGTTCCCCTTTCCCCTCTTTTTTACAGTTTTACTTACTCCTCACTTTTGCTAGAGTTGTTTTTGCTCTCGAGCGGCGCTACTAGCTTTCGTGGCCAGGCGAGTTTGAACTCCGGCGATCTATTCTGACCGTCCACATCACTTCAAGGTTAGTCACTCCCCTCTTAACTTTGAAAAATGTCTAGAGTGTCGTCTGGGGATGAGACCTCCACCTCGGACCAAGATACTGGCCGAGCGGTAGTGGTCGTACCGGGGAAAGGGAAGGGAGTGGTCAAGTCGGCCAGGGCGACGACGATAGTGGAGAGCCCGAGGGGTGCAGGAGAGTTGGGTCGACTACTTTCCACACTGTCGAGCGTCCGTAGGGTCAGGAGCTACCCCGAGGACCTTTTAGAGAAGGCGGTGCGCGGGATGGCCTCGGTGTACGAGGAGAACAATCCGAGGGATCCTTCCGAGGTGGATGAGATCCCTTCAATTATGACCGAGGCGGATCTGCATCGGATCAGGAAGAGATTTCGTATCCCGAAGGAGTACGTTCTGCTGCTCCCCGGCCCAGGCTTTCGAGAGTGTACGGGGATATCATCGGACACGTGCGTCTTCCCGTACGACGTGCTTAATGCGGATCTTCGGCTGCCGTTGCATCCCTTCGTGGTCGAGGTACTATAATTGTACGGTTTGAGCCCAGTTCAGTTCATGCCGAACATGTGGCGGCACGTTATCGCCTTCGTCCTCTAGTATCAGGCGGTCGGTGTGCAACCCCAACTCGTTCTGCTTTGAAGCCTCTACCGCATCCGTCGAATGAGTAAGATGGAGTACCGGTATTACTTGTCGCCGAGGAAGGGGGTTAAGTTGATCGAGAACCTGGACTCCATCAAACACTGGAAGGAGAATTACTTCCGCATCCGAGGTCCCGAGCCGTGGGGGTTTTCGACGTTGTGGAAAGAGAAAGTTCCGAAGTGGGCTAAGTCCGAGCCGGTGCTCACCAGAGAAGAAGAGAAGGTAGTGACGAAAATCCTCGGCCTCCTGACCCTCGGTTGGAAGGATATTACCGAGGAGGTCTTGTTCGATGGAGGTCTTAGTCCGATCGACCCCAGTACGCTCTCTTTCTTTTTTCTTATTTGCCTGAGTGTCTTTAGTGTTTGTGTGTGTGTGTGTGTATTTTTTTTTTCACTAACTCTTTTGCTGGGATTTTCCATTGTGTGCAAAGGCCCCCAGTATGGATTACCGAGTGTTGATGGCGAAGAGGAGCGCCGCCGTGGCGAAGGGCACGGAGACAAAGAAGAGGAAGAGGACCATGGCGGGGCCACCTTCCGGCCGAGTAGTACAGGCACCCTCGGCACCATCGGTCGTTGTGGACTTGGTTACCGAGGCCCCTTCAGAACCGCAAGCTCCGGTCCATTCGGCAGATGCCCCGGGATCTTCGAGCGGAGCGTTCTCTGCCCGCGCCACTGGCCTTGGAGGTGCCGCCGCTCACAGCCGAGGCGGAGGCCATCATCACCGAGGAGCATGATATGGCTAAAAATGGGGTTAAATCGGAACCTCCCAAATCTGGAACGAATCTTAAAGTTTAGGGGTAAAATGGTAATTTCGCCTACCGATGGGTCTGAGATGGGTACTGGATCTATTCGTCAAAGATCCAATAACCCACGAACGGATCCACCTCAATCGGGTGCGGGTTTCAACCAGCAGAAAGCCCGATCCCGAGGGATAGAATTAGGGTTTCCGATTAAATCCTAATCAACGGCCCTGATTTATGCCTATTCTTCCACTGGGAATTAGGGATTACATTCCTAATCTGTTTACAAGGAGTATATTCCTTATCAGATCACGGGGATTACATTCCTAATCGGATCCCTAAGATGCCTATAAATACCCCCCATCCATCTCCATTAAGAGGTAATCAATCTTTTGCCAGTTTTCACGCTCTTTCTTAATCATCCCTGATTACTGACTTGAGCGTCGGAGGGTGCGTCGCCGGGAATAATCCCGGTGTCTCGCACTTTTTGCAGGTGTACGGCAGGAGTCAGCATCAAACTCCGACGGAACAGGTATACAGGTTTGCTATTCAGTTTTCCTAAGAATCCACAAATACTATATGTTTGCCCCCACACCAAATTTAGCGGCAACAGATTGGTGCAGTCTGTGGGAAACTAACGAATATCAACCTCCCCTCTTCCCGTTGGACAGATCTTCTCCAGCCATGCCTCCTAGGAAGGTCAGATCCAGAGGGTCCAACCGAGGACCCAACCCCGATCAGCAGCAGGAAGTTCCCCCTCCGTCCGCTCAACAGCAGGGGCAACTTCCTCCTCCAGCGGAAGACCCACTCCAACAGGACCTTCCTCCTCCTCCTCAGAATCAACAACCTCCTAAGGGTCCCAACCCTCAGAAACAGCCTCTCCATCCGGACCATGTCTCCATCCACAATGCCTCTTTGGATTCTATGGCCTCCTATAATCCCCGAGCTTCCGACTTCCAACAAAAAGTCCCCAATCGGCCGAAAGGTGTGGATCTTCGCCACCATCTGGATGAAAAGCGGGCCCGAGAGGGAACCTCCCGCCAACACCGTCCGGATGAGTGATCTCCTCACCGCCGAGAATTCAGAAGGTCCCCTACCCGAAGGGGGCTGAGAGAGTCCCCCGAGCATTACAGAAGAAGGCCACACTCCCCTGCAGGACGGCAACAGCCTAGGAACGATGAGGCACCCATCACCCGTGCCGAGTTCCAGCAGTTCCAAGCGACCTTCCTTCAAGCTTTCAATCTCCGTCCTAACACCAATGCTCCAAAGATCCCCTCTCCTCCTCCGGTCCGAAGTCCTCGCCGACGGTCCCCAACTCCTCCTCCCGCACCTAGCAACTCCCGGCATATGCCAAGTCCTCACCGCTCCAGGAGCTACCATCGTCGTAGCCCCCGCTCTCCCTCGTACGAAGACGAGTCTAGAGGCTCGGCTGATTACCGTCGAAGGGACGATGCTGTATACCGCCGTCTCCATGAGATGGAGAGGCGCTTGGGTCAGTTAGACCGAGAAGAAGAGCTTAGAGGAAGGACTCTTCATCCTAGCAGACCTCCTTTTTTCCGAACCATAATGGATGCGCCCGTACCAATCGGCTTCAAGCCTCCTCAATTTGAGACCTACTCCGGGGAGACTGACCCCGTCGATCACATCGAGAGCTTCAAGACCCTAATGCTCATCCATCAAGCTTCCGATGCTCTGCTCTGTAAAACCTTCCCCGCAACTCTCAAGGGTCCAGCTCGAGAATGGTACTCTCGCCTTGCCCCATCCTCAATATTCTCCTTCGAGCAATTCGAGACCCTCTTCGTCACCCATTTTGTAAGTAGCCGTAGAACTGAGAAGACCAGCATATCGCTACTGTACCTCCACCAGAAGAAGGGTGAGAAGTTGAGAGACTATGTGAAAAGGTTCACAGCTAAAGCCAGGTCCATAGCATCCCTCGACCAGTCGGTCGCTGCAGCAGCATTTCAGTCCAATGTCCTCAATTCCAGCCTCCGCTCCTCCCTCGCCAAGAAGCCCCCGCAGAACTTCTCTGACCTCCTCCTCCGAAGTGAAAAGTATATTCGGGCCGAAGAAGCCGAGCACTGCCCCAACTTGGAGGGGTCTTCCTCTGGGTCGAAGAGAAAGGGAACAGAAGAGGAAGGAGCCAAGAAGCTCCAGAAGGATAATGCCGGCCAGCGCTGACCTCCCCTCAGATTCGAAAAATTTACTCCCCTTAATGCCAATATCTCCACAATTCTCAAGGAAGTTGAGAAGGAGGGGGTGATACCTCCTGCACCAAAAATGAACACCCCTGGCAAGAAGATGGATAAAGAGAAGTGGTGCCGCTATCATCGGGACCACGGCCACGACACCAACGATTGTCGGGCCTTGAAGAATGAGATAGAAGTCCTCATCCAGAGGGGGCAGCTGACCAGATTCGTGAGAAAGGACCGAGCCGACCTTCCTCCCCCGCCTCGGGGGGCTAATAAGCGTCCGGAACGCGATGAAATGCCCGACTTCGAAGAGGAGTGTGTCCTACACCTCATTCATGGGGGCCCAATGGGGGGCTCCTCAAACTCCTTTCGAAAGGCATTTATAAGAGAAGTCAATTCGGTTCGCGCCACCCCTCCTCCCAAAGGCCTCGGAGTGCCCGTCACATTCTCAGACGAAGATCTTGAAGGTGTCTGCACCCCTCATCGTGACGCACTCGTCATCAGCCTCCACATGGCGAACTTCAAAGTGGAGAGGATCCTAGTGGACAATGGCAGCTCCATTAACATCCTCTTCCTCGCCGCTTTTAAAGGCCTAAAGCTCTCCCGAGACAGACTCAAGCCCGCCGGCTACACGCTCCATGGGTTCACGGGAGTGCCAGTGACTATTGAAGGGGTGATCACCCTCGACGTAACCGCTGGTAAAACTCCTACTACCCGAACGGAGTCGATGGACTTCATGGTCGTAGATGTCCCTGCAGCCTACAACGTCATTCTGAGTCGGCCCGGCCTGGCCGCCCTTGAAGCCGTCCCTTCTGCCTATCACCTCAAAATGAAATTCCCCACCCGGGCAGGAGTAGGGGAGGTAAAAGGCAATCAGGAAACAGCCCGCAAGTGCTACATGACCTCTACCCTCGGTCTGGTCCTCTCCCTAGAAACTCTGGAAATCCCCCAAGATGCTGCCCGACCGACGTCCGAGCCGGTGGATGAATTGGAGGAAGTGCTCTTCTCAGAGCAGGACCCAACTCGAAAGTTCATTGTTAGCAAGACCCTCCCGTCCGCCCTATGCTCGGACATTGTACAGTGCATCCGAAGGAACCATGACCTCTTTGCTTGGTCAGCTGCAGACATGCCCGAAATTTCCGAAGAGCTCTTGGTCCACCACCTCAGCGTTGTTCCGGGGTCCAAACCGGTTCAACAGAAGAGGCGCAAGTTTGCTCCCGAGTGCCAGCTGGCCATAAAAGAGGAGGTGGAAAAGCTCTTGAAGGCCCGGTTCATACAAGAGGTGAACTATCCCGAGTGGTTGTCGAATGTAGTAATGGTGAAGAAGTCCAATGGGACTTGGAGGATTTGTATCGATTTCACTGATCTCAACAAGGCTTACCCCAAGGATCCCTTTCCTCTTCCGAGTATTGACACTCTGATTGATGCCACCTCGGGACATGAGCTCCTCAGCTTCATGGACGCCTTCTCAGGCTACAACCAGATTCGGATGTTCCCTCCGGACATCCCGAAGACCTCATTCGTGACCGACCAGGGCCTTTACTGCTATAGGGTTATGCCCTTCAGTTTGAAGAATGCAGGCACAATGTACCAATGCCTCGTCAACAAGGTTTTTCAAGCTCAAATCGGCCGGAATATGGAGGTATATGTTGACGACATGCTTGTAAAAAGCATCCGAGGTGCCGATCATGTAACCGACCTCCAGGAGGCGTTCGATGTTTTGAGAAAGCACAATATGAGACTCAATCCGAACAAGTGTGCATTCGGTGTCTCGTCAGGAAAGTTCTTCAGCTTCATAGTCAGCCAACGAGGAATTGAAGCAAACCCTGAGAAAATCAAGGCCATATTAGACATGGCCTCTCCCAAGAATGTTAAGGAAGTTCAGAGGCTAACAGGCCACCTAGCAGCCATAGGGCGTTTTCTCTCGAAGTCCGGGGAGAAGTGCCTCCCCTTCTTCAAGGCCCTCAGGGGGGCTAAAGGTTTCGAATGGGGACAGTAGCAACATGAGTCGTTCGAACAGCTCAAAGCATACCTCGTCAACCCTCCTCTCCTCAGCAAACCCATTCCTGGTGAACCCCTTTACCTCTACCTGGCAGCCTCCGAGCAGACCCTCAGCGCCATTTTAGTAAGGGAAGAAGACCGGGCTCAAAAGCCCATCTACTATGTGAGCAAAGTACTTCGGGATGCCGAGCTCCGCTATCCGAAGATAGAAAAGATGGCTTGTGCCCTGGTGATGGTCGCAAGAAAGCTTCGCTCGTACTTTCAGTCCCATTCGGTGGTCGTTCTTACCGACCAACTGCTGAAGCAAGTGCTCCACAAGCCGGAGACCTCCGGTCGTCTTATGAAGTGGTCTATCGAGCTGAGCCAGCACGATATAACTTATCAGCCTCGGACCGCGATCAAGGCTCAGGCCTTAGCAGAATTCATAGTTGAAAGTACCATCCCCGAGTCCAGCCAAACAGTGAAGGGACCACCCGTCTGGTCAGTTTATGTGGATGGATCCTCCTGCAATGAGGGAAGCGGGGCAGGGGTCATTCTGGCAGGCCCAGATGACTTCATCCTCTAATACTCCCTCCGTATCAACTTCAAGGCCTCGAACAACGAAGCAGAATACGAGGCACTCATAGCCAGCCTTGGAATGGCTCGAAATGCAGGGGCGCAATGCCTCCGGATCTTTAGCGACTCTCAGCTAGTCGTAAATCAGGTCCTCGGCGAGTATGAAGCACGTGACGACAGGATGGTTAAATACTTAGCCAAGGTCAGGAGCCTCATGGCACTGTTTGAGGAAGCCCTTATCCAATGAATACCCCGGGAAGAAAATGCTCAGGCCGATGCCCTCTCCAAACTAGCCTCTTCCTCCCTTCAAGGTCTCGAGCAGACCGTCCTGATAGAGGTCCTTCTGAAGCCAAGTATAGAGGACGAAACTCCCGACTCTATGGAGTCGCTGCCTGTCCTGCTTGAAGATAACTGGATGAAACCCCTCTTCGAATTCTTAAGGGACGGACTCCTCCCCGAGGATCCCAAGGAAGCTCGAAGAGTGAGAACCCGAGCCGAGCGTTACACACTAATCGGAGGCGTCCTATATAAATGCTCCTTCATACAGGTAGACGGCAGGCCGTACCTGAGATGTCTCTCCCCCGGACAAGCCGACTATGCCCTGCAAGAACTTCATGAGGGCATCGGCGGGGCACATTCGTGGTCCAGAGCTCTAGCCCGCAAAGTGGTGAATTACGGATATTTCTGACTCGCTCTCCTACGAGACGCCGAACGGCACGTTCGGCAATGCAGCTCCTGTCAGAAGTACTCCGACATCCAACGCCTCCCACAAGCTCCACTCACTTCCCTATCAAGTCCAATCCCCTTTGCAATGTGGGGGATGGATTTACTAGGGCCATTTCCACCAGCTCCCGGACAGTTCAAATTCTTAGTCGTGGCGATCGACTACTTCTCAAAATGGATAGAGGCCGAGCCCTTGGCCACGATCACCGAGAACAAGGTTGTTCAGTTCTTTTGGAAGAGCGTGATCTGCCGATTCGGCATCCCTCGGGTCCTGATAACAGACAACGGAACCCAGTTCACCGGGGCTGCCTTCCGAGCTCTATGCGAAGACCTTGCCATCCAACACCGGTTCTCCTCCGTTTCCCATCCCCAGTCGAATGGCCAAGCCGAAAATGCTAACCGACAGATCCTCTCCGGCATTAAGAAGAGGTTGGATAAATGTTCTAAAGGCTTATGGGTCGATCAGCTTCCCATCATGCTGTGGAACTACCGCACCACAAAACGGACCCCCACAGGAGAAAGCCCATTTAATCTCACCTATGGGTTCGAGGCCATCATCCCCCTAGAAGTCGGAATACCCTCTCCTCATCTAATAGCTTATGAAGAAGAGCAAAATGCCAGAGAGCTCCGAGCAAATCTAGACCTAATAGATAAGATCCGAGAAAGAGCCACCATTCGTCAACAAAGCTACTGAAGAAGGATCGAGTTGGCATACAACAAAAGAGTCCGCCCTACGGATCTCAAAGAAGGGGACCTGGTCCTCAGAAAGTTAGCCATCTCATTCCCAGGACAGAAGAGCAAATTGGCCCCGAATTGGGAGGGACCTTACAAGATCGCCAAAGTAGTCCGCCCCGGGACATACAGACTAGAAGACCTCGAAGGCAGAGAGATTCCTAGGACCTGGAATGCCGACCATCTTCTAAAATACCAAGAAAGAGCACCAACGCCTCTCTAAGTATTTTCAAGATGTCGAACCGTTTCTCTCCTATTACTTGTACTGTTTTTCTTTTATTTCTCTCTTGTAATAACGGCTTGCAACTTTAGAAGCAGCCGATCACTAGTCATCAATAAAGAAAGCTTTTTCATATTTTACTTGAAAAGATTGTTTACATCTCTCTGCTTTTATTCTTTACTCTAACGATGGTTCGGAGTCCAACACTTGGCTCGATTCTACTTTGCAAGTTCGCTTCTAAGCGAGCTAGAAGTAGTTCACCATTCGGAATTGCTCCCACAACCGTTGAACTAGTCTAACGATGGTTCGGAGTCCAACACTTGGCTCGATTCTACTTCGCAAGTTCGCTTCTAAGCGAGCTAGAAGTAGTTCGCCATTCGGAATTGCTCCCACAACCGTTGAACTACTCTAAAGATGGTTCGGAGTCCAACACTTGGCTCGATTCTACTTCGCAAGTTCGCTTCTAGGCGAGCTAGAAGTAGTTCGCCATTCGGAATTGCTCCCACAACCGTTGAACTACTCTAACAATGGTTCGGATTGCAAACACTTGGCTCGATTCTACTTCGCAAGTTCGCTTCTAAGCGAGCTAGAAGTAGTTCGCCATTCGGAATTGCTCCCACCACCGTTGAACTACTCTAACAATGGTTCGGAGTCCAACACTTGGCTCGATTCTACTTCGCAAGTTCGTTTCTAAGCGAGCTAGAAGTAGTTCGCCATTCGAAATTGCTCCCACAACCGTTGAACTACTCTAACGATGGTTCGGAGTCCAACACTTGGCTCGATTCTACTTCGCAAGTTTGCTTCTAAGCGAGCTAGAAGTAGTTCGCCATTCGGAATTGCTCCCACAACCGTTGAACTACTCTAAAGATGGTTCGGAGTCCAACCCTTGGCTCGATTCTACTTCGCAAGTTCACTTCTAGGCGAGCTAGAAGTAGTTCGCCATTTGGAATTGCTCCCACAACCATTGAACTACTCTAACGATGGTTCGGATTGCAAACACTTGGCTCGATCCCACTCCGCAAGTTCACTATTAGGCAGGCCCGACACGTCTCGCGAAGTTCGCGAGAGGCATAGGCTCGGCACCACTGGCCGAACACTCATGATGCCGACCCCAAACGAGTATAAGACCAGCTCAGGGACCTCGGCACGACGAACACAGTCACAAACAAAACAACCACACAGAGCTACGAAAAACACGCAAGTTTGAGAAAGAAATATTATTAATAATTGGAACGCAGTACAAAACGACTCTTCCATACAACAAGATTACAAGGCTTTAAAAAGCAAAGATTACAATGCCGACTTACTACACTTAGGCTAAATACAAAGGCTTCAAAGATGATCATCAATGCCTCCGTGGCGCAGGGATGCTCCTCTTCAAGGACACTCGAGGTCGGCGATATTTGCCTCCGGAGCCCGACCCCAAACCAGCGAATTGGGTCGTGTCCTCGGCACCGCTCCTAGCGGCCGCTCCGAAGGATGCTCCGCTCGATGAAATGGCCACAGCACTTTGCGCATCCCCCGGACTAGGATGGCCGATAGGCGGACAGGTCGCGAGCTCGTAAAACGTGATGCCCCGATCGCTTTCCGCGCGAGTACACAAAGTGCTTCTCACATTGATCGGCCCCGAACGCGGTTTGAGACGAGCCACCTCCGCCTCCAGCTCTGAGATCCGGTCTCGCAACGAGTCATCTTTGACATTGACCTCGAAGCGAGGAGGTATCGCGGAGCTTGGGACGCCGGAGCGACTCGCGATAAGATGGCGAAGGTGAATGACTTCGATGCTCTTATCCACCGTGGCTCTCTTCAGCGCATCGACCTCGGCGGTTAGTTCGTCACGTTTGGTCGTCAGTTTGGCCACCTCGGCCGTCAATCCCTCTCCATCCGTCCGAAGCTCCGTTTTTACTGTTTGCAGGTGGCGGATCTCAGAAAGCAGATCGTCCCTCTCCGCTGTTATTTTGGATAAGGTGTGGCGAATGCACTTGATCCGAAGGCCATAGCAAAATGCAGTCGACGAACCCTCATCCTCTCCTAAAGGGGTAATCTCGGCGATCCTGCTCTCCAGTCGCCGGATCTCGATGTCTCGCCGACCCAGGATGAGTTGAAGATGGTTCCGCTCGCCTTTGGCTCTGCGCAATCCCAGCTCAACTTCGTAGAGCCGCTCCCGGCACCTCGCCAAGCACAGCCTCGTCACTCCTAAGCCGACCTTGGGGCAAGTGTTGTCCCCTAGGTCAGAAGGCTCGACGGCTTGAGTCACCACCGCAAGCTAAAAAGAAGTCGAAGCAAGCAATAAATTCTCAAATACATTGCCGAACTCCTACACTTGCGAAAATTTCAAAAATCACTAAGAAAAAATAGAGAGACAGAGTCAAGCCCAAAAAGTTGTTTTCATTCATAACAAAAAGCGGTGTCCAGTCCGCGATTAGGCATTACAAAAAAGAAAGAAAAATAAGAAGAACAGAAGTAAAATAAAGCAGAGTCAGGGTGCGACCTTTTTCCCGAGGCGACGAGAACAGGTGGTGGTCAAAGTCTCTGAAGGGGTTATCACCGCCAGTGGGGTAACCACAGAGCTCGGGACCTCGCCGGCGACCTCGACTTCAGTCTCGGATTCGTCCTCCTCTTCTTCTTCTTCCCCCTCTGATTCGGGGTCGAAGCCCTCGACGTGGCCCGGGAACAGTCTCCATCCCGAGCAGTCCATGTCGGGGTACGTCTTCGTCACCTGGGCGATGGCTTCGGCATAAGCTTTGGCCATGTTTTGGGCTAGGAAACCTTGCACCTTCGCCAGGGTCGCTTCCTCGGCCCCCTTCACCGCCGCAGCCTTGGCCTCTTTGGCTTCGGCCAATTGTTTGGCTGCCTCCTCCTTCTGGCGAAGAAGGTCGCTCTCCAGCTTCACGACCTGCCCCTCGAGGTAATCGACCCTCGTTGACTTCGCCTCGAACTCGACCGTCAGCTTGTCGAGCTCATTCCCCATCCGAGCCTTCTCCTTCCAAGCCTGGTCGGACTCCTGCTTCAGCTCCTTCTCCAGAGCCGCCAACCTCTCGGTGAGGTGCCCAAAATGGACAATGATCTGCGACAAGGAAAGAAGAATTAAAAGAGTTAGAAAAATAATAGCTAAGGGAATTCAACGACGGCAAAAATCTAATACTTACCGAGATGGCCGAGCGAGCAATCTCGATGACGTCGTCACCTTCTTGCCCGGCCTCCATGGCGGCGCGATCCTTCGGCGTCGCCAGATGCTTGACGGCCTACATGCTCGCCAAGGAGTTGCCGAGGAATCCATCATGTTTCCGAACTTGCCAGTCCGGAATATGGATCCTCTTGTGCTCCTTGGTCAGGAGCTCCTCGGCCGCCACTGACAGTGGCGGCGTCGTCATCCCGAGGGCTGCGGCGATGGGGAAGTCACCAACCCCGGTTGACGCCAAGGCTCCTGCATCGACAATGACCGGACCCCGAAGGGTCTCTGTCTCCTCGATCGTCTCCGTGACCCTCGGAGTCTTTGGGGTCGGTAACTTGGTGACCACCCTCTTGCGCTTCTTCGGTACCTTACTGGAGAGCCCAGCTCTGAGAGCCAACACCGCATCGTAGTCCATCGTCTCTGCATTAAAAGCAAAGTTAGTTAGCGCAATACAAGTCATAAGAAGTAATGTATGAAAAACAAATCATAAAAGAAGCCGTGTACTGGGATCTACGCGGCAAAGCCCTCCCTTGAACAAGACATCCTCGGTCAGCTCCTTCCAATCATACTTCGGCCGATCGAGAAGTGTCCGGACTGCCTCTTCTTCTTCAGGACGAAGCTTGGGCAGCGCCTTTGCCTCTTCGGCACCCCTTCCACCCAACTGGAGGGGAACGGCCAGGCCTCCGGACTCCGCACTATCAAGAACTTTTCACGCCAGTGCTTGATGGAGTCGGGGCATATGACGAGCCTGCCGCCATGCCTCGGAGCCAAATAGTATCGGTACTCCGACCTGTTCCCTTGGTGTAGCCGATAGATTGTCCGAAGCACGTTCAGCTCCGGCTCGATCCCAACAGCTTGGCAGTGAAGTACGAAGCCATTTATGACTCTCCATGCGTTCGGCATGAGTTGGATGGGGCTGACCCCGAACCAACTCAGGACGAGGATAGCGAACGGATGGAGAGGTAGCTGAGCCCCGGCGATAAAGGCGTCAACCGGCCAGCAACACATGGTCACTGGCAGCGGCGAGCTGGCCCTAACCCCAGGACCTGGCAGCATAAGCTCTTACTCCTCCGGGGTCTGGAAACAGTCCCGGATCACTCCCAAGTCCTCTTCGCGAAGGATCGACACCGTCTCGTCCGCCTCCATCATCTCCCTCGCCGCATTCTCCTCGAAGGACCTCCCCCTCCCATGAACTATGCGCTCGGCATGCTCTTCCGAAAGCTCCGGAACCCTGTGGAGTCCCGTCAGTTGCCCCGGCAGTCTGCCGAACTCCCCTATACGCTTCGACTGCTCCACGATCGAATCTTTGCCGAACACCTTCTCGCCCTTGTCTGGCCGACTAGGAGTGTGGGCTTCGACAACTTCAAGGGAGGGCTCGGACCAAGAGGTCGACTCGGAGACAGAAGCAAGAGACATAGTTTACGAAATAAACTAAGTATAAATTACCTTAAAAGATTAGCTGCCGGAAACCCCACCAGAAAACGAACGGCGATCACCGGAAACACTCGCTTAGCACAAAAGATCGCCTGAGTAAAAGAGAAGAGAAGTGAAAAATGAGAGGGGGGGTGGGGTTTTATAGAGCGAGGCGCGTAAAACGAGGTTAATGCCTGTACTGCCGGCCCATTCACACAAAATGACAAAAGCGAACTCATTCGTCGCCTTGTTTACCATGCCAAGCCGTACATCGCAATAATTACTGGCAGAAGCTCAGAGGTCACAGCATTAAATGAGCATCTCATCGGTCAGAGCTGTCAGAAGTTCAGAAGCCATTACATTTAAGGACTGCCACGTCAGCCAGGAGCACAGAAGCCACCAACGCTGAGCCAGAAAATGACAAGTCAAGGACTTCGGCACCAGCTGCCGAGCGCTCTTGACACCGACCCTGTTACAGGAAAAAATTGGGGTTCGGCACCAGCTGCCGAGCGCTCTTGACAACGACCCTGTTACAAGGAAAAATTGGGGTTCGGCACCAGCTGCCGAGCGCTCTTGACACCGACCCTGTTACAGGGAAAAATTGGGGGTCGGCACCAGCTGCCGAGCGCTCTTGACACCAACCTTGTTACAGGGAAAGATTGGGGGTTTAGCAGCAGCTGCCGAGCGCTCTTGACACCGACCCTGTTACAGGGAAAAATTGGGGTTCGGCACCAGCTGCCGAGCGCTCTTGACACCGACCCTGTTACAGGGAAAGATTGGGGTTCGGCACCAGCTGCCGAGCGCTCTTGACACTGACCCTATTATAGGAAAAAATTGGGGTTCGGCACCAGCTGCCGAGCGCTCTTGACACCGACCCTGTTACAGGGAGAAAGCCACCTCGAACCTCGCCGAACTCCCTCTCTGCACTCGCAACCTCGCCGATGTGCCTCCGCTCCTCAGAAAAAAGTGCCGAACCACCCATGGACTTCGGCCTCCTGGGCAGCGAACGCACGAAGGGGTCGGCGACGTGATACGAGCATATAGACCACACAACGAGGGAAAATAACCGACCCGTTCGCCGAAGAAATTGCAGAAAAACAATTAAAAATTCGGGAAGTTAAGGAAGAACTCCTGGAAAGCAATTGTAAAGTTGGGGAAGCATTTTCTAGTCCCCAAACAAGCAATTATTACCAAGAACAATCTTCTAAGATCCCCGAACGACGAATTGACACGTCGCAAAGGTGAACGAGAACACCACATGATCCGGAGAACTCAGGAACATTTCAAAGTACAACCAACTTGAAAAATTACCACACTCCCTCCCACAAAGATTCAAAACCTTCCATATGGGCTCCGATACAACTCCGCTAGCCATTAAAACAGTAAAACTACTCCTCAAAGGCTGATCAAGCTCAGTCTTCGGGAGTGAGGGGCTCGTGATATGGCTAAAAATGGGTTAAATCGGAACTGCCCAAATCTGGAACGAATCTTAAAGCTTAGGGGCAAAATGGTAATTTTACCTACCGATGGGTCTGAGATGGGTACTGGATCTCTTCGTCAAAGATCCAATAACCCACGAACGGATCCACCTCAATCGGGTGCGGGTTTCAACCAGCAGAAAGCCCGATCCCGAGGAATAGAATTAGGGTTTCCGATTAAATCCTAATCAACGACCCTGGTTCATACCTATTCTTCCACTGGGAATTAGGGATTACATTCCTAATCTGTTTACAAGGAGTATATTTCTTATCAGATCACGGGGATTACATTCCTAATCTGATCCCTAAGACGCCTATAAATACCCCCCCATCCATCTCCATTAAGAGGTAATCAATCTTTTGCCAGTTTTCACGCTCTTTCTTAATCATCCCTGATTACTGACTTGAGCGTCGAAGGGTGCGTCGCCGGGAACAATCCCGGTGTCTCGCACTTTTTGCAGGTGTACGGCGGGAGTCAGCGTCAAACTCCGACGGAACAGGTATACAGGTTTGCTATTCAGTTTTCCTAAGAATCCACAAATACTATCTATTTGCCCCCACACCAAATTTAGCGGCAACAGAGCATAAGAGACTCTTCGTCCCCGACTGGAGGGTGATGAAGTTGGACGGCTTCCTCGGTGATGCGGGGATGTGTATGCTGGCCAGTACGCCACCTGCCGACCCCGAAGGACCGTGCAGCGTTGAGGGCCGGTACCATTGGCGACGACGCCTTGGAGATAGCTCGGTCGATGATGTCGGTAAGTCTCTGAGTTGATTTTGATAACTCAAAAAAAATTTCTAAGTTTTTTGCTTGGTTTTAATCGTTTCTTTTTCTCTTTTTTGTTCGCAGACCCTCAGCCACTTCAGCCACATGCTCGAGCAGTTCGACGAGCAAGAGAAGGAAATGAAGGCGGCGAATGATCATGAGAGGTCGGAGCGCTCCAAGGCAGTTAAGCTATCCGAGGCTGAACAGCAGCTCTCGGCTTCGCGAGTAGTCGGGGTGGGCGCCCTCGAGACGAAGCTTGCCGAGGTGATCAAGCATTCAGCGACCGAGACTGCCAAGGTCGAGGCGCTAGAGAAGGAGAGGGCTCGCCTCGAGGAGGAGCTGGCGAAGGCCTTGAAGGCATCCGAGGAGGCACTGAAAGGCCAAGCACTGAAGGTTACGGAGGCAGAGAAGGCGATTCGGGACGAGGCAGAGGCCCATATGATGACGAATATGGAGGAGGCCTACGCCCGAGCACTGAAGCACGTTGTGGCTCGCATCCCCGGGTTCGACGGTTTGTCGTACTACTTCTACGATTCCGTAGAGGGCGAGGAGCTCATCCCTTTGGTGGAGGTCGAGCCCGAGCAAGAGGGTGACGAGGCCGGGGGAGACGGAGAGGACGAGGTGAACCTCGAAGGGGCGCTCGTCACTTTGCCGAGCGAGGATGCTCCGGAGCAGCACCGCGAGGTGGCTCCCTGACTCAGTCACCTCTTCTTTTGTTCTTTTTTTTTCCTTATTTGTAATGCCGAACCGCGGACTGGCCACCGCTCTCTTATGTAATTCTTTTTTGAATTTCAATGAAACGACGAAATTGTTGAGATTTGGCTAAGTGTTGAAAACGATCTTTGCTTTGAAATTGCCTCGTTTTGAAATTTTGTTAAGTGTTGAACACGATCTTTGCTCTTTGTGTTGAGAACTCCAATTGTTGTGAACACCTTGCTTCTGAAATTTTTTCTAAGTGCTGAAAATAATTTTGCTTTGAAATTTGGGTATGTGTTGCTCGAGCTTAGTGTTGTTGTGTTCTTTCAGGCCGTCGTGTTGTGTCCAGTGGAGGCATCGCCGAACACGGTAGCGGCAGAGGTCTCTCATCTCCGAGCCGACTTAGGAGTGAAGAAGTTAGCCCTCCCCGCAGTCCAAAGTGTTTTCTCAAGAGCAAGTTGGATCTAGATCATCTCAAGCTAACGCTGTCGAAGCGTCTCTCCGAGTTGAAGCAACTAAAGAAGAGAGCTCAAGAAGCCCCTCCCGAAGGGGAGGTTGAATCGCTTCGGCAGGCGTTATTTGATGTCATGGCAGAGAGAGATGAACTATTGGCGGAGATTCACGACTTGACGATAGCAGAAAACGAGCTTTTGGCAGGGAAAGAAGAACTAACAGCAGCGATGGGCAAGTTGACGACGGAGGTTGACGAGCTGAAGAGGGTTACAGTCGACAAGAGCATTGAGGTTACTCATCTTCGTCGAATTATCGCTGACAGTTCTGGTGCTGCAGGTTCCGCTCGGCTTCCTCGTTTAAAGATAGCTGTGAAGGATGACTCTCTGAAGGAACAAATTGTCGAACTCGAGGCGGAGGTCGCTCGCCTCAAACCCCAACCTGAACGGGTCAATGTCAGAAGCACGTCGTGTACTCGTGAAGAGAGCGAGAAAGGAATTTTCTTTTACGAGCTTGCGACTTGCTCGCCCGTTGTTCGGTGGAGCCCCGGTGATGCACAAAGTGAGGTGGCTGCTTCGTCGAGGGGAGCGTCCATTGGGGCCACCGTCAGAGGCAGTGCTGAAGATGCGTCGCAGTTTGCCGGTTTAGAGACGAGCTCCGAGGTTAGGCATCGGCCATACGGCATTCGCCATCCCCAGGTGTCTTTAATCCGGAACATCCTTGCCCTGAGGAGGCATTGAAAGAGTCTGGGTTTTTGTTCTCCAAGTTTTGTCTAAGTCTTGTATCTTGTCATACGACGGGAAGTTTGTCTTGTAAATGGATTTGTTCTTCAATCTTCAATGCAATGATATTTGTTTTGCAATTTTGCACATATTATTGGCACTTGTTATTTGTTTGGCACACACTTGGAGCGGGGTCGAACCATGTGTTAGGCCCCGTGGTTTTGAGAGTGTTAATGGTTGTGTAATTGGTTCCAAATGGCGAACCGCTTTTAACTTGCTTAAGGGCAAAGTTTAGGAAGCGGGATCGAGCCAAGTTTTGGACTCCGAACTCGTCATTTGAGTAAGTTTCAACGGTTGTGGGAGCAGTTCCAAATGGCAAACCACTTCTAACTCGCTTAAGAGCGAGCTTGCGAAGCAGAATCGAGCCAAGTTTTGGACTCCGAACTCGTCGTTTGAGTAAGTTTCAACGGTTGTGGGAGCAGTTCCGAATAGCGAACTACTTCTAACTCACTTAAGAGAGAGTTTGCGAAGCAGAATCGAGCCAAGTTTTGGACTCCGAACTCGTCGTTTGAGTAAGTTTCAACAGTTGTGGGAGCAGTTCCGAATGGCGAACTACTTCTAACTCGCTTACGAGCGAGCTTGTGATGCGGAATCGAGCCAAGTTTTGGACTCCGAACTCGTCGTTTGAGTAAGTTTCAATGGTTGTGGGAACAGTTCCGAATGGCAAACTACTTCTAACTCGCTTAAGAGCGAGCTTGCGAAGCGGAATCGAGCCAAGTTTTGGACTCCGAATACGTCGTTTGAGTAAGTTTCAACGGTTGTGGGAGCATTTCCAAATGGCAAACCACTTCTAACTCACTTAAGAGCGAGCTTGCGAAGCAGAATCGAGCCAAGTTTTGGACTCCGAACTCGTCGTTTTTAAAAACAAAATTAGGGTTTTAAACAGAGAGATAAAACAATCACAAGAGAATTATTATGCGAAAGAAGTTCTTTATTAATAATTGCTAATCGGCCGCTTCTAAGTTGCAGGCCGTTATTACAATGGAAGAATAAAGAAGCAAGAAAAAATAAAAAGAAGATAGGAATGGCTCGACATTTGATGGTACTCAAAGAGGCGTTCAAACACCCTCTTGGTACTTCAGTAAATGGTCGGCGTTCCATGTTCTTGGTATCTCTCTGCCTTCGAGGTCTTCAAGACGATATGCTCCTGGCCGAACTACCTTGGAGACCTTATATGGTCCTTCCCAATTCAGGGCTAGCTTGCTTTTTTGGCTGGGAATGAGATGGCTAGCTTTCTGAGGACTAAATCCCCCTCCTTGAGATCTGTGGGACGGACCCTTTTGTTGTAGGCCTGTTCAATTCTTCTCCGATAATTTTGCTGGCGAATTGAAGCTCTTTCGTGGAGCTCATTGTCACGCCCCGCTTCCCAAAATATGGAATACGAGCACGTGACGAAGCCCAGCGAATGATTTTTACATCATCCATAAGCTGTAGGATCGACCCAGCATCATAACAAGAATATACAAGATGAATATATATAACCAAGCATGCATGAATAATTAATAAGCAACAGGAAACAATTTAAACAAATAATAATATTCAAATAGTTCCCATGTCTGAATCAAGTGTAACTCGGAAACAAGTCTTAAACAGCAGAAGAAATAAATACCTTAAGGAAAGCAACCATTTAAACAGGTCCTTGCTCCAAGCAAAACCTGAAATGCCTGCTCGCCAATCCCAGCAGGAAGCTTGTCTCCCAAGTCTGTTTAGTAATATAAACAGGAAACAAAGGGGGAAACAAGGGAAAATGCCCTTAGTGCAAGTTAGGGCCACAAATAGTAAAAGCAGGTACAAGTAAGGGAAAAACAAGAATTGGAATCAAGAATATAGCAAGAATTATGAGAAGTAGTAGGCAAATTCAAGACTAGCTAGCAAGAGGGAACACCTTAATAACTAGGTTGGATAACAACTGCTAGTGGTGAAACACATCTCAGGTACACCTATAAGGGTAATTAATGTCAAGTGTCAAACTCAAATCTAGTGTCATATGTTATTTCAAATGTTAGGTCTCAAGTGTCTAGTCATCAAGTCCAAGTGTCAAGTTATCTAGCTCAAGTTTCTCAAGTCCAAGTCTAGTTCAAGTTATCGAGTCCAAGTTATCAAGTTCAAGTCTAGTGGTGAGTTACTAGCTAGGTAGCACGACATGCATCCATTATACTACATGGTTGCTACAGTCAAATCAGTTACGTTTAGACCTAGTAATGGATTTTATAGGGCGGCGTACTCAGGTATCAAGTATCAAGCAAGCCTTGGTTCATGAATCGAAAATTAAATAACAAGTTCACGAAGCAAGTTCGCGAATCCACAAGCAAGTTCAAGAACCGCACAATGGGTTCAAGAATCAACAAGTTCATGAGCCGAGTAACCGACTCCATGAATCAAACAAGATACAACAAGTTCATGAACCAAGTATTGGGAAACACGGGCCCCCTTCCGAGTACACTTATCTATATTGTCCATTCTATAGTCTTTCCCAAAACCCCGGCTTGTTATTTTTATTAACTCTTATCAAGCAAGCACACCTAAGTAAATGTTGTAAATTAATTCTAGAAAAATTTAGGGATGTCCTAGTTGATGTCCAGCAGCTACACACAAAATTTGGGGTCAAACGCACGCTGTTTGTACAGCTAAAATAATTCGCAAAGTCAACATATACAGCAGTTTTTACAGAACTGCGCCTACTGACACAGCTGCCGTATAACAGCCATATCTCCTAGACCGTAACTCCAAATTCAATCATTCTGGAGTCTATCGACATCTACACATCCTGATCTACGTTTTGTATTCAGGCCTCGGGCCCAAATTCCAAGGTAAAAAGGGTCGAAACCTCAAAATAAAATCCAGACAGCAACATAGGGAAATAATTCACTAATGTAGATTTCATAGAATTATGTAATTTGGTGTCTAAAATCATTATGTGGCACAATACATGGTAATGGGAATCAAACAGCGAATAATAATATTTTCCGAGTCATAATAATCACAAATTGCCAAAATACTAAATTTATATTCGTCTACAATTTCTAGGGGTCCTTAATTCATATGTCTATGTGATTCGCAAGTTCAAGGAGATAAAAGAGTCCAATTAAATTAGCATTTAATACGAGGAATTTTGTGACTCTTAGATTGGTGAGTTTAAAGGTTCAAATTGTTTTACTAAGATATTTCAAAGGAGAGTCACAACTAACTACATGTGGTATTTCAAAGAGACTTGTACTAGGACAATAAGATGTACAAGGTTACTTGCCTTAAATCGACGGTTGAAATCTCCGCTTGTTGAAGCAAATAGAGTAGAAAAATCCCCGGAATTGTCCTCGAAATGCGCGTCCAAAAACTGATCTGAGATCGAGCTTTCCTTGCACACACGATCGGCCCAGAATAGCGTATAGCGTTCAGATCTGGTGCGGGTAGAACACGGAACACCGAAACAGCCAATCAGATCGATTCTGTGCACCGGATCCCAGGCCAGAACAGCGAACACGGTTGTGGATCTGCTGCGGAACGAACACAGAACAGCAAACCCAGCCACTCAGATCGCAGCGATGCAGCGGATTAGATCCGAACAGGGGACAGCGGATCCGGGATCTGGTGTGGCGAAACACGGGACAGCGATCTGGAGCGCGGATCTTGAAGAGATCGGGCGGCTGAGAAACGCTCCCGCTCTTTTTCCCTTCTTCTTCTTCGTTCTTCTTCTTCGTTCTTTGTTCGGCTGAGTCGAGCTCGAGAGAGAGCGACGGCGTGGCTGCTTCTCTGGCGGCGACTGCGGCAACGACGGAGGCGACGACGGCCGTGACGACGTCGAGAAGCGACGTGCGGCGAGTGCTCTGTTCGTGGTTTCGAACAGGGGAGAGGTGGATTCGGAAGTGGGTTGGGGTGTTGGCGAGGCGGCGAAGGCTGACGAGGCGATGGTGGTTGTTGGCGCCGAGGGGTTGACGAGGATGGCGGTGGGGGTGGATGAAGACGACGGTTTGGAGCGTGGTCGAGAATTGGGTTCGAAGGTGGATTGGGTAATGGCGGAGGGTTCTTGTTTGGAGAGATGGCGGTGGTGACGGAGTAGTTGTGGAGATGACGAGGCGACGAAGGAGGTGGTGGTCGGAGGTGACGGAGATGGTGGTGGCGAGCGATCGGGAGGGGTGGAGACGAAGGATGATTAGAGAGGGTGATTAGCGGCGCTAGATTATAATTAGGTTAAAACAGTAGAGATTAGGGTTAGGGGTTTATATACTAGGGTTAGCGGGTTTGCGGGTTCAAGGGTTTAGGGGATCCGATTCAAAAAGAGTCCAACAAGAGAAATGGTCAAAATGCTTTAAAATGGAGATTAAAGATATAAATGAGAAGAAATGGTAAATTCTTCATGGATAAGGACACAAATGAATTTGATAAAAGGACCAAGAATTTGAGTTGAAACAAAAATAATGATTTTATTCAATCTGAACAAATTACAGGATCTCAAATAGATGAAAGAGTGCAATTGAAGAAAATACAGTATAAAATTCAAATACGGGAAAACAGGAGTTACACTCATTGATGAGGTCCAGATTGGCTCGGAGCTCTTTGGCGTTTTGCTCTTCATTATATGCAACTAGGCGAGTAGATGGCAAACCAACTTCTAGGGGGATTACGGCCTCGGAACCGTAGGTGAGATTGAAGGGCGACTCTTCTGTGGGGGTTCTTTTTGTAGTGCGGTAGTTCCACAATACGTTAGGAAGTTGTTCTGCCCATAAGCCTTTGGTCGACTTGTCTAGTCTCTTCTTGATGCCCGAGAGGATTTTCCTGTTGGCATTTTCTGCTTGACCATTGGATTGAGGGTGAGAAACGGAGGAGAACCGCTGCAGAATGCCGAGATCTTCACATAAGGATCGGAATGCTGTCCCCGTAAATTTTGTTCCGTTATCTGTTACTAAGACTCGAGGTATGCCGAACTGGAATATCACATTTTTCCAGAAGAACTGCTGCACTTTGTTCTCAGTAATAGTCGCTAGCGGTTCGGCCTCGATCTACTTGGAGAAATAGTCGATTGCCACGACTAAGAACTTGAGCTGGCCTGGAGCTGGCAGGAACGGTCCTAGTAGGTCCATCCCCTACATTACAAAGGGAATTGGACTCAAGAGAGATGTGAGTTGGGCTTGCGGTAGGCGGCGGATGTTAGAGAATTGCTAACAGGAGCTGCATTTTCGGACATGTCGTTCTGCATCTTGAAGGAGGGTAGGCCAGAAGTACCCGTAGTTCAAGACTTTTTTGGCGAGGGACCTTGATCCCGAATGGGCTCCGCCTATCCCTTTGTGGAGTTCTTTCAAGGCATACAAGGCTTCTTCTGGAGAGAGACATCTCAAGTAGGGTCGGCCATCTACTTAGGTATAGGAGCGTTTGTACAAGACTCCTTCAACGAGGGTGTACCGCTCCGCTCTTGTTCGGATTCGGCGAGCTTCTTTAGGATCTTCGGGGAGGCTCCCATCTCTGAGAAACTCAATCAAAGGCCTCATCCAGTTATCCCTGAGTTGGACAGGTAGCAACTCCATTGAGTTGGGGGCTTCTTCTTCGTTGTTGGACCTTAGTAGAACTTCGATCAGGACGGTCTGCTCGAGACCTTGGAGGGAGGAAGAGACTAGTTTTGAGAGGCATCTGCTTGGGCGTTCTCTTCTCTAGGGATCTGCTGGAGTTGTACCGCTTCGAACGAAGCCATGAGACTTTGGACCTTGGCTAGGTACTTGGCCATTCGGTCGTCTCGCACATCGTATTCTCCTAAGACCTGATTCACCACGAGCTGAGAGTCACTGAATATTCGGACATGTTGCGCTCTTGCCTTGCGGGCCATGCCCAAGCCTGCTATTAGGGTTTCGTATTCAGCTTCGTTGTTGGAGGCTTTGAAATTAATGCGGAGGGAGTATTGGAGAACGAAGTCATCTAGGTCTGCCAGAATAACTTCGGCTCCGCTCCCTTCGGTGCAAGAAAATCCATCTACATACACTGTCCAGATGGGATGCCCATTTGCTGCTTGACTTACTTTCGGGATCGTGCTTTCCACTATAAATTCGGCTAGGGCTTGGGCCTTGATAGCAGTTCGAGGCTGATAAGATATGTCGTGTTGACTTAGCTCTATTGACCACTTCATTAGACGTCCGGAAGTCTCGGGCTTATGCAGGACCTGCTTGAGCGGCTGGTCGGTAAGGACAACCACCGAATGGGATTAAAAGTAGGGGCAGAGCTTCCTGACTGCCATAACTAAGGCGTAGGCTATTTTTTCCAATCTCAGATAGCGGAGCTCGGCGTCTCTAAGGACCTTGCTCACATAATAGATAGGATTCTGGGCCTTGTCTTCTTCCCTCACTAGGACAACGCTGAGGGTTTGCTCGGAGGCAGTGAGGTAGAGGTAAAGGGTTTCCCTAGGTGTCGGCTTGCTGAGGAGTGGGGGGTTAACCAAGTAGGCTTTGAGTTGGTCGAACGACTCTTGCTGCTGCTAGCCCCACTCGAAGCCCCTATGCTTTGAAGAAAGGGAGACACTTTTCTCCGGACTTGGAGAGGAAACGCCCTATAGTCGTGAGGCGCTTTGTGAGTTTTTGTACTTCTTTCACATTTATAGGAGGAGCCATGTTGAGTATGGCTTTTATCTTCTCAGGGTTGGCTTCGATCCCCCTCTAACTAACCATGAAGCCCAGGAATTTACCAGATGAGACCCCGAATGCACACTTATTCGGGTTTAGTCTCATGTTATGCTTCCTTAATACGTCGAAGGCTTCCTGGAGGTCGGCGACATGGTCGGACCCCTGGATGCTTTTCACTAGCATATCATCGACGTAAACCTTCATGTTCCGCCCGATCTGATTTTTGAAGACTTTATTGACGAGGCATTGGTAGGTGGCACCGGCATTTTTGAGCCCGAAGGGCATTACTCTATAGCATTAGAGACCTTGATCTGTGACGAAGGACGTCTTCAGGATATCTAGAGGGAACATTCGGATATGGTTGTATCCGGAGAAAGCATCCATGAAGCTCAAAAGCTCATGGCCCAAAGTGGCGGCGATCAAGGTGTCGATGCTGAGGAGTGGGAAAGGATCCTTGGGGCATGCCTTGTTCAAATCTGTAAAGTCGATGCAAATCCTCCAACTTCCATTGGCCTTCTTAACCATAACAACGTTAGAGAGCCACTCGGGATAGTTAACCTCTTGTATGAACCGGGCTTTGAGGAGCTTCTCTACTTCTTCTTTTATGGCCTGCTGGCGCTTAGGGGAGAATTTACGCCTCTTCTGCTGGACCGGTTTGGACCCCGGGGCAACACTTAGGTGGTGGACGAGGAGGTCTTCGGAAATCCCTGGCATGTCGGCAGCTGTCCATGCGAAGAGGTCCCGATTCTTCTTTATGTACTGGACTATATCGGAACAGATGGCAAAGGGAAGGGTTTTGCTGATGAAGAATTTGCGGGTCAGATCTTCTTCCGAGAAGAGCACTTTCTCTAACTCGTCTACCGGCTCTGACATTGGCTGGGTGTTCCCCTGGGGAATGTCAAGGGTCTCGAGGGAAAGGACGGGTCCCTCGGACGAGGTCATATAGCATTTGCGGGCCATCTCCTGACTTCCCCTTACTTCCCCTATGCCTGTTTTGGTAGGGAACTTCATTTTCAGATGATAAGCTGTCAGGATGGCTTCTAAAGCTACTAGGCCAGGTTGACCTAGAATCACATTGTAAGCGGCTGGGACGTCGATAACCATGAAGTCCATTGGCTCCGTTCAAGTAGTAGGAGTTTTGCCAGCGGTTACGTCGAGGGTTATAACATCTTCGATCGTCACTGGCACTCCCATGAATCCATGGAGAGTATAGACAGCGGGATTGAGCCTGTCCCACGATAATTTGAGCCCTCAGAAGGCCGCTAGGAAGAGGATGTTGACAGAACTGTCATTATCCACTAGAATCCTTTCTACTTTGAAGTTAGCCATGTGGAGGTTAATCACCAGCGCATCAGAGTGGGGGGTTCGGACACCCTCTAGATCTTCATCCGAGAAAGTAATCGGGACTCCAAGACCTTTGGGAGGGGGGAGGCTGTGCACCGAATTGACTTCCCTGATGAAAGCCTTTCGAGATGAGTTGGAGGTTCCTCCCATTGGACCTCCATGGATGAGGTGCAAGATGCGCTCTTCTTCGAATTCGGGAGTCTCGTCACGCCCCTCGGGCTGCTTGTTAGCTCCCCTGGGGGGTGGAGGAAGATCGACCCGCTCCTTTCTTACAAACTTAGAGAGCTGCCCTCTCTAAATAAGGGCTTCGATCTCATTTTTCAGAGCCCGACAGTCATTGGTGCCATGGCCGTGGTCTCAATGGTAGCGGCACCATTTCTCCTTATCCCTCTTCTTCCCGGGAGAATTCATCTTCGGGGTAGGAGGTAGAATCCCTTCTTTTTCTACCTTCATTAGAATGGTTGAAACAATGGCGTTGAGAGGGGTAAACTTTTCAAATCTGGGAGGTGGACGACGCTGACCCCCGTTGTCCTTCTGGAGCTTTTTAGCTCCCTCCTTTTCAGCGGCCTTCCTCTTATTTCTAGAAGAGGATCCCTCGAATGTAGGGCGATGTTCAGCTTCCTCCGCCCGGATGTACTTCTTGCTTCTGAAAAGAAGATCAGAGAAGTCTCGCAGGGGCTTTTTGGCTAGGGAGGACCGGAGGTTTGAGTTGAGGACATTGGACTGAAAGGCGGCTGCAGCGACCGATTGATCGAGGGAGGCGATGGACCTGGCTTCCACGGTAAACCGCTTAACATAGTCTCCCAATTTCTCGCCTTTCTTCTGATTAAGGAAGAGTAGTGAAATACTCATTTTTTCGGAGCGGCGGCTGCTCACGAAGTGGGTAATGAAGAGGGTCTCGAACTGTTCAAAAGAGAAGATGGAGGATGGAGCGAGGCGGGAGTACCATTCCCGAACCGGGCCTTTGAGAGTGGCCGAGAAGGTCTTGCATAGGAGGGCATCAGAGGCTTAATGGATCATCATGAGAGTTTTTACTCTCGATGTGATCCATGGGATCTGACTCCCCCGTATATGTCTCGAACTGCGGGGGCTTGAATTTTGCTGGAACAGGTGCCTCCATGATGGTTCGAGAAAACGGAGATCTGCTTGGTCGGAGGGTCCTTCCTCTCAGTTCTTCGTCCCTATCAAGTTGACCGAGGCACCTCTTCATCTCGTGGAGATGGCGGTAGACAGCATCATCCCTTCGACGGTATCCTGGTGAGCCTCTTGACTCATCTTCGTACGAAGGGGAGCGTGGGCTACGGCGACGATAGCTTGGAGACGGGTGAGGACTAGGAATGTGATGGCGGTGGCTCGGAGCTTGAGGAGGACTTAGGGACCGATGGCGAGGGCTTTGAACCGGCTGAGGAGTGGGAACCCTCTGACCATTATTGTTGTTGTTTGGTGGGATGTTGAGGACCTGCAAGATTGTTGCCTAGAACTCTTGGAACTCTGCTCGGGTGATAGGTCTGTTTTGATCCCTCTGGGGCTGTCGACCAGCGGGAGAATGATGCCTTCTTCGACGGTACTCTGGGGACTCCCTCTGCCTCCTATGAAGAGGGGACCTCCTGTGGTCGTGGCGGTGAGGAGATCGCGCATTTGGATGTTCTGAGCGAGAAGCTCCCCCTCGGGCCCACCTTTCATCCAAATGGTGGTAAAGGTCCTCCTCTTTCTGCCGGTTGATGATGATGTTGCGGAGGTCTTCTGAGGACGGAGGGTTATGGGATGCCATGGAGTCTGTGGAAGGGTTATGTACTAAGATATGGTCGCGGTGAAGAGGTTACTTCTGAGGGTGAGGACGAGAGGTCCCTATACCAGTGTTCTGGGGCCCGAGTGGAGCCTGCTGGTGTTGAAGAATTTGGAGAGGAAGTTGCCCCTGCTGCAATGGCGGATCGGGTTGAGGAGAGAGTTGTCCCTGAGGCTGGATGGGTTGGAGGGGAGCCTCCGATTGCGGTTGAGGAGGAGTGGGTCCACGGCTGGAGGCGGTATTAACCGGTGGAAGAGGTTGGGCTGCTATTCGTGTGTTTCCTACAGACGACGCCAATCTGTTGCCGCTGAAATCGATGTGGGGGCAAACAGATAGATTTGTGGATTCGAGAAAAGTTGAATAGTCAAACCTGAACGACTTCACCGGAGTTTGACCGAGATTCTCCTGCCGTTGACCTGCAAAAAAGTGCGAAACACCGGGGTTGATTCCAGCGACGCACCCTCTGACGCTCTTGTCAGTAATCAGAAAGATTATGAAAGAACTTTGATTGGCAAAAGATTGATTACCTGGTAACAGTGGGGGATGGGGGGTATTTATAGTCACCTTAGGAACCAGTTTCGGGATAAGATCAAATCTCTACTTCCCAGTGAATGGATAGAAGTGATTAGGACCGTTGATCAAGGACAATCATAAACCCTAATTCTTTCCTATCCAGCTGGACTGGGTTTCTTGCGGGGTGGAACCCACACCCAGTAAGACGGATCCGTTTATGGGTTATTGGGCTTTTGGAAAAAGGCTCAGTCCCCATTTCAAACCCGTTCGAAGGTGAAATTACCATTTTACCCCCGAGCTTTAAGATTCGTGCCTGATTTGAACAGTTCCGATTTAACCCTGTTTTTAGCCATGCCACTAACAAATATGGATCATCATGAGAATACAAATATTTTCAAACTAGATTACTTATGGTATTAACTTGTATGACAAAAAGAACACATACAAGTTACTTGCATGATCATGAAGACGACGAAATTGAAGAATAGAATAATGGGAACTGATCCCGAACAACGAACACAACGAACGCACGAACAAGAACGAGAATTCTAAGCCAACAAAACTCGTGCACATAAAAGCACGTTCACAAACTCCAAGAGACATAAGCCAACAAACCGCAAGAGCGGACAGCAGCAACACTAGAAAGGCAGCGGCCCGGGGCTGTTGCTGACCTCGGCGTAAGACGAAAGCAACGAAGTGGACGTCGATGGCGAACTAAGGCGACGGCAGTGGATGAGGGGAGGAGGAGAGGGGTGGTGCGGGGCTCGCCGCTCGTCGGAGGTGAAATACGACGACAGCCAAAGGGTCGGGAGAGGGAGATCGGGATAGGGTAGGGCAACAGCTAGGAGGAGAGAGAGATTAAGTATTAGGGTTTGGTAATTAGGGTTAGGTTTCAATTAGGGTGTTTAAATAGAGACAATATGGGTTTGGGTGAGCTGGGTAGTATCCAATAGGGTAAAAAGAATCCAATAAGACACAAATAGGCCATGAAATGGGTTTAAACAATAGACAAGATCAAGAACAAATTGTAAGACAAATAAATGAGAATAAAAAGCTGAATCAATGCAAAATGAATCATAAGAGAGAGAAGAACAACGCACTATACAATGAAAAGAAATTAAATACACTCAGAAATAAAAATAAGAAATCAAGAATTTTAATTAAAATAATCAAAAATACAAATACGAGCAATAGGGGTTACACTCCCCTCTTCTCGTGTGCCCCTTCTTCCTCGACCTATCTATCCCGACCGCTGGTGACCCCCCTCATCGCACCGGCCTCCGACTGCCACGCCATCCAGTAACCTCCCGTCGCTGCTGTGCCCTCATCCCGATGCCAGAGCCCCAATCTCTCCCTTCCTTCTTCTCCCGAAGTCGACAGCAGCAGCGCCAGCCAGAGCCAGTGACAGCCCATCTCGGCCTGTCCCCTCCCGTCGTCGCTCACGCCCCAGTCCCACTGTCGTGTCACCCTGCAACCGTCGTCCCTCATCGCAGAGCACACCACCCCCCCTCTGCCTTGCTTTGTGTGTGCATGTGATTGATCTTCAAGAGCATCTAGTCGTTCGATTGTGTTCGTGATTGTTCGTGGTCATCTTGTTCATCTTATTCGAGATCCGTTCATGTTGTTGTGTTCATTACCGGGAATCTATTCCCATAATTCTCATTCTCTCGTTAGAAATCTCTCGTTAGGAGTGAAGTCTAAGCCGAGCGGCTTGAACCGGGGAGATTGTGAGAAATCTCTCATTAGGAGCGAAGTCTAAGCCGAAGGGTGAGGACGGGAGAGATTGTGAGAAATCTCTCGTTAGGAGGGAAGTCTAAGCCGAACGGCTAGGAAGGGAGAGATTGTGATAACTCTCTCGTTATGAGCAAAGTCCAATCCGAGTGGCAAGGACGAGAGAGATTGCGGACGGGAAAGACAGTGAGAAATTCCTCATTAGGAGCGAAGTCTAGGCCGAGTGGCAAGGACGGGAGAATGCAGGGAATCCATCGTTATGAGCGAAGTTCAAGCCGAGCGGCTAGGGCGGGAGAGATTGTGAGAAATCCCTCGTTAGTATTGAAGACAGAACAACTGGTTTCAAGATGGACAAGGTCTTTATTGCTTCATTGTTTGGCTGCCGAAATGCTAGCGCTTATTACAATAGTCGATGCTTCGAGATGCTGTATTACAAGTGCGAACCCGCTAGGGTCCTTTATGAAATTTGATTAAGTGCTCTGCATTTCAGGTTTTCTTGATTACCCTTGCACCCTGGTCTTCGAGTCGGTAGGTACCTGGGCGTACCACTCGAGAGACCTTGTATGGTCCCTCCCAATTCAGAGCGAGCTTGCCTATCTTTGTAGGGTCGGAGATAGTAAGCTTTCTGAGTACGAGGTCACCCTCTTAGATGTCGGTAGGTCGGACCTTCTTGTTATAAAACTGCTTTATCCATTGTTGATAAATATTTATCCTGACGGCGGATTTCTCACGAACTTCGTCGATTAGGTCCAAGTTGGCACTAAGGTCGCTTGAGTTTGATTTCTCGCTGAAGCTCACGATCCGAGGTGAAGGGAGCCCGAACTCTAGAGAGATAACGACTTATGTCCCATATGTATAATGACTTATGTCCCATATGTTAGATTGAATGGTGAATCGTGTGTAGAGATCCTCTTGGTTGTCCGATAGGACCAAAGGATACTGGGTAATTCGTCAACCCACAACCCCCTAGGAGATTTATCCAACTGTTTTTTGAGACCTTCAAGGATTTTGCGATTAGCATTTTCGAACTTGCCATTTGACTGTGGATGTGAGATTGACGAGAACCATTGTTGGATACAGAGGTCTTCGCAGAATTTGTGAAAGTTTTTCCTGATGAACTGAGTTCCATTGTCGGTAATGAGTATGTGCGGGATCTCAAATCGACAAACAATACTCTTCCAAAAGAATTGTTGGGACTGATGTTCCATGATTGTGGCTAAGGATTCTGCCTCGACCCATTTAGTGAAATAATCGATGGTCACAATGAGGAAGCATCTCTGGCTTGTTGCCTTGGAAAAATGTCTGAATAGGTCCATTCCCCACATTGCAAAAGATGTCGAGCTGGCTAGCGATTTGAGAAGCACTTGCGGGGTGTGTCGAACAGTTGAAAACCTGTAGCATGGGTTGCATTTCTTGACTAGATCTTCAACATCTTGGAGTGGTTGGCCAGTGTAGCCGTGGTTGAGGACTTTTCTCGCCAGCGCTCTACTACCCATGTGGCAACCTCCGATTCCCCCATGCATCTCCTCAGGCACATACTGTTAGAGAAAACTGAGGATCTTGTTGATTCTTTGACACAGTCAACACAAACCACCAAGCAAAAGTAGATTGCACCAATTACACGAAGCACACAAGAATTGTCCCGGTTGGGACTTTTGCCTTAATCCGGGGAGGAAAAACTAAGATGTTATTTCAACTAGAGAAGATATAGGAATATTATAATTCTCACAACGACCCTCTCTAAAGCCTAACTGGAATTGCTGCTTTAAATGGAGAAAATCGTTCACTCTCTCATATGAAGTACTCTCTTCTTCTATTTGGCACTAAATAGAATCATATCATTCTAGGAGTCTTTTACACTGTATTTATAGATCTAGAAAAATCCTAGTTTAGATATCTTGATACAATAGCCATCCGATGTAGACTGAAAAGATAAACATACAATTAGAGCTGTACGATCTAATCCGAAGACGAAGTGGACTTCAATCGAAACAACAAACCCGCACCCAAAAAATCCATCAGCTCCACGGCCCAGACCATCGACCCAATAAGGTGACAGTCGACCATCCCTTTCTCTGTTGGCTGCTAATGCTGCTGACTGTTTCTCCTTCTCTTCAATCCTTCGCTTTGAACGCTCTACTTGTATCACCATCTTCTTTTCACACCGAATAAGTATCAAGACATAAAACCCAATAATCTCCACCTTAGATTGCATACACATGAATCCATACCTGTGTGATTTAAAACTCTTCGAGACATTTCTTCTTCGCTTTGTTAACAACACATTTCTATGGCTTCTTCTGCTAGTTGAACAAACCTCCACCAGTTTTCCTCCAGCTGTATGCCCCACTTAAGGGCACACCTCTGTAGATGTAATCATGGAGATGCCACCCTCCATAAGAAATCCACCTACATCAAGGCTCTCTCCACCTTTTAACGGTATTCGAACGTTGCAGTCTCGATTCAGTAATTCTAGTGACGGCTTACTAGATGATGTTTTAGGAACAATGGGCTTCCATACACTCGGCCAAGTTTTTCTGCTCCTACAAAGCTGGTAGAGGTTGTGCTGACCCTGCTCAATTCCCCTCTTACCCTTCATTACCTTACGATAGCTATCCCAAACTGACAAAACTCCACCTCGAGCTATGTACCTGCAGCCACGAGCATCAAGAGTCCCCAGGGATATCAGATTCTGCTATATTGAAGGAATATACATGACATCTTCTAGTGTGAACCCTTTACCATCTGGCATCTCCAATTCAATTGTTCCCTCACCCACTACTTCACAAATCTCACCACTTCCCGTTCTCACACTACGGCCTGTTGATGACTTATAAGTAGAAAATATCTCATTCTCGAAGCAAATATGAGAAGAACTACCTAAATCAAGATACCAACTTGAATCCACATATGAAGAACTTGAAACAAGAAGACATAGGTCATCATTATTACCTGACTGAGTTGCGCTGACTATATGGGCTTGTTCCCCTTCTTTAGTAGCACTCTTCTGACTCAACCATTTGCGACAGTATCTCTTCTAATGCCCAACTTCTCTACAGTAATAGCAACGAATCTTACCCCTGTGTACCGCATCTATTCCAATTGAAGTATCACCATCCACCGCAAAACACCATGTAGAAATAGACCCTCCTTTATGAGTCTCCTTTCTTAGTTCATCTTCCTTCAGACCCTTAATCACCCCGACTACTGTAAGGTCTTATTGGCTGATTTTCCATGTAGCATGGTAGTTATCAAGTGATCATAAGAAGTTGGCAGTGAATATATCAAGTTGAAAGCTTTATCCTCTTTACTAAGATCATCAGCATTAATCACTTTCATTCAGATATTACCTTATTGAACTCCACAATGTGATCTTGAAGATGGGTACCTTCCTTCATTAAGAACCTAAACAGCTTTCTCTTCAAATACATCTGATCTAGCAACAACGACCCCGAGTAGTCAGATTTGAGTCTCTCCTTAAACTCGCCACACTTTTCTCCTTAAGAATATCACACTTAACTTCATCCGCCAATTGAAAACGGATTAAGCTCAAGGCCTTAAAACAAATCTCATCCCACTTCTCCCGCTTCATGTCGGTTGGCTTCTTCTCTTCTAGGGCAAGGTGCAAGTCCTTCTAAACCAAAATATCATACATGTCCACCTTTCATATATTGAAGTTGATCTTACCTTCAAATTGCTTGATCTTCGTCTTTTGATCTGCCATCTCCTCCAAGAAACTCGAACAAACCCATGAAGCTGATTGCTCTGATATAAACTGTTAGGGAAAACTGAGGATCTTGTTGAGTCTTCGACATAATCAACACAAACCACCAAGCAAAACTAGATTGCATCAATCACACAAAGTACACAAGAATTGTCTCAGTTGGGGCTTTCGCCTTAATCCGGGGGAGGAAGAAATGAGATGTTATTTTAATTAGAGAAGATACAAGAATATTACAATTCTCACCACGACCCTCTCTCAAGCCTAACTGGAACATGGTTACTGCTTACAATGGAGAAACTCTCTTACCCTCTCATATGAAGTACTTTTTTCTTCTATTCGGTACTCATTAGAATCATATCATTCTAGGAGTCGTTTACATTGTATTTATAGATCTAGAGAAATCCTAGTTTAGATATCTTGATACAATATCCATCTTATGTATACTGAAAAGATAAACATACAATTAGAGTCGTACGATCTAATCAGAAGACGAAGTCAGCTTCAATAGAATCAACAAACCTACACCCAAAAAATCCATTAGTACCACGAACGGTTGACCATACATAGTTGCAGTCGACCGCAACTCCCAGACCATCGACCCGAGAAGGTGACAGTCGACCGTCCCTTTCTCTGTTGGCTACTACTGCTACTGACTGTTTCTCCTTCTCTTCGATCCTTCGCTTCGAACCCTCTAATTGTATCACCATCTTCTCTACACACTGAATAAGTATGCAAGACATAAAAACCAACACATACTTGGCTTCATCCGTGTTTAGGCATCAGAGGTAGGGCCTCCCGTCGACCTTAGTATATGAGCATTTGAAGATTATGCCTTCTATGAGAACAAATCTTTCAACTATGACCCAAACCTTTCTAGCCTCTGACAGGTCATCTGGAAATTCTCCATTTTTTAAGATGTTCATGATCGGGTCCATCCAGGAAGCCACCTGGGTTGGTGGGTCGAGGCATAAAACCTCAGTATTCTCGATGGTTGGTTTGAAGAGGACCTCTACTAAGATCGGATGATCAAGGCCTTCAAAGGATAAGGAGGCTAGTTTGGATTGGGCATCTGCTCGGCCATTCTGCTCTCTTGGGATTCGGACAAGTGATGATTTTTTGAAATCGGTCAGGAGAAGCTTAGCTTGCGCTAGATATTGGAATAGTCGGGGATCACGGGCCTCGTATTCTCCGCATACTTGGTTAACGATGAGCTGGGAATCACTGAACACGTTCACCTGTTTTGCCCCGGCTTTTCTGGCCAGTAGAACTCTGGCGATCAAGGCCTCATACTCAGCTTCGTTGTTAGAGGCTTTAAAACTGAAACGTGGTGAATATTGAAGAACGCAGTTATCCGGGCCGTTCAAGATAACTCCTACACCACTCCCTTCTTTGCAAGATGAACCATCTACATAGAATTCCCAAATGGGTTCGTCCTTCTGTTCTTCTGTAGGTTCCGTATTGAGCACTTGTTGATAAACTCGGCTAGTGTCTACTCCTTAATAAAGGTTCTTGGCTTGTAGACGATATCATGTTGGCTTAGTTCGATAGACCATTTGATTAGCCGACCAGAGTTCTCTGGTTTGTTGAGGACCTGTTTTAGGGGCTGATCTGTCAGCACGTGGATGGAGTGGACCAAGAAGTATGGACGGAGTTTCCGTGCGACCATGACCAGAGCATAGGCAATCTTCTCCATTTTTGTGTACCGGAGCTTAGCCTCATGGAGAATTATACTTATGTAGTAGATGAGTTTTTGGGCTCTGTCTTCTTCCCTTTCCAGGACAACACTGAGCACATGTTCCGATGCAGCCAGATAAAGGTAGAGAACTTCACCGTGCTCTGGTTTGCTAAGAAAGGGGGGGTTGGCAAGGTAAACCTTTAGTTGGTCGAAGGCCCGTTGCTGAGGTTCTCCCCACTCGAAGCTTTTCGTCCCTCGAAGGGTCTTGAAGAATGGGAGCAACATCTCTCCTGCCTTGGAGAGGAAACGGTAGATAGTCTCTAGCCGTCTTGTGAGTCGTTGAGCTTCTTTGATGTTTCTTGGAGGGGCCAGGCTAAGAATGGCCCGGATCTTCTCGGGGTTTGCCTTTATGCCTCGCTGGCTGACAATGAATCCGAGAAACTTTCTCGAGGTAACACCGAAGGCGCATTTGGAGGGGTTGAGCCTCATGTTGTGGAATTTTTGGACCCCGAAAACCTCTTCAAGGTCCTTAAAGTGGTCTTGCCTTCTGAGACTTTTGACGAGCATGTCGTCGACATATACTTCCATGTTTCGTCTGATATGTTCCTTGAAGATCGATTGACGAGTCGCTGATAGGTGGCACCGGCATTTTTTAGCCCAAAGGGCATGGCCCAGTAGAAATAGAAGCCTTGGTCGGTTATGAAAGCGGTATTGGGGATGTTCGGAAGGAACATCCAGTTGTGGTTATAGCCTAAGAAGGCATCCATAAAGCAAAACACCTCATGACCTGAGGTCGCATCTATCAAGGCATCGATGCTCGGAAGAGGAAAAGGATCCTTCGGGCATGCCTTGTCTAAATCAGTGAAGTCTATAAAAATCCTCCACTTGCCGTTTGGTATTTTCACCATTACAAAGTTGGCCAACCATTCTGGGTAGTTAACTTCCTGTATGAATCGGGCGGAGAGGAGCTTATCTACTTTATTTTTCATTGCTTGCTATCTATCGGGGGCAAACTGATGACACTTCTGCTGTACTAGTTTCGAGTCCAGGTGGATGCTCAGCTTATGCATTATGAGATCCTCGATATCCATGACATATTCGAAGGCGTCCAGGAGAACAGGTCCACGTTCCGACGGACGCAGTCAATAACTGCTAGCTTTAGGTCTGTAGTGAGAGATCAGCTCACCTGGAACCACATAGAGATGTCATCTTCAAAGAATGGGTTTCCTCCAATTAGTCGGCGGGCTCTGAGCCAATTGAACTCCTATCTGACAGTAACTCGACTACGTCAAGCGATAATACTGTGCCTCCTACCGTAGTCATATAGCATGACTGATCAGCCTCTTGGTTGCCTCTGACAATCCCGACCCCATGGTTAGTAGGGAATTTCATTTTCATATGGTACGCGAAGGGTACCGCCCAAAGGGAAGAGAGGCTGGGCCTGCCGATGATAGCATTATAGGCGGCCTTAACATTGACCACCATGAAGTTCATTGCTACAGTTCGGATGGTTGGGGCCGTTCCAGCAGTGACATTAATGGTGATAATTCCCTCAATTTGGTCAGGAATGCCTAAAAACCATGGAGTGTGTACCCTGCCGATTTCAGTCTCTCGCGTGAGAGTTTCAGCCCTTCGAAGGCGGCCAGAAATAGTATGTTGACTGAGCTTCTGTTATCAACGAGGATGCTACAAACCTCGTGATTGACCAGTCCGAGACTGATCATGAGGGCGCCACAATGAGGTACTCGAACGCCTTTAAGGTTTTCGATGGAGAGCGAAATCGGTAGTCCTTGATTCTTAGGAGGGGGTAGTTATGAATAGAGTTAACTTCCCATACGAAGGCCTTGCGGGAAGTGTTTGACTCTGCTCCCATAGGTTCGCCATGGACGCAATGAAGGATGGCCAATCCATCGGCTCTTTTGGGTTCGGGTCCTGCTTCAGGGCGTATGTCGGCTCCTCGAGGAGGCAAAGTCCTCTGATCATTTTGGGTGAATTCTCTTAGCTAGCCCCTTTGAATGAGAGCCTTAATTTCATCTTTAAGGGCTCGGCATTTGTCGGTTTCGTGTCTATGATCTCTATGAAACTGATAGTAAAACCTTCGATCTCTTTTTTGTTATTGTTGGATGGGGGAGAATGTCGGAAAATTCCCTTATCCTCGATCTCCATGAGGATGGTTGACACGCTGTGGGTCAGCAGGGTAAATTTTCAAAGCGGGAGACAGAAGGTGGTCGTCTTTGACCGGAGACATCTTTCTGGGTTTTCTTCGGAGGCTCGGAACAGTCCGCTTTCCTCGTTCCCTTTGCTGGGGTTTGCTTCTCTCCTTCTTGATGCATTGCTTCCTCAGCTCAGATGTATTTCTCGACTCTATGTAGGTGGTTGGGAAAATCGATGGGGGTTTCTTTGCCAAGGATGCCTTCAACTGATTATGGCGTACATTGTGTCGAAAAGCAGCGGATGCGACACCAGCATCGAAGGAAGAGATCGCCCTGGCCTCGGCCGTAAACCTTCTCACATAGTCCCGAAAGGACTCCTTCCTTCTGGTTTGAGGTCTAAAAGAGAAGCGCTCATTTTCTTGACCTTGCGACTAGTCACGAATTGGGTGAGGAAATTCTCTTCGAGTTGGTCGAAAGAGAAAATCAAGTTGGGGGCGAGCTTAGAGTGACATTCTCGTGCAGGGCCACGCAAGGTAGCTGGAAATCATCATGATGAAAGGTTTGAACCCCTTTATGTGATCAGCAGGATCTGACTCTCCACTGTAAGTCTCGAATGCAAGAGGTTCGAAGTTCCTCGGGATCAGTGCTTCTAGGATATGGGAGGAGAAGGGGGGTCGTGTTGGGTGGTGCCCCTAATTCGGTTGCCTCTCCCCTTCGACCATCCTGGCGAGGCGGTCTTCCATCTCTTGGAGCCTCCTTAGGACCTCATCAAGTGGTCTCTCGGACCGGGTCGACCCATGAGACTCCTGGTTGTCGGGCTCAGTTTGTTTACTTCTATCCTTAGCTCATCCCCTCAGAGCTTCGAAGCGAACACTCCGATCCTCGCTCAGAGGGCTTGGAGAATTTCATCTCAAAATAATTGGAACTCGGTTCGGGTCCATGACCTCCCTCTGCTTGGTCACCGGGAGGTTAGTGGTCCCTATGAAGGCTTCCTTAATCGTTCCCTTTCTTCATGGGAGCAGTGGCTATGACCGAGGCCATGGTTCGAGGGCTCTCTCTCCCTGAACCAGGAGAGGTGGTTACTAAGATCGTCTCCGTTCACCATGTTGTTGATGACATGCCTGAGATCACGACCTCCTGGAGGCACATTGCCCGGCGACGTAGGGTGAGATGCTCGGAGCGGGTGCCCTCGGCTGTTCTTCGTGCCGATGTTGTGAGTCTCGAGAATCTGCTTGGCTTTGAGCGGGTCGAGGGGAAGTTGGAAGGTCGATCTGGCGACTTATTGTGGTTGTCCTCTTAGCCTTTGGTGTCATGACAGACGCTCGCAAGGATTGGAATTCTGGGACGATTGACGGTTGGATCTATAGTGCTCTATTCCCATAGACGGTGCCAATCTGATTTTGCTATTTTGGTGTGGGAGCAATAGATAGTGAGTTCTTGTTATTTGGAAGGGAAGGGGCAGATCTCAATCGCATATTTGGTCTAGATGTGAGGCTGTATGAGTGGTAGGAGGGATTAATCTGGTGATGTTTGGCAGCCGTCGGATACCTACAAAAATGCCTAGAAATGCCATGTGGTATCCTGATGACATGCCCTCCGACGATCACGTCAGTTACTGAAAAAAGTGGATTAGGATTTGAAGGCTAAAGAGGCATTACCCCTAGTGGGCCGGGTTGACATTCTTTTGTGGGCCTGATTAGTGTGACGGGCCAGTAGGAAGCCCATATAGCACACAGGCCTGATTCATAGAGATTTGTGGATCCTGAGGAAATCAGACGACGCATATAAGACTAGATTTTTACCTATATCATATACCATGCAAGCTAGAAATGAAGTAATTCTAGATCGTTATAAAATTGGGGACATGACAATGAAACTAGCAAGGGAAACTTGTATCAAACTAGTAAGAATTTGTACCCTACATTCGATAAATCTAGCTTTAGAAGGTCTTTTAAACGGGATGTTCAAGCATTAATTATGAACTTTGATCTCATAATGACAGGTCCATGGACCTTCTAATGTTATCTTAATACTCAACTTTCATGGCAGTAGCTTCTAATATTTGATCTAGTTCGAGCCAAGTCAAAAGCAATTATTTGCAGTTTTTGTGTAGAACGTAGAGTTACATTATGTCTAGATCAGCTTAGGATACAGATGGTTGTACATGATACTTCTCCCGAGTTTGAGCTATCCAATATAAGAAAAATTCAAGTACAATTTGTATCCTTTTGTACCTCAGTCACCGCCGACCACATGTTAGAGCATCCACTATCGTCTACTATTTATCAAAAAATAAAAAATATGAGAAATTTCACGCCACTATCGTCTGCTATAAACCTAGTTTATAGTAGACTCGTGAACAGTACTCTGCCATATATAGCAGAGTGAAATAGCATTTGGAAAATATAGAAGACGGTAAATAATCCTTCGTCTATTAAAAATTTCGAATTGTTTAGAATAAAAAATTCTAATAGACGAAAGAAGATCTTCCGTCTATAGAATTTGACCGGTCAAAACTTTATAGACGGAAGAAGATCTTTCGTCTCACAAATTGGTTTATTCAAAAAAAATAATAATCCCAAACGGAAGAAGTTCCTCCGTCTTTGTCAATTTTTTTATAAAATAAAATAAAATGAAAGAGACGGAAGAACATCTTCCGTCCCTTTAATTTTTTTTAAAAAACTTTTCGTCCTTTTCCAAAAACAAAAAAAAAAACGAAAAACACAACGGAAGTTCATCCGGCTGGGTTATTTAAAAAAAAAAAAAAAAAAAATTAAATATCCTCGGACGGAGAATCTTCTACCGTACGAACTTTTTTTTTTTGCCAAACGGAACTTCATCTTCCGTTCATTCATTTTATGTATTAAAAGTATTTTTTTTTGGGTTAGACGGAGGATGTTGTTCAATCTATATATTTTATGATTTCTTTTTTTAACATATTATAGCTTTAACGATAGTGGTAGAAGCGATTTAATTGTAAAAGCAAATTTTCATGTACCTAAAAAAATAGCATGAACAAATAGTGGATGCTCTTAGAGCATCTACAGTCGTTATTCTCATTTGCCAAAATATGGCAGCTACAGTAATAGCATATAGGAGAGTATACTGCAGTCGTCGTTTCTCAAATTTTTCTCATTTGGCAAAAGACCAAATCACCCCTGGACTTTTAAATTCGTTCAACAGAGATCGAAGGGCAATTTGGGAAAAAAAACCCAAAAAAGAAAAAAAAAAAAAAAGGGAAAATATCCCCGGACGGGGTATCTTCTCCCGGACTGGGGATTTTTTCCCCAAAAAAAGATTTTTTAAAAGGTAAGGACGGGGTATCATTCCCCGTCCGACCCTTTTTTAAATTAAAAAAAATATTAAAATCCCTCGGACGGTATATGATTCCCCGTCTTCTATATTTGAGAATTCTTACTTTCGTTTCTCAAATTTGAGAAACAGATTTGAGACGAATGGGAAAAATGGCATATATAGCAAACGAGTGCAGCGCACCATTTGCTATAATATGAAAAAATGGGAGAAATAGAAAACGACTGTGGATGCTCTTAGGAGTTTGGTTGGGTTTCGGTCGGGCCAGAGAATTAGAAGAAAGGGTAGAGCTGTCGACAGGCCGACCCCGGCCTGCTAACCCAACCAACCCGGATGCATTTTGGATGGGGTAGGGTTACGTATCTGGGACCTGGTTGAACTATCCGAATGAATTTTTTTGGGTTATTACTTTCTAATTTAGCCCAGGCCCATATTGTATTATTTGTCCTCTACTCAAACTGGGCTGGATCTGGTATCGCTTAGGGCCCAACTACATCTGGTCCATTGTTGGCTTTGGTCATATTAAAATTGGACCCAGATCCATGCCCAAAACAGACTCATTATCTTACAGGTCTGCCCTGTAGGTGTTCTCAAATCCGTTTTCAGTAGGATTTGAACCTAGTAGAATTTATTCATTTGTTTTGGTGAGAAGCAAGTAAATTATTTTACTAGAAGTGGTATTTATTTGGGCTCGGTTTAAGAAATTCTGTTTGGTCTAAAGCTTGGAAGCAACCTACATTAATATAAAATAATTTTCTCTATTTCATTAGAGGTTAATGAGATAATTTTGACCGGTTGAGTAATGAGTTTGTCATTAACATACTGTATGTGAAATCGTGTGTAGGAACAAATTGTGTTCAATGCTGAGAGCTTGCAAAAATAAAATATGTTTTACTATTAATAATATTATTTTGTGCAGGTTTTCACTTTTCAGTGCTGCAAGTAAAATTAAATGTTCCAAAAATCTATGTTTGCGATGTATTAAGTTTTATTTGGATGAATGATTCTTACTCTGGAAAATAAATCACGTTACTTATTTTATGATAAATTGTATACGAGCCTTAGAAATGCGGACTCTCCATTACGTGTTGAACTTGAACTCGTTATTTTGCATATGGTTCTGAAATAAGTGGCCATTCTGTAGGTGTTTTCTTTTTATGTAACCATATTTGAAGAATTTGACCGAGGGCATTTTTTATTGTTAATTTCTTTTTTCATTGTTATTATTTTTTAATTTTATTTTTTTGCTCATAGAAATCTTGTGAGGAGTGTATTTCTGCGATACTCCACATGCAAAGTAGCGAATTTCCTTGGATGAATGAATAATTTGTCCTTATTTACAGTTTTATTATGTTTTAATGTGGGTTTTTTTGAAAAATAATTGGATATAGGAGGCACGATGTAGAAATTTATGGTTGTATTATTCTCTTGCGACTGGTTTTTATGGGCTGAATGATCTATTGGATCAGTGAAAAATTTCTATAAATTTTGTTGTTGTGGGGGGCAGTTCAAATTCTGAAGTTTTGGGTTGTGGCTTTTGCCGTCTACATGTTTCAAGTTGGATAGCTAAGATGATTGACCTTTGACGATATGTCTAGTTTATACCTCACCACCACTACGGTTAGTACTCCTAATGGTCACGCTGATTCATTTTTCCAAAATATTGAAGCGGGGAGTGAGAGAAGTGAGATCGTGATGCAGGTTGCAATAATAAGCATTGCGCATAGACCACATAGACAATCTCATCGGGAATTCTGGTTGCACGATCTATGATGTTCAAAGTGTTCAATATGTCACAAAATATATAAGGATGAAATTAAATTGTTAGTAATACGGTCGGAATAATCTAGATAAATAATCAAGTATAGAATTATTAATAATTTTATAAAAGTACTAACCTAGGGTTCGGATGGATTGACCCGTTTTGAAGAGTAGCTTTCAGACTTGCCTGGAATGCCTGCACAAATAGTACATTAAGTCAGAGGCGTGCACGAGACACTGATCAAAGGCGATTCTCAACCCTTGTGTGGGTGGCCTTAGGAATACACCCAAAATACAACCAGGGTTTACCTCCTGCGAACACAATCTGGAGAGGTTGGTTGAGATCGTTTCAACACCCAACTAATATAAGATATGGTATAGTATATTTGGACTTGAGAATAACATTTAAATCATAGTATCAAGGAGATGAAGACCTATGTGTCTATGATATGGAGTCTATGGAACTCTTTCCACTTAATAGACCTTTATCTTTACATGAATTCAAGTACACAAACATATGAGACAATGAAAATACCTTATAATGCATGAAAGCTAATGCATTTGATATGGGTCAGATGATGTGGCCCCCTCTGTGTAGAACCCCGTATTTTCAAATATTATTTTAATTATTTGAAAATGAATTTAAGTAATTTTTGAGGATTTAAATAAATATTTTCTAAGAAGTTTATCTTTTGTACACGTGCAAAACACGTGCAAATGACTTTTCAGAAGTTTGAAAAATTAAGTTTTCTTTATGAATAATCATTACTTATTATTTGAAGATTATTTAGTATTTTTCCAGATTTTTCTGAAATTAATTAGTACTATTTGCAATTTTTGAGAAAAGAAGGACTTATTTGCAAAATTGACATTTGTTTGGGTTAAAACGCAAAAGTGGCATTCTGGACGTTTTGAGCAGTATTGGCATTGAGGTTTAAGTTATATTTCACTATTAAATCCTGGCTTAAATGATATTTGATGAAATTTCAAGACTAATCTATATATATGTAAATTATATTTTGGGAAAGGATTATTTTGCAAATCGGGTGAAAACCCTAATATTTTAATCCGGCATATATATAAGGGATTTTCCTATTCCCAGCCGTCATTGAGTATACACAGGATTTTGAGATTTATTTTGAGGAGCAAAAGAAGAGGCTTTTGGATCTAGCAAGGAGAAGAACTATTTCGTGGATTTTCTTCAAAACAATGTGGGTTGGTTTGTTTTGTTTGTTTGCTTTGTTTGATTTGAATGATGAATGAAGTAAGATTTTTGTTATGCCTTGTACGTGATCGTTACACTATTGATTTGTTAGTCTCATTGTATGTATGACATGGATCTATTATTTAATATGAAGGATGGAAAACTTTTATTGTTACTTGGATCTTGATGAGAGAAATATTAAGATTTGTTGAGGATATGTTGACTTTGAGATCGTATTGTTGGGAGATATATTAAAAATTGATGGTGTTATGATCAGATGATAAACATCTAGATCTGATGGTAATAGTTCAGATTTTGATTAGTTATGAAGGAAGTTTTGTTGAGAAAACCCTAATGGGAGAATTGAGAATTAAGATCATGAGAATATGAAATTTGAGTATTTGAGTGTTTGAGTAATGTAACCATGATGGAGATTATTGAGAGATGTCTATTGGCCTGGATACAATTAATTTTTATGATCAGTGAATCTTTAGAAAACCCCTGGTTGATTTGTGTTCGGACCTATTGTTGGGAACCTGTAGCCGACAGTCGACTGGACCATACAGCAGTCGACTGGCACGAGCCTGTTGTGAATTTTTAGTCTTTGAGGTTTGTTCGGGACAGTCGACCTAGACTGTGGTCAGTCGACTGGTCCTCTGCTTGTGATTTTGTTCAGTTCTTTCGGGACGGTCGACTGATAACTTACCCAGTCGATGGACCTTTCCTTAGTTTATTTTTGTAAAATGTTGGGATACGTCCTCTGGACAGTCGACTGGTCCATCAAGCAGTCGACTGGTCCTGAAGGAATCTTTGTATTTGATTGTGAGATATTTTGTTTAGTGTTTGACTTTGAGACATTTGTTCAGTATTTGATTTTGGGATATTTGTTCAGTATTTGACTTGAGATGTTCAGTTAAGAACATGATTTGAGATATTTTGTTGAGCCACTTGTTTAGTGGAAATTTGTTCAGATATTTGTTTTTGAGTCTCTAGAGGTAGGTGACCCTAGTATACCGGTGTTGTTCAGTTATTTGTTGAGGCCCATCGAGGCAAATTTTTAGTTATTCAGATTTTAGTCCGGTAGGGTACACTACTCTAGGAGATTTGTTCAGTAACCCAAACTAATAAGGACAGGCATTAGTAGTGTCATGACGAATGAGAACATGAGTTATGCACCTCAGTATGGCTTTTGATGTAGGATTTAATCTCCTGAATTATCGAAGTAGTTAACTTGCGATGTGTGATTTATCTCCGGAATTATCCAGGTAGTTAACCTGAGATGTGAGGTATTTCTCCGGAATTATCCAAGTAATTATCTTGAGATGTGGGATTGAACTACGGAATGATCGGAGTCGAGGCGACACTTTTGGGGTATTATTGTGGTGATGAGTCTATGTTTAGATGTGAGATGATCTCCTGAATTATCCAGGGTAAATACCTGTGATGTGGGATCAATCTCCGGAATGATCAAGCATGGGCAAATTATCATAGTTTATCTTCATCTCTTAGTAGTCATTGTTGTCAGCATGTAGTCATGATGTTTTCTGGAATCACTTTTATGCATTTGGATTTCTTGTTTTCGGCACACACTTGGCTTTTGGTTTTGGTATCACCCCTTATACTTTTGTTGTACTTCATACTTTAGTGTTTGATTATTATTTGTTGAATATTATGTTCTAAGTTCATTTATGTTATTGCTTTGATTAGTCGCCACTCACACCATTTTTTTTATGGCTGACCCCTTTAGTTTGGGGGTTAGGGTTCAACTCTAGCCTCACATGTTGCAGGTTATTGCTTAGATTGGAGGTTGGATGCTTGAGTGGGCAATTTGAGATTATTGGATTATTTAGTGTTTGTTGTGAAATTGTAAAGACTTATTTGAGATCATTATTGAGCTGTAAATAAAGATTAACTTGTGTTGAGATGTTTAGACTTCCGCTGTAATTGTAATAATTGTTGTAATAAAGAAGAAAAATTTTAGTGGTGTTGTTGGTGTTTCTTGTTGTATTGAAGTGGATTGCTGGGATTTCGCCACTTATTTTCTAAGCTCTCATATTAGAAATTTGGGGCGCTACACTCTGGGCCACAGGATCCCCTCAAAAGGCGTTCACCTCCGATCATCAGATCTGTCACGTCAACCCTAAACCACCTGAGCTTCCGCCATGTCAGGCCCACGGACAACCGGGTCCAGACACGGTCCCAAATGGATCCAGATTCGGTTGGCACTGCCTATAAATACCAGGTCCTCTACCTCTTCAAAAGGTAATCAATCTTTCCCCTCTCAAAATCCTAGTTACTGTTACTCTTCAGTGACTGACTAGACCGTCGGAGGACCTGCCACCAGGATCAACCCCAGTGCTCCTAGGCCGAGTGCAGGTACACGAGACCTCCAGATCCGAGCCTGCAGATCCGAGCCGGCAGATCCCAGCCGAGCATTCTGCCTCCACCTCGCACCCGCCTACTCCCGAACCGTTCCCTCCGGCTGAGGGTCAAGCGTACCATCCGTACCGAAGCTTTTGCAAAATTACAAATTGAGAAGAACTCACACCTGGTGCAGCCACCCCCCAAAAACAAACCGCATCAAGTTAGCGCCGTCTGTGGAAAACGTCGGTACGGACATCAGTCTGAACCCAGCCATTAACGGCATCCCATCAGTCCGAGCTCACGTGGCACCCAAGCCCAGGAGAGCTATCACCTCTACACGTCATCAGGATGCTCCCCCTCAGGATGTCCTCGCCAACACTCATGGATCCAACAATTCGAGGGACAGCCTCGGACCCCAGTCGAGCGCCTCTCGCTCGGTCATACCCGACCTGCGTCGGGTCATCTAGAACCGACAGGCAAGTCGAACTAGGAGAGGGGCCGCTTCCAACTTGGTCCCTAACCGTCCCAGACCTCCGCCCCGAGAGCGGGAGCCAGCGCTCAGCCGCATCGACCGGAGGCCGCCGCCCCAACGCAACCCGGCTAAACGTGCTCCAGTTACCCATCGGGAGTTCCAAGATTTCTGGAAAGAGATCATGGAGGCTATCCTAGGGACCCCTGTCAACGAGACGCTCCACCACTCTCACTCGTGATCGGATGTCGGGGCAAGCGTGTCCCGCGGCCCGACAGTCCCGCCAGAGTATGACGGGGACATCCTAAAATGCCTCCAAGAAATGGAGAACCGCCTCGACCACTTCGGCGACGGCGGAGCGAGACCGGCTCAGGGTCACAGGCCGACCCGACCTCCCCTCTCCGCTGCAATCCTACAAGCGGAAATACCCCAAAATTTCTGACTCCCCAATTCGAGACCAAAGACAGCGAGGGTTATCCTACTGATCACATGGAGGGTTTTGAGACCCTCATGATGATTCACAGCGCTTCGGATCCCTTTCTATGTCGTGCCTTCCCTGCCACCCTCCGGGGTCCGACTCAGGAATGGTTCTCCAAGTTCTTCCCCGGCTCGATCTACTCTTTCGATTAGCTGGAGGCCAATTTCCTGGCCCACTTCGTGACCAGCAGAAAAGCCAAGAAGACGAGCGCGTCCCTACTGGACCTTCGACAGAAGGAAGGGGAATCACTCTGGCAGTTCATTTGGAGGTTCACCATGGAGGCAAGGTCGGTTTCCTCCCTTGACACCGGGATCGCCTCAGCAACGTTCTGACACAATGTCTGACATGGCCAGCTGAAGGCATTCTTGACGAAGAATCCTCCCCTCGATTTTCCTGACCTGCTCAATCGGGTCGAAAAGTACATCCGGGCCGAAGAGTCCCTAAATCTCGAGGACACCAAGGAGACTTAGGAAAAAGGGAAGCGCAAGGCCGACGAGGCGGAGCCAGCAAAGAAGGTCCAAAAAGACAGAACCATCATGAAGAAGGTCCCGGCAATCCCGCGCTTCGAGAGGTACACGCCACTGACACAGAACGTGTCGGCTATCCTCCTAACAATCGAGGACAGGGACCTCGTCCAGATGCCACCTCGGCCGACCAACAACAAGAAAAGAGATCAGCGATTTTACTGCCGCTTCCACCGGGACAACGGGCACGACACCGACTATTGCCGGGCCCTAAAAGACGAAATCGAGGCCCTCATCCAACGAGGGTACCTCTGGAAATTCACAAGGAAAGATGCCCGGGAACGAAGAGACATGAGGAATCGGAGGCCTTCCCCTCCTCTTCGCGCCCCCAAACCACGTCCCGAGCGGAACCCCGAGCCTGAAGAAACCGAAGGTCAAGCCATCCTGCATTGCATCCATTGGGGGCCCATGGGAGGAGAGTCCAGCACTTCCTGCAAGGCATTCATCTGAGAGGTAAACGCCATCCAGGGTCTTCCTTCCCCTCAGGTCCAGCAGTTCCCAGTTTCTTTCTCAAGAGAAGACCTAGAAGGAGTCCAGCTTCCACACTACGATGCACTCGTCATCATCCTCATCATGGCAAACTATGAGGCCCGCCAGATCCTCGTGGACATCGAAAGCTCGGTGAACATCCTCTTCCTGGAAGCCTTCGAGAACCTCAAACTCTCTCGAGATAAGCTGAAGCCTGTCGGATACACCCTGTACGGGTTCTCCGGCATCCCAGTGCCAATAGAGAAGATCGTGACCTTAGACGTCACCGCCGGTATGACCCCTCACAGACGAACCTAGTCGATGGACTTTATAGTTGTAAACGTCAAGGCAGCCTATAACGCCATCCTCGGCCGACCAGGACTTTGCTCCCTCTAGGCTGTACCCTCGGCCTATCACTAAAAGTTGAAATTCCCCACCAAGTCAGGTGTCGGAGTCTTCCGAGGAAACCAAGAAGCAGTACGGTCGTGCTATATGACGGCGATCGGGGGCGGTGTGTTTCCCCTAGAGGCCATCGAGCTGCAGCCCGAAAGAAGCCAACCCGAGCCTGAGCCAGCGGACGAATTAGAAGAAGTCTCGTTCGAGATAGGGGACATGATGAAGTGGTTCCGTGTGAGCTGCTCCTTCGCTCCCAACTTTAAGACCGACCTGATCGACTGCATTCACCGCAATGTCAACCTCTTCGCCTGGAAGCCCTCTGATATGCCTGGTATCTCTGAAGATTTGATCATGCACAAACTCAGCGTGATCTCCGGTTCGAAGCCGATCATCCAGAAGCTACGTAAGTTCACCCCGGAGAGGCAGCAGGCAGTGAAAGCGGAGGTAGACAAACTCTTGTCCGCTCGTTTCATATAGGAGGTCAGCTACCCTGAGTGGCTTGTGAATGTCGTGATGGTCAGAAAGGCGAGCGGGAGCTGGAGGATCTACATAGACTTTACTGATCTCAACAAGGCGTGCCCCAAAGATCCATTCCCTCTCCCCAGCATCGACGCTCTGATCAACGCAACGTCGGGTAACGAGCTCCTTTCTTTCATGGATGCCTTCTCAGGCTACAACCAAATCCAAATGTTCTTCCCTGATATAGCCAAGACGTCATTCGTCACGGACCAAGGCCTTTATTGCTACCGGGTTATGCCCTTCGGGAGAAAAAATACCGGTGCTACTTATCAAAGGCTCGTCAAACGAGTCTTCAAGGATCAAATTGGTCGCAACATGGAGGTGTATGTCGACGACATACTCGTCAAGAGCCAGTGGGGACAGGACCACGTCGCCGACCTGGAAGAGGCCTTTGGGGTCCTTCAAACCCACAATATGAGACTCAATCCAGCAAAGTTTGCATTTGGCATCTCCTCCAGAAAATTCCTCGGTTTCGTCACCAGCCAACGCGACATCAAGGCCAACCCTGAGATGATCCAGGCCATAATAGACATGGCCCCTCCTAGAAACATCAAAGAAATCCAGAGGCTCACGGGAAGACTGGCGGCTATCGGCCGCTTGCTCTCCAAGTCCGGAGAGAAGTCCCTCCCCTTCTTCAAGGCTTTGCACGGAACCGGAGGCTTCGAGTGGGGTACTCAGCAGCAAGAGGCATTTGCTCAATTGAAAGAGTACTTCGCCAACCCTTCTCTCCTCAGCAAGCCCAAACCAGGCGAGCCCCTCTATCTTTATCTTTTGGCCTAAGAAAATGTGCTCAGTGTTGTTCTCATTCAAGAAGAAGACGGAGTCCAAAAGCCTCTATACTACGTGAGCAAGGTTCTGCTCGCCGCCGAGACCATATACTCAAAAATAGAGAAAATAGCATACACCCTGGTCATGGCCGTGCAGAAGCTCCGTCCCTATTTCCATGCACATTCAATTCAGGTACTCACGGACCAGCCTCTAAAAGCCATACTCTACAAGCCCGAGAGCTCCGGATGACTGGTCAAATGGTCAATCGAACTCAGTCCATACGACATTGGCTATCAGCCAAGGACGGCTATCAAAGGGCAGGCCCTCACCGAGTTCATCACGGAATGCACCATCTCCGAACAACCCGAAAGCGGAGAGGCCGACCAGACATGGGAAGTTTACGTAAATGGCTCCTCCTATAAAGCGGGGAGTGGTGCGAGTATCATTCTGCGGGGTCCTGACAGTTTCCTCCTTTAATATTGCCTTCGCCTCCACTTTCCAGCCTCTAACAACGAAGCCAAGTACGAGGCCATGATCACCGGGCTCACCCTGGCACATCAGGACGGCGCCAGGTAGATTAGGGCCTTCAGCGACTCTCAGATCGTGGTCAATCAGATCACCGGAGAGTACGAGACCTGTGATGATCGGATGATCCGGTACTTGGCCGTGGTCTAGCGGCTCTTGGCGTCCTTTGACAAATCTGCAGTCTTAAGAATCCCCAAGAGCAGAACGCCCATGCTGATGCTCTGTCAAAGTTAGCCTCCTCGTCCTTCGAGGGTCTCGATCGCACCGTCCTTATCGAAGTACTCTTGAAGCCGAGTATCGACCTCCCCGAGATCCTCTGCATCGAAGACGAAGCTCATCCGGACGATTGGACCACTCCCATCAGAAAGTTTCTAATCAAATGAGAGCTCCCCGAAGACCGAGTCGAGGCAAGGCAGATCAGGGTCCGTTCAGAGAGGTTCGCCATGATCAACGAGACCCTCTTCAAAAGGTCGTACACCACGATGGACGGAAGGCTATACCTCCGCTGCTTAACCCCCAACGAAGCAAAGTACGCTCTCAAGGAGCTCCATGAAGGAATCGGTGGGTGCCATATGGGAAGCCGATCACTTGCAGGAAAGGCTCTGAATTACGGGTACTACTGGCCCACAATGTTGTAAGACGCCCTGGCCCTGGTAAAGAAGTGTGGCTCTTGTTAAAGGTTCTCCTCAGTGAGAAGAGCTCCACAAGCAAACCTCCACTCCCTGGCCAGTCCGACCCCCTTTGCTATATGGGGGATGGATCTGGTAGGCCTTCTGAAGGCAACGGGCCAAAGAAAGTTTCTCATAGTGGCGATCGACTGCTTCACGAAGTGGATCGAGGCCGAGCCTCTGGCCACGATCACTGAGCAGCAGACCCAACAATTATTTCTGGAAACACATCGTCTGCCGGTTCGGGATTCCACAAGTACTCATCACAGATAATAGGACTCAATTTGCAGGTAAGAATTTCCGAAAGTTCTGCGAGGATCTCGGGATCCAGCAGCGCTTTTCTTCGGCATGCCACCCGCAGTCAAATGGCCAGGCCAAGAACCCAAACCGCCAGATTCTTGACGGTCTCAAGAAACGACTTGATAACTCTTGCAAAGGGTTATGGGTCGACGAGCTGCCGAGCGTTCTCTGGGCCCACCGAACGACGAAGAGAATCCCCACGAGATAGTCGCCATTCAATCTGACATACGGCACGGAAGCTGTGATTCCCCTGGAGATCGGGCTCCCTTCGCCTGGGATCTTGGCCTTCGATGAAGCAAGCAACTCGGCACAGGTACGTGCCGACCTAGATCTCATAGACGAGGTCAGGGAGAAGTCTGCAATCAGAAGAAACACCTACCAACAGAGAATCGAAAGGTTCTACAACAAAAAGGTGCGTTCCACCGACATCAAGCTGGGGGACCTCGTCCTCCGGAAGCTGGCGGTATCTAACCCCGACTAAAAGAGAAAATTGGTCCCAAACTGGGAAGGTCCGTACAAGGTATTTGAGACTGTACGCCCGGGCATGTACCGCCTCACCGACCCGGAGGGCAAGGCTGTCAAGAGGCCCTGGAATGCAGAACACCTCATCAAATTTCTCGAAGGGGAGAATTAGCCTCTACAGCCAATGTAAATTATGAAAAATATAATCGGCATGTCGGGCCTTATTTTGTAAAGTCCAAGTGTGTTGTAATTATGCCATCTTTCTTAAAATAAGCTTTGGCTTCGTATTAACCTTCTCAAGAAACATATCTGGGGCTCGATGTTTGGAATAAACCATGAGCCACAAAAAACTTCTCTTATAAGCTTAGGTCTCGGCGTTCGGAAGAAATCGCGAGCCATAAAAAGCTTCTCTTATAAGCCTAGGGCTCGGCGTTCAGAAGAAACTGCGAGCCACGAAAAGCTTCTCTTACAAGCTTAGGGTTCGGCGTTCGGAAGAAACCGCGAGCCACAAAAAGCTTTCCTTACAAACTTAGGGATCGGGCTTCGGAAGGAACCACGAGCCACAAAAAGCTTTCCTTACAAGTTTGGGGCTCGGCAATCGGACGACATCTCGAGCCAGAAAAAATCACCTCTGAGGCACGGGGGCTCGGCATCGGCCTCGAGCATGGTTTGGGCTTGTTCAAGCCCATCAAACTATGCGCTCGGCGATGACCGCCAGCTACACCCGTGCTGTCTTTTCGAGAACAAGTATGGGGGCTCGGCATCGACCTCGAGCAAGGTCTTGACTTTTTTCAAAGGCACGCAACCTTTACGCTCAGCAACGACCTACAGCTACGCCCATCACTGGCTTCTCTAAGTTATGGGGGCTCGGCATTAGCCTTGAGCATGGTTTGGGCTTGTTCAAGCCCATCAACCTATGCGCTCAGCAAGGACCGCCAGCTACACTCGTGTTGTCTTTTCGAGAACAGGTGTGGGGACTCGGCATAGACCTCGAGCAAGGCCTTGGCTTTTTTCAAAGCCATGCGACCTTTACGCTCGGCGACGACCTGCAGCTATGCCCATCACTGACTTTTCTAAGGTATGGGGGCTCGGTATCGGCCTCGAGCATGGTTTGGGCTTGTTCAAGCCCATCAACCTATGCGCTCAGCGATGACCGCCAGCTACACTCGTGCTATCTTTTCGAGAATAGGTGTGGGGGCTCACCGTCGACCTCGTACAAGGCTTTAGCTTTTTTCAAAGCCACATGACCTTTATGCTCAGCGACGACCTGCAACTACGTCCATCACTGGCTTCTCTAAGGTATGGGAGCTCGGCATCGGCCTCAAGTAAGGTTTGGGCTTGTTCAAGCCCATCAACCTATGTAATCGGCGATGACCGCCAGCTACACCCATGCTATCTTTCCGAGAACAGGTGTGGGGGTTCGGCGTCGATCTCTAGCAAAGCCTTGGCTTTTTTCAAAGCCACGTGACTTTACGCTCGGCGACGACCTACAGCTATGCTCATCACTGGAAGATACGGATCTCATTCTTCGGATGCCACTGCGAGCCCAAAAAGTTTCTCCCAAACTGCTTGGACCTCGACCCTCGGATGCCATCGCGGGCCCAAAAATTTCTCCCAAACTGTTTGGACCTCGACGCTCAGATGTCACCGTGAGCCCAAAAAGTTTCTCCCAAACTGCTTGGACCTCGATGCTCAGATGTCACCGCGAGCCCAAAAGTTTCTCTCAACTACTTGAGGCTCGACGCTCGGATGACACCGCGAGCCCAAAAAGTTTCTCCCAAACTGCTTGGACCTCGACCCTCGGATGTCGCCGCGAGCCCAAAAAGTTTCTCCTAAACTGCTTGGACCTCGACGCTCGAATGTCACCGCGAGCGCAAAAGTTTCTCCCAAACTGCTTGGACCTCGACACTCGGAAGTCACCGCGAGCCCAAAAAGTTTCTCCCAAACTGCTTGGACCTCGATGCTCGGATGTCACTGCAAGCCCAAAAAGTTTCTCCCAAACTGCTTAGACCTTGACGGTCGGATATGACCGCGAGCCCAAGAAGTTTCTCTCAACGACTTCAGGGTCGACGCTCGGATGTCACCGCGAGCCGAAAAATCTCTCAACTGCTTGGGGCTCGACGCTCAGATGACACCGCGAACCCAAAAAGTTTCTCTCAACTGCTCGGGGCTCGACGCTCGAATGACACCGCGAGCCCAAAAAGTTTCTCTCAACTGCTTGGAACTCGATGCTCGGATGCTACCGCGAGCCCAAAAAGTTTCTCCCAAACTGCTTGAACCTCGACGCTCGAATGTCACCACGAGCCCAAATAGTTTCTCCCAAACTGCTTGGACCTCGACGCTCGGCTGTCACCGCCAGCGCCAAAAAGTTTCTCTCAACGGCTTCAGGGTCAACGCTCGGATATCACCGCGAGCCCCAAAATTATCTCCCAACAATGAGGGGCTTGCCTGCTGACCCTAGATGCTCGGCAAGAAGGACCCCCACTCCACAGACTCCTATGTCTCTTTGCTTTTCCAACAAGTGAGGGGGCTCGTCCGCCAACCCCCTACGCTTGGCCAAGCGACCTCGAGGTCGACGCTCGGATATCACCGCGAACCCCAAAGTTATCCCCCAACAATGAGGGGCTCGCCTGCCGACCCTCGACGCTCGACAGGAAGGACCACTACTCCCCAGACTCCAACGCCCCCTAACTTTTCCAACAAGTGAGGGGGCTCACCTACCGACCCCATACTCTCTCGGCCAAATGATGGGTCGACGCTCGGATATCACCGCGAGCCCCAAACTATTCCCCAACCAGCGAGGGGCTCGCTTGCCGACCCTAGAGGCTCGGCAAGAAGAACTCTTACTCCACGGGTCTCGACGCCCCCTTTTTGCTTTTCCAACCAGTAAGCGGGCTCGTCCACCGACCCTCGATGCTCGGCGGGCCGAGCTCCGACGCCCCGCGTCACTCCAAGAGAGGATCCCTTCATCCTACCCCACTGACCTCTTCTGGAAGATACAGATCACATTCTTTACCGTACACATCACCCCGCTCTTCCTACAGAGGCAAAAAACCACCCCTACATGGCTGGATTACCCAGACTCCATGAGTGGGGGGCTTCTGATATGGGTTAGATGATGTGGCCCCCTCTGAGCCACAGGATCCCCTCAAAAGGCGTTCATCCCCAATCATCAGATCTGCCACGTCAGCCCTAAACCGCCTGGGCTTCTGCCACATCAGCCCTAAACCACGTGGGCTTCCGCCACGTCAGACCCACAGGCAATCGGGTCCAGACCTGGCCCCAAACGGGTCCAACCCGGTTGGCACTGTCTATAAATATCAGGCCCTCTATCCCTTCAAAAGGTAATCAATCTTTCCCCTCTCAAAACTCTAGTTACTGTTACTCTTCAGTGACTGACTAGACCGTCAGAGAGCCTGCCACCGGGATCAACCCGGAGTTCCTATGTCGAGTGTAGGTACATGAGACCTCCGGATCCGAGCCTCCAGATCCGAGCCGAGCATCCTACCTCCACCTCGCTCCCGCCTACTCTCGAGCTGTTCCCTCCAGCTGAGGGTCGGGCGTACCGTCCGTTCCGAAGCTTCCGCAAAAATATAAATTGAGAAGAACTCATACCTGGTGCAGCTACCCGTCAAAAACAAACCACATCAGCATTCAAATAAATGAGATAGTGTATCTCTAATATTATAATGGGAGAAGGGGTTAGTGTCATTTGTCATTGATGTCATTTTGAAGCCAGCACGTGCAGCGCACGTGTTGACAAAATGACCCACTTTGGTAAATATTTTCAAAAGTGGACCGGTTTGGTAAATATTTTCGGAAGTGGTTCAGTTTGGAAATTATTTTCCCTTTTTTGTCTTTTTTTTCCTTCTTCCCAGCGTGCACGTGCAAAAGTGGACCAGTTTGGTAAATATTTTCGACAGTGGATCAGTTTGGAAATTATTTTCCTTTTTTTTACTTTTTCCTTCTTCCCCACGTGCATCGCACGTGCATGATACTAGTAAAAGATAATTCATGAAAAGAATTGCATGTAAATAAATGGAGTAACCGCAAATCATTTGTGTTAACAAAGAGTACATAGTTAATGGTTCAAATTAATAAGCCATAATTTTAGACTAAGTCAGCACATAAAATACACTTAAAATATGAAAGCAATAATCAAGTGGATTTTGAGTTTTCCCTCAAAGTTCCACCAATATTATTGAAGTTGAATAAATTTCATTTATGCATTAAGTAGTCATAATTATTTTTACACCCTCATAATTATTTTTACACCCTCATAATGAGTGACAGAACTATTCAAACGTACCGATGTTATATATCACTTTCAATATTTTATGGTATGATTTACATCAAAAAAAAAAAATTATTTTATGGTATGATGATCAACTTAAACTGTATGGAATTTGCATACGTAAAATTCGATAGAGATAAAAAAATTAGCGTTCCATTTCCTCTTCCTCCAATACCATAGGAACCCTATATCCACTATAATAATAATTATTATTATTATTATTGACATTCGGTCATAGGCAAGGGAGTGAGTTGCTCCTTTCACCTGGTTAGCATTCAGCTCTCACAAATTAAAGTGTTAGAACTTACAACCCTAATCATAAATATCTTTTTCAGATCACATCTGGCACAATCCTGTCCAATTTACACCCAATCAAAGCCTCACTTTTCAAACCTAAATCTATGTTACCACTCTGTACTGAACCAAACATAATTTCTCGACCCAGCTACGGACCACATCATACTGGGTGTTGACCTAAATTTAGCGTGCATAAAATGTATTATTTACTACTAATATCTTTAGTTAAGATTTGCAGAAAAATCAGAAGAAAAAAAAATCAAAATAAAAGATCCAAAAGATTCAAAAACTAGCAAAAGAGACATGAATAAAAAAATTGGAAAAATCAAGGAATAGTGCTTCACAAAAAATATGTGCTTCAAATCATCAAGAAAACGAGCAAAATAGAGATTTACTTCTGTTTATGTGATGAGCATATATGTAAAGAAGTATTGATTGATAAATTTGTTTTGGAAATAATATAAAGTCAAATCGCTTAATAAAAGTCGAATCTGCACGACAACGGTCGACCGCACGAAACAACAGTCGACTGTCATCTCTGTGGAAAAGATGAGTTAGTCGACCGACCATCGCTCGACTTACGAGTTAAAAGATAAACGGTCTACAGTTCATCATTGCGGTCGACCGTCCAAGTACAGATCTGGCTATTTTGAAAACATCTTTTCATTTTTAGAAAGATACATTTTCCTACTCTATAAATTGAGGCGAATTCACAGTGTATTCTTCACTCCCTTGCTATTATAACTCTTCTGAACTAATCATTCAATCAATACTCCGAGTGTAAGAGATTTTATTATTTTCTTCAGTCAATGTCTTTTTAAATCTTGAGAGTTTTTCTTTCTTTTCCACTTCGGTGAGCTATTGCGGGACTTAGTTAAAGAAGCCCTGCGGGTCTAATAGGTCTCTCGGCCTGAATTTCGAGAATCACTGTACAAGGATTTAAAGTATAGTGGAACGCTTGTGGCGGAGAATTGCTACAAGTTAGGTGGTGTGGACGTAGACCTGAGGGTCGAACCACGTTATATCGCTGTGTCTTGCTCGTTGTTCTGTTTGTTTTTTTCTTACTCTATCCTTTTACTTTACTCATTTTATTTAAATTTTAAATTTCCGCACAATCACCCTATTCACCCCCCTAGGGTGATTAACAGTAGTATAAGAGTGAGGTTCTTATTAAAGACTTAAAAGCTTGAGCGAAAGGTACAATGGCCGAAATTCCTCCTCTCGAAAACTTGTACTCTTCGGAGCCATTTATCTCCAATGGGACAAATCTAACACGTTCACCTTATTTTGATGGAAAATGCTATGTTGTTTGGAAAGTTAGTATGTGTCACTTTTTGTAGATACTTGGAGAAGAAGTATGGAACGTATGCATAAATAAAACAGATATTCCTGTCAGTGACGGAAAGAGGGCTTTCACAAAAGCTGAACTAGCACTAAAAACTGCAAACTCCAAAGCTATGGCAGCACTCTATGCAGGCCTAAACAATGAAAAGTTGATGAGGTGTGGGCAAAATTGCAAAATGACATGAAATTTGGAACAACATGGTAAAACGGCATGAAGAAACCGCATTTGAGGTAAAAGGAAAAATTAATTTATGTTTTTATAAGTTTGATATTTTTCGTAGGTTGCCATGAGAGAACGTAGATCAGATGCTTGCCCGCTTCAACATTATCGCACATGAGCTTGAGAGCTTATGTAAGGGGTTGGATGATGACCGAAAGGTCGGAAAACTCATAAGCTATCTCACGCCTGAATGGGACGTAAAAGTCGCCGCAATGAGGAAGACGCTTGAAGAAAAAGGGTTTGACTATTACACTTTCCAAAGAAAATTGAAGACGTATGAAATAAAGATGACCGAAACCAAGAGATACCGGCAGAACTTTGGGATTGAACCCAAAGCTGAAGAAAATACCATTGCCGTAAATGCAGAAACTTCGCGATCATCAAAAGTATAGTCGGATCATGAAAAATCAGATGAAGATATCGCGCTACTGACCAAACAATTTCGTAGGTATCTCAAACACAAAAAACATGGCAGGTCTCAAGAAGAAAGATGTTACAAATGCAAGAAGCCGGGACATATTCGCGCAAACTGTCCCATCTCACAGGACAGAAACAAGGACTACTACCACTCCAACCTAGGATTGAGAAAGAAGGCATTGAAGGCAATATGACTAGATTCAAATTCCATCGAGGAAGAGAAAGATCACAACAACTTTAGATTCATGGCTCTTGGAAATGGTGAGGTGCAATCACAACCCCAAGAAGAGGTAATCGAAGAACCCACCTATGATCATTTAGTTGACATGTGTAATAGTTTAAAAGTTATACAAAGAAATTAAGTCGTGAATTGAGACAATATAAACAAATATCAAATGAATCACATGACTCTTGCATTGCTAAAAATCAAAAGTTGAAAAATAAAAATTCTTTGATTATTAAAAAATTCGAGTCATTTAGAAAAGTCCATGATGTGTTGATAGAGGAAAATGAGTATTTAAAACAACAAATTCAAGAATCCTTAGCAACACATGATGAAAATCTAAGAGAAATTCATCAGAAATTTGTTTATGCTAAACTCACTGATGATTTAAATGAATGCAAAAAAAATTGATGAGGTAGTGGAAGGTTGTAAAGAAGCTCTCGAACAAAATAGAATATTTGATGCTACCCTAGACACTCTTTGTTAGAACACAAAAGACGATGAGAAGACTAGGAAAAGGCTTTGTAATAGAATAATTGAGCTTGAAAAAATTGTTGAAAAATATTATGGGCCCAGTTATCTTATTTCAAAGAATTCAAGATCATATCATGATAATCGAGGACTTGGTTACAATGAGTCAATACAACATCAAAATTCTAAGCATCCCTGTCATACACATATGCATAGTTACCAAAATAATTACAAATCATCACAAAACTATGCATGTGTGCCGGATTCAAGGCATAATCGTATCACGGTCACTATTGCTGTAAATTAGGACGTGTATCTTATAATTGTTCTTTAAAGAAATACTAATTATGTTTGGGTGATAAAGAATGTATATGCAGGTTCAATACTTTCTTGGGCTCCAAATACAACAACGAAACGTTAGTATCTTCATAAACCAATCCAAGTATGCGAACGAACTTGTCAAAAAGTTTGGTCTTGACAATGCAAACACATACAAAACTCCTATGGCAACTACCACTAAACTGTCCAAAGACGAATCTGGTAAAACTGTCTCTACTTATCGTGGTATAATTGATAGCTTTCTTTATATTACTGCTTCTCATCCAAATATTATGTTTAGTGTATGTGTGTGTGCTCGTTTCCAATCGTGTCCCAATGAATCTCATTTGTTTGTAGTTAAGCATATCATTTGATATCTTAAAGGTACATCACATACTGGTCTTTGGTACCCGAAAAAGTAGAAAATTTTCTCTTGTAGGCTATTCCGATGCCAACTATGCTGGGAGTTTTACAGATAGAACAAGCACTAGTGGTAGTCTCATGGGTATTCAAGAAACAAAACTCTGTAACCTTATCTACTGCCGAAGCCGAATACATAGTCGATGGATCCTGTTGTGCGCAGGTATCATGGATGAAACATACATTAGAGGACCACATGGTATTCTTTGATCACATTCCAATTAAATGCGATAATACTAGCACTGTCACATGACTAAGAATTCTAATCAACATAATCGTACTAAACATATAGAAATTTGATATCACTTCATTAAAGATTGCTTTCAAAAGGGAGATATCATTCTTGAGTATGTTACAACTGGATCTCAACTTGCTGATATTTTTACCAAACCTTTACATGAAATACGTTTTCATTTTCTGAAAGGTGAACTAAATGTTATTGATATTTCCGCATAACTGGTTTTTCGGGCGACTGTGCGGTCGAATGTCATCCTGTAAAGGTATACAGTCGACTGGTCCCCTATCTGTTTTCCTCACACACCCTGTTTTTTTTTCTTTGGTCGACTGTGCGGCCGACTATCTTGCCTTCGATTTTATTCATAGTCCATACATTGTCTCATCGGTCGACTGTGCAGTCGACTGGTCTCGTTTCTACTTTTTTCGGATTTTTGGATGTTGTATTTTTGTATCTTTTGGTGTGTTCCAAAAAGGGGGAGAAGTATTTTATAGAATTTTTATCATTTTTATCTATGTCTAATGTCTATGTCTCATCTTTTACAAATTTGAATTTTTAATGTTTTTTTATGTAATGCCTCTGTCCCTAGCTCAGACAATTTATACAATTTATCAGACAAATTATTTATAGTATAGTACAACTGCCCACCATAGGCTGCCTCTCGAAAGGTGGTTAACTAGATTTGGGACTCTTGATCATAGGATATATTATTTATTATTATTTATTCTTGTGTGATTTCCGATATGCGACTATTCTAAATCAATTATCCCCTCAATCCCCGTGTACACACAGCCCCGTAGGCCCCTATGCATACACGTCTTCAAGGAGCAGACCTCTGCTGTTCTTTCAACCGGGTGGGCCCCCCTCGGTGACGTCAGCATGACGTCACCCCACAACCAACACAACAAGTCTTGCTGTTTTCCAAATTGTGGGCCCCCTCTCTTACCTCATTTCAATATATTTACCATACTGCCACACTTCTATATATATATATATATATATATATATATATATATATATGAAATTACGAGGTGTTACGGGGTGTTACGGGGTGTTACATTTTAAATCTTTTAATCTATATCGCTCTTATTTATATGTATTGGCAAAATCTCAATTCCCTGATACCATATAGAGCTCTCACTGTATATCAAAGAGTTTCGCGATCAACGGTATTATGTAAGTATATTTTTCTTTGATTTTCAAAAATGTAATATTCCCGAAAATTGCTTATTTCTCAAAATATATGTATATATGCATGTTCTTCAAACAAGTTTTGATCGTTACATATGGGTTGTATTATGTAGTCTCATTTATTAACATCTTCCATGCATGAATTTAGGGGGAGTATTAGATTTAGGTGGAGTAATTAAATTTCTTCTAATATATTTTGTTTTTCACTTTTAAAATTCTAAGATATGTTTTGTCCACACCAAAAGGGGGAGATTGTTGACCGAAGTTTGGTGTGCACAAAACGTATCATTAACTACTAATATCTTTAGTTAAGATTTGCAGGAGAAACAGGAAAAGGAAAATCAAAATAAAAGACTCAAAAGATTCAAAAACAAGCAAAAGTGGCATGAATAAGAAAAGATTGGAAAAATCAAGGAAGAGTGCTTCACAAAAAACATGTGCTTCAAATCATCAAGAAAGCTAGTAAAATTGAGATTTACTTCTGTTTATGTGAGGAGCATATATGTAAAGAAGTATTGATTGATAAATTAGTTTTGGACAAAATATAAAGTGAAATTGCTTAATAAAAGTCGAATCTGCACGACAACGGTCGACCGCACGAAACAACAGTCGACTGCTCATCTCTGTGGAAAAGATGAGTTAGTCAACCGGTCATCGCTCGATTTACGAGTTAAAAGATGAACGGTCGACTGTCCATCATTGCGGTTGACCGTCCAAGTGCATATCTGACTATTTCGAAAATATCTTTTCATTTTCAGAAAGATATATTTTCCTACTCTATAAATTGAGGCGAATTCTAAGTGTATTCTTCACCCCCTTGCTAGTATAACTCTTCTGAACTAATCATTCAATCAATACTCTGAGTGTGAGAGATTTTATTATTTTTTTCAGTCAGGTCTTTTTAAATCTTAAGAGTTTTTCTTTCTTTTCCACTTCGGTGAGTTATTGCGGGACTTAGTTGAAGAAGCCCTGCGGGTGTAATATGTCTCTCGGCCTGAATTTCGAGAATCATTGTACAAGGGTTTAAAGTATAGTTGAACGATTGTGGCGGAAAATTGCTACAAGTAGGTGATGTGGACGTAAACCGGGGGGTCGAACCACGTTATATTGCTGTGTCTTACTTATTGCTCTGTTTGCTTTATCTTAGGTACTGTTCTTTTTTTTTACTCTTATAAGAGATTTACAGTAAGAGCCTCCTGTAAGAGCCTCTTTTTGATGTGTTCTTTTTATATAAAAATAACCTCTTATAAGAATCTCTTATAAGAGATTTCTGTTTTTTCACCTCTTACAAGAGCCTATATTACCCCAAAGTCTATATTACCCCAAAGTATAAAAATAGTGAGATGAAGGACAAGAAAAGATAAGTTCAAATTACAAATATATAAACTAGTTTAATGGCAAGTTAAATTCACAAATCAGTGTAAATCATCAATTATAATTCTGAGCTACTATAGACTTTTAATTAGTATGAAAATTAGTATGTATAAATATAAATAATAATAATTTATTTCAAAGAAGTTGGATTAAAAAAATTTAAGGTCAATGGGCTAATATAAATTCTCCATTAGCTGTAAATAAATAAGATATAAATAAAATATAAAAAAATATTTAAAAAAAAACCTAACCGGCTGCAGGATTTGAACATGGTGGTATCATAACAGGACAAATCAACTAGCCACAACTCAAGTAATGTACTTATTGGACGTAAATATATATATCTTTAAATAAATTAGTGTTTCGACAGCATCCCTAACATAATTGTTCGAGATTGTGAAGAATGAATTCCCACACTTTTTCTAAGATAGCATATTCCAGTCAGCTATGTATATAATTACACTTTTTCTAGGATAGCACATTCCGGGCTACTATAGACTAATATATAAACAAGTTTAATTAGTAACAATTATAATATACACTTTGGGGTAATATAGACTTTTTAAGTGATAGAAGTCTTATAGGAATTTGAAAGAGGCTAGTAAAAGTCTTTTAGGCTTATAAGATATTTTGAGAAAAATATCTTATAAGAGGTAAAAAAAAGAACACTAAAAAAACTCTTGTAAGAGGGGGACCACCTCTTACAAGAGGTAAATCTCTTATAAGAGGAGAAAAAGAACACTAACTTACTCTATCCGTTTACTTTACGTATTTTATTTAAATTTTAAATTTCTGCACAATCACCATATTTACCCCAAGGTGATTAACACTAGGTAACGTATATCCTAATTATGTGGACTTTAAAATTTATAAATAATAAAAAAAATGACATGCAAATTAATTCTAGCATAATTGCAGGTTCTGCTCATTCCTTCATACAAATTCTTTATGTCAATCGCCTTCGCTATAATATATATAATTTTTTCTTTTGTAAACACAAATGGATCAAATTCTATTTGGAAGTTTGAGGTGTCGTGGCCGAAAAAGCTCAATCATCACCTTCAAATTTGACAGGATGTGATATACAACAACTTGTAAGGTTCTTGAAAAGCTAGATAGAATTAAAGGTAATTGGCCCATAATAATAGCCCTTTACCGACAAAAATAGGTACATATTATAGCCTGTCAATAACTAGATCAGATGGGTCATAAACCAGGCCCAACTGATAATTTGCGGCGCCAGCAAACTGGATCCTGCATCTGCATGAAATAATTTGGTCATCTGTAAATTCTGTGCAGTTATTGTTGAACTTTAATCAATAATCAACAACAGATCAATTTAATTATAGCAGGCATGGCAATAACAGTATTTAAGATCGAATCCTATACCTTAGAGCATCCACAGTCGTTCGATGTAAAAAATGGCAAAATGCATATTTTGCCCATCCAATTCGATGAGCATCCACAGTCGTCGAATGGCAAAAAAAATGCATAAAGTAGTTAAAAAAGAAACAGACGAAACATCATGTTTCGTCTGCAATTAAAAAAAATACGGAACGAAACATGATGTTTCGTCCCAAAAAGAGGAAAAAAGGAAGTTTATTTTTGCAAAAAAAATTTGCAAAAACAAATTTTAAAAATAGTTTGTAAATAATATTTGCAAAAACAATTTAAAAATTTGCAAAATAAATTTAAAAATTTGAAAAAACAATTAAAAATATTACATAAAGTTCCAAAAAAATCACTGTAGCTGGACGAAGCATGGTGCTTCGTCCGGATTTTCCGGAAGTTTTTTTTGCAAAAAAAATTGCAAAAAGAATTTTTTAAAAAAATTGTAAATTTTTTTTTGCAAAAACAATTTAAAAATTTGCAAAATCAATTTAGATAATTGCAAAAAAATTTAAAATTTACAAAATTAATTTTTAAAATTAATTTTTTTAAAAAATTGGATTGGGATGAAGCATGATGTTTGGTCTCACATTGGGACGAAACATCATGTTCATTCCCACGCTTAAATTCGTTTAACGGTTATTTTATTTGTTTTTTATTTGTTTTTACTTCGGACGAACCGATCAATTAAAATAATAATTAAATAATCTATGTTTCGTCTGCTATAATATGTATTTTGCTATATGAAATGCTATTCGCTCCTTTCTACTGTAGCGATTTTGTTAAAAAATGACAAAATAGCAGACGACTGTGTGAGCTACAGTAAAAAAAAAAAGGAAAAAATGGCAAATAAGCAAACGACTGTGGATGCTCTAAGGTATGTGTGGATGTTTCCACATTGGAAAATACAAAAAAAAAGGAAAAAAGGGGGAAAAAAGACAGTTACTGATTTATATATTCTCATAGAACTCGTACGTACTGTAATACCCAACAAGAATACAGAACAAACTAATTGAAAGCTGCACGTAACTATAGAATACTATCACTAAGTTGATATTCACGTCACAACTTTCAGAAATTCTTCCTATTTAATTTTGGTGAGTTATTGTCAACTGAATATATCGAAAATTATATTCACTATCAATTCAAGCCATTATTACTCATGGTTTCATAAAATTCATGATGATGGTAAAAATCGCAACAAATCAGAGCCGTACGATTCCTGCACAGATCTCAAAGCTTCTACAGCCAGATTAATCATAACGGGACTCTTTAACAGGTCCGGGTCTTCTCAAGACATGAGCTTCTTTCAAGCTCATAAAAAGTGACAGACTAAACCTACTAGGAGAGATACCCAGTCCTTAAAAGTTAGGAGTTAAATCTCTTATCCCCTAATAAGAGAACTTATCTCTTGAGGGGGAGAGACATAAAAGAGATAAGAAATTCAAATCGATCCGACGGATCTAAATCGATCTCTTGGCATGCCTCTCAGGCCTATAAATACCACTCACCCTCTACAGCCAGAAGGTAATCAACAATTCGCCAGTTTCTTTCTCATACTCTATTTCTTTTTCTGGTTCTGACTTGAGCATCGGAAGGTCTGTCGCCGGGGCCACCGCCCGATGTTTTAGGCCTTTTGCAGGCCCATCGGCCGCATCAGCAACTGTCGAATTCAGATCACGGTGGTCAATCAACGATCCAGATTCAATCTCAGGAACTCTAACCGTATTTTACGGCCAAGGTCAAAGGTCAGACTTTTAGTAGTTTCCATCAATTTTTAACTCACTATCTGTTTGCTACCATACCAAAATAAGCAGCAACATATTAGCGCCGTCTGTGAGAAACTACACAAGTCCGACTTGCCGCCATGCCGCCAAGACTAAGAGGCAGAGGCGCAACCTCAAGTCGTCGCACCAACTCTCTACATCAACTAGCTTCTCCTATGGAAGATCTGATTCCTCCTCAACAGTCGCCTCGTCAGCCTAGTCAAGCTTCCTCCAACGAAAAGGCACTCAGGGGCTCCCGACAAAACCGTCATGAACAACATCCTCAGCATGATCGTATCTCAGTCCATAATGCTTGAACTGATTCAACGACCTCGCGAGGCCCTAGGGGGTCTAGAGATCTCCGCCAGATCATCTGTGTCAGGCAATAAGGAACAGATTTGCGAATCCAATTGGATGATAGGCGCACCCAATCTGCGGCCTCCCGCTCGGGGCATCAAGCAAAATAGAGAACATATCTTTCTAGACAGAGATCACGACAATCCTCATCTCACAGGGGGCACACCACAATAAGGAACCTGACTCATCAGAGTCGAAAGCTTCTTGTGCGGAACAAAGGAAAAAATGCCCCAATCATTAGGGCTGAATTGGATAAGTTCAAACTCGACATCCTCCTTGCTATCCAAGGAAGTCAAGACCTGGGTCAGTCCCCCAACGAAGGATCCGCCGACTCAACTGGATCCCAAAGGAAGGACGACCAAGTCCTTCACCGTATCCAGGAGGTAGAGAATCGTCTAGAATAAATGAAGAATGAGAGAAACCATTCCAACATGGCATACCGCCCTAGTTGACATCCTTTCAGCAAAGTCATCCTCGATGCACTCATCCTAAGGGGTTTCAAGGCTCCTCAGTTTGAATCCTATAATGGAGAATCAGACCCGACCGACCATATAGAGAGCTTCAAAACACTCATGATAGTCTACTACGCCAGTGATGTACTCATGTGTCAAACATTTCTCGCCACACTGAAAGGATCAGTAAGAAAATGGTATTCGCGCCTGACTTCAGAATCAATATTCTCTTTCGATCAGCTCGAGGAGCTTTTCATTGCGCACTTCGTTACTAGCCCAAAGCAGAAAAAACAAGTGCCTCCCTGTTAGAGCTGAAACAAAGAGATGGAGAACCACTGAAAGACTTCGTCAAACACTTTACAACTGAAGCAAGGTCGGTTTCCTCCTTGAACACTTCAGTGGCGAGTGCAACTTTCCACCACAATGTCACTAATAAAGACCTGAAGCCTCTCTCACCAAAAAGCCACCCAAAAATTTCACTGAGCTCCTGGAAAGGTGTGACAAGTATATCAGGGTTGAGGAAGCTCTCTATTCTCAATGCAAGAATGATTCATCTTTCGGGAACAAACGGAAGAATATAAGCGAGGAAGAACCCAGGAAGTTTATGAAAAATGGTGCAGGTCAACGCCGTCCAATTCTAGCGCCACACTTCGACAAGTTCACTCCTCTCAATGCAAGCGTATCAGCCATCCTCATGGAAGTTGAGAAGGACAAAATAATCTGCCCTCCCCCTAAGATGTCAATGTCTAGCAGGAGAAGAGAAAAAAAATAAGTGGTGCACATTTCAAAGATATCATGGACACACTACTGACAACTGTCGAGTCCTTAAAGAAGAACTGGAAACCTTGATTCGTAGGGGCTATCTTACCAACTTTGTTCAGAAAGACACGACGCCGAAAACCCTCCGCCTTGGGGGGCTAATAAGCGTTAAGAAAGGCCATATGAATCGCAAGACTCTAAACACATGGCAGTCCTCCACTCCATTCATGGAGGCCCGATGGGGGGAGATTCCAACTCCTCCCGCAAATCTTTCGTCAGGGAAGTCAACTCCATAGATAAAATTTTGCCTTCCAAAAGCATCGGGTCCCGATATCTTTCTCCAACAAGGACTTAGAAGGCGTCTGAACACCTCATTACGATGCATTGGTCATAAACTTTTGCATGATGAATCATGAGGTACGCCACATCCTGGTGGACAATGGCAGCTCAAAAAACATCCTCTTCATGGACACATTCGAGACTCTGAAGCTCTCCCGAGACCGACTCAAGTCAGCCGGTTATACACCCCCACGGAATCTCCCAAGTCGTCATACTTGATGTGACAGCAGAAAAAGCCCTCGCTATTCGAACGGAAGCACTGGATTTGATGGTAGCCAATGTCAAAGCTACATACAACACTATATTCGGTCGTCCCGGCTTATCGGGATTTCATGCAGTTGCCTCCGCATTTCATATGAAAATAAAGTTCCCAACACCAGCTGACGTAGACCAAGCTGTAGGAGCCAACAGGCAGCACGAGCATGCTATACCGCTACAATGGGGGACTCAGTTCTCCCCCTTGACGCCATAAAGCTACTGCCAAAAAGCAGTCACAATAATTCCAAGACTGTAAACAAGCTTGAAGCCACTGCCATAAATTTTTTTACCAAGAACTTCCAAACTTGCCAAATCATCTCTCACTAGGTCTGATGAACTCAAGAATATTCATATTTAGGAGCAATAATCTTATTACAATTGGACATTTAAATGATCTATATATGGTATTTTACTCTTCTTTTCTCTTTTCCATAGGAAACAACCAAAAGCAGCAAAACGAAGCAGATTCCAGACTGAGAGAATGATATACAGGGAACTGCAGTGCAACAGTCGACTTGCTCTTCATCAGTCGACCGGACAGAGAGATTGCTGAGGCTCGGCACAGTCGACTGCCCCAACATCAGTCGACTTGACTGAGGAATCATGAAGCCACAAATGTCTCAGCACCAGTCGACTTACACTCAACACCAGTCGACTGGTATTTGGCGGAGTGAAAAGATAAGATGCATCCGCATCTAAATCCAAATCTATCTGAACCCAGATTATATGCGAATAACAACTTCTCCAACAAATTAAAGCTAGAGACTGGGGATTGGCAAGAGCACGTGGTTAGCAGATAAGGAAGAAAAGAAGAAAAGAGAAAGAAATAAATCGCCGATCAAATAAAGAAGGAAAGAGGAGGACTTTCCTGAAAAAGTGGCAAACCCTAATTCTCGTGCCGTGTTCTATAAATATCAATCAAGAGGCATTATTTTACCCCCCCCCCCCAACCAGCCGAATCACAGAGTTCCAGAATTATCAAGACATCAACCAAGAACATTATTCTATCAGCATCGAAGAAGGAGAGAGGAGATCAAGTACTCCGAAGGGAACAAGGCAGTCGACCGAGTGACAACCAGTCGACTTATCTGCCGGACTTCATCAGTTTATTTCTCCTCTTTTTAGTTCTTTTATGTTAATCATGTATTCGAACTTGCTAATCAATAAAAGTTTAATTATGTGGAACTAAGTTCATAGTTGGGTTGATTGAAACCGTAGTTATGTAATGCTTATATTCTTCTGAATGCTATTCTGTTACTTATTGATTAAACCTGAGAGTATTGGTATAGATTTATAATAGACAAACTTGTTCAGAAGTTCTAAGAGCAGTCGACTGAGAGTGAGAGCAAGTCGACTGCCATACAGAATCAGAGATATTCAAGTTTGCGTATTATAAATTTGAATCTGTTATATGAGTATAGAGACGACCCGTATCTTGTGATCATAACTTGTAACACAGGAATCCTTAGGGGTTCTTGGTTTAATCAACTTGAGGGATCTAGATCTGATACCAATTTCTAGAACTTTGAGTGTTTGTTCGTTTCCATTGTTCTTATGTTTTCTTTAAGTGCAACTTAGTAGATACCATGCTAAATACTTAAAGGAAGAAACGAATTAGAGTAGATACCATGCCTAATTCTTGGCTAGAGAAACAATACTTTAAGGAGTAGATACCATGCCCTTAAAGGAACGAACATGAGTAACTAGAATAGTAAAGAAGGTGACTTAGCATTACTGACTGCAGGTGGAAATCAAAATCCAACTACTTGATAAATATTTGTGATTCAGAACTTCTTGATATAGTTTTTAATCTTTTTATTTCTTTAGAAACAACACTTTAAGATCCTTATTTCTATTTTATTGGTTAGTAAGTTAAATTCTACAATCTCTGTGGGATCGACCCTTGCTCGTCACTACGCTTCTCTAAACGATTCGTACACTTGTGAGGTTTTTAATTTGTGTCTAGTTTAGATCATCTAAATAGCAACAACAAGGTCCAAACTAGTCTTCATCATTACACAGTAATAACCCTGAATCCCTCGCTCGAAGCCACTTCGCTCACTCAACGGAGACAAATAGTCTTGCCTAAACACATTGGTTCATCAAAAGATTTCTCTTTCTCTATGAAAAACAATAGGGGGTTCCCTCCAAAACAGGAAAGTCCAGAAAAGATCTACCAAGTTGTTCGCCTAATAGCTCATCAACTTGAAGACCCGGGGGGCAAGAAGATATCAACAGGGACTTGGAAAGTACGTAGAACACCTTGTGAAGGTGAACGAGGGCGTCTGAAACGTCCTCTCTTAATAGTAGCAATTTTTCTCAATTTGTAATAACGGTCAGCCACTAGAGCAACTGCTTAGTTTTATGTTTCAGCAAATTTTCTCAATTTGTAATAACGGTCAGCCACTAGAGCAGCCGCTTAGTTTTATTTTCTAATAAAATGTAGTATAAATTTTTGCAAAATTCTTGTACAACTCTACGGATGTATACAATAAGTTCATTGCCAAACTTATACACAAAAACTGCACCAAAAAATTGTTAAAAGCTTCCTACAATACGGGTTCAGAGTCCATACCCATGGTTCGAAGTTACTCTAGCAAAATACAATGAAGCCAGTTCAAAGTGCGCTTTCCATTTGATCTGTTCCTACAACCTGTTAATTCATTTAAGCAAACAATAAGCTAAACACCCAACTTACACCTAGAGCGACGCTGAACACTCGTTACAAGCTTTCCATAAGACGAATTCGGAGTCCATACCGATGGCTTGAAGATACTCTAGCAATTTGCAATGAAGCAAGTTCAGAGTGTGCTTCGCCATTTGATCTGCTCCTGCAATCCGTTAGAGCCTCCACGACCGGTTCGGAGTCCATACTCACGGCTCGACAGGTTTATCTGATCATCTTCACCCGAACAAGCTCCAACTCTATCTCGCTTAAAGCACTATGCAAACGAAAGAATCCTAATTCTGTCAAGCATCGCGAATCGTGAGGGAGAGAAAGCTCAATGCCCAGAGGACCTCGTTCGATGTACACAACTATTTGTCGGCAAAGAGAAGAATGAAACCACTTCAAAGCTGAACAAACACAAGTGACTTCACTTCCATATTAAGAAGATTCAGAACACCCACAACTCATTTGCTCTAAAATTAAGTTCGGCGCTACGCACGCCACTTGAGTTCCTCCGGCTGACAACTCGTCACCATCGAACAACGAGTTCAACGATCTACTCTCTGCACAAGCTCCACCAGATAGCTTGATAGCTCCAAACAACGAGTTCTACGCTCTGATTGCTACTTGAGCTCTATCAATAACTTGTTGGCTCTAAGCAACGAGTTTGACGCCTTGCTCTTTGCTCAGGCTTTGTCAACAACTCATTGGCCCCGAACAATGAGTTCAATGCCTTGCTCTTCGTTCAGGCTTCGTCAACAACTCGTTGGTCCCAAACAACAAGTTCAATGCTCTGCTCTCCGCACGAGCTCCATCAGCAACTCGTTGACTTCAAACTATGAGTTTCATGCTCTGTTCACCGCTTGAGCTCCATCAATAACTCGTTGGCCCCAAACAACGAGTTCAACGTCTTGGTCGCCACTCAAGCTCTACCAAACAACGAGTTCAATGCTCTGCTTACCGCTTGAGCTCCATTAACAACTCGTTGGCCCCAAACAACGAGTTCAACACTCTCCTCTCTATGTGAGCCCTATCAATAACTTGTTGCTCCAAACAACGAGTTCAAAGCCTTAGCCTTCACTCAAGCTCCACCAAATAACTCATTGGCTTCAAACAACGGGTTCAACGCTCCGCTCACTGCACGAGCTCCATCAATAATTTGTTGACTCTAAACAACGAATTCAATGCCTTAGTCTTCGCTCAAGCTCCACCAAACGAATCCTTGACTCCAAACAACGAGTTCAACACCTTAGTCTTCGCTTGAAATCCATCAACAACTCGTTGGCCCCAAACAACGAGTTCAACATCTTGGAGTTCGCTCAAGCTCCGCCAAACAACTCATTGGCTCCAAATAGCGAGTTCAATGCTCCGCTCACCGCTTGAGCTCCATCAATAACTCGTTGGCCCTAAACAATGAGTTCAACGTCTTGGACTTCGCTCAAGCTCCGCCAAACAACTCGTTGGCTCCAAACAGTGAGTTCAACGCTCTGCTCACCATTTGAGCTCCATCAATAACTCGTTGTCCCAAACAGCGAGTTCAACGTCTTGGACTTCGCTCAAGCTCCACCAAATAACTCTTTGGCTCCAAACAACGAGTTCAACGCTCGGCTCACCGTTTGAGCTCCATCAACAACTCGTTGGCCCCGAACAACGAGTTCAATATCTTGGTCTTCGCTCAAGCTCTACCAAATAACTCATTGGCTCCAAACAACGATTTCAATATTCAGCTCACTGCTTGAGCTCTATCAATACCTCGTTGGCCCCAAACAATGAGTTCAACATCTTGGACTTTGCTCAAGCCCTGCCAAACAACTCATTTGTCCCAAACAACGAGTTCAATGCTCTGCTCACCACTTGAGCTCCATCAATAACTTGTTATCTCCAAACAACGAGCTCCATCAACTCCTTCTAATGCCGGAATCCACCACTAGCTTGTCAGGTGCAAACGACAAGCTCAAACGTCTGACTCCCTTACAGAGCTCTTTCTAAACTCACTGGGATCAAACGGCAGTTTCTACACAAACTCCACTACAATTTCTCCCCAAACTTGCTGGGATCAAACAGCGAGTTCAAACGGCAGTTTCTACATCAACTTAATCTCAGAGTTTTCTCTGAACTCGCCAGGGTCAAACGGCGAACTCTACGTCAACTCAGTCAAAAAGTAACGGCAGAAATCAATCATTGCCTTTGAATGCCTTCAGTGTAATGGCAGACAAAATATTCAACACAACACTGAAACGACAGACAGAACCATTTCTGCATTTATTTAAGCCGTTACAAAAGAAAAAATCAAAACTGTAGCAAAAAGTGGCTCTGCACGGGGTGGAGTCATGTCAGTTCGGTATTCGTGCGGGCGCACACAAGTCGCATGTAATCCAGTCCGAGATTTGTGCCCTCCTGCGTGCGCGAGAGAGTGCCTCTCTTCTAGCTATCTTACAATGCTTAGAAGGAGGCACTACAACATATATGTCATTTGATAGCATTTTGTAAATGCTATTAAAAACATATGATAGCATTTTACAAACGCTGTCAATACCCACGCTATGGAATGTATATAGTGTTTCCGCAAAATGCTATAAAAAGCACAGCATTTCGAAAACGCTATAAAGATGATAGCGTTTGCGAAACGCTGTGCTTTTTATAGCGTTGGCGAAACGCTATCGTTTATATAGAGTTTTTGAAATGCTATAAATACGATAGCGTTTCGACAAACGCTATGGTATTTATAGCGTTTTCAAAATGCTATATAAACGATAGCATTTCGACAAATGCTATCGTTTATATAGCATTTCGAAAATGCTATATAAACGATAGCGTTTGTCGAAATGCTATGGTTTATATAGCATTTTGAAAATGCTATAAATACCATAGCATTTGTCAAAACGTTATCGTATTTATAGTGTTTTCTAAACACTATGCCTTTAATAACGTTTCGGAAACGCTGTCGTTTGTAAGAGTGGTGTTTTTTTTCCCAGCATTTTAAAAAGGCTATTTATTTTGACCTGTATGCAAAAAAAAAAATGCTACAGATGCATAGAAAAGTTTTGAAAATTCTCCAGAATATATCAATTTGCTGATAGTTCAGTCAATGTTGTTCTCCAGCATCCATGATCAATGCTATAAAGCTCAAGGTCGATACAGTTGTACATAAAATCCTCAGTGTCCAAAACACCAATATTTTATATAAAAAAATTGTAACAAGATAAAATTAGCACATGCAAAGCACAAAGATTCAGCAGTATAAGAAACAATACGTTAACAGATTCGTCAACTCAGAATAAGAGTTTCGAAAGCTATACAGAGCAACTTCTAAAGCACTTTCTGTCAGTTATGTGTAGCTCAAAACCCATACGAGACAGAACAAAAATCTCCCTTTTCAAAGTCAATATTCATCCCAAATCCTAAAATAAAATATTCATATTTCTACGTATTTCTATGCTGATTATAGAACCATGCAGTATAAATATTTTGAATACACCAGTATATTGAGAGCAGCCATCTTAATATTACTGGATAAAGTTGTAGCTGCATTCTATTGCATGCGCTTCTTTGACCATGCACCGAACTGATTTGTTGTTCCTGCAGAGAAGAAGATTGACTTAAACAAATACAAACAGAACTGATAAAGTGCAGTATAAAAAAAATACAAACAGAACTGATAAACAAAATGGTAATCATGTGTATCATTGCCAAGTATAGTCTTCATTATGTACAGTTTCTTTGTACATTACAAAAAAATACAAACCGAACTGATAAACATTACAGTTTCCTTGTAGTTATAGTTTGTTAATATGTTTATAACATTTGTGTTCTGCCTTCTCAAGATCTATCAATTATTATATCTACCTTGTCATTTACCAACAAACTGATCTATAATTGTTTTATATGCATACAGCGAAGTTCTTAAAACGAGAGCAGTTGGACCATGATCAGTATTTTCCATTGGTATTTCTTCATTTACCAATGTACCATGATCGGTTAACAGAACCACACTGACACTAGGATATCTTTAGTCCTATCAAAAGTATGCCAGAACCATGTAGAATACATAACTACATGTAGTTTTGTTAGAAATTTACATAATTTTTTCAATACTTATTTCTACGAGGAAAATTTTATAATTTTATGAGGGTTAAGTAAAAAAATTGGTATTTCTTCATTTTGGATTGAGAAAATAACAAAAAGACTATCTTTTGGTTTTCAAATGTATGTGACTTTAGGGGCAGTGTATCCAATGCAGCCATGTTCTCTCTTTATTCAGTTATTCTTCTTCTGAAATATTTTTCTCATTATTTGCCAATGCTTTTTTGACAGTTACCATTCATTCGCATCGAAATCAGATAACCAGAACAAGTATGAGTCAAGCCCTTCACATCTTGTTATCTTCATCCAAAACAATATCAATTTCAATACATATCAAACAAAACTCTAGCAAAAGTGTATTCAATGATGAAAATTATGGAAAGTAACATGTTCTTTCCAAATAGCCTAAATTAATAAACACACATTTTTTTTCCTTTTCGACTATACAATTAATCCGCAGATTGTACTATGTCTATCACCAACATTTTGAATCTTTGGCGTGGAACAGTCTTAAATCATATTATTCAGTAATCTTTGTCAATTTGCTGAACTGATATTTAAGAAATCTAAATTTCAGATTAAGAGATAAGTTAAAACAATAGTAAAGAATTTCTTTAAAACAAGTCATCAGTATAAATGAACAAATACCAATGTAAAACATTCTTAAAACGAGAGCAGTTCAACCTTCATTGCAGTTCTTAAGTTTGACCATACATTTCATGCAGCTAGTTCTGACCTTTTAGCTGCTAAGCATCAGCATTTCACAAAGGGCATGTTTGTTACAGGAAGAAAAGGTAAAACATTTTTGACCGTATTGTAATGAAACTGAAGAATGAAACCGCTATACAACTAACTACAATGAATACGATTTTGGTATATATTTAGAATACAGCTGAAGTACATATAAGATTGCATGTGTGAATTCAAGTTGATGTGAGACAAAATTTATTTTACTGATAAGCTGCAGTAAAATGCTGTCAGAAACCATTTCACCCAAAGGCTTAGGCAGCTAGGCTAATGTGTGGGCCAATAATGTTTAACAAGCAATCTTAAGTCTAAAGTCCCCTTTATGTCTACCTTCAGGATTTGTGCAAAAGCCTCCTATGGAATATAAAGATATAAATAGACAGCCAAAAACAAAAAAAAGTTGACTCATCAAAGTAGTCGGTGAGCATGATTTAGAACTGACCCATAGATATAGATTTCTTTTTAATTCATCAAAAGTTAACTATGACAGAGTAAGGAAGTTTCTAAACAATATAAGAATCACCGAAATAACAATTAGCTTATAAACAATGGCATCTCAAAAGTAAATTAAAGTAAATTTTTTACCTCGCTCAACCCTTGGGCAACGCCAGATCGTTCTACATTACTTGTATCTGATTTGAGGCTATCCATTAAAGAAGACACAAGATCGGGAAAGCTCTCTTCTCCCATCCCTTGGATAAGAGACCCAAGAGCCTTGGCAGCAACAGAACGAACTTCTGGTATAGGATCTACAAGAACCTGTTTACCAGAGAAATCAATTCATCAAACATTGAGCAAGGTCAAAAAGAAAAAAAAAAAGATAGTAAGAATGAAAAAAGAAGTGTTCCAAAACCTTCTTGACTTCAGGAATTAGCAGAGCAATATAAAAAATCATATCCTTCGGTTCAGTAACCAAAGAACACATATTTCTAACAATTTGGGCCGCTTTCTTTTTTGTATCTGCACTCCTTTCCCTTAATCCTCTATGTACAATTGGCACCAATAGTGCCAATGATGATGCATCAATTGAGTTGATAAAAATCGTCTACAAAATAAAATATTATAAATATGATAACAAAATGAATGAAAAGTTAATGAGTGGCTGAAGCAATACAAGTTCGAAGATTACCTGAAGAAGGATGTCCAAGGAGTGCTTTGTATACTCATTGGGGTCAGTGAGACCCATCAACAAAGTGGGGACAAGAGCAGATATTTCAAGATTTTTTATAACACTTCCAACCTGTAGGATATCAAATGCATTAGACTTACAACAGATGCCACAATTTATACACTCATGTTTTCTGTTTCTTCTTTTTTTATCATTTTTCATTTTTCATTTTTTGGCTGAACTCAGTGGCTTCTAGTTGAACAAGATAAACATTACCTGCTGAAGTGCAGTGTGCCCTGCTGATTGAACTTTTGGGTGTGTATCAGTCAAAACCTGCATTATTAATTTTTTTAAAACACTTCATAAATTTTACTGCAGATAATTGATCACAGCTAAAAGTGTGGGCACTCTAAGCAGTGAAAAGAAGATGCAAAACCTCAGTTAATTTTGGAACAATCTTTGGTAGGCATTGAGATAATTGTTCAGGAGCACAGTAGGCCATAGCACCAAGCAACTGCACACTACTCTGCTTAGTTCTCCATGCTTTATCTTCCAAACCCTGTATAAATTTCAGAGTATAAAGGAAAAATCTTTTCTATACCACAATAATGCAGTGAAGTACAGTAACATATCAACCAACAATAGAGTTCTATAATAAAAACATAATAATCTAGTGGATCATTCTGTATTTAATTCCATGATCCAACCACTCAAAGTTATTTGAGAATCAACCGGATATCCAACAGAAGCCTTCATATGCTCGTTTACTAGCCAAATAAAACATTTATTGGGTTGCACTACAGACTTCCGAACAACTACCATAGATAAACTACACATAATCACGAGAGTAATACCACAAACACTAATTGGTGCACGCAAAAAGCTACACTACCTGAATGGCAAGCTTAGCCAGCATAGCCACATCATCAATTATTCAAAATAAATCAAAACAAATTAATGATACTATATATGCACTGAAACAAATCAAAACAAATCAATAATTTAATTTAGTTACATTCAATTAATCAATTATAAGTGCAAGCTGGTGAGCAAGAGGTGAGCAAGAGGTCAGGAGTTCGAATCCCGCTTGTACCAAAAAATTCCCAATAAACATATATTCGAGGTAAAGTGTAGGTGTGCGTGACTACGGCCATATTACCAAAAAATAAAAAAACATGTCACATCATTCAGTATACTATTTTGTGTATATTTCTGTAACTATGGTATAATTGAATTCATAAACATCAACAAGTTCATGTGCATATGCAAAACAACGTGCAAAAGCCTACAAAGGGTGAGGCAAATATGGAACTTAACAACTTATATTTAATAAATTATGATAATCTTGTAAAATGTGAACAAAAGAAGCTGGCAAACAAATGTCCAATACAGGCATTGTATAACAAAATTTATTTATTAAGAAGTTCTGAGAAGACACCTTGAGAAGTGATGGAAGGACAAGCTTAACTCCATAAACAGTTAGATGTGACATCATAGCACGGGCAGCACATTCTGCAGCTTCTCGAACAGCAATGACTTGATCGAAGAAAGCAACTAAAAGCAGTGGCAACATTTGAATCACATATCTGGCAACAAATTTCAATATCAGCAAGGGACAACCAATTCATGTGACATAGAAGATACAATGTCATTGAGAGGATATCCTTACGATTCAAACAATCTACCAAGCTTCTCACAAAGGCATTCAAATCCAAGTAAAGCTCCTTCACGTGATTTTGCAGAATTCCTGAACAAAAATGCAAATATAAATTTACGAAATAGAAAAAAGTTATTAGAGTCCCTAAAAGAAAAGCTACTTCTTAGATGGAGGAAAGGGAACCTCATACTTATTGGAGGAAATTTTCCTCATATAAAGTAGTTGTACTCACATGGTGGGACTCTACATGGACAATCCAGACTTCACTTTGTTTTCTTATGTCATCAAATGCATGTGTGTGTACAGATGCATGTGTACAGAAGGAAAAAAAATGTATATATGCTTCTTATCCATGCACCGCATGGTGCCAATTTGTTATATTACTATAAACCGTTCATTTCGCAACAACTTGAAGCATGGTAAAAGATCTTCAAACCCCTTGATAGCCTGATAGTTTATAATTTCTGTATATTATGAGATAAAATAAAAGTGAACGCTGTGGATCATCCATGAGGTGTCCCACCAAGTAATTACAATACCTCTATATGAGGGAATCACCTCCTAAATAAGTATGAAGCCTCTTTTTCTCTTTTATATACCATATGATCTAAAATAATGACTAATTCTCTACAAATGAATAAAGATAATGAGCAAAAGAGATTAATTTGTATTGAGTTTCAATCACAATTTTTGAATAATTTCAAATGTTAATATAGGAAGGACAAAAAAGTGTAAAAAATTGACTGAGCGAAGAAAATTTATCAGACAAAAATGGTTGTACATCATAATTAAGAAATCAATACTGTATTAAGCCATGAAGATAGTACAATGATGATAGCCGCCAAAGGCAATGGGTACAAGAAAGGAAACTTAATACACCGTCATATATCTTTTTTAGTTCTACAATGGCATGAAACAAAATCAGCATACCATATTACCTGGAATCGGCTAGCGTGGGAGATAGCGGGGAGGAGAAGGGGACGTTCCGGAACCGTGACGACGTGGTGGGGCTTCGGGGGTGGGGAGGAGAAGAAAGAGTTTGGCGACAGCGGGTCTGGCTTCGGGGGGCGGGGGGGGCGGGGAGGAGAAAAGGGCGTTGGGCGACGGCGGGTAGGGCAATGGGAGCGCGGGGAGGAGCGGTGGCGTTTCTTTTGACGGCGGATCGGGGCTTCGGGAGGCGCGGAGGAGGGGAGAATAGGGATAGATTTCGTGAAGGAGGGTTTTGGAACGGGGAGAAGTTAAAGGGTTTTGATGGATTTGGATATTTTACTTAGAATTTTCTTTTTTGCCCATATCTATTTTGTTTATTTACGGATATAATAGCGTTTCTAAAATGCCGTAAATAATATAGCGTTTTAAAATGCTATCATAACTAAGAGTAAATTTTAAAATTAATCAAAGACAACATTTTCTTCAAATGCTATTATTGATCACTTTCAATAGCATTAACACTTAAATGCTATAATAAGTCCGCTGTAGAAAGCCTTATATGTTGTAGTGAGGTTACTATATATCCTCTTCTATTTTTTTTTATTTTTCCGATGTGGGACTATGTTCCCTTAACCCATTTTCAAGAATGAAAACGTCTCACTTTAAAAGACAATTTCTCATTCACCCCTTAACCGTTTTTAGCAAATCAATATATGATTTTGATCTACTCACGAAGGAGAACACAAATCAATCAAGATCTCTCAATAATTCATTGAGGATCTCACTCAAAAAATTGCTCAAAAACCGGTTCGTAAATGGTGTATAAAACACTCATTTTCTAACAACACGCATGTCAAAAGCCGTCTACAAAGTAGTTTCATATTCTTAACTCAGAAAGATTATATAGGGTACATGCTCACACAATCTTAGATGTGCACCTCAAAGTGAGAAATGTGTAATAAAATTCTTTAAAATCCATCCCTACTCCACTCTTATAGTGAAAAATGTATCATTACGGCCGATATGTGCAGCATCATTCGTAAAGGTATATATCATGCATGAGGCGGCGTTTAGGTTTAAGACACTCGGCGCATTTTCATTGGATAATAGCTCATCCATGTATGATATATGTCTCGTCTTACTTCACAAACTGCAAATTTTTAATGGCCGTAAGGTTCTTTTGTCACCAATGAAAAATAATGAAGCAATTAAACTTGGTGAATAGAGAAGTAAAGGTCCTCCTATCCTAGAAGGGGAGAATATTTTCCAAACTGACCCACTTTTTGGAAGTATTTACCAAACTGATCCACTTTCAGAACAATATACCAAATGAAACCGCCAGTATAATTCTATGGTTTTCTCCAACACTCAAAAAATATTTTGAACATAAAATTTCTACCTAAAATGTATAAAACACCATTCGCTATATGAGATAGCGAATTTATTTGAACATAACTCGCTATCTGAGATATCAAGTGTAGCTGTATTTATTTTTTCACAGGAATTTTGAACATAAATGTATACAGTTACACTCGCTATCTGAGATAGCAAATCTAGTTCAAATGAACTATCTATTTTAGATAGCGAGTGTAGTTGTACTTAATTTTCAGAAAAAATTTAAATACGCAATTTCTATCTGAAATGTATAGACCTACATTCCGTATCCGAGATAACGATGTCAGTTGAACTAGACTACTTATTTTAGATAGCGAGTAGGTCAATTTAGTAAATAACTTTAAAAGTGGGTTACTATGGTAAATACTTTCAAAAATGGGTCATTTTGGGGAACAATTCAAAAGGGAAGTACTCCAATGTTTTAATTTAGATTTCATCATCAACATAATTAACCACTATTCTATCAGAAATGAACAGCTCGCTAATAAATATAACTTTATATACCTGATAATTGTGAGCCTCTTACATGGTCAAAAGGGATCTGTGGCAGGACAGGATAGCCACAGCCATACCACTCACTCAAAGTTTAGATCAAAACCCACCAACATAAATATTCTTTAAGGTCAACTGCAGAAACATACTCTAAAATAAACAAACAAAAAAATATACACAAACGAAAAGAGTTACTTTATATCAACAGACAAACAATAGAAAGAAAGCAAAGGAATGCATGGTTTACGTACCCACAACCATTATCTGAGCCCTCAAGTGACCACAGCACTACTACACCAGTGGGTTGGTGATTGAAGATCACATAGTGGAGTTCGATGGGGACCAAATGCAAACTGAGATAATGTCATCAACTCAGGTCCACTACATGGGAGGTCCCAAGCTCACGCCATCCCTGCTTGCATTTTTTTATGGCAAAATTCAGCTCTGAAAAGTTATTAAGCTTTTTTTTTTTTTTGAACTTCAATTCACACATGAAAGAGGCTTCTTTATAGGCTTCGGGAGTAGGATTGTAGCCGATATAGATACTGACTAAAGTATTTTCCAAAGGAAATACGAGTATCGTTAGTGCTAAGATACTTAATGCAATATTGATAAGACCATATTTTCTAAAGAAGAAATTGTGGATGCAGATAGATCATAATCAAATGTTATTATTTGCTAATCATTTGCAACAAACATAATTCGTCCATATGTGTTCAGACATATATATCAATAAACAGAAGATAACTAATATCCAAAATATCTTTAATCATTTGCAGATTCGAGTAAGTGTTTGTATTCTTGCGAGGAAAGCTGCATCTGTGTCGGCTCATTAGCTTGTGCTTAGTTGACTCTTCGCTTCTCTTGGACGTCCTTGGTGTAGGTAGTGCGTTGCCTCCGTTGTGCCGCTAGAGTTTCCTGGGACTCCTAGTGGAGTTTGGATGTCTTCGTGTGGGGAGATTTGGCCTCCTGTTTCTTGGATCAGTCGTTTAGGTCCTGGTCCTTCTCAAGTACGACAAGTTGGTTTGGCTCCACCAGATTATTGTTTTTCCTGGCCATTTGCTCTGCCCCCTTGTTTCGGCGTGGTGCTTCTGTTGTTGCGTAGACCTCCGTTTTGCTAGCTTTTCAGCCGTTTTTGATTTTTTTTTGTATGCTTATTTCTGTTTTACATCTTGTAAAACCATTGATTATTTGTTTGTACTTTAACTGTTTTTATTAATTAATATATTGTTTGATGGCTGGAGCCGTTTGGCTCTATCCGATACATCAAAAAAAAAAAACTAATATCCAAAATATGAATTCGAATCATTAGCTTGAAAGAAGAATATATTGTTGAGTTTATAGGCATCTTATGTATATATTTCAATATAATTATATTATTATGTTATGTAGGACAAGTATTGTATATATAAAATCTGGTCATGAATACCAGAATCATTGAAATATTGGATGAACCTTGTTCTGCCCATAAGCCAATCAAGTCGGTATTGGCAATAGATACTGCCTCGAAGCAATATACTAGGTATCCAGAATATCTAGGATACAGTTAATGCTTTATGCAAAACAATAGTAGTGCTAAAGCATAAAGCCTAATTCTGTTTCAACATCCTCTACATATATCAATTGTGATTGCAAGATAGAGCTTTTGACTAAACTTTCAGGAGCATGGATGTAATGGGAGAATCACCTTTTATGGCCAACGAACGACTACAAATAATGGCCGGCACTGTATATACCAATCACATCAAAAAGTCATCAACTCGAAACATAATCATTTAGCAGATGGGCTCAGAAATCATGATTGAGATTCGATATAGATATAGTACCAGCGAAAGCAATAGAGGACTCATTTCACATTAAGCAACAGATATAGTGAGCTCCAGAGTACTTGTTTTGTAGCTAGCTAGGGCCATTGAACGACAAACTGATCGGCTAGGTTGACCTTCTGGAGTATCCCCATAAAGACATGATTCCAAACTCTTGCAAATGCTCTCGATCGATGTAGAAGATGTAGGACGATTGTAGACCAATAATTAACCAGCAGAAAGTTCACTAGAACACCTCAATGCTTACACTAGACAGCAAGGATCTACAAGTTACATACACAATTTTCTGTAGTGAAAACAGCAAAACCTCTGTCTCAAATCTTTAAAGCTAGCATCGTGAACCATTATTTTTTCCCCATATCTCTGTTTAGGGTGTCGTCACCACTAATAAATTAACAAATTATATATTTTTTTTCTTTACTCCACGAACTACAATCCTAATAATTGTTATTGCACATATGCAAACCATCTCAAGCGGTTCTGCCATTTTATTCGTCCATTGTTGCTATGGCCTCTTACCTTCTTATAGATGCACTTGTATCTACTTCTATCTTTTAGTATTTTGTCTTGTCATTCATCTCAGATTCTCAATATTCTCGGTTCAACTAAACACTTCTATTCATGGATTCTGCGTAATTCACATATATAGCATTCAAGAAGCATGATCTCCATTACAATAATCATTATTTGCATCCATATAGATATATCTAATTTGATAACCCATTGCAAAAAGGATGCACTTTAAAAACAAACTTCACTAAATTTCAGAAATATAGCCTCATAATGTAAACAAACTCAACATCTTGTCACTTCTCAAAGTAAAAAGGTATTTATGTGATGAGGATCTCTAAGACTAGCTAGGGAAATCATGTGTCGTCCAACTGGCAAATGTTCAACATATCTCTTCACGAATAGCAGGAGAACCATAACAAATATCACTATCCCGTGTCAATTCATATTTCTGGTTCGTTCTCTTAAAATTAATGAAATTACCACCTGGAAAGTATAAGGACAGGATGCGGACCTCGAAAATGAATGCTGCAACACACAGAGGAACACAGTTCCCTGAAGCCTAAAGGACCATTGCAAATAATTAATCTGAAGAATCATCCAAAGTATGGAATAATGTTGTAAAATTTGTAGTTCCAAATTATATTTATTTTGGTCAAACAATGATGAAAATGTTACAACATCCACATTACCATGCCACTATATCTAATTTTGTAAGTCACCCATAGATCATGCATCACTACCAAAGTGGTCAAAATGGAAGTAATATAAGAATGACCCTACTTCCCTACTACGAAATATCTGCATCAACTGTGGAGTCTCTATCTTCTTTCTTGCACTAGTTCGCTGCATCAAAAATTTAAATAAAAATAATATCTGTTCAATGATAATTCTTGTAATACCTATGAATAACATGAGTGTTGCCGCTGAATCTGGTGTAGGGGCAATAGATAGAATTTGTGGATTCTTGAGAGAACGAACGAGGCAAACCTGTTGACCTGTTGACCTTCACCAAATTGTTGACCAGTCTCTTACTGCTGCCGCGAACCTGCAAAATGTCTGAAACACCGGGATTGATCCCGGCGACGCACCCTCCGACGCTTAAGTCAGTAATCAGAAAGATTATAAAAAAACTTTTACTGGAAAAAGGATTGATTACCTTCTTATGGTGGGGGGAGAGGGGTTCTTATAGTCGCCTTAGGGATCCGTTTCGAGATAAGAACAAATCTCTACTTTCCAGTGTGGATGGATAGAAGTGGTTAAAACCTCCTCTTAGGGATAATTATGAATCTGAATTCTTCTTTATCATTCTGAACTGGTTTGTAACGGGTTGGGTCCCGTACGCAGTAAGACAGATCCGTTTATGGGTTATTGGGCTTTGAAGAAAGACCGGGTCCCCATTTCAGATCTGTTTGTAGGTGAAATTACCGTTTTACCCCTGAGCTTTAAGATTCGTGTCCGATTCGAAAGGTCCTGATTTAATCCCAATTTTAGTCATTTCACGAGCCCCCCCACTCCTGGAGACTGAGTTCTATAGTCTTTAAGGAGTAGTTTTGTTGGTCTAATGGCGTACGGGATTTTATCGGAGTTCTTAAGGGAGTTCGGATATTGCTCGATGTGTAACGGTGTTATTCTGAGCTTGTAAAATGCCCAAAAATATCCTCAGAAATTTCTAGATTTTTTGTGATTTTTCCAGTTTTTTTTGAATTTTTCCTCATTTTTTGAATTTTTTATTCATTTTCCGAATTAAATAATTAATTATCAAAAATTTTAATTAATTATTCTAATTTAATAATTATTATTTTCAGAATTTTAAAATAATTTTCCGAATTAATAATTATTTTTAGAATTTTTAAATTAATTTTTTCGATTTTTAATTAATTTTTCGGATTTTTCAAAATGATTAATTCAAATAAATAAATTAATTAAATATTACCTGGACACGTGGCGCATTTCTGGATGTCAATCATGATCAGATGGCGCGCATCACAAAGCGGAGCAACGTGGTGCGTTTCTGGACGTCGATCATGATTAGATGGCGTGCATCACAAAGCGGAGCCACGTGGCGCATTTCTGGACGTCGATCATGATCAGATGGTGCGCATCACAAAGAGAAATATTTCGCTGGACATGTGGCGCTAATATGTGCGTTGATCAGGTTGTGTCACGAATTTTGGGATGATCTAACGGCTCGTGTGGCTCGGCAGCATTTTTTTCTCCAATTGCGAGCTCGGAACCTCAGTAGCTCGGCACCCGATGCCGACCCACCAGATGCTGACACGTGGCCGGTCAGCATCTGCTCTTTCCTTTCCTTTCCTTTCCTTTCCTCCCTCCGATCCACCATTTTTTTTTCTTTCCTTTCCTCCCGCCCTGCTCTTTCTCCTCCCTCGCATCTTCTTCTCTTCTACCTTTGACGCTCTTCTTCAACCTTCGTCTCCAGTTTTCGGGGATGGCGAGGGAGGGAGGTGAGCTCGATAAGGAGGAGTCGGAGCTTGGCAAAGGGGGCGACGACGGGGTAGAGCTTCGTTGACCGAGGGAAGCTCAACAGAGGCTTGCCGAGCATGGCGAAGAGCTCGACATCGGGGTGAGCTAGCAAAGGAGGGAGCTTCGGCATCAACTGTGGATTCTCTATCTTCTTTCTTGCACTAGTTCGCTGCATCAAAAATTTATATAAAAATAATATTTGTTCAATGTAATTCTTGTAATATCTATGAATAACATGAGTGTTTCTTCCTTTAACAAACCCACTGCATCGGCACATGAAATGGTTTACAGAGGCCACAAAGATAAAGTAGATGGTTTCTTGCTAAAGTTAGACTTCCAAAAGGCCTACGACACGATAGGATGGGAATGTGCGGAGGAGGCTATGAAACTTAAAGGATTTGGAGAGAAATGGAGACTATGGATGAAGATGTGTACTACGAATGGCAAGTCCTTCGTGCTAGTCAATGGACTTATAGGACGGAAAATCAGATGCAAGAGAGGGCTGAGACAGGGAGACCCGCTGTCACCACTTATTTTTGCTATAATAGCTGATGGATTGGCCGAAATGAACAAGAGAGGAATGGAGGCAAGACTTACGGAAGGGATTACAGTTAAAGGGGTTTCCAAACCGTTGTCGATTCTACAATATGCTGACGATACCTTAGTGTTTGGGATGGCTAAGGTAGAAGAAATACTGGCGGTACGTGTCCTTCTAAGATGCTTCGAATTCTGGTCCGGTCTGGCAGTTAATCTGCAAAAGAGCTGTGTCACTGCTCTATACAACAACAGTGCGAATTCCACGGATATTACTACAACCTTGCTTCAATGCGAAAAAAAGGCTTTTCCACTGAACTACCTGGGAACGCCAATCAGACCTGGAAAGCTGATTAAGGAAGACTGGATTCCTTTGGTGGAAAAGATCAAGAAGAAACTGGTGGGGTGGAAAGGGAAATTTCTATCTCTGGGAGGTAGAATTACTCTCATCAACTCCGTCCTTAGTAGCATCCTTACTTACCTAATGTCGATCTATGAGATCCCAAGCTGGGCTATCGAAAGAATCGACAAATGTAGGTGGAAATTCCTATGGAAAGGAGTGCGCGACGACAACAAGGGCATTAATCTTATCAAGTGGGATAGAGTCTGCAAGAAGAAAAAGTTTGAAGGACTAAGGATCCTTAACCTCAGAGACATGAACAAGGCCCTACTCTCCAAATGGTGGTAGAAAATGCATAAACAACGTAAGGCATGGTGGAGCAATTCCTTCATGAGATACCGAAGGAGGAAAATTGCCAGATTTGGAGGGAAATGTAGTTATGGAAAGGTGTCGGGTATCTGGAAAGGGGTAGCTAAGGTGGGAGACATTTTCCATACAAACACAAGGTGCAAGTTGGGGAAGGGTAACAACATTAGATTCTGGAAAGATAAATGGTGTAGAGATAATACACTACAATCACTCTACCCTGAACTAGCAATGTCAGCTAAGAGGGATGACGCTCTAGTCGCAAACGTGTGGAGGAATAGTAGGCTGACATTACAGCTAACAGGGAGCCCCTCCAACGATGCTCAGGAGCAACTAATGAGGCTAAATGCGATGCTACTGGAAGAAGGAACACAAGAGACACAGGAGGATGACAGAGAATGGAATTTAGGTCAAAGCAAAACGTTCACAGTTTCCTCTATGTATGGTTTCTTTAACGATGGTGGGTTAAGGAATTCACTCGCAGACATTATTTGGAAGACTAAAGCGCCCCCCAAAGTTAAGGCATTCCTCTGGCTGGTGCTCAATAACGGTATCCTCTCCAAATCTAATCTAAAGAAACAAAACATTCTGCTCGATGCTACGTGCCAACATTGTGACAACGGAGACGAAGACACCTTTCACATTTTCTTCGTATTCCCTAGAGCTAGGTTGACTTGGGAGATCATGGGTCTGGCCTTTCACACGACTGCAATCCCGAATTGCATCGATGATCTGTGGGGGAGATGGAGAACAAGACACATCAAAATAGAACATAAGGGTCTATGAGACAGTACGGTTGGGACCATTGTGTGGATTCTATGGCTAGATAGGAATGATTTTTGCTTTCGTAATAATAGATGCTCTTTTCATATGTTAATTCATAAAATGCTAGCTCTAACAGAGGCTTGGGCAGGTCAAGCAGGGGCTTGGAAGAAACCGAGACTGGATGAAGCACAGTAGATGACGATGGATCATGTATGGGAGGATCTTAGCTTTTTGTGGGAGAAATCAAGCAGGGCAAATCGGTTATTTTGGGAGATCTTTATGTGATCATTGATGTAACTTCTTTTGGTTGTTTTCGATCTATCTTTTGTATTAGAATGATTAGGTTATGTTGTAATGATGGGTACTTTCTGTTTCGTTAATCAATCATTAATGAAATCGGTGGCCTAGGCCACTTTTATTTTCAAAAAAAAAAACATGAGTGTTGCCGCTGAATCTGGTGTGGGGGCAACAGATAGAATTTGTGGATTCTTGAGAAAACGAACGAGACAAACCTGTTGACCTGTTGACCTTCACAAAATTGTTGACCAGTCTCTTGCTGCTACCGCGAACCTGCAAAATGTGCGAAACATCGGGATGGATCCCGGCGATGCACCCTCTAACGCTCCAGTCAGTAATTAGAAAGATTATGAAAGAGCTTTTACTGGAAAAAAGATTGATTACCTTCTTATAATGGGGGAAGAGGGGTTCTTATAGTCGCCTTAGGGATCCGTTTCGAGATAAGAACAAATCTTTACTTCCCGGTGTGGATGGATAGAAGTGGTTAAAACCTCCTCTTAGGGATAATTATGAATTTGAATTCTTCTTTGTCCTTCTAAACTGGTTTGTAACGGATTGGGTCCCGTACCCATTAAGACAGATCCGTTTATGGGTTATTAGGTTTTAAAGAATGACCCAGTCCCCATTTCAGACCTGTTTGCAGGTTAAATTACCGTTTTACCCCTGAGCTTTAAGATTCGTGTCCAATTTGAACGGTCCCGAATTAATCCCATTTTTAGCCATATCACAAGCCCCCCACTCCTTGAGACTGAGTTCTACAATCTTTAAGGAGTAGTTTTGTTGGTCTAATGGCGTACGGAATTTTATCGAAGTTCTTAAGGGAGTTCGGATCTTGCTCGAGGTGTAACGGTGTTATTCTGAGCTTGTAAAATGTCCAAAAATATCCTCAGAGTTTTCTGAATTTTTTGTGATTTTTTCAGATTTTTCTGAATTTTCCTCATTTTTTTGAATTTTTTATTCATTTTCCGAATTAAATAATTAATTATCGAAAATTTTAATTAATTATTCTAATTTAATAATTATTCTTTTCAGAATTTTAAAATAATTTTCCAAATTAATAATTATTTTTAGAATTTTTTCATTAATTTTTTTGATTTTTAATTAATTTTTCAGATTTTTTTAAATAATCAATTCAAATAAATAAATTAATTAAATATTACCTGGACACGTGGCGTGTTTCTGGATGTCGACCATGATCAGATGACACGCATCACAAAGCGAAGCCACGTGGCGCGTTTCTGGACGTCGATCATGATCAGATGACGCGCATCATAAAGCAGAGCCACGTGGCGCATTTCTAGATGTCGATCATGATCAGATGGTGCGCATCACAAAGCAAAATGTTTTGCTGGACACGTGGCGCTAATCTGTGCATTGATCAGGTTGTGTCACGAATTTTGGGATGATCTAACGGCTCGTGTGGCTCGGCAGCATTTTTCTCCAATTACGAGCTCGGAACCTCGGTAGCTCGGCACCTGACGCCGACCCACCAGATGCTGACACGTGGCCGGTCAATGTTGACCGTTGACCACCACGTGGCACCCCCGACAATTTTTTTTTTCTTTTCTTTCCTTTCCTTTCCTTTCCTCCCGCCCTGCTCTTTCTCCTCCCTCGCGTCTTCTTCTCTTCTACCTTCGACGCTCTTCTTCAACCTTTGTCTCTAGTTTTCGGGGATGGTAAGAGAGGGAGGTGAGCTCGACAAGGAGGAGTTGGAGCTTGGCGAAGGGGGCAACGACGGGGTAGAGCTTCGTTGACCGAGGGAAGCTCAACAGAGGCTTGCCGAGCATGGCGAGGAGCTCGACATCGGGGTGAGCTCGTGAAGGAGGGAGCTTCGGCAAGGAGTATAGCTCGATTGTGGCTCAATGATGGCGAGACGGTGGCTCGTCGAGGAGCTTAGCAGCGGTGGAAGTGGAGCTCTGTGGCAGAACTCGGAGACAGAGAGCTCGGCGTGGGGAGAGCTTCGACGGGGCATCGAGCTCGGAGAGAGAGTGTTGAAGATTCGACAGTGGAGCTCCAAGCTCGGGTTCGGAGCACAGTTGCAGGAATGATGGCGAGGATCCGGCTCGAGCTCGGCTATGAAGTGGTTCTCGACGTCGTTGGAGGTTGGCGAGCTCGTTGATGGAGGGAGAGCTCGACGTGGCAAGGAGCAGAGGTGGTAGAGCTCGACGAAAGGAAGCTCGGCGCTTCGGAGCTCGACGAAGGAGACTTCGGCTGTCGTAAGGAGCTTCGACAGTGAGTTCGGCATGGGAGAGGAGCTCGTCGGAGTTTAGCGATGGCGGCGCGTAGCTGGGCGAGGAGCTTCAGTGGTGAGCTCGACGTGGGAGAGGAGCTCGTCGGAGCTTGGCAACGGCAGCGTGTAGCTCGGCGAGGAGCTTCGGCGGTTGAAGAAGGTCGTGCCGAGCTTTTGGCGGGAAGAGCTGTTGGAGAAGAAGGGGTAAACGGAGAGAGGTGGTTCGGGTTTGGGTCCCTAACGGGTCCGAACCCGACCCGTTAGCCCCTTTTTCGTTGTTGTTGTTGGTTTTTTATTTGTTGTTTTGGTGACTGTTGTCCAGCGAATCCGAACACGAATTTTGAGGTAAACTTTTTGCCATTTTTGCAGTTCGGTAGCTCAGTAGCTCGGATTTCAGATCCGAGCTACGTGGCTCCATCTGGACGGTTGATCACGATTATGGCACGAATCACGAGGCACGAAGGCGTGGATCACGAGAAAACGTGATTTTGTCGTTTTGTGGGCTCAGATCACGAGAAAACGTGATTTTGTTGTCTTGTGGACGTGGCGAAATCTGAGCCATCCATCAGTCGTTGGCACGAACATCTGAATGATCCGACGGTCCAAGGAGTTCGGAGGTGTTTTTTCCCCAATACGGAGGTCGATACCCCGGTAGCTCGGGGGCGTCTTTCTCCGAATGGGCACCTCGGTAGCTCGGCACAGTTGTGTTGAAATTCACTTTTCCGGTGCTACGGAGGTCCGATCGGAGCGTACGACCCTTCGTTTCGAAGCTGACTCGAAGATCTACAACTTCTCTTTAGGAGTGAGTTCAAGAATCACCCTTCTTCATGGTCAAAATAGCCTTGCAACATCCTTGTCTTGATGAAGTTGAGGAGTGTTTTGGTCTTGAGAATCTTCGAAGAGGAGCTCCACTCCTAGGAGCGAAAAAGATGGGCTAGGAAGATCCATTCTTGGAAGTGAGTGCAAGGAGCAACTCTTGGGGAGAGTTCTAGCTCGGAGCCCATTGAGAGGAAGGGCACTCGTGAGGCGAGCGGAGTGAAGAACATCACAAGGCTCTAGGAGAGAGCCATTCGAGAGACGAGTTTGAGGAGCAACTCTAAGGGAGAGTTTTGAGCTCCGAACTCGCTTAGAAGAGGCCCACTCGGGAGGCGAGTGGGACGAAGGTCTTGGCTCTAGGAGAGACCCATTTGAGAGACAAGTTTGAGGAGCAACTCTAGGAGAGAGTCGTGCTCCGAACTCGTTGAGAAGAGGTCCACTTTGGAGGCAAGCAGAGCGAAGAGCTTGGCTCTAGGAGAGAGCCATTTGGGAGACAAGTTTGAGGAGTAACTCTAGGAGAGAGTTGTGCTCCAAACTCGTTGAGAAGATGTCCGCTTTGGAGGCAAGCGGAGTGAAGAGCTTGGCTCTAGGAGAGAGCCATTTTGGAGACAAGTTTGAGGAGCAACTCTAGGAGAGAGTTGTGCTCCGAACTCGTTGAGAAGAGGTCCGCTTTGGAGATGAGCAGAGTGAAGAGCTTGGCTCTAGGAGAGAGCCATTTGGGAGACAATTTTAAGGAGCAACTCTAGGAGAAAGTTGTGCTCCGAACTCGTTGAGAAGCGATCCACTTTGGAGGCGAGCGGAGTAAAGAGCTTGGCTCTAAGAGAGAGCCATTTGGGAGACAAGTTTGAGGAGCAACTCTAGGAAAGAGTTGTGCTCTGAACTCGTTGAGAAGAGGTCCGCTTTGGAGGCGAGCGGAACGAAGAGCTTGGCTCTAGGAGAGAGCCATTTGGGACACAAGTTTAAGGAGCAACTCTAGGGGAGAGTTGAGCTCCGAACTTGTTGTTTAAGTGAGACTCAACAGTTGTGGGAGCAATTCCGAATGGCGAACCACTTCTTACTCGCTTGTAAGCGAGTAGTTGAAAAGGAATCGAGCCAAGTTTTGGACTCCGAACTTGTCGTTTAAAGAGATTCAACAGTTGTGGGAGAAATTTCGAATGGCGAATCACTTCTTACTCACTTGTAAGCGAATAGTTGAAGAGGAATCGAGCCAAGTTTTGGACTCCGAACTTGTTGTTATAGAGGGTTAACGAGTTGTAAGAGCAATTCCGAATGGTGAGCTGCCCCGCCCTTGCTTGTTTGCAAGTGGCTAAAGCAATGCCGAACCAAGTGTTGAACTCCAAACTCGTTTTTTGAGCTTAGTAAGTTGTGGGAGCAGCCATATAGGAGAAGCTAGACTCTGAACTCACCATTTAACGAGTCGTAGATGTGACTCAGAGAGATAGAGATGAAGCAAGAGCAATAATTTTCAATGAAAAAATGCTAAATTTTATTGAGATAAACTAAGTGGCCGCTTCAATAGGGCGAACCATTGTTACATGTTGTTGGTCGGGTTACAAGCATCGGCCTTATTGAAAACCGAGATCCTACTTCTACGATAGGGTGAAGGTCTCGTGGGAGGAGTTGGGTTCTCCCCCCATTGGACCTTCTTGGATGAGGTGGAAGACGGCCCCAGGTTCTGAATCTTGGAACTCGGCGGACCTTTCTCTTCGCTTGTAGGCTCCTCGAAGTGGAAGGCAGCCCCGTCTCTTCGGACGAACTTGTCCAGGTGTCTCTACTGTATGAGCTCTTCGATCTCCTCTTTGAGAGCCCGACAATCATCCGTGTCGTGGCCGTGGTCCCTATGAAAGCGACACCACTTATCCATGTTTCTCTTCTTGCCAGGGGTATTCATTCTAGGAGGAGCACGAAGTAGCCCATCTTTGTCCACCTCCATAAGAACTGTTGATATACTAGCATTGAGAGGGGTGAACTTCTCAAAACGAGGATATGGGCGGCATTGGCCATTGTCGTCCCTCTGGAGCTTCTGGGACCCTTCTTCGCTCGTATCCTTCCGTTTGTTCCCGGAAGATGATTCCTCGAGAGAAGGGGGGTTGAGAGCATCTTCCACTCGAATGTACTTCTCACTCCTAAGTAGGAGTTCTGAGAAGTTTTGAGGAGGCTTCTTGGCAAGGGACGCTCTGAGGTCAGCATTGAGGACGTTGGACCAGAAGGCAATAGTGGCGACTGAGGGTTCCAAGGAAGCGATGGACCTGGCTTCGGCAGTGAAGTGCTTGACATAGTCCCTCAATCGCTCGCCCTTCTTTTGACTGAGGAACAGTAGGGAGTTCTCGTCTTCTCGGTGCGGCAACAGCTCACGAAATGCGTGAGGAAAAGACTCTCAAACTGGTCGAAGGAGAGAATAGATGCTGGTGCAAGTCGAGAGTACCATTCTCTTACAGGCCCCTTCAGCGTGGTAGGAAAGGTCTTGCAGAGAAGTGCATTCGAAGCCTGGTGGATCATCATGAGAGTTTTAAAACTCTCAATGTGGTCGGTGGAGTCCGACTCCCCATTGTATGACTCAAAGTTAGGAGGCTTAAAGTTTTGCGGGACCGGGGCTTCCATGATAGCTCGGGAGAACAGGGGCCTGCTCGGGCGGAAATTCCTCGCCTGTTGTTCCTCTTCTCTGTCAAGTCGACCAAGGCGCCTCTCCATCTCGTGGAGATGGCGGTAGACCGAGTCTTCCCTTCGATCATATCCTGCCGATCCCCTAGACTCTTTCCCTTGCGAAAGAGGACTAGGAGTGCGGTGGTGATGGCTCAGGGCAGGTTCAGGACAAGGTGCCCGTTGCTCGTGGTTGGGAGCGGCGTTGAGGGCCCGCAGAACAGCCTCTTGAAAATCTTGGAGCTCCGCCCTTGTGACTGGTGCCTCTCCAGCTTGGTGGTCCCTATGTGTGGCTCGGCTTACTGGAGAATGAGTTCTCCGCCGATGACGCTAAGGGGACTCTCTTTGCCTCCTCGGGGGAGGGGATCTTCTGGTCCTCGGCCGGCGGGGGGTCTGGACTTTTGAGACCCCTGGGTGCTCAGGTTGATGGACTCCCCCAAGGGCTTGCCATCCATTCAGGCAAGTTCGGAGATCGACCCTCATTTGGTGGTCGACAATCACTTGACGGAGATCCCGCTCGGGAGGGCTTTGAGAAGCCATAGAGTCAGCTGGAGGATTGCGGATCGCGACATGGTCTTGAGGAGGATGTTGCTTGGGATGACTCCCACGAGAGCCCCCTTGGGCAGCCCCCCGAGACCCTGGACAGGCATGTTGAGGAGGAGCACCTTGAGCTGGAGGAGGGGGACGAGGAAGAGAAGTGGTTCTTCGGCTAGAGACAACGGCCTTCCCCTTATCTTTTGGATGCATGGCTTGAAACTAATCTCGTTGATGAAGTTAGGTCGGGTTGCTTTTTCGGTTCCCACAGACGGCGCCAATCTGTTGCCGCTAAATCTGGTGTGGGGGTAATAGATAGAATTTGTGGATTCTTGAGAAAACGAACGAGGCAAACCTATTGACCTGTTGACCTTCACCAAATTGTTGACCAGTCTCTTGCTGCTGCTGCGAACCTGCAAAATGTCCAAAACACCGGGATGGATCCTGGCGACGCATCCTCCGACGCTCAAGTCAGTAATCAGAAAGATTATGAAAGAGCTTTAACTAGAAAAAAGATTGATTACCTTCTTATGGGGGGGCGGGGAGGGGGGTTCTTATAGTCGCCTTAGGGATCCGTTTCGAGATAAGAACATATCTCTACTTCCCGGTGTGGATGGATAAAAGTGGTTAAAACCTCCTCTTAGGGATAATTATGAATCTGAATTCTTCTTTATCCTTCTGAACTGGTTTGTAACGGGTTGGGTCCCGTACCCAGTAAGACAGATCTGTTTATGGGTTATTGGGCTTTGAAGAAAGACTCAGTCCACATTTCATATCCATTTGTAGGTGAAATTACCGTTTTACCCCTGAGCTTTAAGATTCGTGTCCGATTCGAACGGTCCCGATTTAATCCCATTTTTAGCCATATCAATGAGCATTGAAATTGACTTGGACGAGGTCACCCGATCAGTAGGATTAAATTTTGTTGTATTTTTGTTTGTTGGTTGGGGTGTATGAATTCCAGAATCCAGCCTGTTGGGATCTGAACTTCATAAGCCTTATTTTTGGTTGTTTGTTTTGTTAAATTTTTTAATGAAATACGGGGGGGAGGGGGGGGGGGCCAAGGCCAACCTTTTACGATAAAAAAAATTAAAAAAAACATGAGCATCAAAAATGAGTTTTTAAAAATGATTGTGCTTGGTAATTTTGTGAACTCCCTTTACCTGCTTAAAGTGGAAAAGGAACATAATTAAATTCTCAATAAAAGATGAAAAATAGCCCTATGTAAGATATTTTCTGTTAGAATATGAATATTTTGGAGAAAAAACGGGAATCGCAAAAGTTCAGTGTTCCTGAAATGAGTAAGTGCTCACAGAACTGAGCGAGAGATGCAATAAATAATACAATACATAACTATTACTATTGTTAGAATACAACTGCATTTCTCTCAACTCTTGTACAACTTCAAAGTTTTAACCTAGTGACAGAAAATTTTATTGTTTCACATGATATCAGAGCATCCAGTTTTGAATCTCACTGGGTGCATTTATTTATTAAGGAAAAAAGAAGAAAAAAAAGTTATCTCATTGGGCACATCAGGTCTTGGCCCACAATTTGTTGGGCAGTTATCTCGTTTCTTTGGCCCATCAAAAAATGGTAGCTCAACTCTACAACTTCGAAGTTTTAGTATAGTGACGGTGACTTCCACAACTATTAAAAAATTCCTTAGTAAACCTCTTCGCTGGTGAGCAGAAGATCGGGAGTTCGAATCTCGCTTGCTCTCCAATTAATAATTATATGGGTAAGTGTGGGTGTTTGTGTGTGGCTACAGCCTAGGTCCCAAACAAAAAACAAACAAACAAACAATTGTTACTACCAAATATAGGTTTACATAACTAATTAAGAGTCAAACATGTTCATGACATTTTTCTTTACTTTTTCTTTCCTTATTTTATTAAAATGACGTAGGAGAAAATTTTCTCATATGGCATACTAAAAACCCATTATCCGCAATAAAAACACGATCTGTACCTGAAGGTGATCTTCATATCATAAAATATAGAGTGAAAAAAATTATTAAATTTGAATATGTTTTGCCCATTCATCATAAGGTTGCAAAATAAATGGTTTTTTAGCAATAAAACTATTAAGATCATTAAATACATAGGAAAAGCACATTCAACTTTGATAATATTTGATCATCTTGTGTTTTATCACATATCGAACACTTTGAACGGTATGAATCATGCATTTGGGAGGAGGTAGAATTTTTTTAGGTGACACAGAAGGAAATTTCCTCCTGTTCCACCTTTCCTTTCGCTTCCTCTTTTTTATTTTATGTATTCCATAATTAACCTACGTACTTACTAGTATTACCCTGTGCAAATTGCACTGACTAAAATAAATTTGAGGGACACATAAAATTATATATTACGTAAAAATTTAAAAATACCTCTTAGCTATTTCAATCACAATATAATGAAAAGATGATAAATCTACAAATTAACTAATTCACACTTTCAAACCAACCAACATTATTCTATATATCTATTCAATTGAAAGAAAATAAAAAAAATAGTCGAATAATTACCAAAATTTAGAGATGCTAAGAAAGATACTTACAATCTTGTCAGATTCCTCCATTCTAAAGCTTGCTTACAAATACTCGTATTGTCTGCGAAGTTCTCAATATTTGCCCCCAACTTTTCTATATTACTGCTTAGTTGTGTCTGTATAAAATGATCAAACTATAAAACACGCATACAGTACTATAATTCACCAAAATTTTTCAAACAAAAAAAAAATATGTAGAAAAGATATCACTGTCTGCATGTTGTTTCCCTTCTGATTCCAACATATTCTGAAGCTTCTCTTGCTTCATCAAATTTTCATCTTCTCATTTCATCAACCATTTGATGGAAGTTTTTAGCTTTCTTATATATTCACTCATTTGTTCACTTTTACCCTAAGAAAATAAAAATAATAAAATACAATAATGATAAAATTGACCAAACTATTCAACTTTCATGCTTTTTATCATCATCTACAATCCATCATTCTTTGTAATTGAAAATTTAATGATAATATTACTTAAAATGCAAAAGTCCAAATGAAAACAGATATCAATTAGAAGAAAAAGCCCCCATATGCAAGTCAATTCGTTCCAACTTCACACTTGACGATCCCCTTGTTTCTAATCCGAAACTTTACATTATTAGGTTTGCATCTGATCCTGAATCTCAAAACTTGACCATATCATCGTAAAAAAGCAGAAAAATAAACAAACACAAACAAATTAAATATTACCCGAAAAAGGATATAAAAACCGAAACAACAATTCTGCTAAAATAATTGTGAGAGATTGCTAAAAATAAATGGAAAGCTCAAGAACTTAACAAAAGTAATTTTTCATGAGAAATAATTATAAGAAGTAGTGAACACAATTACCATCAAATTAAAGAATAAAAGTTGATCTTCAGGTAACCTACATCTAGGTTAATTACAGCGACGACATGACATACAGGCCTAATTGCCATCTCCGTAATCTCTGGGAGTACACACTGGAGAGAGTAGTATAAATCAGTAAATAAACAAAAAAAAAACATATAATCACTTACATTACCTCTTACTTTCTCACAGTTTATTCTTTCCTTAATCTCTTCGCCTTCCAAAATCCCAATTACTACCATAGCCTCTAAAATCTAATTTATTTGGATCTGAAGAAACAAAGAATCAAGAACAGAATATTAGTAAGGATTTGGTCTGAAAATAACCAATCTTTATTTTTGAATCCATAATTAGGGTTTGTATTTTAAAATTTTAAGAATTGAAACGCCCTAATTAGAAATCAAGAGTAAAAGCGGGTGGTAAATTAGGTGTGCACGTGTTAAGGTATGTGTGATTTTCTACTTTTGCTCTCCTTTCTCCATTTCAAAATGGAGAAAAGAGAGAGGGGGTAGGCCTATTAGCTTAAGATATAGTATAATGTGTATATGCATTACTCTACCTTTTTTGCATCAAAATTGTTACACTGAAGTTTATTAATATCCATTATAATTATTTCTACATTAGTCCAGCAAACAACTCCACACTGAAAGCCTCAATCACATCATCACAATAAATAGAAGGGGACTGTTGAGCCTTAGAGAAAGATAAAAAAATCTTAAGTAAAAGGAAAACTTACGATCTTCGCCTTCCAAAATCCCAATTACTACCGTAGCCTCTAAAATCTAATTTATTTGGATCTGAAGAAACAAAGAATCAAGAACAGAACATTAGTAAGGATTTGGTCTGAAAATAACCAATCTTTATTTTTGAATCCATAATTAGGGTTTGTATTTTAAAATTTTAAGAATTGAAACGCCCTAATTAGAAATCAAGAAGAAAAGCGAGTGGTAAATTAGGTGGGCACGTGTTAAGGTAGGTGTAATTTCCTACTTTTGCTCTCCTTTCTCCATTTCAAAATGGAGAAAATAGAGGGGAGGTAGGCCTATTAGCTTAAGATATAGTATAATGTGTATATGCATTACTCTACCTTTTTTTGCATCAAAATTGTTACGCTGAAGTTTATTAATGTCCATTATAATTATTTCTACATTAGACCAGCAAACAACTCCACACTGAAAGCCTCAATCACATCATCACAATAATTAGAAGGGGACTGTTGAGCCTTTAAGCCTTAGAGAAAAATAGAAAAATCTTAAGTAAAAGGGAAACTTACAATGGAGGGTAGAGACGGCGGGGTCAGGGTGGGATCGACGATGGAGGGTAGAGACGGGCGGGATCGGGGCGGGGCGGACGGCGGGCAGCGGTAGGGACGGACGGGTGAGGAGATGTGGATGGGTTTTGAGGTAGGGAGAGTTAGGGTTTGTGGGTTTTGGGGATATGTGGAAGAGGAAAGTTTTTGTTTGGAGTTTTTTTAATTAATTCTATTTTGGCAATTGGTATAGGCTGCACGTGTCAGTTCCTACTTTTGCTCTCTTTTCTCTATTTCAAAATAGAGAAAGGAGAGATGGGGTAGGCCTATTAGCTTAAGATATATATATATAATATAAATTGTGCTTAAGATAAAATAATAAGGGAATAGGTGACTCCTGATGATTTAGTGATATTTGCTTTTCATGAAAATCTTAACTAATCCTAGATCCACACACAGAACGCAGACACCTTACGAAAAACTTTCGGTTTTTATCTTCATGCGACTAATGATGGTCTCCCGTCAAATTTCATTTTGGCGTTCAGGCACATGCTATGAAAGTTTTTCCCTTCAAACGGAATGAAACTAGAAAGTCACATAATGAAATCATCCAGAAGAATTAAACTGATCCATTGACTAGTTCTCTTTTTAAGTAATAACATACTAACAACTGCTGAACTGATACTTTGACAAGTTCTCGCTTTTGATTATTAACATACTAACCACTGTAACTGATCCATTGACAGGTTCTCTCTTTAAGTATTAACATACTAACAACTGTTGAACTGATCCATTGACAAGTTCTACCTTTTAATTATTAACATACAACTGTTACATTTTCCTTGTCCATGGTTGATTTCAGTTATCACCATGGCTCCCTTGGAAATATCATGTCTATACCTACAATGTGACGTTTTCAAAGAAACTTTCTTTCAAAAGTTTACAGTTAATTACATTGATTCTACCTTACCAAAAGATAAAAAGCCTAATGAAGTATGACGCCCAGCTCTCGCAGACGATAAGTCATTCTCCGTATTCTTAAAGAAAGTTCACTTAAGCTATACATGCATCTCTATATCTATTACTTCTCCAAAAGAGCGAAAGAAGAAACCATGCGCATGTATCGACTATTGCAGTACCCAATCAATACAACAGCACAAGAACCGTGTCATCATCACCAGCAGTACATGCCAAAAATCCATTCTGTAACAACCAATATACACTTTCTCACTAACACATAACAGCACAGATTTAAAATACTCAGCATTACTCGAGCAGAAAATTTTTAATATCCAACACAATATACCTTTGCTTGACTGGACCAAAGCTTCTTCCAAAACTCTAGCCTTCTGAGGGTTCATGCAACATAAAATCTGGGACTCAACCTATCCTTCTCAGGAACATTAAGGGCGCAAAGAACCTCTGCTATGTGACCCCCTACATAGATTTAAATTTATCAAACATTTTATTAGAAGAGTCCTAAATTAAAATGAACTTAACATCTAATGACTGTAACTGAGATTTGTCAATTGCTATCTTAGTGTAGTGCCCAACAGAGTCCATAAAGACATTGATGCACAAATAATAAGATCCAACCACAAATGCAAGATCTCACACACAAGAACTGCACCAATAATAAGATCCAACCACAAATGCAAGATCTCACACACAAGAACAAATGATATGCAGAGGTAACTAATACTTTACTCAAGAAATACAAATATACAAAAGATATCTCTTTAATCTCTCTCACATTTGACAACACTCGGCACAAGAATTCTCTTGAATTTGTTGCAGTTATGTTCCTATGAAGCCCTAGGATTTACATATATATTTATTGTCACCAAGTAAACCGTAAAAGATAAACACAAATCGCGGTCCAAAATAGATCCAAAACCACGACATGTTTCCATAGCCCGTGCCTGATGCGGTCGACTGCATAGAAGTGTGGTCGACTGCAATAAGACTCAACAAGTCAGAAAGAAAACTCGGTCGAATGCATTACCCAACTTTCGACCACAACTCTCTGCAGCAGCAGCATACCCATAACAGTCGACTGCAAACCAGTGCAGTCGACTCACATATTTCAACTGTTGCTTCTTGCTGCCTGTTGACTCACTATTGTTTATTGTTGCACTCTGTTCACTTGTCGCTTAATGTATTCTCGTCCTTCTTCTCCACACTCTCGCACTTGGTAATTGAATCTACAAATCCTTACAATCTTCCACTTTGACCAACTTTAAAAAAATTGTATCTTTCTCTCGCATTACATCTGCTAGCCTCCCACTCCTCCATGAAAGACCGAGTATGTCTCACTCACAAGAAGAGCACCCCTCACGGCCCCTCCATCACGTAGAGGGCACAAACACCTTTCATAGACTCATGAAGAAAGTACCCCATTATCTATCGCATGGGGCACGAATAACGGAGAAACATGTTGGATCTTGTATGCAAGGCAAAGAACACTTGGGGGGCGGGGATGAATAGTGTTGTATAAAAATTTAAAAATAAATTGAATTTTTCGCAACTTTTAAGTCGACTGTATCGGAGAAATCAGTCGACTGTCAGCGCAAATATGAGAGTAAATGAACTGAATAGCAATCAGTCAGTTAAGTCGACTTAAAGCAAAAATCAGTCGACTGCACAGACTCGATTTTCAATATAACTCAGCGAAAATAAAATTTCAAGATGGAGAAATCAAACCACAGAGAGTCAACACAGCAAACACCACGATATATCCTGGTTCGGTCCTCCCGACCTACATCCAGTTCCCAAGAAACCCACTTGAGATTTTTCACTATTCTTGAAAAATTACAATAATACTCTACGGCCTTTGACAACAACTATGTCAAATCCGTAGACCTCTCTCACCACTAGAGAGAGCAAAACCCACTCTATAAACTAGAGTGAAATCGACTCTACATGTAACACCCCTGCCCCGAGCCCGGACAATTTTATACAATTTATAAGACAAATTAGATACTATGTAGTACAACTGCCCACCACAGGCTGCCTCTCAAAAGGTGGTTAACCGAATTGGTGACTAATGATCGTTGGCAATTATTATTTATATAATACTTTTATCATTGAAACCATCGGCCCATTCCCGTTTTTCTCTTGGCACACCCGTGCACACCCCAGGGATTTAATCCCCAGGTTTGCCACGTGGCCCATCAAACACACAGCACTCTTTAGTGCTGTGCTTTCTTAGATCGGTGGGTCCCCCCATTTCAAATCCGGTTTCAAAGATCCCATTTCAAATCAATTCAATTAATTCTTTACAAATCCTTTATAAATCCCTCCTATAGAATACTTCTATAGGACAAGTCACAAATTCATTTATTATTTCAAACCATATATATTTTTCAGAAATACGGGGTATTACACTACACCAAGAGTCCTACTCTCCAACTGAGAGGACACTCTCACAACCCGAGAGTGAAACAATAATAAAAGTGAAGATTACAATGACCTAAAGTCTTGTTTTGATTGTTTTTTTTGTTTAGTGGCTAAAGGTCAACTTCTAACTTCAGTCTAGAACAAATTCTTTGTTATACAAGACTGAAATCAGAGAACCAAGTCTTAAAGAAAGTAAGTGCATTGTAAACTTGTTCTTTTTCTCTCAAAAGCAAAATTACTTGATAAAAAGTTAAGGAACCTTTCCCAAATGAATTCTATACTCTATTTATAGAGTTAGATTATCTTGGACGTTGAGAAATAGTTCCCCAACTGCCATACAACGGTAGTAAGAATTTAAATTTAAAAAACAAAATTTAAATTTCAAAAAACTGTCAAAAACTGCTTGAACAGTCGACTGGGTTGCCATATGAGTCGACTGGTCAGAGCCTGAGTGAGTTCAGACAGTTTCGTACTAGAACAGTCCACTGTTCTCAAGAGTAAGTCGACTGGTATTCAACAGCTGAACTTATACAAGCTTTATTTTGACATTTTAATTTTGGAAAACTTTATTTTTATTTAGGGGATGTGTGAGTGTGTGTGTGACAAAGCTTTTACAAGAATTCTAAGACACAAATATTACAAACACAATTACAAGACACATGTTCATTTAATAAAACACTTTTGAAGCTCTTGAGAAGTCTTTGACTTGTGTCTTGATCTTGTCTTTGTGGCTTGATATGGAACTTTTAGAAGCCTTCATTGTATTTTTCCTTGAACACTTTTGGTACACACTGCAAAAGATATGTAAGATAGAACAATTGTGTATTGTGTTGTAATCATCAAAATCAAGAATCTACATTCTTTTCCTTTTTGATGATGACAACACAATAACTTAAAAATAGTATAGAATAACAATTTACATATCATGATGTCACACATAACTGAAAGATATACAAATGTAAATAAGCTCCCCCTGAATAAAATACTAAATGCACACAATTTTTTAAACATGCACAATTTTTTTAAACATGCACAACATGCACAAAATTTTAAACATGCACAACATTATGCACATATTTCTCCCCCTTTGTCATCAACAAAAAAACAAAAATAAAGAGATAAGAACCAACCATAGATAAAAACCAACATGACATAAATAGCATAAATGGAAATTTATAAATGATCAGTCAAATAGATTGTTCATATGACAAAGTGAAAAGAGAACATCATTAAAGCATAAAACAAAAGTACAAGAAAAAACTGAAAAGTACATCAATATTCATCGTCTTCGTCATCATCACTGTTTGAGGCATGTAGAGATTGAGGAAACTGCCTAACAAACATCTGAGTGAGGTTAGCAATGCTAGCCTCAAGAGAATCCTGCCAACCTAAGATAAGATCCTGACGATCCATGAGATAATTGACAGAATTGTAAAGACTCTCAGGTTCGGAAAAACTAGCTCTAGGACGAGAACTAGAGGACGAACTAGAAGCAAAAGACCAACAAGGAACAGAAGTGGCTAAAGGAATAGGGGGCGTATTTCTTTGAGGCGACTGAGGGGGTGAGTGAAGAATTTTCATCCGAGCTAGACGTGCACGATCAAATGATTCGACATTTGCTGCAGGCCCAATGAAATCGACATTTGCTGCATGCGTGAGTGTCGGCATTATCGGACCAACTAAAACCTTTTCCCAATACTGATCCTAGGTGCTCTGCTCTACATGAGTTACGAATTGCGATGCTTCGATAGGATCAAAAATATTGGTATTGGATGTCATTACACGCATGAGAGGTGGTGGGTCTTTTGGTATAGTGATTATTCCAGTAAGTTGGTGAAAACAACGATCACTAAGATACCATACATCCTGTATCAAATGTTTACTTTAGCAGCTAACCAAATTGTTTAATAAAAGTACATAAAATGTAATTATTATATGAACAGTACAAAAAATAATATACTTGGTCGCAATACGTAAAAATATGTCGATACCGTGAAATAAAGTTGGCAACTTCAATTTCATATACGTCTTTAAATGATGATCCATTATATGGCTGCCAAATGATAGAGGATGAAGTACGCATCTCCAGCTGGTCACTGGCCATCGATTGATTGAACCTAATAGGATCATATCGACCTGTATCCAAGAATTCTCAATTTCATCGCAATATTTTTGTCCATTTGTCAGATGTAGCCATGTGAGTCTCCATAGGGATGTTCCTATCTCTAACTGGAACACAGCAATTTGTGTATTCATAAGCCCAATACCGTAAGTGTCTTCTTGGCTGGTTTCCCATGTAGCATGGTAGTTATCAAGCGATCATAAGAAGTAGGCAGTGAAAAAATCAAGTTGAAAGCTTTATCCTCTTCGCTAAGATCATCAGCATTAATCGCCTTCAGTTCAGATATTACCTTATTGAACTCCACAATATGATCTTGAAGATGGGTACCTTCCTTTATTGAGAACCTAAACAGCTTCCTCTTCCAATACATCTGATCTAGCAACGACGATCCCGATTAGTCAGATTTGAGTCTCGCCCATAGACTCGCCGCACTTTTCTCCTCAAGAATATTACACTTGACTTCGTCCGCCAATTGCAATCGGATTAAACTCAAGGCCTTCAAACAAATCTCATCCCACTTCTCCTGCTTTACGTCGGTTGGTTTCTTCTCTTCTAGGACAAGGTGCAGGTCCTTCTGAACCAAAACATCATACATGTCCACCATCCATAGATTGAAGTTGATCTTACCGTCAAACTGCTTGATCTTCGTCTTTTGATCTGCCATCTCCAAGGAACTCGAACAAACCCACGAACCTGATTGCTCTAATACCACTTGTTAAGAATTATGAGGATCTTATTGAGTCTTTGACACAATCAACACAAACCACCAAGCAAGACTAGATCGCACCAATCACACAAAACACACAAGAATTTTTCCGGTTGGGGCTTTCGCCTTAATTCGGGGGAGGAAGAACCGAGATATTATTCAACTAAAGAAGATACAAGAATATTACAATTCTCACCATGACCCTCTCTCAACCCTAATGGAACTTGATACTACTTACAATAGAGAAACTCTCTCACCGTTCTCTATGAAGTACTATCTTCTTCTATTTGACACTCAATAGAATTATCATGGATCTATGAGCCGTTACAATTGTTTATATAGATCTAGAGACAAACCCTAAGTTGATATCTTGTTACAATAGTCATTGAATAGTACATAAGAGATAACCCTATGATAGGAGCCACACAATCTAACTTGAAAAGCAAATTGGGCTTTTCACGAATCAGCCTGACTTATGCCCAAAACTCATCAACGCTGCGAACGGACGACCGCACCAACAAGTCAGTCGACTGTCCTCCTCTCTGGAAGACCTCGTGTAGGGGACGGTCGACCGCAACTTCTGTTGTTGCTGCCGCTAACTACTTCTTGCCTCCACTCCGTTTCCAATCGTCTCTATCCCTCCATCGTCGTACGTCTTCTTATCCAATATCATATGCAAGACATAAACCCAACAAGAACATTTGCTATGTGACCCGATACATAGATTAAAATTTATCAAACATTTTATTAGAAGAGTCCTAAATTAAAATGAACTTAACATCTAATGACTGTAACTGAGATTTGATAATTTCTATATTTGTGTAGTGCCCAACAGAGTCCATAATAAAGACCTTGATGCACCAATAATAAGATCCAACCACAAATGCAAGATCTCACACACAAGAACAAATGATATGCAGAGGTAACTAATACTTTACTCAAGAAATACAAATATACAAAAGATATCTCTTTAATCTCTCTCACATTTGACAACACTCGGCACAAGAATTCTCTTGAATTTGTTGCAGTTATGTTCCTATGAAGCCCTAGAATTTACATATATATTTATTGTCACTAAGTAAACCGTAAAAGATAAACACAAATCGCGGTCCAAAATAGAACCAAAACCACGACATGTTTCCATAGCCCATGCCCGATGTGGTCGACTGCATAGAAGTGTGGTCGACTGCAATAAGACTCAACAAGTCAGAAAGAAAACTCGGTCGAATGCATTACCTGACTGTCGTCCACAACTCTCAGCAGCAGCAGCATACCGATAACAGTCAACTGCAAACCAGTGCAGGCGACTGACATATTTCAACTGTTGCTTCCTGCTGCCTGTTGTCTCGCTATTGTTTGTTGTTGCACTCTGTTCACTTGTCGCTTCATGTATTCTCCTCCTTCTTCTCCACACTCTCGCACTTGGTAATTGAATCTACAAATCCTAACAATCTTCCACTTTGACCAACTTTAAAAAAATTGTATCTTTCTCTCGCATTACATCTCCTTGCCTCCCACTCCTCCATGAAAGACCGAGTATGTCTCACTCATAAGAAGAGCACCCCTCACGGCCCACGGCCCCTCCATCACGTAGAGGGCATAAACACCTTTCATAGACTCATGAAGAACGTACCCCACTATCTATCGCATAGGGCACGGATAACGGAGAAACATGTTGGATCCTATATGCAAGGCAAAGAACACTAGAGGGGGTTGAATAGTGTTGTATAAAAATTAAACAATAAATTGAATTTTTCGCAACTATTAAGTCGACTGTATCGGAGAAATCAGTCGACTGTCTGCGCAAATATAAGAGTAAATGAACTGAATAGCAACCAGTCTGCTAAGTCGACTTAAAGCAGAAACCAGTCGATTGCACAGACTCGATTTTCAATATAAATCAACGAAAATGAAATTTCAAGATGGAGAAATCAAACTACAGAGAGTCAACACAGCAAACACCACGATATATTTTGGTTCGGTCCTTCCGACCTACATCCAGTCCCCAAGCAACCCACTTGAGATTTTTTACTATTCTTGAAAAATTACAAGAATACTCAACGGCCTTTGACAACAACTATGTCAAATCCGTAGACCGCATGAGAGGCGGTGGGTCTTTTGGTATAGTAATTATTCCAGTAAGTTGGTGAAAACAACGATCACCAAGATACCATACATCCTGTATCAAATGTTTACTTTAGCAGCTAACCGAATTGTTTAATAAAAGTACATAAAATGTAATTATTATGTGAACAGTACAAAAAATAATATACTTGGTCGCAATACGGAAAAATATGTCGATACCGTGAAATGAAGTTGGCAACTTCAATTTCATATACGTCTTTAAATGATGACCATTATATGGCTGCCAAATGATAGAAGATGAAGTATGCATCTCCAGCTGATCACTGACCATCATTGATTGTACATAATAGGATCAGATCGACCTGTATCCAAGAATTCTCGATTTCATCGCAATATTTTCGGTCATTGTTCAGAATTAGCCATGTGAGTCTCCATAAGGGTGTTCCTATCTTTAATTGGAACACAACAATTTTTATATTCGTAAGCCCAATACTGTCGAAAGCAATTTCAAATATGTTACAAACAGACCAATTGAAATAATATGATGCCATTATTTGACTAAAATTAATATAAAATAGATTTAATATTACCTCTAGCACTTGCCACTGCCTATTAAATGACTTGACTATAAGTCTGCTACAAGTCTCCAAAGACAAATACAGCAGAGATAATGCTTGACTACCCCAATCGTATTTGGTAAGTAAATTAAGATCTTCAAATGCGGCTAGCCAACCACATCTGACTAACTCAGAACCATTAGGATAAAGAAATGCACCAAGGAAGAACATAAAGAAAGCTCGTGCAATCCTCATTGTTAGTGCGAAATCGGTTTTAGCTGCTTCGATCAAAGTACTGGTAAAATAACGTTTGAAAAAAGAATAGCGTATACCTTATGATTTTCAATCATCTTCAGTTATTTTCGGAAAGAATCGAGTCTGGATAATTTCAAAATTATATGTCTCGTCGTTACAAGGAGGCATCTCACCGATACCGATCGAAATCACCGTTAGCATAACCCAATCCAACGAAGTGAAACCCAACTCACCACACGGAAAGTGGAAAGTGTGGGTAGTGTCCCACAATCTCTCTACCAGTGCCTCGATAAGCCGCATAGGCCACCTATTTATATTAATATTCATGAAACGGTGTCATCCCGCCTGCTCGACTAGTTGTTTAATTAGTGTGATACGTGAGCAGTACTTATTCTACATCTTGATTGGGTCCCTCCAATTTTTCCTGAATTTACAAAAACCACCCTCAGGGTTAACAGTAATATATTTATAAATGTGATTGAAATCGTCTACTACCCGATTCCAATTGGATTGATCAGTAAAGTCGACATTCGGATTCTCTCCTTCAGCTTCGTTGCTTGAGTTGCCATGAACTGGCATCTGTTCCCGCTTTGATTTCAATCGACCAATAAATCTTTTTATCGAAGATATTGGCTGATATAGAAGAAATTAATACTTTTTTTAAGTTTTTGGGATTGGAGTGTTGATTAAAAAAAAGCTACCGGCGTGCTAATTAACAAATAAATAGTGCGATGACCGATTAGAGAAGAGTGTAGCTCGGTTTGCCGATATTGAGATAGAGAATGAGAAGAGAGATTATTAAGAAAGTTGAAGATTGCATTATTTTAGGTTGGCAGAAACATGTTGAATATATAGGACCAAGAGTTGGGGCAAAATGGTCCAATTTCAAAGAGAAAAGCCCAAATAACGGATTAATTAACGGAAAAAGAAAAAAAAATGCCCAAAATTGTCGGACGGAACTCTAAGCTCTGTCCGATGCTTTGGAAAAGTCCCCAAAAGCACGGACGTAACATTGACTTACATTTGTTGCATTTTATTTGGGCCTCCGACAAAGCTTCAAGTTGTGTCTCAGCTTTAAAATTATTAAAATAATCAATTTATTTATTAAAAAATGCATTAACTTTTTTTTCGCGGGACGGAACTTAGAGTTCCGGCCGATCATATTTTATTTTTGATTGCTATATTATAGCATTTCACCACTGCTGCAAACAAGACTTTGATATATGTATAATATAGATTTTGCTATTTTTTAGCAATCACGACTGTGGATGCTCTAACAGATGTCAAAAGCCTTCAATTAATATACTCACATCTTCAAGTTCTTTTTACTTCTCTATTGCTCATGGCCGGCCCCCCAATGGAGGCCGGTGAGGCAGCCGCAAGACCTCCGAATTTTTTCGCAATTTTAGGTGCTCTAAAAAAAAATCTTGTATTTACATATACGTATTTTGCGTGTACTTTTTTAGGGGCCCCAAATTTAACTTTTTGGGCTTTTATTTTTACAATTATTACTTTGACCTGCTTATTTTAGTTGGGTTTGGATTTATATGGAGTTTTTTTTCCTTAAATCCTTAAATATTCATCTATTTCTTTATATATGTGTGTTTTTAAATTTTGTTTCAAAAAAAAATCAACAATTTTTTAAAATAAATTTTCTTTAAAAATAAACTTTATATGGAATTTTTCCCAAACTGACCCATTTTTTGAAAGTTTTTTTCCAAACTGACCCACTTTTTAAAAAAATCCCAAACCGACCTACTCGCTATCTCAGATAACGAGTTTAGACAAAATGCACTCCCTATCTGAGATAGCGAGTCTATATTGAGAAGATTTCTTGACAAAACAAAAAAACTAAACAAGTCTCAGATTGCGAGTCTATGCTGATAATATTTTTCAAAAAATAATTTGGCAGTTACTAGGGAAAATTTTGTTTTTGTAAATCCAAACCCAACTAAAATAAGCAGGTCAAAGTAATAATTGTAAAAATAAAAGCCCAAAAAATTAAATTTGGGGCCCCTAAAAAAGTACACGCAAAATACGTATATGTAAATACAATAAATTTTTTTAAATCCTTAAATCCTTAAATCTTCATCTATTTCTTTATATATATGGGTTTTTAAATTTTGTTTCAAAAAAAATTCAACAATTTTTTAAAATAATTTTTCTTTAAAAATAAACTTTATATGGAATTTTTTCCCAAACTGATCCATTTTTTGAATGTTTTTTCCAAACTGACCCACTTTTTAAAAAAATTCCAAACCGACCTACTCGCTATCTCAGATAACGAGTTTAGACAAAATGCACTCCCTATCTGAGATAGCGAGTCTATATTGAGAAGATTTCTTGACAAAACAAAAAACTAAACAAGTCTTAGATAGCGAGTCTATGCTGTTAATATTTTTCAAAAAACAATTTGGCCGTTACTAGGGGAAAATTTGTTTTTGCACGGAGTGTGTTCAATCAGCTCGGCATTCGTGTCCACAGGACATGCGAACGCACAAGCCACATGTAATCTGGTCCAAGATCTGCACTTCCTGCGCATGTGAAAGAGAGCCTCTTGACTTTCTATCTTACAATACTAAAAAATAGTTTAATATATATACCATTATAAATCCTTGGATTTTTCCAATGTGGGACTAAAAGTCCTTCAACCAATTTTCAAACATCAAGTGTCTCACTTTGGGAGACAATATCTCAATCACCCGATAACCATTTTGAGCAAATAAATATACGATTTTGATCTACTCACGAAGGAGAACACAAATCTATCAAGGTCTCTCACTAATTCATAGAGGATCTTACTCAAAAACTGGTTTGTAAATGAGGTTAAGTAACTAAGCTCATCTCTTACCAAATCGAGTAATCCCCAAGTAAATGGGGAATTCCCTTGCACGCTACCGCATACCAAATCCCCTCTTTAGGTATTGGAAGTACGCAGCGAAGTGAGAGAATGAATGCACTACTTTGTTACTGTCTTGATTGCACCATGAACCTACAAGATTTGCTGAGTCATTATGATATTTGCGTTGCAAAAGGAATTTTTCCCAAACTGTCCCACTTTTTGAAAGTTTTTCCCAAACTTTCCTACTTTTTTTTTAAATTTCCAAACTGCCTCACTCGCTTTCTGAAAAAGCGAATGTGGTTAATACCTCATCGCTTTTTCAGAAAGCGAGTGTGAGACTTTTGATTTTCGAAAGCCTAGACTTGTTTTTTGAAAAAGCGACCTGTTTTTAACCAAAATCGCTTTCTCAAAAAGCGAGTTTGATTATTTTGGTAAACACTTTCGACAGTGGGTCAGTTTGGTAAATATTTTTAGAAAGTCGGTCATTTTGGTAACAAGTTCTTTCTATATCACATTGTCACTTCATCTTCTTTAGGCTACTATATATGAAATCGTTTGTCAGGGCTTTTTATATCACATTGTCACTTCATCTTCTTTGGTCATGATTTTATAAAGTTAGCAACTGTTTAGCAGTAGTCGAGTATATACATAACTTGGCATTATTTCAGTATATACATAATTGGTGTGTTTTAAACTGTCGAAAATGAGCCCATAGATGCTCCCAATCAATCTCAGCTTTTGGCCTACCCAATCATATGCGCTGGGTTCTTGCGCCAAAAATTCTTCTATTAAAAGGGTGGTTGTAACTTCGTCTATGGCTGCTCTTACACATAATGGTAGACCACAAAAGCCTGACGTGGTAATTGATGAGACATGGTTCTCTAGTTCTGGATATTTTCAGCAGACTAAGGTTTGCTCATAATATATTATTTTGTATTTCTTGCACTTATTTTGAAAGCCCGAGTTTATTTTTTCCTAACAAAGAAGAAATTTTCTCTCATGATCACTTTTCTTTCCTTTGTTTATATTGTTGTTTATGAATTGTTCATTATGTTTATGAATTGTCCATTGATTTATTGGTAGGAGCATCAACATATGCCAATTCAGTATTTGGGTGGATAAATGTCAAAAATGTTGCCGAGTCTCATATCTGTTAACCATTGGACCTGATTTCTAAGATCGTGAGCTAATGGTGAACTATTTTGGTTGACAGGTGTGCTGATGACAACCGTTTGTACAGATATATGAATTTTTTCCCAAACCTTCCCACTTTTTGAAAGTTTTTTTCCAAAAATGCCCTACTTTTTTAAAAAATTCCCAAACTGCCTCACTCGCTTTCTGAAAAAGCGAGTGTGAAACTTTTGGCGCAAGAACCCAGCGCATATATTGGGTAGGCCAAAAGCTGAGATTGATTGGGAGTATCTATTGGCTCATTCTCGATAACTTAAAACACACCAATTATGTATATACTGAAATAATGTCAAGTTATGTATATACTCGACTGCTGTTTTGCTAACTTTATAAAATCATGACCAAAAAAATTGAAGTGACAATGTGATATAGAAAGTCCTGACAAACGTTTCATATATAGTAGCCTAAATAAGATGAAGTGACAATGTGATATAGAAAGAACTAGTTACCAAACTGACCCACTTTTTGAAAGTATTTACCAAACTGACCCACTTTTGAAAGTATTTACCAAAATAATCAAACTCGATTTCAAAAAGCGAGTTTGGTTAAAAACAGATCGCTTTTTCAAAAAGCGAGTCTAGGTTTTCGAAAATCAAAAATCTCACACGCTTTCTGAAAAAGCGATGAGATTTTAACTACACTCGTTTTTTTAGAAAGCGAGTGAGGCAGTTTGGAAATTTTTTTAAAAAGTAGGACAGTTTGGGAAAAACTATCAAAAAGTGGGACAGTTTGGGAAAAAATTCTTGCAAAAGCATGTATTGAAGGGACTTCATGACAAAATGACTAAACCATCGTCAAGATCCTGTTTGAATAGTAGTCCGCAACCAGTTAAGAGTTTTGCATCTAACATTACATGCAAGAAGTGTTTGTTATGGTCCAAAACCAGTTTAGAGAATTAGTTGACTATAAGATAATCTCAACAAGTATATTTGAAAACCATTAACATTTCATGGTTATGGACACAGTCAGGGGACTTGATGTTGAATATGTGCATCACGACTTACAGTTTTTTAGCAAGGTTTTGAGTAAGATCCTCTATGAATTAGTGAGAGATCTTGATGGATTTACGTTCTCCTTCGTGACTAGATCAAAATCATATATTTATTTGCTCAAAACGGTTATCGGGTGATTAAGATATTGTCTTTCAAAATAAGACACTTGATATTTGAAAATTGGTTGAAGGGCTTTTAGTCCCACATCGGAAAAATCAAAATGTTCTCTCTCGCGCGCAGAGGGGTGCAGATCTCGGACCAGATTTTGCGGCTAAATTCAGGGCCGGCCTGCAATTGCTATGTATGTCCTAACTTCCGATATGATTGTTTCCACATTTATAAAAAATAAAAAAAAAAAAAAAAAAAGTCGTTGAATCGTGTTTCTACCAAGCGCAATTCTTCCATTCTTCCCCATCCACCCAATTACTCCATCTTCATAGTACAATAATGTCAAACACAATGCAATGAAATTCTACAGACATTAAATGAATACCACCCTTCCCAACTATTTCCTTGATGAACCCAGAATCTAAGCATTTATCAGCAACAATGACATTGAAATTAGTGTCACACTGATTGCTCTGTTTATGCTCTTTCATCTCGCATTAACATCAGTTTTCGGTGGGAACACCATAACCACTATATCTTTCCGTAACTAGTTGTGCTACTTTTACAAACCCTAACGTAAATTGCATGATTGTAACAGATGGATTGATCGAAATTTGAAACTGAATTAACCAGAGAAAAGACAGAGAGCGAGCGAAACATTACGATGGATCGAAACCCTCGAAATCTTAAAAACTATCAGTCATGGTAGCGAGTGAACATTACGCTATATTCAGGTTCATGGTGAGAGCGAGTGAAACATTACACTTTCTTGTTCCAGCCTAGAAAATCTAAAAACTAGCTAAGTATATATAACCTTTAGACCACATAAAGATTTTGCATTTGAGAGCAAGCGAAACATTACGTTCATTGTTCTACACTATATTCAGGTTCATGGTGTGGGAAGCCTTTCAGATTACAGATATTGTAGATTTCGCAAAAAGTCATCCACTTTTGAATAGGCATAAAAACTTTTTGGTGGACCAGTTGAATTCCTTGTTTCAATTTGGGTAAAAAACAAGAAATTTGGTCTTTTATTCTTTCTTCTAGCTTGTTTTTTCTTAATTTCTTTTTTTCTTTTTTGGTGTATATATTCAGTATTTATGCTAGGGACAGTTTTCTTAATTCTGGATGTTATTCTTCGGATTTATTTACATTTAGACATTGCATTTTAATGCAGTCAAAAAATGAAAAGGAGAAACTTTCTTTGTTTAAGAAAAAACACTGAAAGGACTTGTTGTTCAATCACAACTGTTTGTGAGAGTGCAATTAGATATTTAGATATACAAAAAAGAAACTTGGTCCTTTGATTCTTCACTAACTAACAAAAATATAACATAATCGTCAATATTGTGTAGAAAACTGTGTTTATTTCCGACATCCTCACTTTTTTTAAAGCAAATTTCGTGTGCAGTGGTATTAATTACTTTGGAAAATGGAAAGATTGTTGCAATAAAAATGGAAAGATCGTTGCAATAAAAAAGGAATTTAAAATGGAAAGATTGTCGCACACATAAACTTTATGAAAAAAGATTCCCGTCTTCGATTTGTTCAAATCATCGCTATTTTCTGCAAATTGATTGTACTTGATTCATCTGCGACTCTAATTACTCTACTACCAAAACATACATATGTTGTTTTTTTTTTTTCGTAAAAATTTAAAATATTTAAATATATATACAGGTGAACTACTTAATTGCCTCTCTAGTCTCTACACAATGCATGAATCATTTAATTAAGGTCAAATAATCTCTCTCTTCCTTTTAATTGCAGGTAATAATAGTCTACATGACCAAAATTCTATCAAACAAACCACATATTTGATGATCTAATTACATTTATTTATTTACTTACTGAAGCTACATTGTAAATTATTATGTAGGGCTTGAAAAATAATTGAACCATAACAACCCAATTCTAAAGAGTAATGCTAGAGCCACTACCAATTTCACTACATTTATCTTCACTATCTTAGGTGGCACACTCCAATAGGTAGGAGATGATAGAGTAGGTGGGAGAACTCTCCAATAGGAATATGCCACCTAAGGTAGTGAAGGAAATGGTAGTGAAATTGGTAGTGGCTAAAGCATTACTCAATTCTAAAATGGTAAAGAGAGTCATCTTTTTTGGTCCGTTATTCAAAGACTCTTTATCAATCAAAGTCCGAAATTGAACCTTCCACCATCCAGCATCCAAGTTCGATCGAAATTCCCCACCATCTGAATGCAAAATAAAAATCATAAAGTTTATATTATCACGAAAATCGACTCCCACTATCAACCGACATATGCAGCAGTTGGGAAGTGGATTATCCAAAGTCAAACGTACCGATTCTCAAATTTCCACAGGGGATAAAACCGTAAAATCACCTAAACCGACCATGGTCAGTCAGCTTCCTCGACCCGCTCGGCCCCAGCGTCGCCGCCGCCCCTACCGACACGTGTCTCCGATGCTTATTCCCACCAATCTTCCCGCTCAAACTGCCACGTGGATCGCCCACAACCCCCAAATTCAACGGACTCAAACACACTGCAAACCCCGAAACTCCTCGAGATGCGTGCCGCGGCCCCACCGAAGAATTAAACCTACGGACAGGTGTCGGTTCCGGCCGCCGCCATCCGGTAGTCGACGAGGACTCCGTCGAGTAGCCGCTGGAACAAACGGACCGATCATCTTCGAGATTGGGCGACATTCCCCGTTCATGAACGAACGACGACTGAGACCTCGTCGCCGATTTGACGGCTCTATTCCTGTTTCTGAAAATGAGGGTGGAGATCCAAGAAGTGGCGGTCGAGGACCTTCTAGATGATCCGGTCACGTGGACGTCGGATCTGGAATAGCCGAAGAGAGCTGAGAAAAGAGAGAACTTACTCCTCCTCCTCCTCCTTCTTCTCCTACTTTCATTTTCTGTGAAGACAGATGAAGTGTCGGTGGGGCCCACTTGAGGGGTGCTGAAGAAGCGGCAGTGCTGGCCGAAGGATCGTCGGCGGTGGGAAGTGTAAGGAGAGACGGAGCGGCGGTGGAGGTGGTCGGGCGAAGGGAGGGAGCCAGTTTGGGCGGCGAGGAGTGAGAGGAGGCGATCGCGGAGGCAGGAGGCGCAGACGCCGGGGCCAAGCTCGTATATGTGTTTCCTGCACTTCATCATCAATTTTTTTTATTTTTTTATTTTTATTTTTATTTTAATTTTTTGTTGGTTGGGAATTTGGGATGGAATTTTTCAATCTTTCTTTCTTTCTGTGTTTGTTTGCTCGTTTGTGTGGGCGGTTTTATTTGAGGAAGTTTGGACAGTTTGGCTGAGCATGTTAAGTTGTCTGCAAGTGGAGGAGCAAACAGTGACTTTGTGTGTGTGTGGTTTCTTTGTAAGTTTTGATTTTGGGTAATAAATTCAACGCGCGTTGTAACGTGAATAGAGATCAGCCGGAACATTCACCTGTATGGTGGAGCCACCACCTATATGCGTATGTCAAGGTTGGTTGCTATTGGAGATTAGTGGCTTATAATTTTATCCACTAAATTTTGGTTTTTTCCATCATTGCATATCAACATTCAATTATTTTATTCCTTCCATATCAAATAGTATATGTCATCAAAATTTTGAATGTTTCGCACTTATAAACAAAATATCTAGATTAATATAAAACATAAAAATGCTCTTTTTAAAATAAGTGGAAAGGAGGAAATAACACGCAAAGTTTACCTTAACTTTCAAATAGCATCCAAAAAAATTTTAAAATACTCAAATAACACCTGATATTTTTAAAATATGACTGGAAAATTTTAAGCGAAAATAGTTTGAATTACATAAATGACTCCATGCATTTCTCCTTCCACTTTTTGTTCTTCTTCATTTTTTTCACTTTTTCTTGATTATAATTTTATTTTAAATTTTGGTGGAGATGAAAGTGATGGTAATGGGTTTCAGAGGTGCTGGTGATGGTGGAGATGGTGGTAGTTGGAGATGATGATAATGGTGGTTGGTGCAGATGGTAGAGGTGGCGGTTAGAGATGATAATGGTGGTGGAGATTGCGGTCGGTGGTGGTGATGGACATGGTGAACGGAATAGATTTTGTAATTTGTATACTGAGATGAGAACAATTTTGATATTTCACATGCTTCATATCGGATTTAAACATGTTAAGAAGTATATTCGAGAAATATTTATTAACTTAACGACATGTACTTTTTTATTCTATTTTAAAAATATTGGATGCTTTTTAAATATTATAAAAAATTAAGTGCTATTTAAAATTAGGATAAACTTTGGATATTATTTAGTTATTTTTCCTTTAAATAAATTTAGTTCTTCCACAAATTTCAAAGTTGTCAAAAAATTTGATAATTTTATGATCGGTCTTCGATCTTGGAAGCTAGTTGGTTTGATGAGAAAGGGACACCTGCAACACGAGATATTTTTTTTTTTTTTTACCAGGAAAAGTATGTAAGTTCGCCTTACTTCAATATATATAAAATAAGCAAGTTAGAAAGCTAATTACCAAATGTTTAGGACATTACCAAATGTTTGGGGTTAACTTCATAAATCAGACTGGTTCCCTTTGATTGAAAAGGTCGAGAATAGGCTTAATGTTTGGTCGGGTAAACTCTTATCTCGAGGAGGCAGACTTATCCTTATTAACTCGGTGATTTCGGCCTTGCCGCTTTACCTCATGTCTTTCTATTACTTGCCCTCTTGGGTTATTAAAAGAATGGACCAAATTAGGAGTAACTTCTTCTGGAACGGATCCCTGACTTTTAAGCCAGTTTCTCACCTGTGTCAGTGGAAACTTATCTGCACTTCCAAAGAGGAAGGGGGCCTTGGGGTTCTGGACATTCGGCACCATAACTTAGCCCTTTTAGGTAAATGGCTATGGAAGTTCCATAACTCTAACCTCCTCCCTTGGATCCAATGCATTAGGAACTATCGATCAACCTCGTCTCAATGGTGGGAATTTCCGGTAGCGACTCATCGCCTCGCCTCCCCCTTCTGGAAGGGTATCTGGAAAGCAGCGGCTGCTTTCCAGTGTAGTTCATATCGTATTTGCCATGATGGTTCCAGAGCCATGCTCTGGAATGACTTATGGATTGGTAACACCTCTCTGGCTACGGCCTTTCCCTCTCTCTTCCGTTTGGCAGTTTTGCCATTGGCTACTGTAGCGGACTCGTACATTTTGATTAACGAAGTGCGTTACTGGTTTATTCCTTTTACTATTGAGCTTGATCCTCCTCTGAGTAGTTTGCATGATCAACTCATGTCTCTCCTTAATAACGCTGTTTGGAAACCAATCGAGGGTATCGGCTGGCGTTGGTCTTCGCATGGCGCATTTTCAGTGAAATCTTTTTACCAATTTCTTAACTCAAGAGGCGTGCGTTCGCCCGCTGCAGCTTTCCTTTGGGATTCGTGGGCACCTCTTAAGGTTAAAATCACGTCTTGGCTCGCGTTTAATAACAAACTCCTTACGGTGGATAATCTAAACAAAAGAAACCTCGCCTGGGGCCAACTCTGTGCCTTGTGTTCGGTTCATCCGGAGAATGTCAACCATATCTTCACCCAGTGCCCTACTATTATTGCGCTTTGGAAGATTGCCGCTTTGGCGTGGGGTTTCAATTCTGTTCCAACAGACCTCGCGACAGCATGGTTTAACGTTCCCTCCAAAAGCCCGTTCCGTAGCGCTCGCATCCTTTCTTATCATACCATTATTTGGGTGATTTGGAAGGAAAGGAACTGTAGAATCTTCCGGCATCGTAGTGCTTCTTCCGGTGCTATTATTGAAGAATTTCTTTTTCTCTTTAAGCTATGGTCGTTGAAACTAAAGCCTAAAGAGTTAGCTGATGAATCTTTCAGTTTATTAAATAATGCATATCTTTGCCTTCGCTCACTTCAAGCGGTTTAATATTTGGTTTTTTTTTATTGATTTCTGTTAATCTTGATCTCTTTTCTCTTTATTCTTTCTGCAGGTCTAACCCTCATCCATGGCGTCGTATACTTCTCTATTTTGATTCCTGTCTATATCAGCTTGCGTACTCTCCATTTTGTGAGGCCGGGTCTGCCACTTTTTTCCTAGCCTGCCAGTAAGTCGGCTAGGCAGTGGACTGCATGTTTGATGTTCTTATGTGGTACTTTTGTTTCCCTCGGCCATATTTCCCTTGCTTGTATCTTTTGTACTGTGTTTGTTAGTTATCACTAACTCTGGTTATTCTCATGCTGTTATTCCTCTTTTATCTAATGTTCATCATATAGCCTGTGCGTTAGCAGGCGTTCTGTTAGTGGTTGTTTCTGTCGAGATTTGTTTGCCTGCGGTGTTTTCTTTTTTTGTTACTATTACTGTGTGAGTTTCCTAATGATCGACATTTGAAGATGCTCATCTTGACAGAGTTTTTTCCTTGCCTCCGGTGAGGAGGGTCTTTTGATTTTCAGGCCCCGGCTCTTTTCCCTGCTCGGTAGATTAATCGCTGAGTTGTAGGCTGTTTCTTTTATCGCTTTGATGTTTTCTATTGTTCTAGGTTGGGTGTGGCTACTGGTCTCATGGCCACCCACCAGAACCGGGTTTTATTCTAGCGCGGATTTTATGGTTATTGCTATATGGGTTTGGAACTTCTTTTGCGATGCTTCCAGTGCTGCGTTTTTTTCCTGTGCTTCTTAAGTTTGGTCAGGTATTTGACTCTAGGCATTCTCTTGCATCGGCTTGGTCGGTACCGGTTCTGATTGACGCCGACTGCGTTTGGTCTGGTGATCCTCTCCTCCGCCCTGATCAGTCTGAGGGGAAGAGGGACTCATTTCGCCGCAGTCGCTGTTATCCGATGGATGCTGCGCGTCTTCGGCTTGATGCTCTTGCGTGATCCATTTGTTTGTGCTATTCGATTGTTTCTTGGTGATATCTGTTCTGTGTTATTAGTTTCGTTAACTATTGCTTATTTGGCTGTCGTAGTTTTACCTCTTGTAAAGCGACATTTATCATGTACTGTCTTATTATAATATATGCAATTTGATGGGGCTGGAGTCGTTAGACTCTATCCGTTTTCATCAAAACAAATGTTTAGGACATTACGAGGGTGAGTTAAGACAAGGTGAGGGGCAGTTTAGAAGGATAAAACTGCAGCTCGTCGTTTCCGCTATAAAATGCATCTCTACCACTATATTGGGAGAAGGCCTTCGTCCATAAGCCAACCCGTGCAGTGCACGTGCAGGTATTTTTTTTTTTTGCCCTTTTCATTTCTTCCAATTTTTTCCCACATGCGCAGCACATGTATAATACTAGTTTTATGAATAATTGGCAAATGACTATGGATACCCTTAGGAAGGGTACACTTGTATTTTCAAAGAAGTAATATTTTTCCAAGCACTTGGTATCTGAGAATCCCCCCCCCCCCCCCCCCCCCCTCCGGAAAAATTTTTGTGGGAATTATGGCAAAAAAAAATTCTAGAAATCTTAGTTTTCTGAGAATCTGAATTTAAAAATTAACGTAGCAAACATAGAAAACTAGATTCCCAAGTTAAGATTCTCAGGAAACAAAAAAAAATTCATTGTAGATTATTTTGTTTGGTATCTGGTAAATATAGTTTTGGAAGGAAATATGGATTCCCAAGAGAATCAAAATCATTTATTGGGATGAATTTCCATTCCTCCTAAAAATCATGGAATTTGAGGGGTTTCATGGGGATTTCCATAACAAACAATAAAATAACTCAAAAAATTAGAAATTTCCATAACAAAATATATATAGTAAATAATAAGACGTAATCTGGCATCGAACCTGAGACCTCGCTTTACTTATCACATACTCTTTACAATTTACCCCTAGTGGGACAAATATTTATTTTATATGAGTTGCATTTTTATAAATAATTATGTTGTAAATAAATTTGAACTTTGGGGTATTACGGTAACTAACAACAGTTAATGAATGAATGGTTAATATAACTCTCACTTAAAATGAATGGTTGAGATTAGATGGTTGAATAAATATCTACAAATTACAAATTGTCTACAAATGACAATCCCAACTCTCCCATTATAATATTAGAGATTTTATTTGCATCTCTCATATAATTGGTAGATGCATAATTTTTAAAGAAAAAAATTAAAAACATAATTAGTTGTGACAATTTACCATTATTATATTATATCTTAAGCTAATAAGACTACCGCCTCCCTCATTTCTCTATTTGAAATGGAGAAATGAGAGCAAAAGTAGGAGTTCAAACTTATCTTACCACGTGCAGACCACGTCTTTAACTTAATATATATATATATATATATATATATATATATATATATATATACAAAACACAAAATACTCTTCCTCTCCCCAAATCCCCTCAACTCATCCTCGCCCAAAACCCACCCGTCACCGTTCGCAAATCCGTCCCAATCCAAACCGTCGTCGTTCGCCGTCCACCAGTCCACCCAAATACTAGTTGTCCCCATTCGCCTATCCTCGCCATCATGCCTAGCCCAAAACTTAACCGTAATCGTTCGTCGTTCGCCAGTCTGCCGAAATCCAAGCAGCAGTCGTACACCATACCCCAATTCCTCACCGAGATTAAGGTATTAGGAAGTTGTAAGATCATATCTTATTTTGTATTATATATTTATTATTTTTCAAAATATTGGGAATATGAGATTAAGGTATTGATCAAGTTGTAACATCCTCTCTTATTTTGGATTGTATATATAGTATAATTATTTGATAAAGATATGAAAATATTTGATGAATCTAAGAGTAATGTCTAAAGATACTTTGGTTTATTATGTGCGGCTTCGTCTTCCCATGTTAAATTCTTCAATCTTATCTCTATTTACTATATGCGCTCATCATGTTTGATAAAATGCATGAATGAACTAAAATATGTTAGTTGTACGAGCCTGCTGTGTGGTGGGGCTTATGAAACTCAAGTAGATGGGTTTTAATTTTGAATTTGATTAGGGATTTATACACCAATCTTCGAAATATAGGGTTCAATAAGATGCTTATAGATGCGGGAAGGTTCAAATTTGGGTTCGGGATTCTCTATAAGCATCTTATTGAACCCAAATTTGATTACACGAGGTGTTTGTGAAAATACTCAAAAGACCTTAATAATTATTTGGCATTATTTTGATTCAATTTAGTCATTCAAATTACATTCTTTCAGGTGTTGTCTTGCCGACGATTTTGGATGGCTGACGAATGTGGATATAGAAGGTAAAAGTCTACTACTTAGCAATTACGTTTTTCGTGTTCGATGGTTTCCTCTGTAGTGGTTTCTTATTGCTGATGAACTTTATCATATTGTCACGCCCCGCTTCCTAAAAACACGGAATACGAGCACGTGACGAAGCCCAGTGAATGATTTTAACATCATCCATAAGCTGTAGAATTGACTCAGCATCACAACAAGGATATAACAAGATATATACAACCAAGCATGCATGAATAATTTATTAAGCAACAGAAAAATATTGAAACAAATAATAATATCCAAATAGTTTTCAAGTCTGGATCAAAGATAAAACTCAGGAACATAAGCCCGTTACAAGTTTTAAGTATCAAAAGAATATAAATAACTCAAGAGGTCAAAATATTAAAGCAAGTCCTTGATCCAAGCAAAGCCTAGAATGTCTGCTCACCAATTCCAGCAGGCAACTCGTCTTCAAAGTCTGTATATAAATATAAAAAGGGAAAACATAGGAAAAAAAAGACAAACACCCTTAGTGCAAGTTAGGGCCACAAATAGAAAAAATGAGTACAAGAAATATAGAACAAAATTTGGAATTAAGAATATAATAGGGATGCAACAAGTAGTGGGAATTCAAGAAATTAGCTAGCAAGAAGGACAACTCAAGTAATCAGGTTGGGTAACAAATACTAATAGTGGAGTAAGTGACAAGTGAATATGTAAGGGTATCCAACATCAAGTGACAAGTATCAAGTACAAGTGTCAAGTAACAAGTCTAAAGTCTAGTGTCAAGTTGTCAAGTACAAGTATCAAGTTTCATGTATCATGTCATCAAGTATCAGGTAAGCATGTATCATGTTCAGGTATCACGTATCAAGTCTTATAGTTATTACTATCTAGGTAGCACTTCATGCATCCATACTTTTACTACATGGCTGTCACAGTCAATGCAATTTTGTTTAGGCCTAGTAATGGAGTTTATAGGGCGGTATACTCAGATATCAAGTATCAAGCAAGCCATGCTCATGAATCGGGTAATCATATAACTAGTTCATGTGTCAAGTCATAACAAGACAAGTCATGAATCATATATATGTACTAGTTCATGGATTAATAATATATTAGTCCATAAATCGATTGATAATATACTAGTTCATGAATCAAATAATATACTAGTTCATGAATCGAATGATAATATACTAGTTCATGAGACATGTATCAAGTGAAAAACATGGGCCCCCTTCCAAGTACACTTACCTATATCGTCCACTACTATGGTCTTTCCCTTAACCCCGGCTTATTATTTATTATTATCATCAAGCAAGAATGAAAGTGCGCGAAAAAAGTCAAGTAAACATAATCATAAACATGGAACAAGTCTAGGCTAGATAGGATACAAGTTCGAGGGTCTAAACAAATTAAAATATCAAGAACAACGAAAATCTCAAATCTGGACAGCATGAGGTTGCTGTACCAAAACTGCGATTTCCGTTGCTACAAGATAGCAAAAATGGATCCGTTAGAAGATCTAGAAACTAGACTCCTTCCCGGTTCCAACGTATATAATTAAGGTACATAAAATTTGTGGTAACATGCGTCAAAACAGCAAACTATACAACTTTTGTGTTCAGCCAGAATTTAGGAATATGAGTTTATACATGTGAAACAGGATTGAAACATTACTAATTAATTCTGAGAAATCAGGGAATGTTCTCAGGGTGTCCAGCAACAGCATGCAAAATTTTAAGTCAATTATTTACTGGTAGCATAGTTAAAATAATTTATAAACTAAAGAAGTGCAGCAGTTTTTGTGAATCTGCGACTACCGACACAGCAGCAGTAAAACTGCGATATCTCCTAGACCGTAACTCGGAATTTAAAAATTCTGGATGCTATCGACAACTAGACATTTAGAGATACATTTCATATTCAGGGCTCAAGTTCATATTTTGATTTTAAAGGAGTCGAAATTTTGATTTTAAAGGAGTCGAAACAGTAAGTAAAGTCCAGAACAGCAGCAAGTGTAAATGTCTTTTATATATAAGTTGCATAATAAATGACCAATATGAGTCTAGATTAGCATGTCATACAAAATTGATGTAGTGGCCATCAAATCAGCAAGTAACATCTATTTCTCAACTCAAAGGAATGCAAGATCATCACATACATGATGCAACACACTTCTACAAGTCTAGGGTTTCTTAGTTTCATGTGCTCAAGTGACTAGGAGATAAATGAGTCCAACTAGTTTGTAAATATAATAATGAAAGGGTTGTGACTCTTAAGATTATGGAATCGACGATGAATAATTCAAGATCAACAAATGATGAGACAAGAAGCAGTCACAACTATAACCTATTTGCGGAATTTTTAATTAAATGCTTGTACTAAGACAATAAATTGTACAAGGAGAATACTTGCCTTAAGGACGATGATTAGATTCGATAATTTGAGAATAGCGGGGTCGGAAATCCCAGACGAAATCTCCTAAAAGTACGTGTGAACCATGTGCAAAGAATTAATAGCAACAAGAGAAACCCCACACCAGATCTTGCCCAGAACAGCGAACAGCAACCAAATCCGTTGTGCACACAACGCAGGACAGCAAAAATGACCAACGGGGGATCTCCCTCACACCGGATCCGCCCCAAACACGGGACAGCAGATGAAGATCAGAGGCACCCGAACATCGAACAGTGAGACTGACCACTCGTTGGTCGTTTTCTTCCTCACGACCGTGAGAGAGAGCGAGCGAACGGCGCGAGACTGGCACGACGACTGCGATGTGATGCGGCAGGGCTCGCGATGCTGGCGGCAGCGACGTGAGGCTGCAAATGGTCGGGAAGCAATGCAATGCCGGTGGCACTCTGTTTTTGGCAGAAACAGAGTAAGGAGACAGCAGGGTTTCGGTTGGTGATGGATGTGCAGGGGAATGGGTTTGGATAGGCGACGAGGAGTGCGAGGCGATGCGGTGGTGGTGAGATGATGGTGGTGGGGTTGAAGGGTCGGAGAAATAGAGTTTTGGCGATGGCGGATGCTTTCGGGAGTTGGGTTCGGCGAGGAAGACAGTGGAGAGGGTGAGAGCGGAGTTGAGGATGATGGCGAGGATGTGCAGGGGATGGGGACGACGCCGGCCGAAGGGGAAACGGGTGCGATCGAGTGGAGGAAGAAGGAGACAGGGGAAGGAGATGGCGGTTGTGTTTGTTAGGGGTTGCACAGTAGACTAGGGTTGGGTTTCTAGGGTTATGGTTATTAACAGGTTAGGGTTTTTATAGTATAGGGTATTGGGTTGTTAGGGTTATTGGGTAATGGATCCAATAAGAATAGGGTAGGGTTTAAATTAAAAGACCCAACAAGATAATGGGTTTGGAGATTATAAAAACCAATAGGAATAGGATTTAGTTAAATGGATATTTGGGTTTTAAAATACAATAGGGAAATAAAATAACTAATAAAATGTGGGATTATATATCAAAATATATATTGTACTACAATATGAAAATTATTTGAAATCGTTACAAATACAAAAATCAATAGAAATAGATTTTAAAATCAACGATCAAGATAATAATATTAATAACAACAATAACAATTTTGATATACATATCAAAATGAGATTTGAGATGAACAAGTTTAATAAAATATAAATAGTAATAAAATAAGATAAAAATAGCCGATCACTAATCATTAAAGTTAGAATATACTACTATTCAAAGAAAATACAACTTCCGGTTCGAAAAGATTTTAAATAGAAGGCACAATTCGAGTTTAAAATAATACTGAATTTATAATAAATCAAAATACGAAAAATATTCAGAAAATACGTATTTAGGGAAACAGGGATTACACATATACTATATTTTTTGATCCATGCTCCAGTTTTATGGAGAGCATTTGTTGCCATTATGTAGGCGTGCAGAAAAATGCTGCTTCATCATACGCATTGTATTAAAATGATTGATGTAAGTCTCTTAAGCTCAAAACAATACATATGTTTATACTTTTCCTTACTAGCATTAGCACCTTACCAAAGTTTATTGAGGGTGTTTCCGAAAAGGAAACATATATCTTAATTAAAGTTACTATATTGTTTTACTTCAATTTTGATTAAAGTTGCTTTCTTTTTCTGCAATCTCAGTAAATTTTCTACTCAACATTGATCTATGGTATAATTAGTGTATTGGATTCTTACTTGATAAACTATGAAGATATATATAATCGTCCGAGCAAATATTGTTAAAATTAATTATTTTTTAAAATGAGGAGTCCAAGAAGAGCCACATACCCACCTTTTACTGCAGTGTAAGCTCAACTTCGATAATTATTCGATTTTTTTTTTTTTGCTTTAGAAATATAGAATGATGTTGGTTGATTTGAAAATTTGAATTTGTTAATTTGTAGATTTTTCATCTTTTAATTATATTGTGATAAAAATATTTAAAGGACATCTCTAAATTTAGGGATCTAGGGTTTAACTATGTCTTAGTGTTGTGTCGGTGTTGAATAGAGTCACCTCCGTCCTTTAATGACTTCTATGTTTTTGTTTAAGAACTAAAGTTACAGTGCAAGTACATGATAATAAAAGAATATGAACTAATGAAATCTTACATCGTGGTTTCAATGAATATGACCGAAATAGATAAAAATATCATTATTTGGGTTTTCCAGACAAAAGTAACACATGTTATTAAATAAGATAAACTGAAGAAAAAAAAGACACAGTGCATATCATCATTGTATTGTTTAAGTTCCATATAATTTTATGAGTCCGTTAAAAGCATTTTAGTCTACACAATTTGCACAGGGTAACACTAGTACTATATCTTAAGCTATTAAGTCTACCCTCTCTCCTTTCTCTATTTTAAAATAGACAAAGGAGAGAAAAAGTAGGAGAAACACATTCAAATTATTATCACGTGTATTCGACACATTTTCAAATAGTTAAAAAATTAAAATAAAAAAAAAAAAAAACAAACAAACAGTAAAAAAAAACCAGAACCCCACACCCCGATCGCTTCTCTCCCCAATCCACGTCGCCTACACCACTGCCCCTTTTCACCCCAAAAGTCTCCACCACCGCTGCGCCGCTTTCCTCCTGGCCTCCGAGCCATCCAGCGCAGCACCCCCCCCCCCCCTCCCACGCTCGCAGCACCAAGGTCTCCACATCGATCCAGCTCGCTGCCTCCACCTTCCGCGCTCCTCGCCACTTCCACCTCCCACGCTCCTTGCCGCCACCCGCACTCGCCACCTCCAACTGCTTGCCCCCCATGCTGCCTCCCTCACTGCACTGCCGCCACGATGCCGCCATACCCAAAATCACCAAATTCCATGATTAGGTTTATATTCAATTCAATGAGTTTATACTAATAGAATATTCATATTAACATGTACTGCAACTTTTTTGTTCGGAAGTTGTTCTTATTAGGTTAAATTAATTTGTTCTTTAGGTTATGGTGGTGAATTTATTTGGTTCTTTCATTTATTATGTTGTTGTTTTATTTTTGACATGTAGCTGGTGTCAGCTTTTTTGAGGGTTCAATGAGTTTATACTATGTTGAAGTTATTAACATGATAGAATATTTATACTACAAATTTTTTGTTCGGAAATTTTTCTTATTATGTTGAATTAATTTGTTCTTTACGTTATGCTGGTGAAATTTGTTCGGTTCTTTCAGGTATTATGTTGTTGTTCTATTTTTGACATGTAGCTAGTGTCAATTTTTTTAGGGAGTTACATTAGTTTTTTGTGAGTCCAATTCCAAAATCGCCTTATTCCATGGTCGGGTTTATATTAAACTCAATGAACAAAAAAATTAAGTTTAATGACCAGTCAAACCCTAACCCTAACACGGAATGCTGAGGTAAGGAATCTGTCAAGAATTAATCCAATATTAGTTTATACTATGGTTGAAGTTATTACCATGATAGGATATTCAAATTTCTTAGCACTTTCTTGCTTTTATGTTGTACTTAAATGTTACAAATAACTATTGTTAGACAGTGGCGAAGCCAGACAAATCAAAATGGGAGTCCCATTTTTTCGGCATCGTCATGATTGTTGTCGAAAATTATCCACTTCATATTTGTTTTGAAAAATCAAAGTAATTAGGTCAAATATAATCATAAAAATCATATATTTGTAAACCAAACTACATATCACATATGAATACAATAAAATAAAAAGAAATTGCTTTGCTAGTAGAAAAAAAAATCGATGGGCTTAATACTTAATAGATGGGTTGGGTTTTTTTTATATATATAAGTTTGTAGTTGGGCTTAATTAAGACGGGTTGGGCTTTGGGGTCCCAAAAAAATTAAAATTGGGGGGGGGAAATAAAAATTTTGGTATATATAAAGGGTGTTCTACAAAAAAATTGGGGTCCCTTTGTACCCCTTAATCTCTACCTACCTCCGCCCCTGCTGTTAGATGTATTATTTAAATTCTTTTTATAGCTACTGTTGTCATCTGACCTTTACTTTTTGAAAGCTAAGTAGTTTCTCACTTGATTTTAGTTATATATATTACCAGTGGAATCCTGAGGCCGATCTAAGACCCTTTTTTAGGCAAGACTACTGATATGTGTTTTATATCACTTGAATTTCTTAGGACATTATTGCCTTTAAATAGTGCTTAAATGTTACAGATAGCTATTGTTAGATTGTGTTTACATGAACTGATACGAAAGTGGTATACGAGTGAATAGTGAATGTTGGTGATAAGTATAAACACTGAAAAATTTAATAAATGGAGCAAACATTTTTTTTCCTGACTGAATTATATGTAAATTTCAGTGAAATATAGTGTTTTATTGAGTATAAAGCAATTGATTCTAATCATCATTATTATCAACATTAATATGAGGCAGCATTCACCATTCACACCTATACCACTATCGTATTAATTCATGCAAACACAACCTTATCCAACGCTCCCACGCTCCTCGCCGCTGCTCACGCAATAATTGCTTTTGTGCTATTGATAATATTCTGTGCTCTGATAAGACCATGATTAAGAAAAGTTGGTTTTGGTATTGAGAAAACATGATTTATTAAAATGTGTAGTAATGAGGTGGACCTACTACAACAAAATCTAATAAGAAGGGACAAATTTCAATGGCCTGTTGTTTAATTTTAATATTCAATAATCAAGAAATTTGTATTGTTAACAACTTTTCAACTATTTTGTTTCCTACAGTAGGTGTGAAGATTCAAAGATGGTAGGAGATTTCCAATTATATTGAGGTAAGTCAGACTTTTTAAGTACATCAAGTATGTTATATGTATTCTTCACTTGAAAGACCCGATGTGGCGAAACATTGGGTAAAAAGGGCACTTGGGGCGATTATTGCACTTAAATCATTATTATGATTACGTATCTTTGGAACCATATGAGTTATCTCCTATTATACTTTCTTTCGAGTTAATTCATATTGTTATTTTTTTCAATATGTAATGTTTCATTATATTTTTTACACTGTGTTTGATTACATAAATAATTAAAGAATATTATTATTCATATTAAAATAATTCCCCAAAACCACTATTATTAATGTAGGATGCAAGACAAACATAATATTTTGTCTTTCCAACTCAGTAAGGCAATTTATGCATGTGCACGACGTTAAAGATTTGAAATGTTGCGGTGAAAAAGTCATCATTCTATGAGGGCACTACTGACTTCAGATTCACACAAAATTGCACGTATGATAAGAATTCTAAAGTTAAGACAAAAATCCTTACGAAGTACTATGGCAAATGATTTGTTTACCTGTACATCTGAAAGGAGGGTGATTTTTAACCTAAACACTTTAGATCAATACTCCGAGTTAATTAGAAACGTCCATAAAAAAAACATGTCAACAGTGGATGATTAAGCCAATGAGAGACATGAAATAAATTTAGCAACATACAGTGTTTGATGTGTTGATGAATCATCAATAGTGGGTAGACCATCTTTACTATCAGATGATCTGAGCAGTAATAATGATTCGAGTGTAGGCGAGCCATCAAACGAAAGATCATCATCTCTATCAATTCAAAATGAAGATATACGTGATGATGGTAAGTTCATGTATTGTACTGTAATGCCTAAACTACTAATAGTATGAAATCTCTCTCATACAATTCATGACATTATTAATTATCTCCCTTCTATAATTCTTCCTAAAATTGATTGTGTAGCATGTTCCACTCAGATTGGTCATACAATTGTAATTGGAAGAGGTGAAGATGCAGAGCTCATAAGAAGTAAGAATATTCAGTATCTATATATAGTTTAACACTAATAAAAAATTTATAATAGAATTATAAAATGTCTGAAATTCTTCTTAATAGGTACGACAAGAACGTATAAACCAAATTTCGGGCGAAGTTCCTACTCAGGCAAGCAAGATGTTGAGTGCAGTAGTTGTTATGCTCAAATGTGGATTGGAGAGCGTTCTTCTACAACATCAATAAGTCGCTCACGCTTTCAAATGTGTTGTAGAGAAGGTTTAGTTACTCTACCTTTCTTGTCATCATCGCATCAGCTTATTATGGAGCATTTTGATGGAAAATATGACACACCTCAGTCAAAATTCAGATCTATTCTGGATTTATAATTCATTGTTCTCATTCACATTGATGGGAGAAAAATTGACTTGTGGGTCATGGATAAGAGGGATCCATATACTTTCAAGATAAGTGGATCAAATTATCACCGTATTGGTTCTCTACTTCCAGTTGAAGGGGTCGAACCCAAATGTGCACAGTTGTATATCCATGATGGTCTATACGAGTTGGATCAACGTACAAATCATGAAAAAAAATGGGCATCTATAACATCAATAATAGGGGTGGTGTTTTCTTTGTTCATGGTCGCGGCGGTACAGGAAAAATATTTGTATGGAATTCATTAGTTGCAAGGTTTCGAGCGGAAATAAAAATAGTCCTCAATTTATCTTCTTCTGGAATAGTTACTCTTTTATTACATAGAGGTCGAACTACGTATTCAAGGTTTCGTATTCCAATAAAATTCCATGAAACTTCTACATATTCTATTTTCCAACATGATGATTTATCCCAACTCATTCAACAAGCAGATTTGATCATTTGGAACGAAGAGCCAATGATGCATCGCCATTCATTTGAAGCCGTGGATCGAACTATCAAGGATCTAATGCAGTTTAAGAATGAAAGTGCAGTTGTTGACGCATTTGGCAAAAAAGTTGTTATTCTCGGCAGGGACTTTCGACAGATTTTGCCTGTCATGCCAGTAGCTAGACGACCTCGTATTGTATCCGCATTATTACAAAGGTCACATATTTGGTCTTCATGCAAAGTGTATGAGTTGACGAAAAACATGAGATTGATAGGAGGTTCACTCGATCAAACTAGCAAGAATGAACAAGAGGCATTTGCAAAGTGGATTTTAGATGTAGGAGAAGATAAAATTCCAGGTGAATCTAATACCGGAGGTTCTGGAAAGGATTGGATACAAATACCAAATAACCTTCTAATTAAAGTTGTAGATGGTCTAAAGGGTTTGATGAACTTGATTTATCCTAATATTGAATATAGATATAATGACCCAGCATTCCTTGAAAAACATACTATTCTAGCACCTACTAATGAAGAAGTTGATGTCATTAATTCTCATATTTTGTCTATGGTTCCTGGACAGGTTGTCAACTTCTTAAGTGCAGATTCAGTCAATCATACCCCGAATGGTACAAATGAGCAAGATATGTATCCGCCAAAATTTCTACACACAATTAAGATGAGCAGGGTACCAAATCATTGTTTAGAATTGAAGCAAGTTGTATCGATTATATTGCTAAGAAATTTGAATTAGTCTCTTGGACTTTGCAATGGAACACGTCTTACTGTTCATACTCTGGGAGAACATATTATTATAGCTACAATTATTACATGAAGGTGTGCAAGTAAGACAGTTGTGATTCAAAGAATGTGCATGTCGCCTACAGAAACCAGGTGGCCATTTGTCCTTAGAAGAAGACAATTTCATATAAAGTTGACATTTGCTATGACAATGAGTCATGGCCAAACTCTACATAGTGTTGGGGTCTATTTTAAAAAATTTGTATTTACGCATGGTCAATTGTATGCAATAGTATCGTGTTGCACTTCTCGTTCTGGCTTGAAAATGTTGCTGACAAATAACTCAAATGATCCCGAAAAGACTAATGATCGTACACGTAATGTGCTATATCAAGAAGTTCTTCAAGAATTGTGTAACTCCGTGATATTCAGTTGAAAGATATATGTCATCAACTATCTAATAATATTCAAATGATTAAAATAATAGTTATTGGCACGCAATGTTTGTATATTTAAGAATCTCATAATGTCATCGTAGTAAAGTTTATCAAAGCCTTAGTTATTCTTTTTTGTTTTATGTATCGTCTTATATCAATTCAAATTGATTCATGCTGCTATATAAGTTATTATCTTTTAATGTGATGCAACTAACTAAATTTTCATTTCATGTTTTGTTTTTTATGTATATAGGCTGGCATAAGATGTTCATGTGTGAAGAATTCAGTCACTCGATAATGTAATTCCATGTTGAAATTACTAAAATATATTGATACAACCATGTTGAAACTGGTACACGTTTTGTTTTGTTTTTGTATTTTGTTTTTGTTACTTTAAATGACACGCTATCATTTATCTCCCAAGCGAATAGTCGCAAATGGGAGCAGCTATTAAATTGAGAAGAAATTACTACAATACAGAAAGTAACAAAACAAAATACACAATTAATGGGGTTGGTAGTTTCGCATTGAATGTTGGGCATGAGAAACTGCTGTGGGTGACGTAGTCGCACCTCAATCACCGGAAATTAAATTCCCTCCTCGTCTCAGAATATATCCAAGTTCTGTATTTTATATTTTATTTATATTAAATATTAGAGTACTCTAAATATTATGCATTGAATTAGATCGGTGTATTAAATTTGTGACTTCTTGCAACGGGTGCAGTTGATGGGGGCTGGTGCAATTTCTACAGCTTCCACCAACTTTGGATAAAAAATAAAACAAACACAAATCTAAATTGTTACTTATTTCCACCTACAATTTCGTACAAGCAATGCCAACTGTAATTTAGTACTACTATTGAAGACAAACTGCAGTGCCTATATTATACAGTTAAATAAAAATTGAAACTGCATTGCTTCTCCAACTACATGTAACCGAAAACTGAAAGAACCAAATAAACCCAAAATAAAATAAAATAAAATAAAAAAAAATAAAAAAAAAAAATAAGGCTACATCTGTTGATTCTTTTTGCCAATCATATTGAAGAAAGAAATTAGAGATAGTTGTACCCTGTTTCAAGTGAATCTACATTTTCACCTGTTTAGGTGCATGATATGGATAATATTGCTTATTATATTTTAAAAAAATTGATAAATAAAACCTTATTCACAAAGAGAAATGAAAAGAGCTCAACGAGAGAACAATTTACTCCTAATAACAAATTCGGAAGAAATTACACCCCATAATTCGATAATAAATGGATCATCGGTAAACTAATACTCAAAAATAAAAATAAAAAGATCTGTTATCATCCTTGCAAGATACGTTAGTCCTCTACCACTGCCCAGGCAACTTCTTCATCTTTTTTAACACGCCCATAACCACATACTCATCCCATAATTGAGAAATTGTGCAAGCAGACGGTTTCAACCACCAACCTCGGTACTCATTAGAGAAAAGCTTACCAGACCAGTAATGATTTAAGTAACTAAAAGATACAAACATTGAATGAGAACTCTCTTACATGTTAGAACTTTGAAGTGTGCCGTAAATTGCTGAAAATAGCAGTTGGGAGTTCTAACGGTCCCTATGCTCCACCAACCAGCTAACGTATCCTGCATACCCGAGAAAATCCTTCTCCTTGCACCAGTAATAAATTCAAAACTTCCATCATGCTGCCACTTAAAATCCTCTTGTGGATATTGTTGGAAACCTTTCGCTTATCCCTGTTTTGAAGGCATGTGAACAAACTGAAACCAAGATTTTAAGCAAAAAGTAGATGAACACTTGCATACAAATGAAACTTTATGCATATATATAAGGTTTAAAATAAAAAAATTACAACTTTACTTTGCAAAAGTAAAGCGTCCGTCAAAACATTTGTTAAGTATAGACCCAAATGTGTTTCATGACTTCATCTACATTTGTATGTATAGACCCAAACGTATTTCATCATTACGCGCACAAGAAAATACGATTGAAACAAGAAAAATAGGATTCACCTTATGGCTTGTTGCTTTCAAGTTTATTATAAAATGTGAGGAAAAAAATATTCTCATCACTTCCAGAGATGCATCTTTCTCCCTTACATGTCGGCGACCGACCACAGGTACGCTTCTGTCTCTGTAGCACGTTTCTCATTCTGCCTCTTGAAAAGTTCTTTCTCATATCCTGCCGAAATCAGGAAAAGGAAAATGATTAATCAGTAATCCTTTTTTATTGGGCAGCTGAAATGCAGCACATATTAATATATTTATATTAAGTGCAGACTAATACTAAAGCCAACATGTTAATTTGGTGTAGAGTGATTTGATTGATGGGAAAGGGATTTCACATTCCAATCTGGTGAAAATTACGACATTCTAACAATCCAATTTGGCCTAATTAAAAGCTAGTTGCTTAGGTTCTCCTTTAGGGAAGTTGTATAATCAATATCGATTTGTTTCACTCAAAACCTATCTTTGCTTCAATGAATAAATAAATAGATGATGATGATGATCCACCGTGCAAATCCAATTCTGATTACATGGATTGACAATGAGATTACCAAAAGGGAGTTGATCATGTGCATGTTCATATATAAAGGTCTGACTGTGTCCAAAAAACTAAAGCAGAGTGTTAAATACCAGATTGGCCAGCTCCAATCCCACACAATATGGTGATGAATATAGAAGGAACGCCAATTCAAAGACACTGCTATCCATGCAAATAAACACACCAATAAGAGCATCTGTAGTCGTTTGCCATACACCCAAATTTTCCAAAATTTGGAAAAAAAACCTCTGTAGTCGTTGGCCAAATACCCAAAAATTGGGTTTGATCACTACAGGACTCGGCTATATTTGGCAATCGAAATGGCAATTGTCAAAATATACCCGGACGATAGATAATCTTTCGTCCGAAATGACGGACGGCAAACAATACACCGTCGCTGCAAATTCGTATACGACAAAAGCGAGAGACAGAAGATAATCCCCCCTCTGAATAATTAAATTTAAAAAAAAAAAATCACGGACGGTACATAATGTACCGTCCAATGCAATTCTCAGAAGCCAATTGGCCTAGGACGGGACTTCATCCCCCGTCCCAGGCAATTGGTGGTTTTTTTTTTTTTTTTGTCCTTTTGTGTACAGTTTTGTTTCTGTTTTTATTTTTTTTATTTTTTTTTGGTACTTTGTCCCTCACTTCAATGCATTTTTTTGTCCTTTTTATGCTAATTTTCTGAGACGAAAGATAATCTTTCTTCTTACCCATTTTTGGGGTTTTGACGACTACAGCGCAAATCCATTTTTCCTATTTCTATTTGCCAAATACCCAAAATATGGGTCAAGACGACTACAGCTGCTCTAAGGCCACCATTTTTTTCTAAGAAGGGAGCCAACCAAGTAAGTCAGAGGGTAAAGTTCTTCCCTATCTACAAATCAACGGAAATGGTTCTGCTCTACAATCTTAAATTAACAAGACAAAAAAAATATTGAAATTCAAGAAGTGGATAAGTGATTCTAATTTGACAAATCAAGATTTTACTCTATAAGTTTGGTCCTAGTTTTCAGATGAAAAGAAGTAGGGGTAAGAGCGCTTTGCCCCCCTAACGTTTGGAGCAAAAAGCTCTTTGACCCCAAACATTTTTTTCTTGCAACTTACCCACTGCCCAACCATTTACACTGTTACACTTAACAGTCCCGTTATTCCCGAATTGCATGATTACTAAAATACCCCTCCCAACTTAAATTAGACTTAAGGAAATGTTCTAAACTTACACAAAAACTTTGAAAATTACAGGATATTCCTTAATCACATAAAAAAAATCACTACATGCATTTTATGCTTATCATCATATGCATGTATGTCATTTGAATGAAGTCAGATTTCAGACAAAGGCTTGGAAAGTAATACTTAACCTAGGCAGTTAAAATTGGTTCTCAAAACTAATCGGTATAGGTCCGATTACTGATTAATCATCGATTAATCGACAATTTTTCCAATAAATCAGCGATTAAATCGGATTTTAACTGCATAGTACTTAACTAAAGGATAACTTTCCTGGGGTATAGACATTAAAACTAAAATTTATGACATTCAAATTTTTCATCCAAAAAAGGATAAAGAATTTATTTATGCTGTAAAAGTTAGGATCGTTGTAGTCATGTCTTAGTAGTCTTACTAAATGCAATATGTATCTTACAAATTCAATATAAATGTAGGAAAATATATATTTATGTCATCTATTGGAACAAGTTATCTTATGATATAGTATCTTATGACAACCGGTATTTTATGATAAGCCGACTTAAACTCTTTACGAATTGACAACCTACTTAGAAGTTAGAACAAACTCTACTTTAAAAAGGGCTTTTAACACCTACAGCCCGCACAATATTTTTAACATCACATATAGCCAAAATTCTATGTTTTGTGCGAACCCCATTACCACATAATTAGATTTCATAATTTAACCTGGGGTGAAGCCCTTCAATAAATGGAAATGACCAAGTTACCTCTAGTAAAAAAAAAAAATCACATGAGTACATGGGGAAGATTGTGAGTGTGGACTGTCGAGGCATTGGAAATTGAGGGAATTTTAGTGTTGCTATTTTGAGCAAGGAGGCAAAAGGATCGAGAAAGGAGAGGTGTGGAAGTTGTAATGAAGGGGAAGGAATGAGCACGGCATGGTTTCATAATTCGAATGTCAGTTTTGACATTTGAGTTTAGAAGTTGGTGGTTGGGGATGATTGGGGAATTGATGGGAGATTTGGGAGATTTGGGATATTCACTAAATTTTGAGGAAAAATCAATGGGTTTCTAGAAAGAACAACGAGACCATTAGGAAGACAGGGAGGACGGTTTTAGCGTGATTTCCTATCAAGTTTCGTAGAAAAACAAAATATTCCCCTCCTTGGATATCTTTTAACCTGAAGGGTACATAATAGTGAAATTACTGGTTTTTAGGGGTATATGAGATATTAGCTAATTTGTGAGGGGTGCATAGGCGACTTTTCACTAATTACACACCTCAAAAGGCGACTTTTCACTAATTTGCACCGCACCCTACCCAACTTTGATTTTGACGTCCTACCCTACTATTTAAGTTTTTTCTTGGCAGATCACTTCAAATTGCTGACACTGTTAGTTGAGCTGTTTATTGACTATTTTGCCCTCCATTAACTTTCCATATCATCAATCAATTTATATTTTAAATTTTAATTATTTTATAGAAGTAATTAAACAAATCTCTCTCTCTCTCTCTCTCTCTCTCTCTCTCTCTAATCTCTTCAACAATCACCACCACCATCTCTATTTCATAATGGTCATTGTTAAATGCATATATTAATACGTGGAGTAAGCTGCATATTATTTTAGTATTGCTTTAGTTTTAGTCCCACATTGAGTAAAACTTTTTCTTCCTTCTTTTGTAGTTGTATATATTTGGCTCAATGCCTCAATAACAATCACATTATTTCAAATATCTATGAATCTAACATGGTATCAGAGCAAATAGTATTCTCTCAATAAAACCCTAATCTCACTTCCTAAATAAATCCTAATCTCAATTCTTAACATCACGCAAATCTGCTCTTCCAATACACCACATCTTCACGCAGATTCGTGCTATCTCCGATCTCGACACCACCACATCTTCATGCAGATCCGTGCTATCTTCGATCTCGACACCACCAAGACGTAAAATCCAAGTCTTCTCCATCCTCCATACTGCAACCCCAGTAAGCAGCGACAACAACTCTTGGCCCAATTTTTTTTTATATATTGGAAGATCTATTGAGGGGTTACTATTCAAAAGTTTTTTTCTTTTATTGGAGAAAGTCTTGAGTCACCGGAATTACATTCTTTCGGCCCAAACTCGGTCTGTTTCCAATCAGCCCCAATATATTATTTTACTATTTTTGATCTACAACATTTTGGTTTGTCATCGAACATATACCTTTTCAATCCAGAGAAAGAAGAATCAACACAAGTTCAACTACTTTTTATTTGCCTTGGATAATTTGGATTTAACCAAATATTATTGTTTCTCATACCTTAGGAAAGTGACAGAATGACTTCCACTAACTCTCAACTCCCACAAAAACTCATCTATGTCCTCACTATAACTCAAAAATCTATGACCGCTGCTCAGTATTCACTTCCACAATCTTCACACCATCAGTATCCTCCTGCAAGTATCCTCCTGCAATACAACAGTTTGTTGCTTCTTGCTTTATTCGAGATTATCATGCCTAGAACGATCACCATCAAATGTTGGGCATACAACTGCCCAGTGTCATGTTCGACAGCGCTCCCAGTGGACTCCTCATGTACAACATGTGGCCATTACTAAGACAACTCCTTCAACCGGTACGTCCTCTGCTCCACCACTTGGACTGTTCTCAATTGCAAAGACTTCTACAATTATTGCAATTGACGAGTATTGCTCCCTTCACTGGTTCATCTACCTTTGCTACTAATTTAGGTAACGTCTTTGCCTCATGGATATTAGATTATGGTGCTCCTAATCACTTGACGTCTACCGCTACACACCTCATTCATACCAAACCATTACCACCCACCTCTACCATTCGTATTGCCGATAGTACATACTTGCACATGACTTCTATTGGTTGTCTCCTTGATTCTTCCTGCTTTTCTGTCCCTCATGTTCATCATGTTCCGAACGTTGTCTTAAACATATTTTCGGTATCTTAATCGACTGATACGAATTACACAGTTATCTTCGATTCATCTTCGTGTGTTGTACAGAATCCACATACGGGGATGCAGGTTGGAATCAGGCATAGTAAAGACATACTTTATTACATGGATAAGCTCTCTTTACCATTACATACCAATGCTGTTATGTGATTTCACTACTCCACCTTCTCTTTGTGATGCTAGTACATAATGTTGTTATGTGATCACCACTCCACCTTTTTGTGACGTTTGGCACCATCTAGGTCATTTATCCTTACCTCGCTTGCATTTTCTTTCTAGCCGTTGTTGCTTAGGGGATTTCTTTACCAACTCTCGGTCACCTTGTATTAGTTCCAAGTTGGCAAAACAATTGGTTTATCTTTTTTCTTCTAGACAGCATATTTCATTTTCTCCATTTGAACTTATTCATTCTAACGTTTGGAGACCTTCCTCACACTTATCTCGTGGTGGAAATATATATTATATGATTTTCGTAGATGATTTTTCTCGTTGCACTTAAATTTACTTTCTCAAACAAATGTTTGATGTCTAAGATTGTTATGTCAACTACCCAATTTTCCTCCATTATTAAAAATTTTCGCTCTGATTCAGGTGGGGAATACACCTCTCATCGATTTAGAAATTGTCTTGCCGCCCAAGACACTCTGCCTCAACTCTCTTGCCCCCATGCACATCAACATAATGGATTTGCTAAAAATGCCATCACCACATTCTTGAAACCACCACATCCTTGCTTCTATTTGCCTTTGCCCTGTCAAATTTTGGGTTGGGGCTATTCTCACTAGTATCTTCTCTTAATCGTATACCCTCTTCCATTCTTCAAGGTGTTACTCCTTATCAGAGACATTACGATACTTCTTCTGACTATACCAGTATGCGTGTGTTTGTTTGTACGTGTTTTGTCCTCATTCCTCCACCATAGCGCACAAAACTCTCTCCTTAGTCAGATGTGTGTTTTCTTAGGATATGGTCTTGAACATAAAGGTTATCTTTGTTACGATCTCATTGCTTGTCCTCTTTGCATTTCCCCACATGTTACCTTATTTAAGCACCTTTCTTATTATGCACTTCCCTTTCCACATGTTCCCCTACCACTTCCTACTCCAAGCGACGTTGAATTCTTGATATTGTTGAGATCACACCAACTTTCTCCTCGACTGATTCCTTAAAATTATCATCTCCTTCTGAAACTATAACACTATTCGGTCCTAGTACAGAGAGCTCCCCAGCCATGTCTAAAGAGGTGTTTATAACTCCTGATATTAATCTGCCTCTCTAACATGTGGATCCAACTCCTCACTATCTTACTAGAGAACATTGCCCACCTGCCAAATATCGTGATCCAAATTTTACCATTGTTGTTTTTCAAGCTTTGCCTCAAACCTATCACGAGGCAATTACACAACCAGAATAGCAGTCTGTTATGGCAGATGAGTTACAGGCAGTTACACAACATGCTCGAACTTGGGATCTTTGTCTCTTACCTCCTGGGAAGAGGCTCATCAGTTGTAGGTGGATATAAAAAATTAAAACTCGTGAAGATGGTTCCGTTGAACGACATAAAGCTCGTATTGTTGCCTGTGATTTTACTCAGGAATATGGCATTGATTATGAGAAAGGTCTTGTTCTTGTTGCGAATGCTGACCACTGTGCACACTCTTATCGTTGTCATTGTTGCTCGCTAATGGTCATTATTTTATATGGATGTGAAGAATCCCTTTTTTCCATAGGTCCATTTCCAAAGAGAATTTATGACACTTCCACCTGGTCTTTCTCATCCTTCATGTCATGGTTGTCAGTTACGTCTAGCTCTCCATGGCCTCGAGCAAGCTCCCCGTGCTTGGTTTGCATGTTTCACGCAGGTTGTTCAAAGTGTTGTTTTTCTTGCTAATGCAAATGATCCTGCAATATTTATTTCTACTTCAGATGGGTTCGCAATATTATTATTTTATATGTGGATGATATGATTACTACCAGTGATAACCACGATCACATTGCTTACATAAAACACCACCTACATAATCAGTTTGCATTAAGGATTTTGGCCCCCTTCAATACTTTCTTGGTCTTGAGACTGATTATTTGAATCGTTGATATTCTATGTCACAACACAAGTTTACAGTGGAGATTCTCAATCGTGCCGCCCTGACTGACAATAGCACTTCTACTCCACGCGAGTTGAATGTCAAGTTGCGACCTGATGATGGTGACCAATTACCTAATCCTACTCGCTAACGAGAGCTTGAAGGGATGTTCATTTATCTCACTATCAGTTGCCCAGATATATCACATGCAGTTCAAATTATGAGCCAGTTTATCTCTGCACCAACTACCATACGCTATGGTGCTCCTCTTCGCATATTCGATATCACCATGGCACTGCCAACCAGGTCATTGTTCTCCTCCTTTGCATCCTCCTTTCTTTTTCGAGCTTATAGTGATGCTGATTGGGCTGGGGATGTTACTGATCGCCGTTCTATCATTGGATATTGTGTTTTTCTAGGTGATTCTTTGATTTCTTGGAAGTCAAAGAACCAGGATGTTGTTTCCCGTTCCAGTACTGAGTCTGAGGATCATGTTATGCTTCACTACAAAACGCATGGGCTTTTCAGGAGTTTTTTCCAATCTTTCCAATGTTTTTAAACACAGGTAAAGATTTTAACGGCATTTCTGAAAACGCTGCCAAAAGTGCCGACATATCCCGTGCAGGGAAAGATACGACGGTCTATCCCTCTATCCCTGCATTTTGACAAACGTCGGGATAGACAAAAAAAACATAGGGGCAGTGTATTTCTTTTATAATTAAAGACTAACATATCCCGGCGTTTTCAAAAAAAACGTCTGGATAGACCTTTTTTTTCTTCCTATTTTCTTTTATTTTCTTTTAGAGTTCATGTCCCGATCAGTTGCATTTAAAACCACATATAAAATTAAAGAATGGCAAATATATAGCTTTAAACACACAATCAATTAATAACACAATTGTAACACTATAATTTATTTATTAACATTAATCCAGCCAATAGAACATACTTTTCTAGTGACATGCATCATGTATTACATCCATGTTAGGGGAAAACCATCTACTACATCAAGTTATTGAATAGATCAAAAAACTCTCTCAAACAACATCTCTCCACTCTAGCTTGTCTATTCTCTCAATCCTAACAAGTCCGCCGCTACCATTACCTTTGCAACCTGAGAGGTAAAAAAGAAGCAAAATACACATTTTTCTTACTAACTGGAAAACAATTTATATACTTACAGATCCTAGGGTAAATTGTATTAGTGTATACTTGTTGGTGGATTTGTTGTCGTAATTGAGCTAGTTCTAAAGGAGAATACCTCAAATCAAGAACAAAGAGTTCACTGCATTCAGAAGAAAAAAAAATCAGACATCAAACATCAAAGTTACACACTTACTGGTTTGCATAGAATCAGATTAAGTACTCTTTAAACAATATCTACTCAAAGTTAGTACGGTAATGCAAGCCAGCATATTACAACTGAAAATTGAGGTTGACTGCCAAGGATTTTTTTCTTAACCTAACTCTTATCTAAGACCTTAAATGTGTGAAATACTCGAATCTTGTTCCAAGCATCGCAAACTTAAAAAATTGACAATGTAAATTATCCCACATCAAACAATTCAAAATTCAGATATTAATTAACTATCAATTAGACATCAAAACTGGAATCCTAAGTGTTGTTCTTCATTCCTTCCACCCACTCCTAAATTCCAACATCCCAAATCCACAAACTAGGGTTTATAACTCCAAATAAAGTTGACAAAGATGATCATGGTGATGATGATGAACAGAAACAACCTAAGGAAGGTAATTTCAAATAAATCTTTAATTCCCATGCTAGATACAGTAGCACATTAAACTAATCCCACAATTATAGCTTGAATAATATTGTAAAATTTCACACCTTCACACTTTCAATTCTAAATCTCCACAAATTAATATTTACATTTTTATTTTGAGGACTGTTAGCAACAAGGAATCTTCTTTTATCCATAAGCTTTTGCTCACTGGACTATCAGACATACATTGTTACTTGTAGCAGTTTATAGATTCAAATACAACTTTAACTATGCAAGTTTGGTGTGTAAACAGTGAGAAACTTAATAGAGATTGGTCCCATCTAGAATCCCCAACAGATTTCAGACAAAGATTCATCAGCAACAAATGGGAAACAGAAATTTGAATTCTAATCTCAGTGCATGTACAAAACAATCGACAATTTAAGCAATTATATGACACAAAGTTAAAATGAATTCAACCATGGCATTAATTCTATATTTTCAAATAACGGAACAAACTTCAAATCCTGAAATACCTTAGCAAGCACACACGAACATGTTAAATAGTTCCCACACAAATCAATTCTACAGCACAAAATGATAACAACCTCGATCATGTTATTCATTCTAAACTCGCCAATAAAATAAGAAGTCCCAAATCATACATCTAAACCACAAAAAGCACAACACTCAGACACATAACAATGGTTCCTAGAGCAATATGGTAAACCATCATGTAGTTGGTATCAATTAGGAACTATAGATAATCAAAATCCAAGAACCCAAATTCAAAATCTGTTACCTGCAATAGAGTGAGCTAGGCCGAGAGCGTAGTTGTTTCGGTCTGAACTCAGAAGAGTCTGCACTTTCCACTCAAGCTCGCTCATGTACCGAATCTTCCCCTCCTTCGATCGAGCTGCAGATTGCATATTCTGCAAGAATCCTACACCATAAACAAACACACCAAGTTGATATAATCATACAAACTACACAAAATCAAGACTTAGAAGTTAGAACAAAATTAGATACAACTCTAATTACGAAGTTTGCACTATTCGCATGCTAAATGACACTCTGATTTCAAAACCCTGGCTTTCGGGATGTACTGAGAGCCCTAAACCCTAACCGTGGAAACCCTACAGAAATCACAGGAATTGCCGAATTGGAATGAAATTGGAAGGGGAGATTACCCTTAGGTGGTGATCGGAGAAGGTGGCGGTGGCGGTGGCGGTGGCGCGAGGTAGATGAGACGGAGCAGCGGTGACCGGAACTCGGGGTCGCCTGTGACCTGATCGAAGGCGATGGGTTTGTAGTGGATGCTAGGATGTGGGTTTGGAGTGGATTAGAGTATGATGATGACAGTGGAGATGGTGACGGTGAAGATTGGCTGGGGGAGAAGGCAGGGATGATGGTGATGGTCGGAGTGGAGGTCGAAGGTCAGAGAGTGGGAGAGGAGGTCGGTGGTCGGTGGTCGGTGGTCGATGGTCGGAGAGTTGGGCATTTAGGGATTCTGAAATAGGTTAGAGCATCCACAGTTCCCATATTCTCATATTATGAGAATTTTATAAGAATTGAGCACTGCAGTCGTTTGCTATTTTCTCAAAAAATAGCGAACGAGCTACAGTCGCTTCTCAAATATGAGAAGTGGGCTAGCGAATTTGAGAATATAGAAGACGACACATCATGTATCGTCTTAGCTTTTTTTTTTTGCATTCCGATCGGACGAGACAACTTGTCTCGTCCCGTATATATAACTATATTTTTTTAAAAAAAAGGGGGGGTCGGACGATATATGTTGTATCGTCCTTCCCCAAAAAAAAAAATTTTTTTTTTAAAACAATCGAACGAGACATGTTGTCCCGTCCATTTTGTTTGTTGGATTTTTTTTTTTTTTCATGATCCAACGGACCAGATTGGATGAAAAAAAAAAATCAAAAACAGAGCACGGAAGCTTTTAGGGCTTTTAAGAAAGTAGGTTTAGTTGGTTTAATGATGCTTTGGTAGGTGTTTAGATAGGTTTAGGTTATATTATAATATTTAATTTATTTAATTAATATGTTTTAATAGTTAATCGGTAATTAATTAAATCTTTAAAAAAAAAATTAAACGACGAAACAAGATGTCTCGTCCTTGTCAAAATATAGCAAACGATCACTGCAGCACTTTCGATCTATTCCATTTCTATTCGTCCCATTTTGCCAAAAATAAGAATTACCATTGTGGATGCTCTTAGGGATTGGGTAATCTATATCTATATCTATCTATCTATATCTATATCTATATCTATACTTAAAGGCGGTAGGAACTATGGATTCTGCCCTCTTTCAGTCCCCACACTAACCCTGGGTGTTTTGGATATTTACGAAACTGCCATCTCTTTTGTGCCCTCGGATTGAAATCGTAAGGTGCAGATTTCTCCATTCGCTATATGTACCCTTCTTTTAGTGAGTATACTCCAAACATTGAGTGGTGGTTGATTCTTTTAATTGGGAAAATTAAATGTGGCTATATCACCTATTGTGTGACGTGAGGAGAGAGAGAGAGCCCATTCTTTTCTTCTTTTTCTTCTTCTTCTCATCTCCTCTCTCCATCCCGAACCCAAACTGAAACTCTAACCCTAGCCTCCTCATCCCTTTCTCCCTTTGAGCAACTCAGACGGCCACTCGGTACGCCTTTCCCGGCAACTCAGACGGACACATCTGCCTTTCCCTCATCATCGTTTAACTTTATCCCCCATCTCTTTCCTCTTTTGATCTTCCCCAATCCCCCCCCCCCCTCTCTCTCCTTCGAACTCCGATCCCCAAACCCTAACCCTAAAAATCCCTCAAATTCCCCAAATCGAGCTAATCACCTCGCCTTCCATCGCAGCCGCTCGTGCAGGCTTTGGATTCACCTTCAAAGCTCCAAATGTTGTGGTCACTTTCTCATTTGAAGGCAAGCTTTTCCATGTGGAGTATGCTCGATGGAAGCAATCAAGGTTTGGTTTTGTTACTAATTTCGATTCGGTGGTCTTATTTTGAGATGGATTTTACTTTTGGGTTTGGGTTTAGTTGGGTTTGGCTTCAGTTGGGTTGAAGACGAAATAAGGTGTAGATGTTGTGCTTGCAAATGAGGAAATAATTACTCTTACTTGAGGCAAAAGAAGGTCCAAAATGTTGTTGTCATGCATAAATTTGGTACTGATGAACAAAATTACACTGAGTTTGTCACTTAATTTTGATAATGAAGAGAATGCAGGTTGTGCAGACGCCTACTTTTGCTGTTTCATCGCCAAATTTGCAATCGCAGACTGTAGTGATTCTTTCATGTCAGACCTTTTCCCCTACTTTTCCTTCTTATAGTATATGGCAATATGCCAAGGGTTAGAAATTTGATTAAAGTGGAAGCCGTACCCTGAATTTCTAATTATTTGGTATTTTAAAAAATAAATCTGTAAAGGTGGTGGTGTTTGGCTTGAGCCTGTTTCTACACAATTGTTTGATGCAAGGAATATTGGGCAATAAGTTGATCGATTCCATTTTGATCTCATAGGATTAGGAACTATATATGTTTTTTTTCTTTTTTTTTTTGGTTATTCAAATTTTATTTTAAATCTTTTTGGAAATTTGTTACAACAAAAAGTTACGGGGAGCAAAAGATCTGTCATGGAACTGGTGGGTACCTCTCTCTTCTTTGATATAATCTTAATATTTCTTTAAGTTTCATTTTTATTTGACCATGTTAAAAATAATCAACCCCCCCCCCCCCCCTTCCCTTTTTCAGAATTGGTTAATTTCTCCATCTAATTTAGGGTGAATCTTTTATCATGTGTGGCTTTGTTGTTTAATTTTTCTTATTAATTTGTTTATGATTTATATAGATGAGGGAACATAATGATATGCTTTTGGAAATAGAAGATGGCTAGAAGAAGTTGTTTGATGAGGCTGCAAATCAACTTTAGAAGGAAATTGAATCAGTTCTCGCGGAAGCAAAGCAAAAAAGCAGTAGGTTTCTCTAAACTCCACACACACACACACACACACACACTCACACAAACACACACACACACACACACTCACACAAACACACACACACACACTCACACACACACACACACACTTTACTTTACTAAGCAGTTGGTTTTTTAAACTCCACATGTAAAGATATACTTGTCTTACTCCGTCTTTGAAGCTTTCTAGATGTATATTATGATTTCAGTGCTTTAGAAGAAATGTTTGCATTGCTTTTTGAAATGTCCAATTTCGATTGTTGTCAAATGGAAGATATAGATGTTATGGTGCAAATATATCATAAAAATACTCTTCTAATTTAGTTAAAACCAACGAAAAACACGTTGAATATTAGTGGTTCTCCGCCTTCCAGTGCTTTCATGGAAACCATTTTAAATTATGGTGCTCTTCTTCATCGATTGACTCACTATTTTTTTCTAATGAAGTTTGAATTTTCTAAGGTTTTTTTTTTGTTTGTGTGTCTTAAGCAAACTTTTGTTTCTTGTTAAATAATGTTAAAGTAGTTAATGCATAGGATGTAATTGTTGGTGATAAATAGGGATGGTTTTGATACTTTATTAATAATTAGACCGGGATTAGGTTAGTTGAAAATTATGACATTTTTGTAAAGATATTGGTTTTTAGTGAATAGTGACTTTTTGAGAATGAGATTATACAGTACTTTAATAAGAGATGAAAATTAGTTGGACAAAATCCCAAATTAATGATCCTACATTTGTTTGATTAGCATAATAGATATTAAATGATTTAGCTTGCAGCTCAAATTAGAAGCTTTTCATATAGATAATAGTGAATATAATAATGCTACTTTTGTAAGTAAATAAAGGTGATAATTGATATATAATGTGGGGTATATAAATAGTTTGTTAAATGTGCTAATTAGTTAATTAATTTCAGTTTGGGGGCTTACAAAAATCTACATTAATCGGTTAGGATTTTTCCTAAACTTTTCAGACTCTACGTTGTTTGGAACATAGGTTTTCTTAGTTCTTGAAGAGAAATTTCTTTCCCTGGGTGTTTAGATTTAATGGAACAGACCAACTTTGCTTTTCATCTAAGTGTTTGCTTTTATTGTTTATATGTGGCTATGCTTAAATGGTTTTTTGTTTGCATTTATGTTGCGAGCTGTAGTTATTTGACTGTTTATTGACTATTTGGGGAAGGACAAGGGAAGTGATACTGGTAATAAATTATGGGTGTAGGCATTTTGAGCAGAAAAATGGTTGGGTGCTCTTTTCCCTTATGATTAAATAAAGTATATTTAAAAGACAAAAAATACTTATAATTACTTTAAGAACAGAACTTTATATGTGAATTTTCTGATCTTCTTTTGTAATCTTTTCTCAACTCTTACTTGTAACTATGTATTGCTCTATATTAAAACATGGCGACCACAATTGGTTTCCCACAATGATTTTAACTGAGCAATTGAAAGAAGCGAAAATGGTATCTCTCAAGCTTCAGATTGCCTTGAGGTGAGTGTGCTTATGTGCGGGAAGGGCAGGGTGATGAGTCTCTAGAGATCTCCATGACCAACCTGCATACAATTCTCTTATTTTCTTTTTTTCAATCTTAATGTATCTGGTACAAATTAGAGATTGGCGAGAGTTACCTTATGAATCTAAGGTTTTGATAGGTATCCTTAGATCATATATGCACGATTTTGATTGTTATACAAATATGTTATTTGTGATTTTATGTGGGATTGCAATATGGCTATTAGTTGGACTATGATTCACCTTAGATGCCAATAATGGATTTTTGCCCTCTATTATTGATATTATATCATATTCCTTATACATTTTTTAACCCTGTTCAGTAGGTAATTCAATCTAATCACCAATTGTATTATTTTTCTTTTATCAAATTACAAAATTAAATAATCTAGAAGATTTATTTTGATAAACTAGCTTTGGTTTTGCACTTGTGTCGAAGTATAAATTATAGAACATTAATGTAGTGCATATTAGTACGACTTGATGAATTGTTTCATTTACCGTATAAAAATTATTTTGGATTGAGGCTTTATTTTCCCAATTTCACTTGTGCTTTTCCTACAAGCTTTTTGTATTTTTCTCTTCTAATTAAATTAATAAATTATAATTGTTAACAATAAAATGATTCTCTAAAGTAACGAGTAGCCATGATGTTTGAGTTCGCAAGAGCCAAGAAGGTACTTCGCAAACTTGAGAGCTCACCAACCTATATACAGAATTGAGGGCTAAAAGCAAGGTGATTTCTAGCTTAAATTTTTTTATTTTTACTTTATCGTTAATCCTTTTTATTTATTTACTAAACCCAAGAAGGCGGTTTCTAATGCAATATTCTATTTTAATTTTATCATTCCAATGTCCAGATGGATATCCTTGAAGAACAGGAGATTAGAGAAATGAGGTAATTGGTTCCTTGCTTTTGATTGGTATTCATTTGCAAAAAATTGTTCGTTAGATGAGGAAAAAAGTTAAATATTAATACTTCAAAGTAAAATATCCAACAAAGTATAAAAGAGAAGCAGTTGGCTATGCACCTCTCTTATTATGTGGATTTTCTTTACCGCGACAAAATCAAATTTATAAATTTCAGTTATATATGAATTTTATCGTAGTCCACCTTCAGATTTAGAAAGCTCTCCCAATTAGATCATTCTTGGTTTCCTTTATAATATCCATGCATGTTGTTTCGCTCTGAAAGAGCTTTTCAAATATTCTCATAAAACTAATGATAAGACCACAACTTTCTACTCATTAGTGTAAATGAGAATGTACTTATGCTTCAAAAGAGGAAAACGGTTAGCAAAATTTAATATGTTCAGCCAGATAGAAAGGAAAAGACACCAATAGATCAGCCCCTAACTTTTAAGAAAAGGAAACAACAGGATGTTTCTAAAATTGTACATTTAACATGATTCCTTTATATAAAATTTGCTATATCCGTAATTAGCCATATCTTGAAAGCAAATGTATGATATGTGGTTTATGGGGCACATGGGTGCAGGCAACCATGGGTAACAAATTAGAGAGGAAAACTACAGCTCGCCATTAAAATTATTAATGTTTTTTGAACTTTTCTGGTTTTGAGTTTCTCAACAGTAAATAGTTGTTTCATATTAAAATTGTGACTTGGCTTATAGAGGTATCTTTCTATAAGATGTTCAGTAGCTTACATCTTGCAAATTGTGTTGCATGCGATTGTAAAACTTGATAAACCTCATTGTGCTTGCCTTTGTAAATCGAGAACGATGTGCTTTTTCCGGCTTTGTTTACTCTTTTGAAATTGAGATATACTTTTCGAAATTTTCTAAAATTAGAGAACACTAGTTTTTCGCGTCCCACACACAATTATTTACTACTAAAAACACCAAGGCGTGGTGCTTTTTCTACCTTGGTTTATTCTCTGAGGCGATGGCGATAATTGAGATATATTCAACCACAATGTTTGATCAATTTCTAGAGACTTTTATTTGGAACAGGAAGCAAAGCCAAAATCCTTCCATTCTCTTTGCTAACTCGATCTTATCTACAACATTGGCGAGGCAACCAGATTGTTTGCAGCCAAATGCTTAGAGAAAAAGAAAGAGAAAGCATTGAAAAGAAGCATATGAATCATGTATTGAAATCAAGATAAATCTGAGCCTCCCTCATTCAATTCCATTCACAATATTCCTTTTTTCCAAAATCTTCTTATTAAATTTATGGTTGGTTTTTTTTCTCTCCCTTTGGTTACGTACAAATAGCACCGCTTTTCTTCATTGATACAATTTGCGATACATCTTTTGTATTTGTAATCTTATATATATATATATATATATATATATATATATATATATATATATATATATATATATATATATATATATATATAGGGAAAGGCTCCGTTGCACACTACTATTGGTGCTCACGGCGTGAACACTACTAGTTCGGGCGTTCAAATCGAAAATCCGAACCGTTCACATTGATCTACACATCTAAATTAGTCTAAATATGTAAAATCAAATCATTTGAAATTCATTTGCCCATTCATTGAAGTGTTACAAAATTGTATGGCTGAAATTCATTGTTTTTATAGTCGCGTGATGGATGGGCAAATGAATTTCAAATGATTTGATTTTACATATTTAGACTAATTTAGATGTGTAGATCAATGTGAACGGTTCGGATTTTCGATTTGAACGCCCGAACTAGTAGTGTTCACGCCGTGAGCACCAAGGTAGTGTGCAACGGAGCCTTTTCCTATATATATATATATATATATATATATATATATATATATAAAGGAAATTTGGTTAAGATTAATAGTATACAAGTCGGGATACCCAAAAAACTGAATCTTGCTGATCTGGGGATCACTCCTCTCGAAAACATAACACCGGTGAGAGACTTTTAACATCAAGCTAGGAGTAATGTGATTGTGGTATGGATCCCTCTACAAAAAACCAGTGGATTTAACGAAATTCATAGTTCATGTTGAGCAGGTAAATAATCCATAAATCAAGATTCATATATTGGATTTATTTTTTAGCAACAAAGTTGTCTTTTCAGGTCATCTAAATGCACTGTATCCCTGATTTCCGTTTATAGTTGATGGAAACGGTCTTCATTCTTTGCATGCTTGGGAGGTGAATTCATCTTATCATTCGTCGTATGAACTCTACTTCGTTCGATTAGGTAATGTTCTCATTTATCTATTTTCTATCGAGTTAATTCTTTTTACTAGAATTTGGTCTTTCAATATTTTGTTGTTCGTTAGAATGAGTGTAGTAGACTTTACATGTCAAATATTTACTGAAATTAGTATTGGTACAATGACAGGTTGGGTTTTCCTTTTCAAGCTATTTCAGATATAGTTCCTTAAACATAGCGTAATTTCTTTTTGATAATTCTAATCTAGCTCCCAAATTAGCCTTTAGCCCAAACAAACAAACACAACCAACCCACGAACACACCTGCACATAAGATTTCAAGTTATCTCATTGTTCATGGACTTCGATTCTAAGTACATTTCGACTTTTATACCCCCCCAAAAAAATTTCTTCGTTGTGTTAACCAATTGTTTACATCATTGTTCAATGTCCGCGCCCGCGCATGCGCGGGGTCACTTGCTAGTTGGTGTAATATCAATAGAACATAGGGCAAAAACCAAAGTACCCCCCAACGTTTGGCCTAAGTACAATATGCCCAAATAACGTTTGAAAAAGTACACTAAACTCATTTTTTCGTTAACTTAATCCCATCCGTTAAGTTATAATTATTAAATTACTTTTTTACCCTTACCCTTTCATAATCGAATCTCTTCTTCTTTTTTCCTTTTTCTTCATTTTTTTTTCTTTCATTTTTCTCTATCCTTCCCTTTTTTTCATTCCTTTTTTTTCTTTCCAAAATTAAAGTTTGGTTGCAATATTACCCGGTGTGAATTAAAGTTGCAATATTTCATGGTGAGAATTAAACCGAAAAAGGCCATGCTGATGCCAGAATCTACATTATCTGTATCTAATCTGCACCATACCTGCGATGAGATATATTTATTTATATCATTTATGTGTGGACTATAACTAAAGTTATAGCAAAATCTTCTCTTTAAAATACTCTCTAGTTGAATTCCCCAACACACTTTATAAAAGGGATTGATCAATTCCTACTCTTTTAGCAAGATTGTGCAGGAGTGGGTACTACAAACACCTAGCCATCTTGCATCAGCTCAGACTTTTGGGGTTTATTTAATGCAACTAAAATTATTTTTTATATCAAACAAAACTTTTATGTCACTTTTATGAATTGTTTTTGTGTAATGGCTGTTGCAAGTTGGGATGCAAATAGGGTAGTTTATTCACTAAAATTTGGAAAGAAACTTAGGCAGCGACATGAGGTTACCATCAAGATGCTTCTCATTTGACAAAATTGGTTTTGTACCTCTATTCTGGAATTCGTTTTCATTTATACCCATTTGTTTCCAAAACCGTACTATATTCAAATTTATGTGATTTGAATATAGTTCAGTTTAATTGCAACCGTGTAATATTGCAACAAAACTTTAATTTTGGAAAGAGGAAAAAAAGAATGAAGAAAGGGAAGAACAGAGAAAAATGAAAGAAAAAAGAAGGAATGAAGAAAAAAAAAAGAAGAGACTTGATTATGAAAGGGTAAGGGTAAAAATGTAATTTAATAATTATAACTTAACGGATGAGGTTAAGTTAACGGAGAAATGGGTTTAGTGTACTTTTTCAAACGTTATATGGTCATATTGTACTTAGGTCAAACGTTGGGGGGGGACTTTAGGAAGACAACTTTAGGAAGACAGGAATGCATGCTGCGTTGGATTTAAGAGTGATATTTGGTAAAGTTTTTATTATTATTATTATTTTTTTATTGTCTCATTCATATTTGAATAGAAAATACTTGAAAATCTAAAAATCTGATATTTACTTTCTAGAATCTTTATAATAAAATACAAAGAAAGCTATCAAGTGGCTTTCCTTCAATCCCTTCAAAATCAAAGGCCCAGATCTAACCTCACAAAACATATTTTCTCTCCAAAATTTCTCTCCCAAAACTCAAATTCAAATTTCCCCCCAAAACAACTCATTTATTTATTTAATTATTTCTCTCTCTCTCTCTCTCTCTCTCTCTCTCTCTCTCTCTCTCTCTCTCTCTCTCTCTCTCTCTATATATATATATATATATACTAGTAATTTCACGTGCGATGCATGTTTTGATAAAAAGTTGGAGTTGAACGTGTGAAACATGTAAGTCGGTAGTAATCAGAATTTGTTATGAATGCCTTAATTTTAAAAAATCGGAGTTGAACGAGAACTGCACGCAATATTTAAATTTTTTGAACGAAAAACCTTGAATTGTATGTACGGTGATGTGTTACGAAATAAATTTGGAGTTGCACGTGCAACGTACGTATTTGCTTTGTGATAAAAAAAATTTAAATTATTTGTTTGGTGAATGAAAGCCTTTGATTTACACGCGTGATGCACGTGTTAATAAATAGAGTTAGCGTTACACATGCAACATATGTATTTCATTTGTGACAAAAAAATATTAAAAAATTGTTTGTTTGGTTACAAACTGAAAGTGACAAAGTGACAAACTCTCCCTTTAATAGTAGGATAGATATATATATATATATATATATATATATATATATATGGAAACATGGACTTTTACTTACAACTAATTATTGTCGTACAATTCAAACTTCAGCTACATAATTGTTGCTTTACTGTTTACAAGACTTTTCATATGCTGTATCGTTCTGAAGACGTGCCGTAGGCACGTGGCCACGGGCAAATCTAGTTGTGCTATAAATATGATACTTCATTTATAGAACTGTGCTTTACTCATCAACGGTACGTTGAAATGCCTATGTAGCCCGCAGAGCGTGTGAAAATGCTTTTGATAAAAGATGACTAAAGTCATCGCTTCATTAACGAACGATTAACGAAACACAATACAACGAAACACAGTACAATGGTCTCCATATTACAACCCGTAACTCAAAATAACTGATAACATAAACAACAAAGGAACGCCATGCCTATCTGACCAAAATCCAATCCTGAGAAGCTTTCGCAACCTGCTCTTCGTCTCCCAGATGCATTTTCTTCTTCTCACCTATGAATACATTCCACTCATGAGAGATTGAATAAATTTTATGCATCAAAAATGACAATGTATGATTAATCTTATGAAAGCAGAATTCATTACGATCCTACCACAACCTCCACATGATTGCAGCTACTGTAGTATCCCACTGATGTGTACTCTCACTCTGAACCCTAATTATTCTGCTATTTCCCCACACATTTGTGAACGACCTAGGTTTCTCTAACCCCCCGAAATCTAAAACAACCATTTCCCAAACAGTACTCGCTCTCGGACACAGAAACAACAAATGGTTTGTACCCTCGTCTTCCTGCTAACACCTATCGCAGATTGTGTTGGAGATCATATTTCTCTTCTTTAGGTTGATCTTACTCAGAATTGCATCGTTTTTTACCAACCACAGGAACACTTTGACCTTAAGGGGAGCTCCTATACCCCAGATACGATCGGACTCATAATTCCGCAAACCTCCATCATTCAACCACTTGTACATAGACTGGACAGAAAATGTCTCGCTTGAATTAATATTCCAAATTTTGACTAAATCCGTTGTATTTATGTGTGGTGTATGCATTAATTTATGAAACCCTAATTTCATTTTCAATTTCTAATTTGCATTTAATCCCGGAATTTAGATTTTGGGAAGAGTACGGGTTGAAGACGGGGATGATTCATGTGCCGGATCCAAAAGTGATATTTGGTAAGGAGGGAGGTGATGGAAGGCAGGGTGAGGCAGTTAGAGATGTGGAGGGGGTGTTGGAAAGGGGAACGTCACAGCTGTCGTGGACGGCAGATACGTGGGAGAGGAAGGAGGAGTGGAGGGCGACGTCAGAGAGGGTGTGGATTTGGGAGGAGGAGGGGAGGGAAGGGAGGGTCGAGATAAAGTGGGTCAGGGCATGTGTTGCCGATCATGATGTACACAAAGACCAAGTTATGCGCAAATTGTAGGATAAGTTTCACTCAACTATACTGTTGAAGAGGTAATTTGTTCCAATTCTTTCACATTTTTTGGGAGTTCCATATGATTTTATGTCTCTCAAATTTTTTTAATTTGTGCAATTTACACAAGATAACACTAGTTTATTTTATAAGAAGATAAAGAAAGTATCCAGTTTCAGCTTTAGAAAAAGACTAGATTTGCCCGTGGGCACGTGCCTATGGCACGTCTTCAGAACGATAAAGCATATGAAAAGCATTGTAAACAGTAAATCAATAATTATATAGCTCAAGTTTGAATAGTATGACAGTAATTAGTTGTAAATAAAAGTCCATTTTTCATTAGTATATGTTGAAAATTAATTATAAATTAGGGTATAAAAATCCATGTTTCCATAAGTGTATAAATATATATATATATATATATATATATATATATATATATATATATATATATATATATATATATATATATATATATATGGTAAAATGGATATGAACAACTTGCTCATTTAGTAAATGTGCAATTGATTATGTGGCAAGCATGTGATACATTAGACAACTAACCTTTTTATGGTTTTTTCATTCGAGTAATGCTACATCCATTACCAATTTCACTACATTTCTCTTCACTAACATAGGTGGCACACTCCAATAGGTAGGGAAAGATAGAGTAGGTGGGAGAACTCTCCAATATAAGTATGCCACCTAAGGTAATGAAGAGAATGGTAGTGAAATTGGTAGTGGCTAAAGCATTACTCTTTTCAATCACATGTATGCCACATCATCAGTTGCTCATACCCTTTTTTCCATATATATATATATATCTATATAATAAAACACAAAGAAAGCTATCAAGTGGCTCACCTTCAATCCCACCAAAATCAAAGGCCCAGATCTAACCTCACAAAACATATTTTCCCTCCCAAAATTTCAAACCCCAAAACCAATTTTTTCCCCCCAAAACTAAAAAACTCATTATTTTATTACTCTCTCTTTCTTATCTTTTCACTTTTTCATATTTCTCTCTTTCTCTCTCTCCCTACCTCTCTCCCATTCTTTCTTTATTTACTTAGAAATTTAGATTTTAAGATTTCAGGTTTGTAAATTTTCAGATTTTTATGTTTTTTTATTGCACATGTTATATTGAAAATAGCAAATATATCTCTTCAAATGTTAAATTTCATCATTTCCACACTTAAAGTTCTAAGAAGTTAGATTTAAACCCTCATTTATAATTATTTTTCAACATATACTAATGAAAACATGGAATTTTAATTACAACAAATTATTGTCATACTATGCAAACTTGAGTTACATAATTGTTGTTTTACTGTTTACATGGCTTTTCGTGTTTTGTATCATTCCGAAGACGTGCCGTAGGCACGTGCCCACGGGCAAATCTAGTATATATATATATTTGAATAAATAAAAGAGTTGTTTTGGAGATTTGAATTTGAGTTTTGGGGGGGAAATGAGTTTTGTGAGGTTAGATCTGGGCCTTTGATTTTGGGGAAATTGAAGGAGAGCCACTTGATAGCTTTTTTTTGTATTTTATTATATATAGATAATATAATAGTTTTAATAATAGTTGGGAGCCCCTACCTATTTGCTATGAGTAATGCTACATCCACTACCAATTTCACTACTTTTCTCTTCACTACCTTAGGTGACACACTCCAATAGGTAGGAGAAGATAGAGTAGGTGGGAAAACTCTCCAATAGGAGTATGCCACCTAAGGTAGTGAAGAGAATGGCAGTGAAATTGGTAGTGGCTAAAGCATTACTCATTTACTATTCTCATATCTTACAAATAAATATTTTAAATTATTTTTTTATATAATATTTTTTAGAATCAAATAAACAATGACATGAATGATAAAAATTTATGCAGGTAGGGGTAAGGGTGAAAATAGATGATGTAAATTTATTGCACATTAACATTTTTTAAAGTTGATTATAGTTATCAATTAAGATATTCACCATAACTTCTTCGAGGATGGATTAGCTAGCAGTAACTAAGTAAGAATATTTTTTGAGATTTAATCACTTTACTGCTCCTAATTCATTTCTTGAAAATGTTATGAAATGTATGTAATCTATTAATAACAGAGCAACAAGTGTTTTTAAAATTGGATATGCAGTATTGTGGCAAATTTGAAAGAGAGGGTGTGTTTTCATTTTCTCAAGAAGAGAGTTTAAGGTAAGTCAGGTTATTGGAGATGCGATGAATTCTCTCCACTGCCCACCAGCTTCTTGTCAAAATGCCCAACCCATCTCTAGTACAATTGGGGCTACAACATGGGCCAAACTTGATCATGGATGTTTCAAAATCAATGTTGATGCTACGGTAGAATCCTCGCACTTAACATTGGTGGCTTTGGTTTATAACTGGGAAGTCATGGTTAGTCGCACAAGGTCAGTTCAAGTCAATAGCGTGGATGTGGAGTTGGTCAAGTCAATAGCGTGGATGTGGAGTTGGCTATAGTATTAGGATGTGGAATTGGCTGAAGCTACTGCTACAAAGAAAGGGATGCTCTTATCCAACCTTTACGTACCCAACAATCAATGTGTCATTGTAAATGACTCTGTAAAGTGTAAATGACTCGAGTAACATAGTTCAGTGGATCCACGAAACTAATTCAACCCCGCCTTGGCGTATTTGACATGTTATAGACAATTGTAGATAATTTCTTAGATGCTTTCCAAAGCTTTTGGTCCATCACGATAATTGCATGTTCAACATTGCAACTCATCGACTAGGGGGGGGGATTTCTTTATAATATCTATTATATGAGTTGGTGGTTTCCACATTCTATACATAGGGGGCGAGTTTTGTGATAAAATTAAACCTTAAACCGCTTTGACCCTGTGAGTTTCCAAAGCATAATGACCCGGCCTACATATTAGTTGATCTACCCTAACCCTAACCCTAACCCAAACCGTCGATTCGGGCTCATTCCAGGTTCATATGGGTAGGCAGATCTTTATGATTGTTGACAGGTTTTACTTAAAAATATAACCTTACGAAAGCTAATATATAATAAAATACGAGATTATTTTTGTCCAATCTAATACTTTAATGGAAAAATTGGGATTGTGTTGTAGACAAACAACTCAATTTGTAGATGTAGGCAAACCAACTTATATGCATTGCTCGTGCATAACTAATAAGGGTTTGGGAAGGGTAAAGGCAAGCCTGGCCCTGGGGCAGGGCCCAGAGGGCGACCGCCCTGGGCCCCCAAAATTTGGGGTCCATTTTTTATAACTTTTCAAAAAAAAAAAACAGTTTTAAGTTATATAAAAAAATTGCATTGAGACTCCAAGAGTCTCAACTGTCCAAGCTCCAAATTCAACAATAAATGCGTTAATGACATGTTGTAACTTGGTATTTGGTATTTGATAATTATGGTTCTTGCCTTCTTGGTTCTTGAGCTATTTGGTAGTTGGTACTTGTTTTTAATATATATATGCTGGAATATTTATTTTTTGAACATTCTTGTTAACTGGTAGTGGTAGGTTCTCACTCTCAGCACATTTTTACTTATTTTAACAGTATGCTTCTGGTGATACTTCATCCATCCTAGTATGGGATCTGGAAAAAGAGCATAATGTTTGTTCATTTTTGATATCTCAAGACAGCAGTCAGCCGTGGTAAGTTTTTTTAAAAAAATTAAAAAAAAATTATTTGAATATCTCTTCTAATCGTTGATGAAAATTATCTTCTGCTATATACCTTGGATTGTTTCACCTTTACTGTTTTTGACTAGTGCTACCACTGTTCAATAAGAGCCATTTATCACCTTAATTTAACTAATTCTAATAGTAACACTAGAATGATCATCTATGAGATGTGGATATGCATTATTATTGTTACAGAGAGAACTTCTGTCTCCTAGTATAAGGGGACTACAACCAAGCTAAGCCATGAGTACAAAAAAGCAGCTCGGGCATTGTTGCCTACAGCAGGAGCTGACTTTATGTGTTGAACTCCTGGAGTGGGAGGCTGGGAGCTTTTTAAAGAAGTTGTCTGTATCAGTATAAAAATGAATGTTTCAATGCCTCAGTTTTATAAAAATGAATATTTCAATTACTAAAAAAAGTGCCTCATAATCTTTGTTCGCTCTGGGCCTCCAAATTGCCAGGACCGGCCCTGGGTAAAGGAAGGTCTCAAGTTCGAGACCAGGCTACGTCATAGTCTTTATTTTTTAAAAAATATTTATTAAGACGTGCATCACACATGCAAATTACTGGTGATAAATAAAGCTAAACTAGTGTCTTTAAAAATAAATCAGTACCCCTATGAATGTCTTTGGACCACATAGAATAACACACCAGTAGTTATAATTCCTTCAGCATTAGCTACATATGTTGGAGCTCTTAGAGCATCTACAATGGTTTGCTATTGTCACGCCCCCCCTTCCCAAAAATAGAATACGGAATACGGATACGTGACTAAGTCCAGCGAATGGCTTTCACCATTCATAAGCTGTAAGGATCTTTTGAACATTTCACAGTAATAAACAGGAACTAACAAGGAGAAATCAACCAAGCATGCATGACTCAATTAATATAACCAACATAATTTCTTGAAATAAAATTTAATAAATCTCAAATAAACCAGATCTGGAACAAGTTATAAATTATGGGTCAAACTGCCCAATACAAATAATCCAAGTAGCAATACATTTATTCAAAATAAGCAAAATGAAACAATAATAGCAAGAACTCCAATAACTAGAATCTCTGATCACTTACTCCATCTGACAGCCGGTCACCAAAGTCTGCAATTTAACAAATTGCAGGAAAAGGAAAGAGAAACAAAACGCCCGTCAATGCAAGTTACGGACCGCTTGTAGTGAGGCAACAAATACAGGAAAAATATAGACATGTATAGAGTAACAGCGGAAGCAAGTACAGAATAAGCATGGAATAGATGTGACAGCAAAACAGAATGATTAGCATACATTAGAAAACATAATCAAGTAATATGATGATGTAACAGAGTGCAGGTAACATGTGTCAAATAGCATGCAAGCAGGTATACAAGTAACAGGTGTCAGGTAGCAGGTAGAGGAAACAGAAATGTGCAAGTGATCATATTATTACAGGTCTTGTACTTAGTCATAACTAGGTAGCACTTCATCTGTCCCAAATTTTACCACGTGATTGTTACATTCAAACAAGTTATGTTTAGATTTCGTAGTGGACTGTATAGGGCCATGTACTCATGTATCAGGTAAACAGGTACAGGTACAAGTAGAACCTACGGATCCTCTTCTGACTACACCTTCCTATAGGGAAGTGTGCAGCCAGGTAATCAGGGAAACAGGATCATGTATCATGTATTCATAAAACACGTAACAGGTGGGAACACGGCCCCCTTCCAAGTACATATTTCTATATTTTTCACTGCTGGATCTTTCCCTTAACCCCGACTTGATTATGTGTCATTGTTATTTAAGCAGACATAAGTGCACAAAATAGGGCAGGAATAACATGGCAAGGGACAAGGGAAAACTCAGGTTGGGTAGCAGACATACACGGGTGACAAACAACTCATAATAGACTACGACAACGAAACTTTCAGTTCTGGACATCAAGACACTACTGCAAAAAAATCTGAGATTCCCGTTGCCGCAGACATGCAAATATAGATCCGTCAGAAAATATAGAAACTAGATTCTCGGCCGAATCCAACATATATATATAAGTCATATAATAACCACAAGAATAGGGCTCTAAACAGAATTACATACAGAAAACATGTTCAGCCAGAAATCACAAGGTTGTATTCATAAACATGAAAATGACATGAAAATTTACTGATTAAATCCAAGAATAATCTGGGGTATTCTCTAGTATGTTTAGTATCAGAAAATATAATTTCATAATATTCCAACATGGATAGTATATTCAAATAAAATTAGAAAACAGCAAGATACAACAAATTTGTAAATCTGAAATATGAAACACAACAGTACTAAAATAGCGATAGGTTACAAAGTATAACTCGAAATCCAAATCCGTCAAAAGGGTTATAAAATAGATACAACAGGCTACATTTTATGTTTACGAAGTTTTTATTAATAGCAACTATAATCAGATTGAAATTAAGGTTCTCTACTGAACAGCATGAAATTCTGGAAATATAACAATTGTTTACAAGTATAGAATAGTTTTTAGATGTCATCAATTAAATCTACAAAAAATTGGGGTTAATCCCAATCAGGTCTAGTTATATCCAGAAAAATATTAGATCAAAATATTATCTTTAACATAAGTATTAGGCTAAAATTAAAAAAAAAACCTTTAAACTATCCCATATATGCAGAAAACCTCACTCACCTTTTTTTATGCAGAAAACCACACTAAACTATGGGTGCGAAAAACCACACCATGACTCCGTTAGGGTTCTGTTAGTTTTCGGTCACGTGCAATGCACGTGACTTACAAAATGACGAAATTACCCCCCTTTATTCAGAACCCATTCTTAGGCTAAAATTGAAAAAAAAACAAAAAACAAAAAAAAAACCCCTTAAACTATCTCATATATGCAGAAAACCTCTCTCACCTTTTTTTTATGCAGAAAACCGCACTCATATAACAAAACCCTCACGGAGTCATTGTGTGGTTTTTCGCACCCATAGTTGAGTGTGGTTTTCTGCATTAAAAAAATGTGAGTGAGGTTTTTTGCATATATTGAATAGTTTAAGGGGTTTTTTTTTCAATTTTAGCCTAAGTATTAAAATAAACAACTCTACAGAATTCACACAAAATCGAATCTGGAATTTTCTACACATTTGTAGTAAAATAGCAATAACTTGCAACTCACAAATCGAAACTGAGATCTGACAGAAATTCTGAAAAATAAACAAAAGTGTCTGTGATTTATATTCACAAATAAATTTGATTTACTGACCTTAATATGGTCTGAAATACTAAACAAAAACGGGACAACAGCAAAAACATAAATCTTCTTATGCATTAAATCGACTAGTTCATGTGTGACAAATCCAAATCAAAATAAAACACAAAGCATGGTATAATAGATGTCCAAGTAACATGGTATGGGGTATTTTACAGATCTACAGCGAGAATACTACGACTAGCAAATCAAGCATGCAAGATGCATACAACATATCATGGGTCACGAACCACATACATATATGCAACAGGAATTGATTATTTCTTGGTTATTTCATGTCGTGTGTGTGTGAACGGACGATTACGGATGGATTAACAAATAGAGACAAGATCTAACAAGAGTTTTGCACAATAATGAATCTAGAGACGAAAGCACACTACAAGCATTATTTAGTACTTGTATATGCAAACAAAAATTATACAAGTTACTTGCCTTAAAATTGATGATGAAAACGACGGAGAGAAAGAGAATAACGGGAACGGATTTCCGGGTACGAACACAAACGAACGAATCACGAACCACGAACACAAACACTCGAGATCAACACACGCACACAAGAGCCAAGGCTGAAGGCAGCCTGGGGTGTGCACTGTGTTGAGAGAACGGCGTGAGCGACGGCAGGCTACGACAAGGGTCGCTGCTGCTGTCGTTGCTGTGTCTGCGGTCGGGCGGGGACAATGCTGTGGTGCAGCACTATTGTTGGCACTGGCTGGCTATTGAAGACGAAAGAGGAGACGGAAGGAGGCAGGGCAGGGGTGTAGCGCCCCGAATTTCCAATATGATATCTTAGAAATACGTGGCACAATTCCCAGCATCAACTTCAATTATAATATTAAACACAGTCCAAATACCAATAAAAAAATTCAACTTTCATTACATTAAACTTTACATAACACAGCGGAAGACAATACACCTTGAATCACAAATTTCTTTCCTTACAACAATTTCTTTTTACAACAATACATAACCCATTACACCACTTTAACTCACGCATCCAAAATCCAAGCTACAAGTAATCACCTGTCAAACATGAGGCTAGAGATAATCCTAACCCCCAAAACTAAAGGGATCTGCCATAACGGTGTGAGTGACATAAAAAAAACAAACGACATAAATAGAACATGGAATCATAAATAACATGTAATAAGTAAGAACAATATAAGGTAAGATATGACAATAAGACATGAAATCATCAAGTGGAACTAGACTAAGTGTCAAGTATAGAAAACCAGGAAAAAACACATGCGTAAACCAAATCAAGAAAACACAATTCTATATGCTGACTCTCTAATGCATACTTGTCGGATTCTATGCATCCCACTCTACATAGGTCCGGTACAAGCCCTTAACGTCTCCACATTGTAGGGTTTGATCCCCCTCTATGCAACTAATCCTACTACGATGACTACTACGAGATATAGATAAACTGTGAGTATTAGCCCATGCCTCGATAATTCCGAAGGGCAATCTCTATCCACAGATAATTCCGGAGACTATTTCACTCACACCTGGGAATTTTCGAGAATACCCCACACCGCAAGCGATGGCACCTCAGCACACGAATACCACATGTGCGTCGCCTCGACCCCGATAATTCCGGAGATTAATCCCACACCACAGGTAATTCTGGAGACTATTTCACTCACACCTAGATAATTTCGGGGATTATCTCACACCGTGAGCCATACTGAGTTCCATAACTCATGTTTCCATTTCATCATATCACCACTACTGTCTGTCCTCATCATTTAGGCTAATTATTTTAATTACGAATCTCCTAGAGTTGGTGTACCCCACCGGACTTAACTCAACAACTGATCAACTAAAATGCCTCAACAGGCCCAAAAACAATTATTTCAACTGCAATTATACTAGGGTCCCACACACCCCTAGGGACTCACACTCAACCATCCAAATCAAACCTTCCATTAACATTACTTTAATAAACAATTTGGAAACATATGTTCAATAGGAAATAAGGTTTAGAATAGTAAATTATAGATCCCAAAACATTTGAAGAATAACTTATTTAAAATAGTATCAGAATAACTCAAGAACATCAGTAACAGTTGACTATACACAGGAGTCGGTCGACTGTCCAGAGTGAAAATCCAAGACTTCAAGAAAATAAATCTAAGTATAGCAGTCGACTGTAAAGCCATAGGTCGACTGTCCAGAACGATAACTCCAGAACTTTACACAAAATAAATTCTAAGTACTAACAGTCGACTGTAAGAGGTCATCAGTCGACTGTCCAGAGTAAAAATTCAGATCTTAGGGAAATATCAAAACAGAGCAGACTCAGTCAACTGTAAACATGGTTCAGTAGACTGTTCCGCACGAAATTTCAAGAAGACAAGAAAAACACAGCAGCCAGGTAATGACGGTCGAATGTAATTTCTACCGGTCGACTGTCGACCTGCAGACTACAGTTTTTAGTTGTACACTTTTTAACCGCTACGGAGTTTTACTTAATAAAAACGAATTCTGTAAAAAGCACATTTCTGATATGATCAAATACGACTTGTAGGATATATAAGATTCAATAAAATCAATCAAAATCGCGTGAATCAGCAAAAATAGCAAATTGTTGATTTTCTTCATTAACAAAGAAATCGATACTTATGTAAAACGTTTGTGCATGTTCGTGCACAAAATAAAACTTTGCAAATCCATCGATTTGAAATAACAACATATTCAGATTTAATCTTAGTATTTGAGAAATCCAATTCAAGTAAACTCTTTCACTAATCACAAAATCCCCAATTTAGTTGTATTACATTAAACTCAATCCAATTTATCCCAAATCCAATTCTCAAGACATTATCTCTTAATTCATTAGTTCTTCTCAAAATTTCCTCAAACTTCATTCCAGACCACCAAAAGTGCTGTTTGATATCCTTGTACATCTTCGTGCCTCCAGGATGTACTGACAACAAAGTACTGTGTGCTTCCTGTAAGATACTCTCTCTCAAATCTGCATTATCCGGAACACACAACCTCTCACCCATCCAAAGAACTTCATCTTAGACACGAAACTCTGATAAATTGTCTTTTGAACCCTGTTGCAGCATCTTCTGATTCTCTGAATCTGATATTTGACCTTCCACAATCCTCTCTCTCAAGGAAGACTGCAGCCTCAACTGAGCCAAAGACGCCCCTAAACCCTGCAGCACCACCTCGACACCTGCCTGATCAATCTCTTCTGCCAACTCGCTTCGAGTAGTGATCAAACTCGATAAACTACTCTTTCTGCTAAGCCCATCAGCTACCACATTCGCCTTGCCCGGATGATACTTGATCTCAGGACGATTGTCTTCCAATACTTTCAACCACCTTTTCTGTCGAAAATTTAGATCCTTCTGTTGATAAATGTACTTCAGGTTCTTTTGGTCAATGTACATGTTGACATTCTCACCATAAACATAATGTCTCTATTGCTTCAAGGCAAAGATAATAGCTGCCAGCTCCAAATCATGCGTCAGATAATTCTTCTCATGCAGACGCAATTGCCTCGAACCATAAGCAATAACCTTGCCTTCTTGCATCAAGACACAACCCAAACCTCTGAAAGACGCATCACTAAAGATATCATAATCCTTCCCCGCTTGTGGCAAAGCTAAGATAGGTGCAGTAGTCAACCTCTCCTTTAACTCAAGGAAACTCGCCTCACACTTATTAGTCCATAAAAATGCCACATTCTTCCAGGTCAAACCTGTCAAAGGAACTGCAATCTGAGAATAGCCCTGGATGAATCTCCTGTAGTAACCAGCCAAACCCAAGAAACTCCTGACTTCCTTTACAGACGTTGGCCTGGGCCAATCCCTTACTGCTTCAACCTTCTGAGGATCAGTGGCCACTCCCTTCTTAGAAAAGATATGACCAAGGAAGGCTACCTCAAACTTCCAAAACTCACACTTCGACAACTTGGCATACAAGCTATGCTCCTGCAATTTCTGTAATACCGCTATCAAGTGCATAGAATGCTCCTCCTCCAACTTCGAATACACCAAAATATCATCGATGAAAACCACTACGAAGGAGTCAATAAATGGCCTCAAAACCCGGTTCATCATATCCACGAACACTGCTGGTGCATTCGTTAACCCGAATGGCATCACCAAAAACTCATAGAGCCCATGACGAGTCCTGAAAGCTGTCTTACTCACATCTTCCTCCTTGAATCGAACCTGATGATACCCTGATCTCAAATCAATCTTTGAAAACACAGCTGCTCCCCGAAGCCTGTCGAACAAATCATCAATCCACGGAAGTGGATACTTGTTCTGAATAGTCACCCTATTCAACTCCCGATAGTCAATGCACATCCTCATTGACCCATCCTTCTTCTTAACTAACAACACTGGCGCACCCCACGGTGAGGAACTTGGCCTAACAAGCCCCTTGCTCAACAACTCCTCAATTTGCTTCTTCACTTCGTCTTGCTCTACAGGTGCCATCCTGTACGGAGCCTTAGAAATCGGAGCACTCCCCGGCTGAACATTAATGCAAAACTCCACATCTCTCTGCGCAGATAATCCTGGCAAATCTTCCAAGAATACCTTAGGAAAATCTCTGACAACCGGAATGCCTTTGACTTCATCTGGGATCGCCATCTTGGATATTATTGCAGCCACCTTTGGAACTTTCTTCTTCCCTTGAAAAGTCATTGTGGGACCACCTGGTGCTTTTACTAACACCTCTTTCTACTTGCATTCAATTGTGACATCATATATTGCCATCCAATCAATGCCTACGATCACATCAGCTCCTAAGACTTGCAGCTCAATCAGATCAATGCCGAATAATCTCCTGTCAATCTTGATATCACAGCCCTCGTAATATCGATCAGCAATCAATTCTTCACCTGACGGCGTTGCCACCGACAAAACCTTGCCTGGAAATAACTTAGGCTCCACATCTAAGACCTTTGCAAAATTGGGCGACTCAAAAGTATGCGAAGAACTAGTATCAAATAAAACTTTTGCCTTAATTCCATTAACCAAAACAATTCCTAATACATGAAGAATGATACTCAATCTCCAATTATTCTCAAATAAAAGTTTTACTTATTACATTGAATAAAATCAAAACTCTTGCATATCCTGGATCACATCTTCCGAGTTATCCACATCCTCCTCAGTTAATGCGAACACTCGCCCTTACCTCTGAAATTTACCTCCACCTGGACCATCCTTCCTCAACTGTGGACAATGAGGCTTAGAATGTCCCACCTGCCCACACTGGAAACAAGTCTGCTTCACCAACTTAGGACACGCTGGCCTGTAATGACTTGCCTCCTTTTAGTAGTAACAAGTCACTTCCTGAGTTGCGGGTGCCTTCTGCACTGGACCACTAAACTTAACCAGTTTCATTGGGAATCCCTTTCCACTCTGACCTGATGCTGGCCTCTTATTCCTGTTCGAGGTCTCTTGCTTCTTCTGGAGCTGATCCATGTCTTCCTCTGTCATAGCTGCTCTCTTGACCAGCTTATCGGGCCTCCTTATGCCCAAAGGAATCATTCTCGACCTCAAGCCCTGCTCAAACTTCTTAGCCTTCTTCGCCTCATCAACTATCAGCACCGGTGCATACCTCGACATCTGAGCGAACATAGTCTCATACTCTCGCACGGTCATGCTGCCCTGCTGTAGATTCAAGAATTATGTCGCCTTCTTCTCTTGAATATCCAGGGGGAAGAAACGATCCCTGAATTCTTCCAGAAAAGCCTCCCAAGTCATTTGCTGGTCCCCCAAAGTCCTCTTCACCGTTTGCCACCAAACACTAGCGTCCCTTTCCAACTGCATAGTGGCCAACTTCACCTTATTGGCTGCCAGAGTTTTCGAGACCTCGAAGATTGTCTCCATCCGTCTAATCCAATCATCAGCCTGATTTGGATCAGACTGCCCCTCAAACACTAGCGGCCTCATCCTCTTGAAGGACTGAATCTGCTTGATAGTGTAATACCCTGATTTTCCAAATATATGAGTGATTATTTATTTATATATATATGTTGTGCATGTGTAGTATGTTGACTACTATTTTCAACATGATGGATAAGAGTGTTGTTTTCTATAAAGCATTTTTTTTACTAAAGCCTAAATATTAATTTACTTATCTTTCTTTTAAAATATTTATTTTGGCCCAATTGATTTTAAGCCCATGAAATTAATCTTTTATTTTATACAACTTGTATGTGTAGCATTTCTTTTAAAGAGACTTATTATTTTATGCACAAGTTTTTGTAGGGGTGATTTGTGAATGCACGTGCATTTCGCATACACGTGCATTGAGCACACCTCTTGGCCGGATGTGTGTAGAGAAGTGGGTTGAGTCATGGGTAGTTATGTGAGGTGTGGGTAGTTTTCACAACCTCCTAGTCCATCCCAGCCCTCGATTCTACAACTCCCTAGTGCATCCTAGCCCTCCATCTCACTCTAATCTGTGTATAAATACCCCCTCTCATTCTCTATTTCTTTTACACTAGAATCATATTGTAAGAGAGGTATTTTGTGAGTTGTGTGTGTGTGCTTTTCTGTGGAGGCCGAGTAGCATTCTGAAGACTTCGGTGTGGAGCAAGGAGCAAGGAGCGAGGAGTCGTTCACTACATTAAGGAGCTTTTGCTGGATTTCGATTATTTCGTCAAATAAGGTGGGTGTTTCTCAGGACTTCTAATGTAGGAATTATATCTTGATTGTGATAATTGTTACCATGTTTCTGAAAAGTAAATTCAATATATTAGAATTTGCCTGAGTATATTTATAATCCTGAAAGACAAGAGGTGTAATAATGACACTGCAAATAAGAATGAACTAGGTCTGTACAGTCGACTGTCTTTTGGATGAGTCGACTGATACGAGACGCATATTCTCATATTTTGATAGAAAGTTTCGTGGGTGTATATGTGTATGGACTAAAATGAAACAGAAATGCCATTTTGTATCTTCTATGTCGCATATGACTGAGAGGACATGAACATGTAGAAAGAAACTAGTGACATTAGAAAATTTGAGATTGGGTCGTTACAGTCGACTGTCGATGGATAAGTCGACTGGTACGAGACATCCGTTACATATTTTGTTAGAAAGTTTTCGTTGACATACATGTGTACAATTAAAATGAAATAGTAAGGCTAAACTCATATTCTTCATGGTATACATGAATGAGGAGCCATGAGCCTGTGGAAAAGAAACTGGTGATGATTAACAAAACTAAGAATGGTCTGTGTAGTCGGCTGGTGATATGAACAGTCGACCGATGCTTTGCTTAAATTATGAATAATCCAGTAGCTTCATGAAACGAAGTATTTTTCCATTGTGTTATTTTGGTGAAATGGTTCGAGATTAATGTTTTCATTTCTGCAAGAAAGTTATGAACAAGTGTAAATGCATGTTTAAAACACTTCCTTGAAGAAGAAACAATATTAGTACTTGAAATTCCATGTTGTGATGCTACTGAACAGTAAGAAACTCTGTGTTTATGAATGTGAATGTATGTAGACTGTAATTTGACACCATGATGCAAGTGCATGTAAGAATTGTTGGAAAAATGATCTCTCATTGAAATTGAATCTGTCCAGTCGACTTAATGCGCGTAGCAAGTCGACTGAGCTGAACCTGATAATGTACTGTTAAAAATCTCAGGACAGACGACTGATGGAGGAACAGTCGACTGTCACGTGGATAACATTTTGAACATGAAAAGTTGCGGGACAGCCGACTGGCCGTGTGCAGCAGTCGACTCTCCCGAGTGTTTATGATGAACTTGTATTGACTGTACGAGTCGACTGGTATCCTTCCAAGTCGACTGTACAGAGTATATTTTGATATGTCAGAGATTTCAGTTTTGATTATTGCTGAAAGTTGTGAACTTTATGATTGATGTCAATGAACTCTTATGGCTGTATGAATTTATATGAAAATAATCATAGATGTGAGTTGAGAATTAAATGAACATGAAAGGCTAAGATCATGATAAGAAAGTCTGTGAGACTCTAAAATGAATTATGAGCTGAAAATGCTCAACTGGAAATTGTGAATTGGAAATTGGAACGAAGAGTAGCTAAGTCTCCCCCGGTAGTGAAATGAATGAAATGAAATGATATTGAAAAGAAGACCAAGGTTGGTCATGTATTGAAATGAATAGTAAGTCCGGTTTGGTGGAGAGGCTAACTCTAGAGCTTTGATTTTTATTCATGGTTCTAATGATTTTAGTACATAGTGAAGATGTGATGAAAGTGAGAGAAAAACATAAGTATGAGAACTAGAGTTTACGGTGCGGGTGTGTGAGCCGCAGAATGCATGCTTGATGAGTCAAGACATGGCACGGGCACAACTCAGAATGACCGGACTTTAGCCACGCTTGTGGGATGTTTGGTGACTGCAAGAGGATCGTGTTCAGGGAGGAGGCTGAATTACCGCAGAATGCATGCTTGATGAGTCAAGACATGGCGTGGGGTTCCCCTCCAGGGTCCAGGATACGTGCTTGTACTCATAGATCCTCTAGGATACTCACTGTAATTACAGAAGTAGAGTAAGTCATGGCGAGGGATTGAACCCTACAAAAATGAAGAACGGTTAAGAGGCTTGCCCTCGGACCTATGTAGTATGGGATGCATAGAATCCAAACAAGTGCGCATTAGTGTCATGTAAATTAAGTAATTGCATTAAGGATTAAGTGCACGATCACGACACGACATCATTAAGATTTTCCCTTTTACTTTAATTGTTATGTGAACATGTTTTGTGATCTGTTAAGAAATGAGATTCGTTATACTGTTTCTGGCATAGAGAGGATGACCATGTATAATTATCGTCGGTTGAATAAACTGACGTACCCACAGTTTTGTATGCAGGATAAATTACATGTAAAGAGGAATGGATGCATAAAGATTTTATCATGTTGTTGTACATTTATGTAAATGTTGTATATTTTACTTCCGCTGTGCAAAAGATAAGTGTAAATTATGATGTAAACTCTGATGTAAAATGAAAAGTTTAAATTCCTTGTAAAGTTGTACTAAAGAAAGTGAAAAGATCCTGTAGAACATCTCGAATTCAGTGTATTTGGGATTCGGGGCGTTACAGATAGGATCAGCGTTAACAAACATTGGTCCAACCCCATGATTCTGATTCTGTGCCAAATTAGCAGCCATTAGTGCATTCAAAGTCTGATACACCCTAGAAAATTCGGCCTCGAGATCAACTCCGGTTCCTTGGGAACTTCCAGCTCCATCACCATTGTTACCATTCCTGGTTCTGGGTCCAACCATTCTGAATACTGTAAAATGAGGGAAAAGTTAGAGCACCACAACACAATTCATATTCACATCAATACCCTCTGGCAAAACCGCAACCATACCCCAAAAGTAAAACATCATATTTCAGCTCTATGTGATACTCACTCTCTAATGTCCATACCTAGGTACTCACGCTCTAGTGTCCACACCTAGGATATTTTATTATTATTATTAAAAAAAAATTATACCATGTTTATTATTACTATCGAAGCGTGCTCTGAGACCAATCTCTGTAGCGCCCCGAATTTCCAATATGATATCTTAGAAATACGTGGCACAATTCCCAGCATCAACTTCAATTATAATATTAAACACAGTCAAAATACCAATAAAAAAATTCAATTTTCATTACATTAAACTTTACATAACAGCGGAATACACGACATAAATAGAACCTGTCAAACATGAGGCTAGAGATGACTCTAACCCCCAAAACTAAAGGGGTCAGTCATAACGGTGTGAGTGACATAAAAAAAAAACGACATAAATAGAACATGGAATCATAAATAACATATAATAAGTAAGAACAATATAAGGTAAGATATGACAATAAGACATGAAAACATCAAGTAGAACTAGACTAAGTGTCAAGTGCAGAAAACCAGGAAAAACACATGCTTAAACCAAATCAAGAAAACACAATTCTATATGCTGACTCTCTAATGCGTACTTGTCGGATTTTATGCATCCCACTCTGCATAGGTCCGGGGCAAGCCCTTAACGTCTCCACATTGTAGGGTATAATCACCCGCTATGCAACTAATCCTACTACGATGACTACTACGAGATATAGATAAACTGTGAGTATTAGCCCATGCCTCGATAATTCCGGAGGTCAATCTCTATCCACAGATAATTTCGGAGACAATTTTACTCACACCTGGGAATCTTCGAGAATACCCCACACCGCAAGCGATGACACCTCATCACACGAATACCACATGTGCGTCGCCTCGACCCCGATAATTTCGCAGATCAATCCCACACCACAGGTAATTCCGAAGACTATTTCACTCACACCTGGATAATTCCGGGGATTATCTCACACCGCGAGCCATACTGAGGTCCATAACTCATGTTCCCATTTTATCATATCACCACTAGTGTCGGTCATTAAATGGGTTAATTATTTTAATTATGAATCTCCTAGAGTCGGTGTACCCCACCGGACTAAACTCAACAACTGATCAACTAAAATGCCTCAACAGGCCCAAACACAATTATCTCAACTGCCGGTATACTAGGGTCCCACACATCCCCTAGAGACTCACACTCAACCATCCAAACCAAACCTTCCATTAACATTACTTTAATAAACAATTTGGAAACATATGTTCAATAGGAAATAAGGTTTAGAATAGTAAATTATAGTTCCCAAAACATTTGAAGAATAACTTATTTAAAATAGTATCAGAATAACTCAAGAACATCAGTAACAGTCGACTATATACAGGAGTCGGTCGACTGTCCAGAGTGAAAATCCAAGACTTCAAGAAAAAAAATCTAAGTATAGCAGTCGACTGTAAAGCCATAGGTCGAATGTCCAGAACGACAACTCCAGAACTCTACACAAAATAAATTCAAAGTACTAACAGTCGACTGTAAGAGGTCATCGGTCGACTGTCCAGAGTAAAAATTTAGATCTTAGGGAGATATCAAAACAGAGCAAACTCAGTCTTAAACATGGTTCAGTCGACTGTTTCGTACGAAATTTCAAGAAGACAAGAAAAACACAGCAGCCAGGTAATGACGGTCGACTGTAATTTCTACCGGTCGACTGTTGACCTGCAGACTGCAATTTTTAGTTGTTCACTTTTTAACCGATGCGGAGTTTTTCTTAATAAAAATGAATTCTATAAAAAGCACATTTCTGATATGATCAAATACGACTTGTAGAATATATAAGATTCAATAAAACCAATAAAAATTGCGTGAATTAACAAAATAGCAAATTGTTGGTTTTCTTCAATAACAATGAAATACAATACTTATGTAAAACGTTGGTGCATGTTCGTACACCAAATTAAACTTTGCAAATCCATCGATTTGAAATAACAACATATTCATATTTAATCTTAGCATTTGAGAAATCCAATTCAAGTAAACTCTTTCACTAATCGTAAAATCCCCAATTTAGTTGTATTACATTAAACTCAGTCCAATTTATCCCAAATCCAATTCTCAAGACATGATCTCTTAATTCAGTAGTTTTTCTCAAAATTTCCTCAAACTCAATCACCATTATTAACTCGTGAACACAAACAAATCTAACATTACTATAATCAAGTTGTGTTCATCCAAACTCGATAATAATAAAATTCTCACATCATCCACATGCAAATCTATCCATAGATAACTAGGGTTCATAAAAGATCAAATTTTAATTCATCAATCCATCCAATCCATCATGTACATATTCATACTCAACCCTAGCATGTTTTCTAAAAGATGAATCACCACATCCAACATTCAAAGAACAAAATAAAACAAATATATCACTCACTTTGTTAAAGGAATTGAACGAAGATGAAAGAAATAATAAGAAAAGCTTCTCCTAGCAAGAAATCCAAGATCTTCCTTTAGAACTCCAAAATAATAAGAAATACTAAATCTCATGTGTTGTGCAGCGAATGATGGCTGCACAAACCCTATATAGTCCGGGATTTAAGATTCTAGGGTTTTAGAAAATATTTGCAAAATACTCCTTTTTAAAATGTCCCTTTTTATAATTAGGCCCTTTTATTGGAAATTAGTAAAAACCAGTTTTAATCAAGTTCAAAAATTGAAAAGATCCCCTCCAACATCAGCCGGCTCTGTAGGGAAACCCATAAAACAAATTTTGCATTTTCGTCTCTTCAAATAGCAATTTTGCAAAAAAATCATCTTTTACCAAGACTTGTGAATTAAGTCAAATGTGTAGAAACTAGAGATAAAATCTTTACTTCTGAATTAACTAGGGATTATATTCAGCCCAAAAATCCGAAAATCTGGAGTTTTCACCCCCATTTGGTAATTTTGCACAAAAGTCCTTCTTTTTTTAAAAATTGCAAATAAGTCCATTAATTTCTAGAAAAATCTAGAAAACTCCCAAATAATAATAAATAATGAACTTTCCAAAAATATTTTTTGGTTTTGAACTTCCCAAGTCAACATTTGCACGTGTTTTGCACGTGTAAAAAAGATGAGATAGTTATTAAATTACAAAAAAAAATCATTTTAATTCACTTTCTAATCTCAAACAATATTTAAAAAATACGGGGTACTACAAAGGGGACGGGAGAGCCGGAGGTCGGGGGTAACATAGGGTGAGGAGAGATCAGGGGTGATGGGTTGGAAGGAAGTAGGGGATGAAGTAGAGAAGGTAGTAGCGGCTGTTAGGGTTGGAAGGGTGAAACAGTGGATGTATAAATATATATAGGGTGAGAGTATATTAGGGTTTAGGTGTTGACAGGTGCAAATGGGTAAACGGGTAGGGTATTAGTTAGTTGGGTCAAAACAAAAGATCCAATAAGAATATAGGATTAGGGTATTATTAGGATCCAATAGGGTATTAGGGTGATCCAAAAGGAGATAGGAACAATAATAAAAATAGGACATGAACAATTAAATAATAAAAATCAAAAATAGCCCGATCAACTAGAGATGAAATAATAGGCAGACAATTCGAATCAAGAGATCAAATTAAAGGCGACAAAACAAATAGATGAAATATATATAGAATGAAGATCAAGTACATGGTTCAAAAAGGAGCAGGAGAATACAATATGAATAAATACTCAGAAAAAAGGAAAAATACATCCAAAATACAGAAAATGAAAAACAAGGGTTACAACTATTTTTCCAATTTTGCCAAATTTTGACAAAATAAGCGCTGCAATGGTTTGCTATTTTGCCATTTTTTGAGAAAGTGGGGACATTGCTTGCCCATTCCCAAAATATAGGAGTCGTAACATGTTGTTTCGATCATATATATATATATATATATATAATCGGATGAAACATGTTGTGTTGTCCTGAAATTTCAATTTTTAATATATATATATATATATATATATATATATATATATATATATATATATATATATGGGTTTTGCTCCATTGAAAACGGGTTCGTTTTCAATGGGTTGGAAAACACCCATCTCAGTCATCCGATCTAGCGTGATCTTGATCAGCGGCTGTGATCAAGATCCGCTAAGGTCTCCCACTAACGCTCCAAAAAGCGGAGGGGTAACTTCGTCACTTCACGCCAAAAAACGTTAGGGACTTGGCATTTTTTTGGCGTGGAGTTTTTTTTTGTCCAAAAAATCACTTAGGCCGTTGTTTGAGACAACGGCCTAGGTTGTTTTTTTTATAAAAAATTTCAACTTAGGCCGTTGTTGGGAACAACGGCCTAAGTATGTACAAGTGTTTTTCCAAACACTTATACATACTCAGATCTTCATCTCCCTCACAACTCTCTCTCTCGCTAGTGGAGCTCGATAAACCCATTTCCCCAAACCGTAGCTCTCTCTCTATCGAACTAAAAACCTACTCTCTCTTGGTCGTTGCTTTTCACCGAATCTCTCCCTATTCTCAGTCTCTAGCCCTCTTCCTTTGAAGATCCCAATTACAAAAAAACCCTAACCCTTACGAAATCTACCCAATCCTAAAACTCTAATCCTCAATAAATTAGCCAAACCCTACTCCCCTTCCTTTCTCTACAGCAGCGCGCAGCGGCCTCCCGAACACCCTCATTGTTAAAGGTACTAATTTTTCCTACTTGAGTAGATCTAACTAGGCTAATTGATTGGAAATTTTTCTCCAATGTTTGAGTGTACAATTGTTATATTATGCGTAGGTATTTATAGAGTAGGTAATTCTAGTTTAATTGGGGAAGTAGACGTAGTATTAGTTGTTGTTGGTTGTTATTCGATGTTAGTAATAGCGCACAAAGCGAACAAAAATTTGTGGAACTTTGCGAGTACGTCGAGCTCGCCATACACAAGCCAACGCAATTCGTAGAAGTGTGTTTGGATTCACGGTTTGAAGTGTACGACCGTGTATCGCTTTCAATTCATTCCCGTGAGTGAAAGCGATACATCGGCGTATTTTGCAAACCGTGAGCCGAAACTCACCTCTACAAATTTTGTTGGCTCATGTGTTTTGCCGCCGTCCCACTCCCAAAGTATAGGAATTTTTTGATCTCGTTTGTGCGGATTTGTACCGTATATCAAACAACAACCTCAGTTCAAGAGTGAGGGGAATGCGAGCGAGACACGGCCTTATCTTGCAAACCGTGGATCGGAACTTACTTGTAGAAGTTCCGTTACCTTGTGTGCGGCAAGCCGAACTCAATTGAAGAGTTTTGTATTTATATGACGTCGTTTTCGACGTTTTGTCACTTATTTTTGTTTCGTAGGTATATATATCGCAATCATTTGTTAAAAAGCTATTTTATATATAATGTGTATATTAATTGACCAATAATATATTTTTATCCTAGATGAACAATGATACGGAGAGTTCTGCTGCCGGCGATAATTTTGTGCGGGTAGAACCAATCACTGATTCCATGCCGATAGTCGAAGACCATCTGAAACCAAAGTTAGGTATGACATTCCCCACTTTAGTTGAGGCTGAGAAATTTTATTCTGCATATGCTCGTTGTGGGGGTTTTGCAATGCGTAAGGGTGAGAATAAATTAAAGGGGGGAATGGAAGTAGATAAGTCATATCTTTGTAATAAAGCTGGGTCGTCGCCGGGCCAACATAGTGATGGTAGACGTGGAATAACCAGTAGAACGGGTTGCAAGGCTTGTGTTCGTGTAAAATTGAACGAAACAAGTAATACGTGGGTGGTGTATTCATTTCACGAAGAACACAATCACGAATTCACCTCACCCGGTAGAAGGCACCTTTTGCCCCGGAACAGGTCCGTGTCAAATACGGACAAAAGGATTATAGACCAAATGAACCAAGCTAATATCCAAACATGTCGACAAATGCTCTTCTTCGAAAGTGCTAGTGGTGGTCATGATCAAGTAGGATTCACAGAAAAAGATGTTAGAAATTTGGTTAGAGACTCGCAAGAAGCATTGAAAGGACACGATTCTACAATGCAAATTGATTTTTTCGAATCTAAGAAACAGATGGATCCTTTATTTTTTTATGACATTCAAGTCGATCCCGAAGGGCGGTTGTCACATTGTATGTAGGTAGATGGTATTTGTAGGATGAATTACGAAGAATTTGGCGATGTAGTTTGCTTTGATGCCACGTACAATACGAACCGTTACGGAATGTTATTTGTTCCGTTTGTTAGAGTGAATCAACATTGGCAATCGATTTTCTTAGGAGGTGGGTTCATTCCAAATGAGACGGCCTCTTCGTTTGAATGGTTCTTTGAAAAGTGGTTAGGGGTTATAAATCGTGCTCCATCCGGTATTGTCACCGATCAAGACCGTGGGATCGCCGCCGTAGTTAAGAAAGTTTTCCCCCAGACTCGGCATCGTTTTTGTATTTGGCACATTCTGGATAAGTTACCCCAGGAGGTTCGTCTTGGTTTCGATGTCGACAAGTTTAGGAAGTCCTTGAACAATGTAACCTACAATTTTGAATATATACATGAATTTGTAGAAAAGTGGAATATTTTGATTTTGCAATACGGATTAGAGAGTAACAAATGGTTGAACGATATATTCGATATCCGTGAAAGTTGGGCACCCATCTACGCTAAAGAATCATTTTGGGCCGGCATGTTGAGTAGCCAACGGGTTGAGTCGGCACATTATGCTCTGAAGCATCATACAGAAAAAAAGTATTCCCTGCACGAATTTGCCGTCATCTTCGACCATTTTTTGGGAAGGCAAAGACACGATGAATTGAAAGAAAATCATCGTAACTGTGAGAAGAGACCGAAGTTGAAGAGCGAATGGGCTTTGGAGGCACAAATGGCAAAAACATATACTTTGAAAATATTTTACAAATTCCAAGATGAAGTCACAAAAAGCTTCATGTACAATGTGACATTTGTTACCGATCTTGAGACACCGGATAGTTCAACCTTCCATGTGATACTCTGTGGAGAATCACAACTGGCTCGCCTTCTTCAATTATCCAAAATCAATGGAATTATTATATGTGCATGTCACTTGTTCGAATTTGTTGCCATTCCTTGCAGGCATATTTTAGCTGTACTTCGTTTCTCCCATCACACATCCCTCCCGGATGTATATATTAAAAGAAGATGGACTAGGGATGTGAAGAGAAGAAGTTACACATCAGTTCCAACCGAACCCAATACCGAGAATTTTGCTTCTCGATATTGTGAGTTGAGCTACCATGCAAAACAAATTGTCGATCTCGGTTGTTCCTCAAATGAGAGTTATAAATACACGTTGGAGAATTTGTAGAAGATCATTGACGAAGTTTCTCGGCTACAACCCGGATTAGGTGAACAACCGGAACGGGCCTCACAACCACATGATAGTGTCGAACCTGGAGGTAGTTCACAACTGCATCCAAGTGCACAACCTCATGATCAAGGGAGTGGACACATACCTATACGCATTAGTGACCCATAGCAGTGCACGACAAAGGGAAGACCTTGCGCTAAAAGATTGAGGCCGATTAGAGAGCAACTCCGCATAAAAAAACCGAGAAGGTGCCGAAGATGCGGCATTGTCCAAATGAATCATGATTCAAAAAATTGTCCAACTTTATTTGAGGGGTATGACTCGTAACTTTTATGTTTGTCACTCGTTTAAATTTATTATACTATATTTGTGGCAATTGAGTTTCTTACTAACTAAACCTAATCTTTCAATGAAGGCAAGAAGTAATTCCTTCCGAAAAAGTCAGTTCTGAGTCGAGATATGACGATCCACTATGAATTGTAATTTTTAAAATGTAATTGTTGGGTATATTCAAAACTCTTTATGCCACTTGGTTAATTACCTTTGATTGGTAACTGTAAATGTAATTCTCGAGACATAAGTATCGTTTGTTTGTGTCGTTTGTTAATATTGTTGTGGTACGCAAATGTTGGTTTGTTACTCAATTGTATCAGCTGTAGCTGTATCTGTATTTGTAGATTTTTTTTTTAAACCAAGGCCCTTGTTGGAGACAACGACCTCAGTTATTTCATAAATTTGGTTTTTCATTCAATATAACTAGTTTAAAAAGAGTTGATAACCTTAGGCTGTTGTCTCCAGCAACGGCCTAGGTGATAATCAAAAAATTTAAGGTTTGGGGCCTGGGGGGTGCTCTCTGACTTAAAGAAGACAAAAGGAGCAACAAGTCATGTAGCAATCCCATTTTTTAATCAATACTTAAAGCCGTTGTCTGAGACAACGACCTTGGTTATAATCAAAAAAGTTGTGATTTGGGGGCTGCTCTCTGACTTGGCTAATAGAAAAGAATTCAACAAGTCAGAGAGCAGTGGCTATTCTAAAAAATACTAAAGGCCGTTGACTCCAACAACGGCATAGGTGATAATGAAAATAGTTGTGATTTGGGGGTGCTCTCTGACTTGGAGAACACAAAAGGATCAACAAGTCAGAGAGCAATCTCATTTTTGATAAATACCTAAAGCCGTTGTCTGAGGACAACGGCCTAGGTTCTAGTCAAAAAGTTGTGATTTTGGAGGTGCTCTCTGACTTGGAGAAGACAAAATGAGCAACAAGTCAGAGAGCAACCCCATTTCTTATAAATACATTAGGCCGTTGTCTTGAACAACGGCCTAGGTCATAGTCAAAAAATTGTGATTTTGGGGGTGCTCTCTGACTTGGAGAAGACAAAAGGAGCAACAAGTCAGAGAGCAACCCCATTTCTTATAAATACCTTAGGCCGTTGTCTTCAACAACGGCCTAGGTCATAGTCTAAAAGTTGTGATTTTGGGGGTGCTCTCTGACTTGGTGAAGACAAAAAGAGCAACAAGTCAGAGAGCAACCCCATTTATTATAAATACCTTAGGCCGTTGTCTCCAACAACGACCTAAGTTGGAGACAACGGCCTAAGTTGTAGTTTTGGTGTTTTTATAATTTTCTCTTTACTCTTTACGTACAGTCTCTGTAGAAATTTATACCAAAGACAGATGATCTACACTTGTATATCTTTCCGCTATATTTTTTTTAAGTGCCGATTACTACCACCTTTCAAACCAATATATAATCATGGTGGTTAAATATGTAAAAAAAATGATAAAAAATAATTCATAATCATCCATTTTGGGGGAAATTTACATGTATTACATGTATAAGGTTAGGGTTAGGAATTTTTTGATATATGGGTTTACATGTGTAGATGTACATATGGTTTTTTCCATATATAGGCGGGACGTGGGGATCTACATGTTGTTTAGCTTGGTGCTTGTTCCCATTTAGGTGTATGTTAAAAGTCTGCTGGCATGTGATTTTGTTGAGCTTAACAACAAGGAAGAAACTAGAAAAATAACAACATTGTTGAGTCCTAATGGCAAAACATGGAAAGTTGGGTTAATTAGAGTAGGGCAGAATCATGAGTGCAGTGGTGGAGAGAAGTGGAGAGAGTTCACAGGTTCTAATAAACTAGAAGTAGGATATATGTTAGTGTTCCATTACAAAGGGAATATGTTCAGCTTTTACAATAACCCTAACCCTACGATAACTCTAACCCTAACCCTTAACCCTACCCCTAACCCTTAACCCTACTCTGCTAACCTTACAATAACCCTAACCCTACGTTAACCCTAACCCTAACCTACATATCACTTTTATTAATTTTTATTGGTTATATACATAATATGTATAATTTTTTTTTTGTGGGAACTTAATACCTGTCTATTCCCAACAACCAAAAATTAATGATAAATCAAAACCAGATTTTACCACAAATATTTTTCTTGCAATAACCTTAACCCTACAATAACCCTAACCAAACCCCTGACCCCCGCTAACCCTAATCCTTCCCGTAACCCCCTTTAACACTAATTACCAAACTTGTTACCCTAACCCTAACCCTAACCCTAACCCTAGCCAACTCGAGAACACCCCAATTTATCTCTTTTTGGCCTAGGGTCCAAGGCCGTTGTTGCAGACAACGGCTAAGGCTAAATACCTTAGGCCGTTGTCTTCAACAACGGCTTAGGTATGAAATTTTTGGGATTTATACAATATTCTCTTTACTCTTTAGGCACAATCTCTGTGGAAATTTATACAAAAGATAGATAATCTACACTTGTATATCGTATAGGTATATTTGTTTATTTGCCCATTACTTCCTGTAATACCCCAGATTTGCAGCGAACAGTCGACTGGTCGATTGTTCAGTCAACTGGTCTACGTACACGGGATTTGGGGAATTTGAGAGGAGATTGAGAAATATAGTCCCACATGGGAAAATATACAAAAATAGTTTGAGTATAAATATAATTGCCTATGATCAAGAGTCACCTAATTGGTTAACCACCTTTTGAGAGGCAGCCTGTGGTGGGCAGTTGTACTACATAGTATCTAATTTGTATTCTAAAAATATTAAAAATTGTCTGAGTATTGGGGCGGGGCGTTACAAATGGTATCAGAGCCGACTTTCGACACCGGGTGTATCTACACAATTCGTGGGGTACACGACAGGGAGGTAATTCTTCGGATAGGCAGGGAAATGATTCTCCGGATAGGCAGGGTGTTAGAAAGGCGGATCCTACACTAGATGTGTGCCCCGTACTCAGCGAGGACGCTAATTTCTAAAGGTGGGGTGTATGTAATACCCCAGATTTGCAGCGAACAGTCGACTGGTCTACGTACACGGGATTTGGGGAATTTAAAAGGAGATTGAGAAATATAGTCCCACATGGGAAAATATACAAAAATAGTTTGAGTATAAATATAATTGCCTATGATCAAGAGTCACCTAATTGGTTAACCACCTTTTGAGAGGCAGTCTGTGGTGGGCAGTTGTACTACATAGTATCTAATTTGTATTCTAAAAATATTAAAAATTGTCTGAGTATTGGGGCGGGGCGTTACAATTCCACCATTCAAAGTGTCTCGAAGAACTGCACACAATTACTTCACGACGAGATTCCACATCCCAAATTTCCACGGAAGCAACAGTTTACATGTAGTGTTTGAGAGTAATCTATGAACTTTTTTGGAATACTCTTCACATTGGTTTATACATGTGGTCAAATATACATGTGGTTTTCTGTTATGGTTTCCCAATACATGATGGTCCCTATTTAGACCATTTTTCTCCGAAAATAATCAGATCCAGTTTTTGATGGCCAAGTATTTTGATCTGATTACTCTCCGCTAAAAAGCGAACCAAATATTTTTTATTTTTGATTTCTTCTTGCCCATCATAATTATTGGATATTTTTGATATCCACATGTGAATTTTTCGATTTTGGCCTTAAACTACATGTGGGGATGTACACATGGTTTTTCCCATATTTAGGGTACATGTGGAGAGGTACATGTGGTGATGTAGTTTAGGTTTTTTCCATATTGAAGTGTCTGCAATAATTATCCTTCTTGGTTTTTCCTTTACATGTGGGGTTTTACCTTATTGGTTTTTTCCATGATGAACTTGTGGAAATTTATACAAAAGATAGATAATCCACACTTGTATATCGTATAGGTATATTTGTTTATTTGCCCATTACTTCCACCTTTGAAAGTGACACGAAGAACTGCACACAATTACTTCACGACGAGATTCCACATCCCAAATTTCCACAGAAGCAACAGTTTACATGTAGTGTTTGAGAGTAATCTATGAACTTTTTTGGGATACTCGTCACATTGGTTTATACGTGTGGTCAAATATACTTGTGGCATATTCTGTTACGGTTTCCCAAAAAAAAAGTCAGATCCAGTTCTTGTTGGCCAAGTAGTTTGATCTGATTACTCTCCGCTCAAACAACGAACCGACACTTTTTAAAATTTTGATTTCTTCTTGTCCATCATAATTACCTGGTTATATTTTTGATATTCGGAGATGGGTTTTTGAATTTTAGGAGAGTGTTTTCGGAAGAGTGCAAAAAAATGGGAAAACTACATGTGGTGATGTACCTGTGAATTTTTCAATTTTGGTCGTACACTACATGTGGGAATATACATATGGTTTTCCCCCATATATTGTGATGAAATTTAGGTTTTTCCCATATTGAACATGTGGTTTTTTCCAAGTATGGTCCACATGTGGGGAGCTACATGTGGTTTTTCCTTTACATGCGGGTTTTTACAGTATTGGTTTTTTTCATAATGAACTTGTTCTACTACATGTGATCACACCTCTTCTTTCCAATCTCATGGAATTCTTCCCAGTTGCATGTATGGTGCATGTCTTCAGGAACGTCTTCATTGTAAACAACGTAAAACTATTTTGTACAGTATATATAATTACTCAAAAAATTAATAATATATAACCAAAAAAAACCAAAAAATATAATATATTCTTTAGTTACGTGCCTAAAAATGGAATTGAATAAAAAATATAAACAAAAAAATATTCATATCAACGTCTATTTTGTAGAGTTCAGAAGGCAATGCACTTAAAGAGTGGAGAGACACATGTCACTAATGATAGAACTTAAATATCCATAAACTCTCTACTGGAAACTTATTACCTATCTACTCCCAACTATAAATAATCCTACCCTAACCCCTACAATGAAGCCAAACCAAACCACTAACCTTACAATAACCATAACCCTACCCTTAACCCCCTTTAGCACTAACCCTAACCCTAACCCTAACACTAACGAATCAAATAGTTTTTTTTAAAAAATATTTTCTGAGTTGTTATGTACATATTAAAACAACGTGATTATGTAATGGTTAGTTAGGTGTAGTCAAATTTTAAAAAAATATAATTTAATATTGTTATACAAGCCAAGTTCTCATCTGTCTTTTGTATAAAGTTCCACAGAGATTGTTCGTCAAGGGTGAAAAGAAAATTGAAAAATGCAAACAACCAATTAATTTTTCTTGGGTATGTACATTATATTGAGGGGTTCTTTGACCAGTTGCTATTTTTAAATACCAACAAGTCGAGAGCATTCCAAATGCTGTCTTTTTGGCATATAACCTAAGCCGTTATCTCGAACAACGGCCTTAGGTGTAAACAATAAAGTGGAGCTGCTCTATGAATTGTTGGCTCTTTTTGAAGCCAACAAGTCAGAGAGCAGCACACAATTTTCTATTTTTTTTACCTACAACTTAGGCCGTTGTCTGCAACAACGGCCTTGGGTATATCTATAAACTGGAGCTGCTCTCTGACTTGTTGGCTATTTTTAAAGCCAACAAGTCAGAGAGCAAGACAAATTTTCTATTTTTTTCACCTACAACTTAGGCCGTTGTCTCCAACAACGGCCTTGGGTATATCTATAAACTGGAGCTGCTCTCTGACTTGTTGGCTATTTTTAAAGCCAACAAGTCAGAGAGCAAGACAAATTTTCTATTTTTTTCACCTACAACTTAGGCCGTTGTCTCCAACAACGGCCTTGGGTATATATATAAACTGGAGCTGCTCTCTGACTTGTTGGTTATTTTTAAAGCCAACAAGTCAGAGAGCAAGACAAATTTTGTATATTTTCCTACTACAACTTAGGCCGTTGTCTCCAACAACGGCCTTGGGTATATCTACAAACTGGGTATATCTATAAACTGGAGCAAGTATAATTTTCTATACCCTAGGCCGTTGTTTGGGGCCACGGCTTAGGTTTAAAAAATAAAAAATAAATCTACATTTATACAGAGCAGCTGAAGCTGCTACACAAATTCCAAACACTTTGCCATCACCTACATTCTCCGACTAAATTCATATATACAACCGCCAAAATTACCCACCATAATTAACTATCAGAAATTAATAACAACAACATCAACTACACTTACACTTAAGAACCACATTTTCCAATAATTAGTTACAACAGGTTAAAACCCACAAAATCAATAAACAAAAATTACAATCTCCAAAATGCATTGGCTAAGCACCGGGCGTGTAATGCTGTGGTGCTCGCCTCTTCCGAGCAGGGTTTCGGCGCCTCAACGTGGTTGGCGAGTCGGGGATTTGTTCAGATCCACCCTCCTCTTGTTGTACGTCTCCGACAACCCTCTCCCCACTCTCTTCATCCTGCGCTTGTTCGTGAGATGGATGTGAAGTTGAACCTTGTCGTTCTCTGATCTCACGGTCCCGTTGCCCCATCAATGAAGCTGGCCTACCCCTCACACTTTTACGTCGGCCCCCCCTCGGTCCGTGTAATGCTCGATCCAAACGTTCGGCACATCCCAAAGCATCCATATTGCTACGGCATCCAAGGAGCATCCTCCGAGCGAAACTCTTCATAGGCGTGCCCACATTACTTTTTAGTACCTCCGCGCATTCTTTTGCCATGTCCATCGTGTTATCAATCTAAATCAGAAAAAACCAACAAAAATAATTACACAAATTAAATAATTGAAAGAATTCATGAACTTCACGTATAAAGAACATTAAAATAAATATGAAGATTGAAGTTACCACTGTACGTATAGCTGTGGCCTTCGGTTGGAACATGGGTTGTGAACTGGAATATGCGGGTAATGGTTCAATCTCCCTCTCCTCAATTTCTCGTTGGATACCAGCAGGTAGTACTGTATCGGGAGAGATGTACAAACATGTATATTGTTGGAACCAAGTCATGTACTTTCCTTGCAGTCTTCCATCGTACTCTGGAACATTGACGAGTACAAGTTCAAACCGTCGCTCGTTCCATTCTGCAACGTGAACACGATGATAATTTGCCCAATCATGAGTAGGCATGCGGCCGGTACCCCTAACGGCGTGTAACTTATGATCGTATAGGTTTGCGCAGCTTGAGGGACTATCTTGTTGAAGATTGAACTGACGAAGGACTCTTTTCGGTCGTGGATGCTTGACTATACCGAAGTTGATGAGGGGAGCCGTCGTCAACCACAACTGCGACCCGGTGGTGCATATTAGCGGTAGTCTTCCCACACGCTCGGGTGTATACGGCGCCCAAATCACGAACTCTTCACGTAGTTGGTCGAGCTCGTCTCTGTAGCACGTTATTACACCCTTGGGGTTGTCTTTGTAACTCCTTGTACCAGCCAATATACCCCTAATGGTGCTAACATAGCAGGATCTTCAGGTTGGGCCATCCAACCATCCTTGGGTCTCCTAATGCGGGGAAGACCCAAGTGCAGTCACTCCCAGGACCAAATCTGTAACAAAATCATCGGTCCGGTCATTTCTGATGATTCTAGCGCTACATGACACAACGCCCTGTATAGCGTTGCCAATGCGCAGCTTCCCTAGCTGTACCGGCCAGCTAAGCCTAGGTCGGCGAGCAATTGTAGGTACATGAGGTGTACCGTATTGTCCGATGAGTTAGGCAATAGAACCCCTCTGATCACCGTTAGAATGTAGGCTCTGGTGTAGGACTGTACATAGTCGTCGGGCGATTCGTTGGTCAGCGTCCCATCAAAATGTCCCTTCAACCAAGATAGTCGGATTGATTGTCCTTGGAAAATGGTATCTTCTTCCGCAGCCGACTCATCAAACTCAGTACCGAGCAGTTCGTTGCACATCTCTATTTTATCAAAGTTAATATTGCCCGTCACGGCAAACCCATCTATTGGAAGACCGGATATCATCGCTATATCTTGTAGCATCACCGTCATCTCTCCGACCGGTAGATGGAACGTGTGCGACTCTGGCCTCCAGCGCTCCACGAGTGCCGAGAGAAGTGCTCGGTCGAGTTTAACATTCCCCATCATGCTTATTCCATAGAAACCGGCCGCTACAAGGTGCTCGACAATACATGGATGCACCCTCATGGTCTCGTGGGTGCGGAAATTACACCTGCGCGTCGTCCCACCCCACACTTTCATAGATCTGTGGCGATCTTGCAAGGTCAGTTCGCCGGGATTTATTGGTCCTGGACCACGACGTCCTGTCATCGAAGAGGATGCACCAACCTACACGAACCAAAAAACATAATTATTATTAGTCTAAAATAAATATCACTAAATACAAAATTAGGGACAATTCAAGTTATTAGTTCTCACATTCTCTGTGGAATGTTCCCCCCGTGCTTCCTGGGATGTCCTTCCCCTTCCGGTTCCCCTCATTCTGGCCATTTCTCTGTAACAAAGTTTGCATATATGAAACTAATTACTCGCCGAAAATTACCAAACATAAACCAACGAGATGAAAAAATTTCAAAAGTTCGTTTATACGCGTCAAAACAATACAAACGAGATGCAAAAATTCCTAAATTTCGTCGATAACTAGGGCACACCAAACACAAGCCAACGCAACTTATAGAAGTGAGTTCCGACCCACGGTTTGAAATATACGCCCGTGTATCACTTTCACTCTTTAAAATAGAGCGGGAAGCGATACATTGACGTATCTCGCAAACCGTGGGTCGGAACTCGCAAATACAAGTTCCGTTGCGTTGTGAATGGTTAGACGAACCTACGTGCACCGTTTCGAATTTTTTCTACTTCGTTTAAGCATTTTTGTATTGCGACCGTACTAAAAAAAATTCGAGGTATATTGAAGTATTTTCATATACGCGTAAAAACAACATAAACGAGATGCAAAAATTCCAAAAAATCCGACTTTGGGTCGGGATCCCCGCACACAGGCCAACGCAACTAGTACATGGGAGTTCCGAACCACGGTTTGAAAGATACGGCCGTGTATCGTTTTCACTATTGAAAACTGAGCGGAAAGTGATACATAGACGTATCTCGCAAACCACGGGTCGGAACTCGCATGTCCAGGTTGGTATGACTTGTGAGTGGTGAGACCAACCTACTCGCAAAGTTTCGTATTATTTGGACTTCGTTTAAGCTATTTTCACCTCATAACGTATTCCACAAGTTCCGAGGTGGATTTAAGGTTTTTTTATATAGGCGTCAAAACAACAAAAATGATAAACTTATTTCCTAAATTTGGGCGTCACCTCTGGCACACCAAACATGAGCCGCCGGAACTTGCAGAGGTGAGTTTTGACTCTCGGTTTGAAATATACGGCCGTGTATCACTTTATATCCGTTGTATTGAATTGAAATGATAAACTGATGTATCTCACAAATCGTGAGACGGAAATTGCCTCTACAAGTTCCGTTACCTTCTACGCGGCGAGTTCGACCTACTCGTACAAATTGAATTTTTTCATCTCGTTTTTTTTCATCTCCTATATTCCACCACTACAACTACCACTACATCTACGAAAATATCAACAAAATGTATACAACATACAAGATGAGAGCTAATTATATACTCTCTAAATTATAGACTACACTACTACGCATAATACCAAAAAAACCAACTCCAAAATTGAAAAAAAATCAATAAATTCAAAGAGTTCATTATAGTAAATTGGGATTAAGAAAATACCTGGTCCAAAGAGAGAGTGATAGAGAGTTGGCGAAGATGTGAGAAGCCGCTGCACGCGGTTGTAGACAAAGGAAGACAATTTGTGCTAGGGTTTAGATGATTTGGGAATTTGGATGTGAAGTTAGGGTTTGCTGTATTGGGGAGAGGAAGAGAGAGATAGGGAGCTTTCCACAAGGGGCGGAGATTGAGAAGGCAAAGAAATCGATGCCAAAGGGGTTGGGAGAGTGAACTAGGGTTTGGGGATGGGTATCGGGAGCTCAAGAGAAAGAGAGATAGTGTTTGTGACGAACTGAGGGAGATGAAGCCCTGAGTGTGTACAAGTGTTTGGAAAAACACTTGTACATACCTAGGCCGTTGTTGGAAACAACGGCCACGGTATGGTTTTTTTTATAAAAAAACAACCTAGACCGTTGTTTCCTAAGTAATTTTTTCGACAAAAAAAAACTTGATGCCAAAAAAACGCTAAGTCCCAAACGTTTTTTGGCGTGAATTGACGAAATTACCCCTCCGCTTTTCACTTCGTTAGTGGGAGACTTTAGTGGGTTTCGATCACAGCCGTTGATCATGATCAAGGGTGATCGGATGGCTGAGATGGGTGTTTTCCAACCCATTGAAAACAGATCCGTTTTCAATGGAGCAAAACCCTATATATATATATATTCGTTTTCAATGGAGCAAAACCCTATATATATATATATAATCGGACGAAACACGTTGTGTCGTCCTGAAATTTCAAATTTTTTTAAAAAAAAATATCGGTTGTTCTGTGGAAAAAAAAAAGAGGAAAGGCATCGGACGAGACATGCTGTTCCGTCCGAGCTCAAAAAATGAGAAACAGGACAACATGCCCCGTTTGAGAAAAGGTTGCTTTCAAATGCCATTAATCACTTTGATTAAGTATTAAATTAATCCACTAATCACTTGGTCTATGAATTTGAATTGAAGTTTAGTATTAATTTAATAACTCATTAAATCAGTAATCCATGTAATAAAACACAAAGAAAGCTATCAAGTGGCTCTCTTTCAATCCCTCCAAAAATTAAAGGCCTAGATCTAATCTTACAAAACACATTTTTCCCCCCAAAAAATTTTCCCCAAAACTCAAATTCAAATCTCCCACCCAAAACAACTCCTATATTTTTTTTTTTCTCTCTCTCTCTCTCCCTCCCTCCCTCTTCTATTCAAAAAATTAAGAAAATAAAAATTTTAAATTTTTTAAAATTAAAAAACTAAATAAATTTAAAATTTTAAAAACTTCAAAAATAATTCAAAAAAAATCAAAAAAATCATATAATATGTTTTTGCTCTATGTTTGTTACTTCAATTAATTTGCTGGACCTCCAAAACTATTTTATATAATGAAACAAGGTGCACCGTTCCGAAGACGAAGACGTGCCGTAGGCACGTGTCAACGGGCAAACCTAGTAATATTATAATAACTAATACTATTTTAATTGAATTATGAAAATTTTAAAAACCTCTCGGACGGAAAATTTTAACGAATGACCGCTGCAAATAAATTCTTAATTGTCATTTGGTCATTTTGTTAAGAAATAGAAACAACTATTATAAATGCTCTTACCTACACAGTCATTGTACAAGTTTGTTTTTTTGTTTTTTTTTGTCTATGCCAATTTAGCCAATGATTTAGCTAAATAGATCTTTAACATACCAGGACTTTGATATTGAGAAGCATATACAGTAAGCAACATATATATATACACTTATTTTTTTATAATCAAGAGCTTATACATACACACTTATCTATTAAGCAGAAGAAACATTATTTTTTTATAATCAAGAGCTTATACTGGGTGGATCCCAGGTTATCGATGGACTGGGTGGATCCCGTTTCTTCAATGGCGTACTGAATCTTCAGTATGCCGATGATACCATCATCCTGGCCAAGCCGAATCCTCATACCCTCAGGAATCTGAAACTTCTTCTCTATTGTTTTGAGCTTGCTTCTGGTCTTTCTATCAATTTTCATAAATCTTCTGTCATCTGGTTAGGAGGTTCACCTAATAGGCAGAACGAAATCTCCGAATTTTTTAATTGCCCGGTCGCTTCGTTCCCTGTTACGTATTTAGGCATCCCACTGAGGTGGGGTATACTTCATAAATCGGACTGGTTCCCCATGATTGATAAGATTGAATCCAGACTTTCGGTTTGGTCAGGGAGGCAACTTTCCCGCGGTGGTAGATTAATTCTGCTCAATTCAGTTCTATCTTCGATTCCTCTATACATGATGTCGTTTTACTTCCTCCCTTCTTGGGTGATAAAAAGAATTGATCAGATCAGAAGCAATTTCCTCTGGTCTGGCTCTTCCACTTACAATCCCGGATCACATCTTTGTAACTGGAAACTCATTTGCACCTCGAAAATAGTGGGAGGTTTGGGGGTTTTAGACCTTAGACACCAAAACCTTGCCTTACTTGGTAAATGGATTTGGAGATTTCTCACTATTGAGGATCTCCCCTGGATCAATTGTATCAAATCCAATTACTTTGGTCCCAATGATTGGTGGAGATTTCCAGATCAACCTCCTAGACTTGCTTCCCCCCTTTGGAAAGGCATTTGGAAAGCGTCAGCGGCTTTTCTTTGTGGTTTAACCCACGGTTGTGCCGATGGTTCCAGGACTAGGTTCTGGACCGATATCTGGATTGGTCACTCTTCTTTAGCGTCCGCTTGTCCTTCTATTTTCCGGTTGGCGACCAACCCTCTCGCCTTGGTGTCAGACTACCTTAGCATCAATGATGGTATTAGGGAATGGTCAATTCCCCTATCTGCCGAGCTTCCTCCCCTTTTAGCCCCTGATTGGGATTGTCTGATTGTTGTTCTCAACAATGCAGTGTGGTACGACAAAGAGGAACTCTTTTGGCGTTGGAATTCGTCAAGGATTTTCTCAGTCCGTTCTTTCTATCAGTTCCTTAATTTTAGAGGTATTCTTTCTCCTTTCTACGATCTGGTCTGGAAGTCATGTGCACCTTTGAAGGTCAAAATTATGGTTTGGTTAGCTCTCAACAATAAACTTCTTACGGTTGACAACCTCAATAAGAGAAATCTAGCATGGGGGCAATTATGCCCACTGTGTGACGCAGTGCCCGAGAATGGTAATCATCTGTTTATAGATTGCGATTACTCACGTTCTCTTTGGAAAATTTCTGTCCTTGCTTGGGAAGCGTCCAACGTTCCTCTCAGTCTGATCGACTGCTGGACGAAGCGCCCTCCTAATCGAGCTTTCCACAAGTCGTGGATCCTATCTCTCCAAATTATTTTGTGGATAATTTGGAAGGAAAGAAATAACAGATTATTTCGTCAAAGTTATTCTTCTACTCGTTTGTTGGTAGACGAGTTCTTGTACTTATTCAAGTTTTGGATTTCCCCTTTAAAATTAGAAGCTAGAGATGCTATGTTTGCTGAGCGACTAGAGAATGCTTCAGTTTGCCTTATTAATCTCAATTCTATTTAATTTTTATGCTAATATGGATGTTTTTATTTCCTTTTCTCCTGCTTTTGCATCTCTCTTTAATCCTCTTCGGCAATAAATGCAGTTCTTTCTATCAATTGTTTGTGGCTGTTTGGAGTTTAATGGTGGATTTTTAACGCGCTTTCCCTTGATGTTATTGTTTGCAGGATTGAAGGGTAGGCAGTCTACCATTATTTTGCGTTTGGTAGCCGTTCTTTTTGGGTTTTGGTCTGCCCTTGTTACACTCAGGTGTAGTTCTGTTATCTAAGTTTTTGGTATCTCTCCTATCGCTTCCAGTTGGATTCCCTGATTTTTCCCCGATCGATATCTTGCGTGTTGCGCCAGTGTGGACTGTATCGTTCTGTTCTCATTTTTGGCGTTTTCAGTGTGCTGCACTGATCCTAAGATGCTTACTGTTTATCTATCTACATATTTGATGTGTTCTTCTTTCAGGGATGTTATCGGGGTATCTGTGATGTTGGATATTTTGTATAAGGGTGTACTTTGTTCTGTTTCTATTCGATGCTGTCTATGGCATTAGTCTGGTATCCATGGTTCGTGCAAATATTTAGCTGTATGGATGTTTATTTTGTTGATGGTGAACTATGTTCTACTGTTCTTCTGCCTGCTTCATCTTGCTTTTTGTTATTCTTTTGTGCCGTATTTTTTGGGTGGCATCTGCTGTTATTGAGATGCCATCTGCTGTTAGTGGTTATGTGATTTCCTGTTCTCGGCTCTCAGTTGTGGGGATTCTGAGGTGCTCCGTAATCCCTTCTTTGATGGGCGTCTCCTTCATCCTGTTTGCTCTTCGGAAGAGCGATCGGCTCAGAGGTCCTCTCTGTTCTCCTGCGAGCTCCGATCGGTTCGTTGCCTGTGCTGCGCGTAGGCGGTGATGCAGTCTGCGTTTTTCGTACTGTCTTGTTTATTGGCTTTTGCTCATTGGTTTGTAATGTTTTTGATCTTCTTTAGGTATAGTGGCTTTTGTACTATTGTTTTACATCTTGTAAGACCTATCTATTGTATTGACTTATTATTAATGCATGGCTGGAGTCTTTCGACTCTAACCGTTTCATCAAAAAAATAATCAAGAGCTTATACATACACACTTATCTATTAAGCAGAAGAAACATAGAGATCGCTTTTATACACAGTATTTTTCAGGTGCAATACACATTTTGATAAGAGTTGGAGAATTTTCACGTGCGATATATGTGTTACGAAATAGTTTTGGAGTTGGATGTGCGTTGCGAAAAAAATATTTTTAAGAAAAGGCTACATTTTGTACGTGCAATGCACGTGTTTATAAGTAGAATTTGAGTTGTACGTGCAACATATGTGGATGTTTGGTGTTAAAAAATATTGAAATTTTATTTTGCACGTGCGTCACACGTTGTAAACAGGTGAATTTTTTTTGTTTGTTAGTTTTTTTGTAATTAATGGGAGAATTTGAGTTGCACGTACAATGCACGTGTTTCTATGTTGACAAATTACAACTCCAACTTTCCCATTATATATAGAGAGATATATATATAGAGAACAAATACTCATATATAGCGTGGGTTTGAGCATTTATAGTCATTGGCTATATATCCAAAAAATAGATAAAAACCGCTGTAGTCGTCGTCTATGAGATGAAAGTAGACGTCTATATTTGGCAGCGAAATTGACATTATGCATATTATAGAAATCGGAAGATGATATGCCAACTGAGAAAATATATTGAGCGGATGGCAAATGATATGTCGTTTGGAAAAAAAAGGGGGAGACGACAGAACATATGCCGTTTTAGGAAATTAAAAAAAATCCAAATGTGTTGGACGGGAGATCAGGAGATGATCTCCCGTCCTTCACAACCCCCCCCCCTTTTTTTCCTCCATTAGACGGCAGAACATCTGCCTTCTTTCAAAAAAATAAAAATCGAAAAATTTTCGTACGGTAAATCATGTTCCGTTTGATAAAAAAGCCATTTTTTGAGTATTCACCACTGTAGCGATACCCTTATTTGTTATTTCTATATTTTTCATATACACATTTTTTAACTCAAACGACTACATTCGTTCGAGTTTCTAAAATTATTTAACCCGCCCAAGAAAATTGTGAAAAAAATATGACCCACCAGATCGGATTTTCGGCATGTTTTTATGTCAAATTGAAGCTTTGAACCCTGAAAAATCGGGCTATGTTCAAGGGGGTCCTGCACTCGAGGAGAACTACACCTACCTCAAATTTTACCCCAAACATATCCAACCACTAAAAGACAAGATTTGGATAATATTTTAATCATTTTTTGTTTGTATTTTAATGATTGGGATAAATATCTATTACTATAATGGGAGAAGGCCTTTGTCCATAATCCAACCCGTGCAGCGCATGTGAAGGTAAATGTTTTTTTTTTTTTTGCCCTTTTCATTTCTCCCAATTTTTCTCCACGTGCACAACACGTGTACAATACTAGTCTGAAATAAATTTGAAGTATGTGTAGCATTTGTGTCTACACTCCTGCTGAACATCCCTATCCCTATCTGTACCTCCCCCAGTCTCATTTAATGAGTGTAGTCTTGCCTGATTTAAATTAATAAAATCCGATCACGGTTGTTTTCCCAAAAAAGAAAAGAAAGGGAAAAAAAATAGAAAAAAATTCCCGTGGGTTGGAGATCACGTGATCGTTATTTCAAAACCACTAATGTTTTCCAGCGCAAAAATCGGGAGCACTTTGTTCAGTTCACCGACTCTAATCTCCAATGTCAAAAACCAAGGTTTCAGTAGAGATGATCGGCATTTCCTCCTCTTCCTGCGACGAAGAAGATGAATACGATCCTGAAGACTCCTGTGACGAAAACGAGGCCCGGGATGACGCAAGCCCTAGCCCTCAGGCGAAGAGGGGTGCTGACGCAAGCCCTAGATCCGGCATCGCGGTACAGCCGGTGAAAGAGAAGACGATGGATGACGACGATTGCTACATACTCGATTACGATCCATTCGATCTCAAAATCAAGCTCTCTCTCTTTAAAACCAAGGGTTCAATAGAGGTGATCGACATCCCCTCCTCTTCCTGCGACGAAGAAGATGAATACGACTCTGAAGACTCCTGTGACGAAAGAGAGGCCCGGGATGACGCAATCCCTGGTCCTCAGGCGAAGAGGGGTGCTGACGCAAGCTCTAGCTCCGGCATCGTGGTAAAGACGGTGAAAGAGAAGATGATGGATGACGACGATTGCTGCATACTCGATTACGATCCCTTCGATTCGGTCATTGTCGATCTCAAAAACAAGCTCTCTCTCTTTAATGGCGATCAAGAAGATGATCTATATGTTCTCGCCGAAAAAGGACAGGTATTTCCATTTCAATACCTTAGATTTATGCGTAAGTTGTGGAGTAAGTTGTAATTTAAATAATTATTAATTGTAAATGTTCACTTCAAATGCAGGTGGCTTGTCGAGATTATCCTCACTCTAGGCACACGTGCGCTGAATTTCCCTTTGGTAAAACTCCGCATGAGGATTACTGCGCTCAGGTACTTTGTTTTGCATATGGTAATTAAGTCATGTTTGCTTGGCCAGATATTTTCTAAATTAGGAGGGTTGGCATCACGTTGGCACATGATTAATAAAAAACTGTCAAACTACCTTTGGGCACTCGTTTCTTGCTTCATTTTTATAGGAAAAAGATTAGTTTGATAAAATTTTTTATCTCTAATCTCTAATATTATAATGGGAGAAGGCCTTAGTGTCATTTGTCATTTTGTCATTCTACCAACATGTGCAATGCACGTACATAACTAATATAAAGGAGATTTCCGGTTCAAATCCTCCCTACGTCAGAGGTTTTTTTTTTTGTGAAATTATTAAAACGTGCATCGCACGTGTAAATTTACTAGTTATAGTGATGTCATTTACACTATGGGGCTGTTTGGTTGGCAGTACTGGTACTGTAGGAAAAGAAATACAGGGTAGAAGCACTGCTCATGGGTTTGGATGGATGGATTTGGCTTTGTATTTGGTTCGCACTGTAGCGCTACTGCAGCACTAAAAGAAATCCGAAAACCCTTGAACTCAGCGAAAAGTTACTATAGCGCTACTGTAGCTGTTTTAAAATTGTCTCTCCTTTTTTTCCCACTATCCAATAAAATAATTCTACATAATCCTCTACATTAAATTTCTCTCTCCTCCCTATTCTATACTACAATAAAACTACATCTAAACAACTACTTTTTTAGAACTCATTTTCAAAGATTTTTTTTCTTTACTGTAATCTTCATAGAGTAGAAATATTTTACAACCAACCAAACACTCCCTATATGTATATGCATGAAGCTGAAATGTCCATGGTTTTTATGTGTACAAATTAAGTTATGTCGGATTAGTTTCGAATATTCGAGTCTTGAACCGGGGTTCGAATCCCTCCTCGCCCACATTGTTTGTCATACATTGTAAGGAACAACTGACGTTCTGATACCACTGTGTAGAGCAATTTGATCGGCGCAGCCGAAGTCTTTAGGCGTTGAGTTATGCGACAACTGATCTAATGAACACTAAGCAATAGTAAACCACACCAAACAAACATGCACACAATTTTATCCCAGTTCAGCGAACCTAATATGGGGGGAGAAATAATCGAGATATTATTCAACTAGAGAAGATACAAGAGTTACATTATTCTCATTAAAAACTTATCTATCTCTCAAGCTTCACTAGAATATACTCTTGTTTACGATGAAAAACTTTCAGATGAAGTACTCGCACCTCCTTTTAATGTAGGTCATTACATTATTATAGAGAGATATAGAAAAACATTATGTTGTAGTCTTGATCCTTCACCGTCCGATATACCCTGAAGAGAAAACCATATGATATGAGTCGTACAATATTATAATACAATCTTGAACTCAACAGATCCCCAAGAATTGGCCCAATATGATGTTGTTGCCGCTTGCAATCTACTGCTCAAAAGAGCAGTCGACTGCACTTGAAGTTGAACCCCAATTCGGCTAGTTGCAGCCGACTATTATATATAGCAGTCGATTATCAACTTCCAAACAGCCAGAAAACAACAACTCCATTGCTTCCAATATTCACTTCGAACATCATCTCGCTTCGCCCTATTCTATTCACATCGAATCTAGTATGCAAGACATAAACCAAACAATCCCCACCTTGAATTGCATACACCTTCCACACCTGTGTCATTAACTGCCTTTAGAGTCCTAAACTTTTCCCTTTCTCCCAACAATGTGATTCACTGACGTCTTCTGCTAGTCGAATCTACCTCCACATGTTATTTTTCCAATCGTATGCTCCCTTATAGGCATATTCTAGGCATCAACACTGAGACGCCACCCTCCGCACGAACTCCATCTACCTTGAGACATCCTCCACCTCCCGACGATATTCGAACATCGTGATCTCGCTTTAGTTATTCTAATAGCGCTGAATTAGATACTTTAGGAACGATGGGCTGTATAACACTCAGTCGACTCTTCTCGTTCTCACAAAGCTTGTAGGTATTGTGTTGATCACTCTTCTTTCCCTTCACCTTATGACGACCTTTCCAAACTGATATAACTCCACCTCGAGTTATGTACCTACAACCCTGTGCTTCCAGAGTTTTCAAGAATATTAGGTTCAGTTTCAACAAAGGAACATGCATGACTTTCTCCAATGTGAATCCCTTTTCATGTGGCATCTCTAACCCAATTGAGCCCTCACCCACTACGTTATAACTTTCACCGGTCTCCGTCCACACACGACTTGTTGTAGACTTGTAAGTAGAAAATATCTTCCTTTTGGAGCAAATATGAGAAAAACTACTTGGAACAAGAAACTAGTCAGAATCCACATCTTTAAAACTTGAATTTGAAACAAGAAGACAGTTTTAGTTATCACATGATTCTGCGACACTCACCATGTTGATACCCTTCTGATTCTATAACTTGCGACAATCTCTCTTGTAATACCCAATTTATCTGCAATGGTGGCAACAGACCCCACCCTTATGCGCATTTTCCCTTTCAATTGAAGTTTCCTCTACGGTCATGCAACTTATAGAAGTAAACTCTGATTTCTGAGTTTCCTTTCTAAGTTCATCCTCCTTCAAGTCCTTGATCACACCGGCCACCGAGAGCTTCTCCTTGGCAGATTTTTCATGTAGCATGATGGTTATCAAATGCTCGTATAAATCTGGCAATGAATATTCAAGTTGAAAGCTTTATTCTCTTCGTTTAGATCATTTGCGTTTATCAGTTATCACCTTCAACTCAGATAATTCCTTATTGAATTCCACTATATGATAATAAAAAGTTGTACCTTTCTTTATTGAGAAACAAAACAATTTTCTTTTCCATGACATCTGATTCAATAACGACGATGACTCACCACAATTATCTTCTCAAAGAAGTTGGACTTGCCATTGTTCGTTAATAACAGTCGGATTAAACTCAATGCTTGACAAATCTCATCCCACTTCTCATGCTTCATGTTGGATTGCTTCCCTTTATCTCCTTTTAGGGAAAGATGCAAGCCCTATTGAACTAGTACGTATGTCATGCATGTCCACCTTCCAGAGATTAAACTTAAAGTTGTTTTTACTGCTAAGCTGCTTAATTTTTGGAAAACTATGATATGTCATCTTCACCAAGGAACTTGAGCAATCTAACGAACTCAGGAGAAAAAAATTGTTAGGAACAATCGACTCTTTGATACCACTTTGTAGACCAATCTGATCAGCGCAGCGGAAGTTTTTAGATGCTAAGTTATGCGACAATCGATCTAATAAACAACCAAGCAATAGTAGACCACACCAAACACGCACACAATTTTGACCTGGTTCGGCGAACCTAATCTGGGAGGGAAATAACCGAGTATTATTCAACTAGAGAAGATACAAGAGTTACAATACTCTCATCAAGAACCTATCTATCTCTCAAGCCTTATTAGAAGATACTTTGCTGTTTGCAATGGAACACTCTTAGATGAAGTACTTGCACCATCTCTCAATGGAGGCCATTACATTATTATATAGAGATATAGAGAAACTCTTGGTTGTAGTCTTGATCCTTCACCGTCCGATATACCTTGAAGAGAAAACCACTCGATAGGAGCCGTACGATATTACTTGGAGCACAAACCTGGGCTCAAACAGATCCCAAGAATCGGCCAATATGTTATTGTCGCTGCTTGCGGATGACTGCTAAAAAGAGCAGTCGACTGCACTTGAAGTCGAGCTCCAACTTTACTGGTTACAGTCGACTGCTATATATAGCAGCAATTGTCAACTTCCAGACAGCTAGAAAACATCAACTCCTTCGCCTCCAATCTTCGCTTCGAACCTCTTCTCGCTTCACCCTAGTATCTTCATCGAACTTAGTATGCAAGACATAAATCCACCTTACATATGGCGTGGGGGGGAAATGTGGGAAATTAGATTTAATTGAGAATTTGATGTAACAGCTAGTTATAGTCATCAGTTGCTATTTGAAAGCATTATTGAATGTGGGATATCATCCATATGACATTATTGAATGTCGGTGAATTGACTTAATATTACAATATTACGTAGGCTCATGTACTAGCAGAATGATGACTTCGAAGTCTTTTATTAACATCATCATGTAGTGTGAGATTTTTGCAAATAAAATAGAGTTCTGTGGAGTGCAATACAATATTAGGTAGGCTTCTGGAAGATTTTGTTAGCATTCACGACAGGTAAACTGATGTGACCCTTTCCATTGGTACTGAATTTTGGTGCAGGGAGACTATGTACAAGAGTATTTTCATTTGGTATTTTACAGAAGAGTAACAAATCTTATAAGTACCTACCTAGCTTTTGCAAAGAAGTGCAGACTGTCGGCACACCTAGTAAGTAGTCATTGAAGCCCAGTTAACCCTTTATTTCCTGCTTTAAACCTAACTAACGAACCAAACTCTGCAAACTTGTTACCTTCCCATGCATTTCCCTGACATTTCATTTGGTTTCCTTGGCATCAGCCTTATGTCAGCCCCTATTTCCATGACCACATTACTCTGGGCATTTTATGTGGGTTAAAGCTATCAAACTTCCTTTCACTGGTCTAGTTTGAACCCATTTACTTAACCGCGGCTAAGGAGCTGCTAACTTGTTTTGCCGATAACAGGATATCCATTTGGTCAAATATTGTTTTCATTCATAATTTCGTTTGAATTGTATTGGCAAATCCACTTCTGCCTACCATAAGTTTGAACTTAGATATTCGAGGTGTTCCAAACACCCTTGCAATTCTTGGATTTTTTTCTCTCTTAAAACTAGTAGGAACTGATAATGGTAGATAAATTTTCGACAGTATATATCTTCTTAGTTGCAGATGGTCTCCCCATTTTTCTCAAAATGAATTAAATCTATTTCATCTCTTAAACGCGTCAACATGTGGGCCCAACTCAATTAATAATCCTTTTCGGCCACCTCAACCATTTGTGTAACTTTAGGCTTGGACACCCTTTGTCCACCTGAAATAATACTCATATCAAATTTGGCGTAAATTATGTATATCTGCTAGATCTACAAGTTATTGTGTTGCTAAGTGTTATGAGAGTTATGACATATGACCAAATGAGTTTACTTGATCGTATCACTGGAACGCTCTTGATCAAGCTTCCATTTCATGAAAGGATGGGTGATCCAAGACTGTAATTGGTTTTTTTTGTAAACTAACATGTAATTAATTTAGTAAGCATCTTAAGGCACATGATATCAGGGGTCGAATGGATAATGGACTCTTAGATGATTATCATCCATTTGTCTTGTAATGGAAAAATTATAATGGGATACCAAATTCTATTATAAAATTGAATAGTGTACATCAATGTGTTAACGAGAAGGGCTATGTTTGTAGTAATATTTTATTCAATTACTAAACTTAATGTTGGAGTATAAAAGGGATCCGATCAAGGTTATCCTTATTTTCCACTTAAGGATCATACTTTTGTTAGAGCATTCACAGTCGTGATAGTTAAAAAATGTAGAAATGGATAAATGCATATAGCAATTTATCATTTCGCCGCAGTCGTCGAAAGCTATATTTTACAATTTTAATTTAAAATAATCTAAATCGGAGAACGGACGGTGCTTCACATTGCGTCGGAGAAAAAAAACAATTTAAAAGGTGGGACGGAACTTCGAGTTCCGTCGGAGAAATTTTTTTAAAAAAAAGGGTTAGACGGCATATGAAGTGCCGTCCAACCAAAAATTCCTTTTTTCAGTTGTTTTTTTATATGTTTTTTAATTACTAGTTTAGTTGTTTTTTATTTGTTTTTTAATTAGATTTTTTTTTTGGAGGGAAGTGCCGTCCGACGATTAATTTTTTTTTTTTTTTTGTACGACGGCACTTCGAGTTCCGTCCTTCATATATGCATAATTTTTATATCGATTCTCATATATAGCTGGCTACTGTAGCGATATATGCAAATTATGCATATTTGGCCAACGACTGCAGCGTTATTTTTGATCAAATATGCATATTATGCATATTTACCTAACGACTACAGATGCTCTTAGTTCATTTTTGGGCCCAGTTAAGTTTAAAAGATGTGATTTCTTTAGCCAAAAGATTTCGGCCTGACAAAAATGTATATAGTTGAGTGGATATAGCATATGCCTAGACATATCTTAAATTGTAGTAATAGTTAGTTTATAAATTACTTCCTATTGCACATGTATATCGTTTATAGGGTAAAAGTCATGAAACCCCCCATTGTTTGCGTTGAAAACCAAATGACCCGCAACATGATGTCATCTTCTCTTTTTATAAATTTTCTAATATATGAAATAAGGTTGTAAACGGCGTTAGGTGGTGCCAGTTCGGTCAAGGGGCGCTTAGCGCGGCGCCTAGGCAGTTGAATTTATTTTGCCGATTTAGCTAATTTCAGTCCCTATTCTTCAATCGTAAATATAATTATGCAATCAAATTGCAAATATTTATCATGTTCTTGTGTAATATGTGTAATTAAGGGGTGTTTATGCAAAAAAAAGCTTCCTCGTTCAATTAATGTATAATATGTGCAATTAAAAAAATATTTGTCCAATTGTAATATGTGCAATATGCCAATATGTGTAATATGTGTAACATGTGCTATTTTAATATGTGTAATAGGTGTAATATGTGCAATCCATTACCAATAATACTAAAAAAAAGTAAACAATTTCACTACTATTAAAGATCCATACATAGTATATAACAGATTAATAGATTAATAGTAGTTTTCTTTTTTAATGTTATTTTATAACATTTAAAATTTTAAAAAATTGAAAATGCCTCGGCGTTGGACATCAGGTGGACGCCTGATCGGCGCCACAGATGCCTACTCAACAAGACGGCCGCCTAATCGTCTTTGACCGCCTATGACTAAGGCGGTTTGTTCTCCATCTGAGCGCCTAGGCGTCCGAGGCGGCCGTCATTTAGAACACTGATATGAAATGACCAAAATACCCCTACACAATGTTGTATAGTAAAAAACCACCTCATCACCTTCACTCTCTTTCATTTTTTTTCTTTTGAATATAATGTGGAGGTATTTTGGTCATTTCATATATCAGAAATAGTGATGTAAACTTAACCCTAGGTAGAGAATTTCCAAGAATATTAAAAGATTAAGTTTACCAACATGTAATGCCGATTAAGTTAGATATTAAATTAATAACTGGTTTAATGGATTTTCAAGAATTGAAATAAGTTTAACAAGCCTAATTAAAGATTTACGCTTAAGAATCAACAATTATACTTAATCGTTTTTAGCATGTAAGATATTCAATAATGATTTGTACACTAATTGGCAAATAGAAGCATACACTCAATTTTGTGGAAGACAAATAATTCAGATAATATTCTAGAGATAATAGGCAGTACTATAAACAATGGAGAATGAAAAGAAATTACCAGGATTCAAATCATGTGTGGCAACGGAGAGGTCGCCGACAGGGTGCTGCGGTGGGGGAACCGGCCATCGTTTGTGGGGCGATGGCGGAAGGGGCAGTCGAGGAGGAGGCGGCACTCGGTGGTCGCGGTGGGGTTGTTGGTGATGGAGGACAGGGCTTGTAGTGGCGGTAGGAGGCAGCGGGGTGGTGCAGTCGGTGGTTGCGGTGATGGGTTTGGTGGCATGCGCAAGAGGAGATGAGGAAAGGGTGCGGGATTGAGGTGGGTGCAGTGGCGAGGGTAATAGCGGTGATCGGCTATGGTGGGGGAGGTGATCGGTGCTGGTGGTTGGAGAGGAGCTTGGGGGTGTGCGGAGGTGGATGTTGGGTTGCGATGAAAGCAAAAGGAGGTCGGGGTAGTTGGCGGCTGAAGCAGAGATTGGGATTATATTAGGGTTTTATTAATTTGGGGATTTGGGGATATAGCTTAGAGCTTCTCACAAACCCTAATACTTTCTTAGGATTTCTCACAAATCTTAATGTTCTCTTATGATCTAACACACATAAGAGAATGAAGAGCAACAACTCAACACAATGATTTTAAAATCAATAATAGCATACATTTCAAAACAAAATCTTAATACAAATCTCCAAAATATTTTAATGCAGAAAATAAATGGTGCAAATTGCAAAAGTATTATATATGGCTAAATTATCCAAAAACAAATAAAAATGCTGAAATAAAGATAACTATGCTACTGGAATAACCATCCTGGACGATGCATGCGCTGATAGAAGTGCTCAAATCGTCTCGAACTGATGTCCTCATCATTCTCTCCGGGTGAGAGAGCTCGACTCAGTCGAGTCAAAACTAATGATCATGTCATAGTGCTCCAACAGATCTGGATCCAAGCGCTGGAGATCCTCACGATCAATCCAAGTATCCTCTAAATCCGGCTTGTTCTTCCATCACACCAAATATCTATGAATACCAGAATCTCTAGTAGAGATAATCTGATCATCTAAAATATTATCCAATTTGTCTGTCGGTGGGTATGTAGTGTCAGAAAAATGGAGAAATCTCACAAATAGGTTGCAGGGTAGGCTCATTTATAAGAGAATTTTTAGGGTTAATTTCTGGGTTTTCATAGGGTACTAGATTCTCAATATTGAAAGTCTTACTTATGCCAAAACCTTCGGGAAGGTCAACGACATGCATTATCATTGATTTTATGCAAAATTTTAAATGGGCATGCAACACGTGTGTTCAATTTATTAACAGATCAAGCTGAAAACTGTTTCAGACGAATCTGAACCATCACATCGTCACCAACATTAAGTGTTTTAAATTTTCTTCTAATATCTGCTCTTAACTTGTAGTTAAAGTTTTTTTAATTTAAGGATTTCTAGGATTCCTGATTGGGTAGTTTGGGAGGGACAAGAAAGGCTCTTCCGGATTAGTAATGGTGCTGCAAAGACGCATTCACCAAGGCAGGGGACTAGGGGTTGTGGGGACGCGTACTAGCTGAAATTTGGGGAAACGTGACCTAAATGCACCTAAAAATGATTTTTTTTTTAAATCTGAAATGATTTAAAAAAAGTAACCCTAAAATGATCTTAAATGAATGCAAAATTATGACTAAATGATGCAATGACTATGGTTTTAAAAAACCTTCGCTCTGGTACCAAAGTGATGTAAACTTAATCCTAGGTAGAGAATTTCCAAGAATATTAAAAGATTAAGTTTACCAACATGTAATGCCGATTAAGTTAGAAATTACAACTAATAGTTGGCTTGATGGATTTTCAAAAATTGAAATAAGCTTAACAAGCCCAATTAAAGTTTCACACCTAACAATCAACAATTATACTTAATCGTTCTTAGCATGTAAGATATTCAATAATGGTTCGTACACTGGTTGGTAAATAAAAGCACACACTCAGTTTTGTGGACAACATATAATTCAAATATTATTCTAGAGATAATAGGCAGTATCTTAAACAATGGAGAATGGAAAGAAATTACCGGGGTTCGAAGCACGTGTGGCAATGGAGAGGTCGCCAACAGGGTGTTGTGGCGGGTGAACTTGTCATCGTTTGTGGGGCGGTGGCGCAAGGGGCAGTCGAGGAGGAGGTGGCACTTGGTGGTCGTGGTGGGGTTGTTGGCGATGGAGTTTGGGGCTTGCAGCTCGGGTAGGAGGCAGCGGGGCGGTGCAGTCGGTGGTTGCGGCGATGGATTTGGTGTCGCGTGCATGAGGAGATGAGGAGAGGGTGCGGGATTGAGGTGGGGTGTAGTGGCAAGGGTAATAGCGGTGATCGGCTATGGTGGGGGAGGTGATCGATGCTGGTGGTTGGAGAAGAGCTTGGGGGTGTACGGAGGTGGGTGTTGGGTTGCGATGAAAGCAAAAGGAGGTCTGGGTAGTTGGTGGCTGAAGAAGAGATGAGGATTAGATTAGGATTTTATTAATTTGGGGATTTGGGGATATAGCTTAGAGCATCCACAGTCGTTTGCTATATTTCTCAAATTCTCATTTTATGAGAATAATATGAGAATCGACCTCTGCAGTCGTTTGCGATTTTGTTAAAAAATAGCAAACGAGCTACAGTCGATTCTCATATTTGAGAAGTGGGCTAGCGAATTTGAGAATATAGAAGACGATACATGATGTATCGTCTCAATATATTTAATATTTTTTATTACAATCGGACGAGACAACTTGTCTCGTCCCGTATATATATATATATATTTTTTTTTTAAAAAAAATAGGGTCGGACGATACATGTTGTATCGTCCTTCCCAAAATAAATTTTTTTTCCAATTTTTTCAACTGATCAACGGATCAGATTATTCGAAAAAAAAAAATCATAAAATACCCACGGACGGGACATGTTGTCCCGTCCAGGTATTGGGGGGGGATTTAGTGGGTTTTAAGGTTTAATTAATAGTTTAGTAGGTGTTTAAATAGGATTAGGGTATATTTTAATATTTAATTTATTTAATTAAGATATTTTAATAGTTAATCGGTAATTAATTAAATCTATAAAAAAACCGGACGAAACAAGTTGTCTCGTCCTACTCAACTTTTAGCAAAATATAGCAAACGATCACTGCAGACCTTTCGATCTTATTCCATTTCTATTCGTCCCATTTTGCCAAAAAATAAGAATTGCCATTGTGGATGCTCTTAGAGCTTCTCACAAACCCTAATATTTTTTTAGAATTTTTCACAAACCTTAATATTCTCTTATGATCTCACACACAAAAGAGGAGAATGAAGAGCAACAACTCCATCACACAATAATTTTTTAAATCAATAATAACATACCTTCTCATTATTTTCAAGGCCTATATATAGGCTCAAAACAAAATCTTAATACAAATTTTCAAAATATTTCAATGTAGGAAATGAACGGTGCAAATTGCAAAACTACTATATATGGCTAAATTGCCCCAAAAACAAATAAAAATGCTGAAATAAAGAAAACTAGGCTACTGGAATAGCCATCCTGGACAATGCGCACTGATAAATGCGCCCAAATCATTTTGAACCGATGTCCTCATCAATTAGTGTAGGGGTGAAGTATTATATATTTTTTGTATTTTTAATGTAGTGTTGATACACACCACCAGTTGATGAAATTGTATAGATTAGATTGTAATCATGTTGTAACTATTACGTGCTTTGCACGTAATCTTTGCCTATAAATAAATAAGAGCAGATCAGCTATTGATCTGGTGATTTTGGCAGCTCAATACTTCTTGTCTTCTTGAATCCTTCTTCCTCCAATCCTCCATTACTTTCTTTACTTCAACTCAGTCTTCTTCTTCTTGATTGATTCTTTCTCTAATCCTCCATTAAATCTCCTCACCAACCAGTCTCACCTTTCTTTCACTCAAATGGCTAAAAACAAAGGGAAAAGTGTATCAATGGTATCAGAGCCGATCGATTCTGTGGCTACGGTTGAAGAAGAAGTCCCTCAAGATCCTGTTGATGATGGGATCCTTGGCTTTGCACCAGATCTTGAATGGCAAAGGAGTTATCAATTATTGAACAGAAGAATAACCAGCATGGAGAGTCAGATGAAGGAGGTGACCTCACAAGTCTCTCAAATACCACTGATCTTGACTCAGTTGCAGTTTTTGACGCAGAGGTTGGGGAAGAACCGATCCAATCAAGAATCTTCAGAGATTCTTGAGACTGCTTTCAAGAAGGAAACAGTTGGTCTTGTTACTACAGAACAGTATGTTGAAAAGAGAGTCAACATTCGTAACAAAATTGAAGAAGAAGAGAAGGAGAAGCTGCAAAAATTGCAACAAGAAGAGGAGGAACTTGGGCTACAAAAACGAGAAAAAAGAAGAATGAAGGTTCATTCACATCTGTCATTTACTGATGACATTGAGAATGGAAGTGATGAGAATGATGTTGAAATTAAACCCCAAGAACCCAAAAAGTTCAGCAATGGAAAACTTGGCAAGGACCCAACTGTAGAGACGAGTTTTTTACCTGACAGTGAGAGAGAAGCGGAGGAGCAAGCTGAGCGTGAAAGATTGCGGAAGCAGTGGCTTCGGGAGCAGGAACTTATCCGAAATGAGCTCCTTGAGATTACCTACAGTTACTGGGATGGGGCAGGGCATAGAAGGGTGATCCAGGTTCGGAAAGCCATGGCCAAGAATAGGCCTAGAGCTGCATCAGGAATTGTATGTTGGTTACTTTTCAAAGATGTGGGTTACTCTTCAAAGTTCTTCATTTTTGATCCAGGAGGAAGAAGCTGGTGTCCGAAGCTGAGAAGCTTGTGCTGTTCCTTAGAGTTGGGTCTTGAATTGACCTTCGAGTTCTTGTTCAAGTTCTGGTGAGAATCTTTTTGACGGGAACGTTTTTCCATTAGAGCTTACGGATGATTATTCATCCCTGGATGGTGAAGTAGGGAAGAGATTGAATCATGTGGTTCCGGTTCCTCATGTTCCTAAAATCAATGGAGAAATCCCTTCTGTCGATGAAGCAACATCAGATCATCAAAGACTTCTTGACAGGTTGCGTTTATATGATTTGGTTGAGCTTAAGGTTCAAGGAGATGGTAATTGTTAGTTTCGAGCACTTTCTGATCAATTCTACCGTTCTACTGAACATCACAGCTTTGTGAGACAACAAGTTGTTGATCAGCTTAAATCTCACCGTGAGATCTATGAAGGATATGTTCCCATGGCTTATGATGACTATTTGAAGAAGATGGCTAAGAGTGGGGAATGGGGTGACCATGTTACGTTGCAGGCTGCTGCTGATGAGTCTACTGCTAAGTTTGGGCAGCAACTGTACAAACTTGTTGATGTTCATGAGGTTCAGAATTGGATGCACATACCTTTTGTTGTTCAAGTACTTTCCTCGTTAGACCTTGAGGCAAGGTCTTATTGAAGGGGGAGAAATTGATACACACCAGTTGATGAAATTGTATAGATTAGATTGTAATCATGTTGTAACTATTACGTGCTTTGCACGTAATCTTTGCCTATAAATAAATAAGAGCAGATCAGCTATTGATCTGGTGATTTTGGCAGCTCAATACTTCTTGTCTTCTTGAATCCTTCTTCCTCCAATCCTCCATTACTTTCTTTACTTCAACTCAGTCTTCTTCTTCTTGATTGATTCTTTCTCTAATCCTCCATTAAATCTCCTCACCAACCAGTCTCACCTTTCTTTCACTCAAATGGCTAAAAACAAAGGGAAAAGTGTATCAAGTGTTAAAAATGATAATATTAAATAAACCTCTCATCCCCTTCTCGCTCTTCACCGACCAAACACGCCATCACCACTATATAGTGTAGGGGTATTTGGGTCATTTCATATATCTGAAAATTATAGTGTAGTGGTGAAGATTTTAATTTTGTACATTTTAAATACAGTTTAGGGGTATTTTGGTCATTTCCTATATCAGAAAATTATAAAAAGAGAATCAATTAGGGGGCTTCTTAATTTTCGGAGCAAACATTGGGGGTTTCATGACTTTTACTCTAGTTTATATATGGGGTTTTTCCATAACGACACCTAAAAGAATTGGTATTTCCAAAATAACACATGTAGTTTTCATATTTTCAAAGCAACGATTGTAAGTAAATAGTATATTTTAAAAACAACCAAGCATTACTTGGTTTGTTAAGTTAGAAGAATATTCCTAGAATATTCCTCCAAATAGGTTTTAACCCAAATAGAAACTTCAGAAATGGCCAAAATACCTCTTCTTCCTTTCAAATGCTTATTTTTTCTTCTTTGCACCATATTTACACCTCACCGCTTCCTCCATTACACACTAATCATACTCACCAACTCCATCCAATTTACTATATTATTTAATCTTAGGGTTTTTGGGTTAAGTATGTCCATAGATGTGTTTTCCTTAACAAAAAATTGTTTAGTTTAGTGGAGATGAGATATGCCTAAGCGTTTCTTAAATTGTTATAGTATTTAACTTCCTTACACTTGTTGGGGTTTTCCATAATGGCACCCAAAAAAATTAGTATTTCCAAAATAATACATGTAGTTTTTCAAGGTTTTCAAAAGTGTTAAGCGGTCCAAGAACCAGTTCATGCTTCACTTCTTAAGCGAGCTCTTAGGCAGCGACATCATAATTACGTCTCTCTCTCTCTCTCTCTCTCTCTCTCTCTCTCTCTCTCTCTCTATATATATATATATATATATATAATTTATTTTAATATCTTGGTTGTTGCTGAGTAGGAAGGAGGAGGTGTCTATTAGGAGTGAGGAGGCGTCGGCGAGGAGTGGAAAAGGCGGTAGCAACAAGTAACAAAGTTGGTGAAGATGAGGAATGGGCGCGGTGGTGACGTGGAGTGGGCGAGGTTGCAACCAGGGCTTTGTTGGGCTGTGAGAGAGGGGGAAACCTACTAATACTGTATCATTTTCTTTTTTGAGAAAACCATTATAATCTGGGTACTGATTACGGATTAAACTCATTAGCTACTAAAACTCACCACTTAAAATGTGGCCTGCTTAATTGTACCAGCCTACTCCTAAATAAGTACTATAAAGACTTCGTCAACTTAAGCGCTTGCTTGAGCATTTGAACAAGTTGCTTGTAGTTTTTTATATTTCCAAAAGAGCGTTGTGAAGGTTTTTAGTGTATTCAAAACTAGCACCCAACGTTACCTGGAATGTCAAGTTAGGGGAATATTCCCACTTATTAGGTTTTAGCCCCATCAGCAGCTTTTGAAATGGCCAACATACCCTCTTCTTCCATTGTGGATGCTTATCTTATTCTGTTCACCTTCTTTACACCTCTCCATTTTCTCCATTAAACCCTATCCTAAACTCACTAATTCCATCCAATTTTTGCTATATTCTTTAAGGTTAGGATTTTTGAGAAATGAAAGAAAAGAAAAGAAAATAAACGAGATCAATAATGGAATAAGAAAGAGGAGGAAAGATAGAGTTAGTAAAAAAGGTGAAGGATAAAATGGTCATTTGACTCATTCCTTCGCACTTCCTTGCATAACTTAACCAGCAAGTCACTTCGGGAGCTATTTTGGAATATACTAAATAACTCCAAAGTACTATTTTGCAAATATGAAAACCACTGTCTGGAAATACCCAAAATTTTAGGTGTCATTATGGAAAGCACCCGTTATATGTAGAAGTGTGGTTTACTTATTTTTATGGGTGAAGAGTATAAATTAAGTGCTCATAAGCAATCAGGAATGTGTCATGTAAAGTCTCAATAGTATAATTAAATATTATAAGTTTGATGAAATGTGAAGGAAATGTGCATTATGTGTCTAAGTAGTGCCCAAAATGTGTTTAAAATTTCTCTGAACCACATTTGCTTCAGCATCAAATTGTTGGTACAATGTGACTAAGTAGCAAGTGTGTGCTTCTTTATATATGTGTTTAAAATTTCTCTGAACCACATTTGCTTCAGCATCAAATTGTTGGTACAATGTGACTAAGTAGCAAGTGTGTGCTTCTTTATATATGTGTTTAAAATTTCTCTGAACCACATTTGCTTCAGCATCAAATTTTTGGTACAATGTGACTAAGTAGCAAGTGTGTGCTTCTTTATATATATATATATATGGGTTTTTATATTTTTTTATATTTGGTACGATGGTAGGATCTTGGTGGTGAGGAGCTAGTTCTTCTGAATATAGTTCTTTGTTCAGTTATGAGTAATTTTGTTTGTATTAATTTTAACTAAATATGTCTCATTAATACATTGCCTCACTTCTGCATGCCTTAAAGATATCTCTGCTGGTATTACAAAGAGGAACTTTTACAGTTTAAAATTTTGACAAGATTGTTTTTTTAAAGATTCATGCACATTTTATGGCTTTTTTAACATCTCGAACACACAATTCAGTTGTGCTGTCAGCCTGTCAAACCAAGATCCTGTAGTGTAATTATATTTGTCTAATCTTATTTTGTACACATAAACCTTGTTAGATGCCTATCATTATGTCTTCTTAGCTTTACCATTGCATTCCTAGGATTGTTCCTGGAATTATTTTGGATGTGTTATATGAATGGCATTAGCAACTTTTCAACCATTCCTACTTTTAGAGAATTAATAATCGTCATCAGAACTCCCCTTCATAATACTTGATCTAATCTTAATCTTGGAAGCATTCATTTTGTATTGAAGCTATTCAGCTTCAAAGTTTGAATCTCAAATGGTGCCAGTTCTGTTGTGCATAATGTAGGTTTCAACCATACAAAGTTATGCCCCCCCCCCCCCCTCCCCCCCCCCCCCCCCCCCCCAAAAAAAAAAAAACCCACCCATAGGGCTGCAAACGAGCCGGGTCGAGCCGAGTACCGTGAGGCTCGAGCTTGGCTCGTTAAGCAATCGAGCTCGTTTCGAGCCGAGTACTCGCGAGCTTAGCCTAATAATCACAAAACGTCCAAGCTCTAGCTCGGCTCGTTAAACTGTCGAGCTCGATTTCGAGCTCGTCTCGAGTCGAGCTTTGACCGAGCTCGAGCCGAGTAGCTCGCGAGTAGCTCGGATCGTTTGCAGCCCTACCCACCCCACCAACACCACACAAATCATAAAAAGGTGTCCACTTAATGTTTCATAAAATTTACGTAAATCTTTGAACCCTCATCTCGACTTTAAGGTTTTGGGTGGTGGCACGGGAAGTTCAATAGCACCCACTTGACCATATAATTAGATTGATTTTTTGTTTCCTTGGATACATTCCTAAATCAAATCATACTCATGTCCCACCTAATCTGAAAGTAGGTGTAGGTCGTTGGCTGGTATTAGCGTTCTTGAATCCCTCTAGTCTTTTTCTATAATTTCTATCATTAAATACTTTTGAATTATTACCCAAATGATGGCGGACTTTTGAAATTATCTGGACGTAATGCCTTGGGTCAAAATAAGTACAAGGTATATGATTAGGAATATGTAGGGATGGCACCGGGTCGGGCCGGGACCAACCCATTAAGGTTGGCTTGTGTTTCGGGCGGGCTCGGGTCGGGTTAGGGCATTAACCGGGCTGGGCCGGGCCAGGTTGGGAAGAGAGAAACTCGACCCGGGTCAACCCACGAACCCGTACAGGTTGAACAAGTATTGGGCCGGGCCGGGTCACGGTTTGGCCCGTGAAATTCTTTAGTTAAATTTTTTTTTTAACTCAAAAAAAATTAAACAAAAAAAAATTATGAGTTTAAATTCATGAGTCAAATGGGTGTGAAGTGTGAACAAAAAATTTAATTTCCCACTACCCACTACTCAATTAGACCACCTCACCCTAGTTATTTATAGTCAACTCCACTTCCTCACTTCTTTCATCTCACTAACGTGGGACTAAATACAGTTGTATTTTAAACTTTGAAAACTTGTTGTCCCACGTTGATGAGATGAGAGAAGTGAGAAGGTGGAGTTGACTATAAATAGCTAGGGTGGGGGTTGTCTAATTTAGTAGTGGGTATAGTAATCAATTAATTTTGATGTTCACACTCATTTTTATAAAAATTTGAAATATTTTAAAGTATATTTATATGCATATATACATATATATAAGCAGTATATATATACATATATACATATATTTTGTAGCAAAAAAAGATTTTAAAAAAACAACAAACAAAATTTGTCGACCCGGGTTGGCTGGCGGGTTTGACTTGGTCAACGGGTTCGCTTGTTAGGTTTACAAATTTGTCGATCCGGATCAACCCGCGAGTTCGACCCGAACCCGAACTGCTTAATTGCGGGCCGGGTTAGAGTGGGCGGAAGCACGGGTCAACCCTGTCCGGTTGTCATCACTAGGAATACTGCAGTTCAGAACAAATGCTTTTCTTTTTATAAAACTTAAAGTTAAAACAACTAAGTTCACGGGCTGGAGATTAGCGGACTCGAATCGCTGACATCCGCCGCAGGTAAACCACCGCCTCTCAGGCCTCCCCGGCTTATTCTACCATAGAGGCCAACGATAGACAATAACTCCCCCCCAAACACAGCTTACAACTTTCATCGTATTGTGCTTTCCAAAGAGCAACTCTTTTCAAAATCTTAAAAGGTGCTAAGTTGAAATCCCATTCTAAGGATTCTTGTGGTTCCGGAGAATCCAGCTACAGGAGAATCATGAACAGAGAGCTCTCCCCCTTTTCCGCCCGACTCTTTGATTTTAAGAATGCGGGTTTTAAGAACGAGTAATTGCCCTTAGGGCTGCAAACGAATCGAGCTATTCGCGAGCTATTCGGCTCAAGCTCGGTCAAAGCTCGGTCAAAGCTCGAGCTCGAAAATCAAGCTCGATAGCTTAACGAGCCGAGCTCGAGCTTGGGTTTTTTTTATATTTTAGGCTAAGCTCATGCACTATTCGGCTCGAATTCGGTCAAAGCTCGGCTCGAACCGAGCTTGAGCTCAAAACTGAGCTCAATTCCTTAATGAGCCAATCTCGGCTCGATTGCAGCCCTAATTGCCCTTCTCCTACCCTTACTGCCCAACCGGATGCGATTTTTTGCTTTCTCCTGCCTCTGAGAATTCTTTTGGACCAAAGCATGTTAATTATTTCAGAAAGTGGCTGTATTTGCCCGATACTGTAATGCTTTAATTTTTGTGATCAGCTTCCTTGTGAAATGTTTCTTCACCCTACAACAACAACAAAGCCTTTTCCCCAACTAGTTGGGGTCGGCTATGTTTCTTCACCCTGCAGAATATTATTATAATTGCACAACAACAAAGCCTTTTCCCCAACTAGTTGGGGTCGGCTATGTTTCTTCACCCTGCAGAATATTATTATAATTGCATGTTAATTTTTTTTCTGTGGATTAACAGAACCAGTTTATAATGGTACACCATTAACTTGTCAATTGTTGCAGTGCTTTTGTTATGTGTGTGATGTGCCAGCTCCTTGCTTGCATTGGAAGGGGAGTGTTAGTTCACATTGTCATGCATCTGATCAGCAGTTGATGTGGAGGAACATGAGGTGTCTTGGTACTAAGAAAATAAAACCAGAAAGCTAAATGAAGTCAATGGTACTCTCCTACTTTAAACTCGCTTCTTTAGTATAAATAAGAAGGAATATGCGTTGGGTTCTTAAGTTTTTCTGTGTTGAATCTTGAGGAAACTGCAAACAAAATCATATATATGGGAACAATGCAATCGTATGCTGTATTAGACATTGTAAATCACTTTTTAAATGAAACCAATATAGTTTGTTTATTATTTTATTTTAGTTAATTTTTAATGAAATCTAGACTTCATGTTTATAACTTTATTTTATATTTATTTGATTATTTTATTTTTAATGAACGTCAAGATAGTATGCTTGCATATATATGGGGTGAGTGAGCGTGGGTACGGCCTTGTTCAGAAAAAAACTGCTATTCTAATTTCAAAGAAAAAAACTGCTATTCTAATTTCTAACGAAGGCGAGGTTATTTAACAATAGCATTGTGCTGCATAGTGATTCGGCATGTGCATTGCACATACTTTCTACCCACACATCATGTGCTTTGATATTAGTGACAACGACCCATGCAATTATGACTTCGGCTTTATTTTCAACTGTCAAAGTTATTCATAATAAATAATGTTGAGCATTTCTTACATTTAAACATAAACTATCAAAGAGTTTGCTTTGCGCATGCCACCGATCTTGTGTTCTTTCTCTATCATAGAGTATAAAGGGCCACGTTTTTATAATTTTTTTCTGCTATTACATACTCGCAGGATACAATACTGGACACATCCTGTTGCTGCTTGAGAGAGACCTCAATGCTGCCCATAATATGAATCAAACCATTAATCTCAAAAGTGATGTCCTTTTGTATTTGTGCCTATCTTGCATAAATTTCTGGTTAATAGGAAATTCAGCCTTCTCTTAATTCTGAAAACATTATTTTCGAATCTTCTATGCAGTTAAGCTGTTGTATTAGTGTGTGTATATATGTTCTATACAGTGAGGTGTGCTTTGTATTTAATGAGAATGGCTAATATTATACACCAGCTTTTGTATAATAAAAAGTGGAACACGCAAGTCTAGTATCGTGATCACATCTGTGTTTGTACGTTCTTATTGATTTGATGGAATAAAACAGAGGTGATCGAGACTTACATTACATGATCATGATTGGTTTGCTGCAGAGCTCTTTGAGCATTGGAGGTTCTTGATGTTAATGAAGCTATCAGATATAATCATATATCTGAAGGTTAAGCAATTGTCAAAAGCCTTTTGAGTTTTTAAGGTTTAAGCATTTTTTAGATTTTCGGGGTTCAGGTCTTGTGTGAATTTTGATTACAGGCTCCGATTCTTTTCCTTCTATGAGGATTTCAGGCGTCGATACCAGTGCTCATTGAAAAATGGAAAATGTTATTTGGAAAATGAGCTGATCTAAATGTGTTATCGGTCTGCATTTTATTAGAGCAGGTGAGGTTTTAATCCAATTTTCCTTTTTTAGTGTGGTTGTTAGTGCAAATCTCTTACTCTGAAATTATTTGTAATAATTGATCAACTTCATGTGAACATGTGATTTCTGATACTTATATTGGAAAATATTCATATGCTTTTTTTAGAAAAAAAAACTTTTGTGTGTGTTTGTTTTAAATAGTAGTCAAGGCAAAAAGCCCAAAAGAAAATTTGCAGTTAAAGGATACAAATTTTATGTCCCATGTAGCTAGAAATAGAATTACAACATTAAATAACGGAAGTATAAAAAAAAAAGATATTATGTAACTTTAGCAGTCAATGCCCAAAATAAATAATAATATGCTCAGTTGGGCATAAAAGGGTAAATTTTGCTAAAACCCTACCCATATTTAACCAATTTGCAGATAACTATATTCTTTTTCTTACGGTTCTCTCTTACTATAAGCAAAACTTTTTGTGGTTCACCGATAATTTACTAACTCTGTTAATTTTAGTAGACTCGTAATAGCAGGGTTATGTGCAAAATAAATATTATTCTAGCTTGAAAACTGACATTAGAGAATGTATTAAACAAGCATAAGAGAGGCTCGACAATAAACAACTTAAGTAATTATTAGCAGACCTCAAGCATTAGCTCCAATTAATTTAAAGTCAGTACTGGTACTAGTGTTACCCTGTTAGTGTTACCCTGTGCAAATTGCACTGACTAAAATATTTTTAACAGACTCATAAAATTATATAGAACGTAAACAATACAATGATGATATGCACAGGGCCGGCCCAGGGGTAAGCCCAACAAGCCAGCAGGCTTGGGCAACCCCCTTTTTATGGGGCAACAAAATTTTTTAAGGCCCTATGTATGTATAACATATAAAGGCAACCGAATTGAGCTTTAACAGCCTAAAAAGACAATGGTAATCATGCTTTTATAAAAAAATATTTATTTGCTTCTACTTTTACATTTTGTTGTTATTGTTATAAAAAAATTAATTAGGGGTAACAAAACAAAACATGAGTTTGGCTAGGGCAACCCGGATCTCCGGGCCGGCACTGGATATGCACTGTGTCTTTTTTTTTCAGTTTATCTTATTTAATAACATGTGCTACTCTTGTCTGGAAAACCCAAATAATGATATTTTTATTTACTTCGGTCATATTCTTTGAAACCACTAAGGGGGATTTTATTAGTTCATCTTATTTTATTATCATGTACATGCACAGTAACTTTAGTGCTTAAACAAAATCATAAAAGTCATTAAAGGACGGAGGTGACCATATTCAACACCGACACAACACTAAGACATAGTTAAATCATAGATCCCTAAATTTAGAGATGGTCCTTAACTATTTTGATCACAATATAATTAACAGATGACAAACCTACATATTAACAAATTCAAATTTTCAAATCAACCAACATCATTCTATATTTCTAAAGCAAAGAAAAAAAGTCGAATAATTACCGAAGTTGAGCTTACATTGCAGTAATAGGTGGGAATGTGGCTCTTCTTAGACTCCTCCTTGATGTACTCTGTTATCTCCTTCCCCACAGTGTGCTTCTCAACTGCCTTCCCTCTCAAATCAAGCCTTCCATCTTAAATCATCCCCTTTCAAATAAAACATAATCAACATCAGAAGGTGGGTGGTTGTTTTTATTAATATTTTATTTTATTTTATTTTGTAAATTGATTGCACGTGTTAGTACATGTTCGTTTCTTCTTCTTTTTTTCTCATGTGTTAGCACATGCAAGTCTTATACTTTTCCTCTCATTGCTCTATTTTAATAGATGAAAGACTCTTTATCCTAATAGTATAATATATATAACAGTATAAATAATTTTCAAAAATAATTAATTTTAACAATATTTGATCGGACGGTTATATATATCTTCATAGTTTATCAAGTAAGAATCCAATACAGTAATTATACCATAGATCAATGTTGGGTAAAAAATTTATTGAGATTGCAGTAAAAGAAAACAAATTTAATCAAAATTAAAGTAAAACAGTAAAGCAACTTTAATCAAGATATATGTTTCCTTTTCGGAAACACCCTCAATAAACTTTGGTAAGGTGCTAATGCTAGTCAGAAAAAGTATAAACATATGTATTGTTTTGTGCTTAAAAGACTTACATCAATCCTTTTAATACAATGCGCATGATGAAGCAGGCCCTTTCTGCACGCCTATATAATGAGAACAGATGTTCGCCATAAAACTGGAGCATAGATCAAAACATATAGTATAGGACAAAGTAAATCAGCACTGAGAAACCATTACAGAGGAAATCATCGAACGCAAAAAACGTAACTGCTAAGTAGTAGACTTTTACCTTCTATACTCACATTCGTCAGCCATCCAAAATCCGTCGGCAAGACATCACATGAAAGAAGGTAATTTGAATGACTAAATTGTCAAAATAATGTCAAATAATTATAAAGGTCTTTTGAGCATTTTCACAAACACCTCGTGTGCACCACAAATGAGAAAATAATTATAATCAAGATAATCCCGAACCCAAATTTGAACATTTCCACATCTATAAGCATCTTACTGAACCCTATATTTTGAAGATTGGAGTATAAATTCCTAATCAAATTCAAAATTAAAACTCATCCACTTGAGTTCCATATGCCCCCCACCACACAGCAGTCTCCTACAACTAACATATTTCAGTTCATTCATGCATTTTATCAAACAGGAAGAGCGCATATAGTAAATAGAGATAAGATTGAAGAATTTAACATGGGAAGACGAAGCCGTACATAATAAACCAAAGGATCTTTAGACATTACTCTTAGATTCATCAAATATTTTCATCTCTTTAGAAAGTAATTATACTATATATACAATCCAAAATAAGAGAGGATGTTACAACTTGATCAATACCTTAATCTCATATTCTCAATATTCTAAAAAATAATAAATATATAGTCCAAAATAAGAGAGGATCATACAACTTCCTGAATACCTTAATCTCGGCGAGGATTTGGGGTATGGCGTACGACTGTTGCTTGGATTTGGGTGGACTGGCTAACGACGAACGATTACGGTTGAGTTTTAGGCTAGGGATGACGGCGATGATAGGCGAATAGGGACGAATTGTATTTGGGTGGACTGGTGGACGACGAATGACGGCGGTTTGGATTGTAGTGGATTGCGAACGGCCAACGGTGACGGGTGGGTTTTGGGGGAGGATGGATAGGGGGATTTGGGGAGAGGAAGAGTTTTTTGTGTTTTATATATTTTTTAATTTTGTTATATTGAGTTAAAGGTATGGTCTGCACATGGAAAGATAAGTTTGAACTCCTACTTTTGCTCCTGTTTTTCCATTTCAAAACTAGTAATTTACACGTGCAATGCACGTCTTAATAAATATGGTAAAGAAGAGATAATTGTATTAGCTTAAAATATAATATAATACTCTTGTAGACAAACAATTCGAATATTGATTCCGACAGTAATAGATTCACGCTTTAGTAGGTAAGCATTACCTTCCACTAATTTACCCTTCACTGTCTAGTATATATTTTTCACTTGAACTACGTGGCAACTTTGTATCTATAAACCATATCTAGAAATATGTGATCTTATCTACACTCAATTTTCCTCCCCCATCTTTTTTTGTGTGTTTATGTTTTATGTTTTTGGCGTGTGGAAAGCTCTCAGTTTGTTGAGCACTCCCAGTGGGTAAAATGCATAATTAAGGTTTTAATTAAGTAATTAAATTACTAAACTTAATTAATTAACTAATTATTTAACTAACATTTTAATTAAAATACTAATTAAACTAATTAAGTACTAACTAGTAATTTTCACATGCATCGCACGTCTTAATAAATATATATTTTTTAAAGTAAAAATTTTGGCGTAGTCTACCCCCGAACCTGAGACATATTTTATATTAATTATGTACGGACAATACACGTCTTAATAATTTTTTAAAAAAAAATAAAAACTCTGACGTAATAAGAACTCGAACCTGAAACCTCCTTTATATTAATTATGTACGTGCATCATATGCGTTGATAGATTGACAAATGACACTAAGGTCTTCTCCCATTATAATATTAGAGATTAAGAGGTTAATAAGTTTCGGGAAAAAGATTTTTTTTTTTCTTCTTCGGATGAGAATTTAAAAAATATTTAAATAATCCACGCATAATATGCATATTACTATATCGCCTGCTATCTTTAGCTTTTTACTGTATCGAAAAATAGAAAAAAATGACAGGATGCCTTACGAGTGCAACGTCTACAGTGACGAAATATGCATATAATACATTTTTAGCTAACCACTCTAACTTCTCTATCACGATTGAATCAAATATCACTCTTATTTTTCATTTATATATACAAGAAAGTTCAAGCACAATTAAAAAATCACTCTTTAAACCATAAATCATTATCAAATTTACTTATTTGTTTTCAATAATATTCTAATCGTTTTTGGTCCTCAGTGTCACCTACTTCATACTATTATATATAATACATTCTTTGCATCAGTCCATCCCTCCTCCCTCCCCACAGATTACGATAGTATAATCTAAAAGAGTTTCCAACTTTTTTTTTGAGATGAATCGGATAGAGTCATAAGACTCCAGCCATACGATTAAATAAATAAGTAATAGATTACATGAAGGGTTTTACCAGAAGTAAAACAAGCTAATCCGAGCGAAAGTACTATATACAGCAAACAAAATCGACTCGAAAAATAGATAGAGCAAAATATGAAATAGCAACACATCAGAGTAGCATCCCGCACAAATTAGATCGAAACAGCACCACACTCCCAAAGCGGCGCGAGAGAATAAGCACGCCTGAGAACCTGGGCTGAAGGGAATCGCCGAGAACCAAAGCGATACACAAAGCCCGCATCCAGCGAAGCTCGCTTGCAACAGCGATCCGAAGAGCAGACCGACTGAAACGCGATCCGGAGGGGATCAAATGCCGATGAGACCGCAAAAGAAACACTAAGAACTGAAGCAAAGATGGGTACTCTAAACCCTCCCACAGGAGCAAACAGCAACGAAACTCACCCACAGAGGGGCGATCATGGAACACCCACAGGTGCAACGCGACAGCAAGCAGCAAAAGAACAACCAAACCGGCAAAAAGAAGGGTTCGAGGACCATCCCTCGAAATCCAGAAACGCTCGGGGACAACACCCAGAGCAACCGCCCAAAACAATGGAAGCATATATGAGACACGCATAAACCAGCGCAGTACAGACTGCAGTGCTTGCAGCCAACAGAAACCACTAGAGCATACAGAAAAGGATAAAGAACAGACCAATAGCAATACGCAGCAAATAGTAAATAGACATCGAAGATTATAAAACTAAAATCCACTGAAAAAAGCCGAATTAGAGAGAGAAGAAGGGAGCATTAGAACTCCATTAAAACCAAACTATTCCAAGCTTAGACAGTAGAATAAGTATAGAGAAACACCAGAGCATAGCCGATACAAAAACTACCCCAATAAAAAGACAAAAGTTCCCAGAAGAACAAAAAGAATGAGGAAGCTGGAACAAATCCAGGCAAAACATCGGCTAGGGGAACCAGAGACCAGCACGGAGTCATTCCTGTAAAAACAACAATAGCAAATAAGAGAAATATGTGAGAAAGAATGACAGAGTGAGCAATAGTAAGAAAATAGAAGAAACTATAAAGCTTGAAGATATTTTAGACAATTAAAAGATTGCAAGAGTTTGTCAGACGCCGAAGCGGCGTTTTCTTTGAAAGCTGGGGTAGAAGCCCAGAGATTAAACAGGAAGAAGAACTCATCGATAATAGCTGCAGTCGACTTGCGCTGATGACGAAAAAGCCTACTGTTTCTTTCTTTCCAGGTAATCCAAATGATGGTGTGAATCGCTAAAATCCACGCGCTTCGAAACATACCGTTCGAAGGCATGAGGGACCAAATAGAAGATAAATGGCAAGGAATCACTCTCGAGTTCCATGCTAATGTATTAATCTTCCAAAGGGGGAGAATGAAGGAGCATTGCGTGAACAGATGATTAATGTCTTCAGGGAGAAGGTCGCAAAGAGGGCAAAGTTGCCCCCATGCCAGATTTCTTTTGTTGAGGATCTCTACGGTGAGAAGTTTGTTATTAAAGGCTAACCAAGTATTGATTTTGACTTTAGTAGGCACACAGGATCCCCAAATGTACTGAGAAACAGAAGAACGCGTTCCTCTAGAATTGAGGAAACGATAAAAAGAGTGAACCGAAAAGACTCCCGATGCCGTCCAGCGCCAGGAAATGCCCTCGCGGGGAGACCAAGGGTAGCCATTGAGGAGACTTAAGAGTTTATTGAACTGCTCGATGAGGGAGAAGGGAATATCAGTAATGAAGGAAATCGACCAGTGTCTTACATTATCAATGAGGATAAAGGAATCTGCTACCGTGGCAGAAGGGATCGCAGCCAAACGGAATAGGGAAGGGAAGGCAGAAGACAGTTTAACGTTACCGATCCACAAGTCGGTCCACAGGCACGCTTTGGTCCCATCTGAACACGATCGGTAAATGCTACAATGGAAGGCATTAGAAGCTTTCCAAACACCTTTCCAAAAAGGAGAGGCGTAACGAGAGGTAGATGGAGGGAATTCCCACCAATTGGAAGAGGATCGATAATTTTTGATGCAACGAATCCAAGGGAGGTGATTAAGGTTATGGAGTCTCCATAGCCACTTCCCAAGGAGGGCGATATTATGATCCCTAAGGTCCAGAACTCCGAGCCCTCCCTCCTCTTTGGGAGAACAGATGAGTTTCCAATTGGCAAGATGCGAGCCGGGATTATAGGTAGCGGATCCTGACCAGAGAAAGTTACTCCTGATATGGTCGATCCTTTTGATCACCCAGGAGGGAATGAAAAAGAATGACATCATATATTGGGGCATCGCCGAAAGAACAGAATTGATGAGGATTAATCTACCACCTCGAGAGAGCATTTTTCCGGACCAGGCAGAAAGTCTAGACTCCACTCTGTCAATCAGAGGGATCCAGTCCGCTCTGAGGAGCTTACCCCATCTGAGGGGGATACCAAGGTAAGAGATAGGGAATACGGCGACGGGGCAGTTAAAGAAATTGGAGACTTCTGCCTGACGATTGGGGGAACCGCTCAGCCAAAGCACCGAGGATTTTTGGAAGTTGATAGATAAGCCTGAAGCCAATTCAAAACAATAAAGGAGCAGTTTCAGATTACGAAGGGAGTGAAAGTTAGGCTTGGAGAAGATAATCGTGTCATCAGCGTATTGAAGATTAAGAACTCCCTGAAAGAGTTTCCAATTTTATTTGCATAGATCAGAGCATCCACAATGATTTGCTATATTTGTTAATTTCTCATTTTTTGATAAAGTTGGTGGTGCAGTGATTTGCTATTTTGCAATAAAATAACAAAATAGCTGCAGCCGTTTCTTATTTATGAGAAATCAAATTGCGATTATCAAATTATAAGAGACGAGACAACATATTTTGTCCTAATTTTTTTAAAATTTTTTTAATGGGATGAGACGAGACATGTTGTTTTGTCTGACAATTTTTTATTTTTATTTTTAATTGATCGGACGGTGCAACATGTACTGTCTGGGAAAAAAAATTTCAAAAAAAAGCTGAAACGAGACATGTTGTCCCGTTTCAGTATATTTTTGCTTGGACGGGACAACATGTCCCTTCCAGCAAAAGGGGTGGGTTAATTAGGTGGAAAGTAGGTTTAGGGGTGGGTTAATTAGGTTTTAGGTAATATTATATTATTTAATTTATTTAATTAACCTATTTTAATATATAATAACTAATTAATTAATTCTATAAAAATAAAAACCTACCAGACGAAACATGTCTCGTCTTTCTCAAATTTTGGCAAAATTTTAGCAAACAACTATTGCAAACAAATTTTCTATTTTCTATTACTGTAGCTGTTATTTTGTAAAAAATGAGAAGCACTATTGAATGCTCACAACAAATACACAAATCTCTTTAGTTTTTTATTTTCTTGATCCTCTGAATGTTTTATCTATGCATTTGGCTTTGGAAAAAGGACCTTGTGAAAAACACATTGTAGAAGCCATGTTCTCTAAGGGTCTGTTTGGAAACATTGAAGTTGGGGAATGGAAAAGAATGGAATGAAAATGAATGGAGAGGAATGGAAAGAAAGGGAAAGGAATGAATTAATTTTATAAGTTGTGTGTGTTTGGCAACTGGTGGAATGGAATAGAAATTGGGGGTGGAGCTTCAAATCTTCTTTCCATTCCTTTACGCAGCTTTCCGAGGGGGGTGGAGCTGGAATAGAAATTGGCTGAAATCTTTCTCTAGGGAATAAAATTTAGTTGTTTCCTTTATTTTCTTTTTCAAAACAAACAGACTGTGGAATAGGATAAGATGGGTTTATCCACAGTATTCCATTCCTTTCCCTAGTTTTTTGGGTTCCCAAACGCACCCTAAATAATTCATCTTCAGATCCCTGGCCTCCACAAAATAAATTGACAACTACCGAAACGAGCTAAACTTTTTTGCTTCATTATCAGTCTCTTTCATTGCGCTTCCTCGTCGACGCTCCATAACTTAGACTATTTCAATGGTATTTGAGAATTTTATGAGCATAAATATGCACAAAATTGAGATAAATAACAGCAAAGTCACCGATTTTCTATTTTCTTTGATCCTATCACTCTAATTTCTTAATTTAGGAATAAACAATATTATTGAGGGTAAAGTATATCACAAATTTCATCAAATTATCACTAATATTTCATTCAGACATCTCGTCGAACACCTGACGTGTATACATGTTATACACATATTTTTGAGTTTCTGACAGGTTTCTAACTCCATAAAATTACATTAAAATTCATTCTAAATTGTTCCCCTTAATTTATAACGCTTTCTATTACTCATAATTATAAAAAGTTTTTTTATTTATTATCCATTAATTCTAAAGCCAACACACTAATCATTTTTCAATTTAGTTTCTATCTCTTAAATGTCAAATTTATCAATTCTAATATAAAGAGAATTGTCGTTGTCACTGTTGAGTTCTAATTGCGGAATAACTCACAAATGTGATACAAAACAATAGAATAAAAAACAAGAGAAGAAAGAAAAATCGAAAGCCAACACATATAAACACACGAGATTTTTTCGAGGTTCACCCAATACAATGACTACTTTCTTGTGTTGAGGTACTTCTGCAATTTTCATTATAAATATGAAGAATAAATTTACAAATCTCTCAAAAACTCACCCCAAGGTGTAGGGTTTCTCACTATCTCCCCCCCTCTCTCTGACAGCTAGTAGATCTCTCATTTACTTTTCAAATAATCCTAAAATCGTATGCAATACAATATATTTAGGTTTACACAATATTTAATCTTAGTCACAGATCAATCAGTATTGCACGGTCGACCACAACTTCGGACGGTCGACCGTTCAGGTCCTTCGACTGTACAGGGATCCAACAGAGAGTGTGATGGTCGACTGGTCATTCCTCAAGTATACAGGGGTGCAACAGCGAGTGGGACGGTCAACTGTGCGGTCAACCGCAACTCTGCCTACAACTTGCTGACTGCTCTTGATTAGCTTACTTCTATTTCAACTCTTCTTTTCATCAGTGTTTTTCAAACCATTATCGTGTATTGGATCCACAAACTTCAACAGGCTCATGTTCCATGTATTTTAATGCATGCATTAAAACTCAAATGCACAACTTTTCACGAACGGATTAAAATATTCACATACATTAAACTTTCTTATTTCACAAAATTATGCAATAAACGAAGAATATAATATAGATAAAAATGATTAAAATAATTGCAATGTGTCTTTTACATATTACACCAACCAAACTACAAGATTAATAATATTAATCCAACCAAACTACAAGATTAATTTAACCTGTGTTTGGTTTGAAGTTTTTTTTTTCCTTCTTTTTCTAAAAACCAAAAACGTATTTGGTTAGGGTGTTTTGTGAAAAGAGTTTTCACAAAACTCCAACTTCAGTCATTCTCTTTCTACACGAGCGCAACCTTACATTTTTAGAAAACAGTTTTTAAAAACTCCAACTTGTTTGGTTAGGGTGTTTTTAGAAAACTGTTTTCAGAAAATTGTTTTCAAAACAACAAACCAAACGCATAGAAATTTTTTCCCACTAAGGCCAACGGCCCAAAGTTGTAAATTCAAGAAAAGTCACACCAAGTTCGACTATTTCCATGAACACCACTCATAATGCGAGACACACTCCAAAACAATTATCAAATTAGTTTTTGTTAGGTCCATGATTGTCAAATTACCTCTCTTCCATCTTCTTCCTTTTCACCTACCCTTTAAACCCCAATCCTATTGCTTCCCAAGCAACATCCCCACCCCAATGGCAACCTCACGTTTTACTTTACTGCCATTAATCACCTGCTTCACCCTCATCTCGGCCTTGCGCTACTCCGCTAGGTCATCGTTATGAACTAATACTTCCCTTACCATCATCATAAACACCAACATTGTTGCAAATATGAGCCCCCCTTACATTCTCTCATATCTCCTCCGATCAAAAAATCAACCCCTAATCGCTTAGAACCAACACAACCATTCGCAATTGCCAAATTTACCAAGACATCGTCTGATACAAGTCAGATAATTGATCAAAGCATTGACCATGATAGTTAGAGATGAGCTGAAGAAGAGATCGGGCTGTGAAGAGAGCAGCAGGTGTTGTTGTATCTGATTTTGGGAGTGTATCAGTTGTTTCTGTAATAAATGTAAGTAGAGGGGTCTTTGTGTAAATGGGCAATCGAATCGGTATCTGTTAATCTTGAGCGTTGAATGTAAGTGAGGTTAAGACAGGGTTGTAGGATTAATGTGGGGCCCATTTGTAACTACCTTAACGACAAGTCCATTTACGTCTGAAGCACGTATTTCTTTCTATAAAAGCAGATCGATTAGTTTTACTGATCGATCAAGAAATTAGCTGAACCTTCCTTTTCCTCTCCCAATTCTTGAATTCTTCTTCCTCTCAATTCTCGTTCCTCATTTCTTGACCTAGATTCTCTTGTGATTTTACTGCAATGGCGAAGAACAGATCCAAAGGTGCATCAATGGTATCAGAGCCTATCGATTCTGCGATAGGTTTAGAAGAGGAGATTCCTCAAGATCCTATCGATGAAGGTATTCTTCGCTTTGCGCTAGATCTGGAGTGGCAACGAAGTTATCAATTCTTGAATGATAGAGTAGCTAGTATGGAGAATCAGATGAAGGAAGTGACTTCGCAAGTTTCCCAAGTTCCCTTGATCATAGCACAGTTGCAGCTGTTGACGTAGAAAATAGGAGAATTTCGATCTAATCAAGAAACACCAGAGGTAAATCCACTATCAAAACCCAATGGTAAGCAAAATCCTAACTTCGAATCTGATAGAAGGGAGAGCTTGTTGCACTCTTCTAGGAGTAGAGGGATTCTTGATGAAAGACGCTCATTTGGGGAATTTTTTTTTTTCAAAACCTCCAAAATTAGATGTTTACCCATTTTCTGGTACTGGAGATATCCTCAATTGGATTTTCCAAATTGAGCATTACATTGAAATGTATAGGATCCAAGGAGAAGAAAAGGTGAGAGTAGCATTTTTCTTCTTCAAAGATGATGCGGTGCAATGGTGCCATTGGTTTCTTAAGACCAATGAAGGAATAGTGACTTGGAAGGAGTTTAAGGAAGGTATATGCAATCGATTTGTGTTGGGCATGTATGAAGATGCAGCGAAGTCATTATGTAGAATGGATCAAACTTCATCAGTTTTGGATTATCAAATGAAATTTGAGAAGCTCCAATGCTTGGTTGAAGAAGTGAGTGAACCTTACCTGGTGCAACAATTCGTGAGTGGTCTCAAAGAAGAGCCACAGCATGATGTAGCTATGGCAGAACCGCAGTCACTAGGGGAAGCTTTTAAAGTTGCATTGAGGTTTGAGAAGAAGTTCAATTCCCTTTAGCAATTCTATAAACTCCATATAGATCCAATTTCAGAGGATCTTCACCTGGTTATTACCCCTACACTCAACAATCACAATCAAATGTCCAACCACAACCTACTAATCAACCAAGGAAGCCAGTAAATAATGCAACCTCAAATATCTCAGATAGGCCTATACTGAAGAAACTCTCACCTAATGAGGTTTGGGATAGAAGAAAGAGAGGCCTGTGCTTTCATTGCAATGAGAAATATCTGCCAGGACATTTGTGCAAAACAAAGACATACATGTGCATAGAGGGTGACTGGAATTTATTCTCTTTGCAGGTTAGAAGGAATTAAATCAGCTGATAGTAGAGGATGGAAAATTAGAGTCCATCAAGGATACATATAATCTGCAGCTAGGCACTGTAACTTTGGGTCCAGTAGTAAGCACTGAATGTTTAATCCTCATGGCCCAACTCAGAGGTATAGATATTCATATCCTAGTAGACAGTGGTGCTACTCACAATTACATTGACCCATTCATATTACAAAGAACTCGATTGCCATTTTCCATTAAACAAACTTTTAATGTGAGAGTTGCGGGGGGTAAAGAAGTCGAGGGCAGTGGGCTATGTGCTTATGTGAGAATACATTGTCAAGGCTATGATTTTGTGGATGATTTTTTGGTATTTCCTACTGGAGGACATGATGTAGTTCTGGGAGCCAAATGGATCAAACAAGTGACTGAGGTTACAATGAATTTGGTCGACAAGCAGTTGAAGTTCAATCATAGGGGAATCAGTTGGGTCTTGCAAGGTTTGCATCCAAGCTCACCTAAGCTATTACTAGATAAGGAAGTTAATAAAATTTCTCTCCAAACGCATAGAGGATTTGTTTTGTATCTCATGACATCTCAAGAGGAGCAGAACACTTCACTGGAAGTTGTCTCTCAAGGCTCAGATCTGCATCATGTGCTGGAAGAGTTTCAAGAGATATTTGAAGAACCAAATAAACTTCCACCCACAAGAGTTTATGATCATCATATACCCCTAGAGAAAGGATCTAAACCTGTTTGCATCAGACTCTATAGACATTCCTTCGAACAAAAGAATGCAATTGAAGAAATTGTTGAAGATATGTTGAAGCAAGGTATAATTAGACCCAATACCAGCAGCTATAGTTCACCTGTGGTTCTTGTGAAGAAACATGATGGCTTATGGAGATTTTGCGTGAATTATAGGTCTCTGAACAGGCAGACTATCAAAGATAAGTATCCAATTCCAATCATTGATGATTTTGTAGGATAATGGCTCGATTCTGGTATTTGGTATCTGCAGTGTTCGAAAGTTTCAGAGCTTCAGTCGACTGGATGGAGGAGCAGTCGACTGTCCAGAGAGGAGTTTTCAAAGACTAAAGATACAGCAGCAGCAGTCGACTGATCAGTCGACTGTCCCGAAGAAAGTACCAGTCGACTGGTAATTGGACCAGTCGACTGTCGGCGGGTTTTGGATCCAGAATAGGCCCAATTCGAAAGGCCCAATAGTTTCCCTATAAATACACCCGTTAGGGTTTTGTAAATTGTAACACCTGATTCGGATTTTGCAGCCGTCATCTCTTGTAAAGGCTTTGTTTGCCCATTGGAGAACATAGTAAAGAAACCCCAACCGCCCCTTGTGGATGTAGGCATCGTTTTGCCGAACCACGTAAATCTTGTGTTCTTGTGTTGCTTGTTTTTCTGTGTTTTCTCGCTGTTTCTCTCGTTTGATTGTTGGTTTGATTTGTATTCCGCACAACAAGTGGTATCAGAGCTGTTGGTTCGACCTAGAGGGAGATGGCGGGTGATGCAGATGCAACCAAGGATGTTGTGGGATCAAGTTCATCAAGAACAACGATTCACAACGCAAAATTTGAAGTTGAAAAATTTGATGGGACAAACAATTTCGGGATGTGGCAATGTGAGGTGTTGGATGTTCTTGTTCAACAAGAACAAGATGTTGCTTTGGAGGTAGAAAAACCTAAGGATATGTCCGAAGCAGATTGGAAGAAGTTGAATCGAGTTGCGTGTGGGACTATTCGGCTCTTTATTGAGAAGGCTCAGAAGTATGATTTGATGAGGGATACCATTGCTGCGGTGTTGTGGAAGAAACTCGAAGACAAATACATGAGGAAAAGTTTGGAGAATCGGCTGTATTTGAAGAAGAGACTTTTTCGCTTCACCTATACGGAAGGTATGTCTATGAATGCTCATGTTGAATCATTTAATAAATTGTTGGCTGATTTGTTAAATTTGGATGAGCAAATTAAGGATGAAGATAAAGCCCTAATTCTGTTGAATTCATTACCTGAAAGTTATGATCATTTAGCAACTACTTTATTATATGGAAAAGATACTGTGAAATATGAAGATGTTGCAAATGCTTTGTTGAATAATGAAACTAGGAGAAGGGATAAAATGGTTGATAGAGAAACTTCTGAAGCTTTGATTGTAAGGGGCAGGACTGAGACCAGATCTGAGTCCAAATCTGGGAAAAAGGGAAACAAATCTCGTTCCAAATCGAGAGGAGTTTCGAAGGACAGGAAAATACCGGCCAAAGATGAATGTGCTTTCTGTCATGAAAGGGGGCATTGGAAAAAGGATTGTCCAAAGCTACGAAATAAGGGAAATTCGACTGCAAATGTGACTGTTGATAATTTAGAAAGTGGCGAGGATTTTTCTTTTGCACTTGCTTCTAGTCCCTCACTTTATCAAGAAGTATGGTTTCTTGATACAGCAGCCTCCTATCATATGTCTTGGAAAAAGGAGTGGTTTACTTCTTTGGAGTATATGGATGGTGGTGTAGTTTTGATGGGAAATGATGCACCTTGTAAGAAGGTAGGATTCGGGAAGATTGAATTGCTAATGCACGATGGTCTTATTAGGGAGCTTTCAGATGTATGGTATGTTCCAGATTTGAAGAAGAATTTAATTTCACTTGGTGCTTTGGAGGCCAGTGGATTGAAATTTGCTAGTGAAGGTGGCATTCTGAAGGTGACTAGCGGATCACTCGTGGTGATGAAAGGGCAAAGAAAAAGGAACTTGTTTTTCTTGCAGGGAAAAACATATTTGGGTCAGGCTGCCAGTGTAACTGAAAGGCCTAAACAGGTTGTTCCCGACTCTACTAGGTTGTGGCATATGCGACTCGGGCATGCAGGAGAAAAGGCCTTGCAGGGGCTTGTGAAGCAAGAGTTGCTTAAAGATGCTAAAGGGTGCAAGTTGGAATTTTGTGAACATTGTGTTTTGGGTAAGCAAACTAGGGTGAAATTTGGTACAGCTGTACATCAGACAAAGGGTATCCTCGATTATGTGCACACAGATGTTTGGGGCCCTACTCAGACACCTTCTATGAGTGGTAGACACTGGTTTGTTACTTTTGTTGATGATTACTCCAGACGAGTTTGGGTATATACCATGAAGCACAAAGATGAAGTTTTGACATTGTTCACAAGTTGGAAGAAGAAAGTTGAAAATCAGACTGGTAGGAAGATTGAGGTTCTGAGGTCAGATAATGGAGGGGAATATAAGAATGATCCGTTTCTGAAGTTGTGTGAAGATGAAGGGATCCAGAGGCACTTCACAGTTAGGAAGACTCCACAGCAAAATGGGGTTGCAGAAAGGATGAACAGAACCTTACTTGAGAAGGTGAGATATATGTTAGCACAGTCTGGATTGAAGAAGACATTTTGGGCAGAAGCTGTTATATATGCAAGCCACATTGTCAACCGTTTACCATCAGCAGCACTTGAAGGCAAGACGCCTATTGAGGTATGGAGTGGTAAACCTGCATCTGATTATAGTTTTTTGCATATATTTGGTTGTCCTGCTTATTTTCATGTAACTGAAACTAAACTTGATGCAAGAGCCAAAAAGGCTATATTTGTTGGTTTTAGTACTGGTGTCAAAGGTTACAGGTTGTGGTGTCCAGAACAAAAGAAGTTAGTAATCAGCAGAGATGTGACTTTTGATGAGACCAGCATGATTAGCTCGGGACAGTCGACCGGTGGTATAGGACAGTCGACTGGTGAGCAGCAGAAGAGTAGGACAGTTCTCCAACAGGTGAGTAGCAGAAGCTCGGGACAGTCGACTGGTGTACAGGAGCAGTCGACTGGTGGTCCTGAACAGTAGAAGAGTGGGAGCTCGGGACAGTCGACTGTTGGCAATAACCAGTCGACTGGTAGGAGAGTTCTCCAACAGGTGGAGTTAGAAAAGTTGTCAGTTGAAAATCCTGTTCCTGTCCAAGATGAAGATGATGTGGTTGATACTAAGAATGATGAAGAAGTTCCTATCCAGCAGGTAGAATCAATTGCAGTAAGAAGGCAAAGAAGAGATATCAAACGACCGTCTCGTTTTACAGATACAGTTGCATTTGCTCTTCCCATTGTGGATGATGAAGTTCCCTCCAACTTCAAAGAAGCCACTAGAAGTTCAGAAAATGCAGATTGGAAAGTTGCTATGGATGAAGAGATGAACTCTCTTCATAAGAATAAGACTTGGGATCTAGTGCAACTACCAAAGGGGAAGAAAGCAATTGGTTGCAAGTGGGTGTATACGAAGAAAGAAGGTCCAAAAGGCAGTGTTCGGTTCAAGGCTAGACTAGTTGCAAAGGGGTATGCTCAACAGGAAGGTATTGACTATAATGAAGTGTTCTCTCCAGTTGTGAAGCATCCTTCTATTCGGATTTTGTTAGCATTGGTAGCACAGTTTGATCTTGAATTGACACAGATGGATGTGAAGACTGCATTCTTACATGGAGATCTAGATGAAGAAATTTATATGTTGCAGCCAGATGGGTTTAAGACAGCTGGGAAGGAAAGTTGTGTTTGCAGGTTGAAGAAGTCTCTCTATGGGTTGAAGCAATCTCCAAGGCAGTGGTATTTGAGGTTTGACCAGTTTATGAAAGTGCAGGGATATTCCAGAAGTGAGTTTGATCATTGTGTCTACTTCAGGAAGTTGCAGAATTGTTCTTTTATATATCTGTTATTATATGTGGATGACATGTTGATTGCCTCTAAAAATGCTAAGGAGATTCAAAATTTGAAGAATCAGTTGAGTTCTGAGTTCGAGATGAAGGATCTTGGTAAAGCCAAGAAGATACTTGGGATGGAGATAGCTAGAGACAGAGCAAAGGGCATAGTAAGTTTGACACAGAAGCAATATCTTTTGAAGGTGCTGAAACGGTTTGGTATAGATGAGAAAACTAAACCAGTCAGTACACCCTTAGCTCCTCATTTCAGAATTAGTGCTTCTCAGTCTCCAAGTACAGATGAAGAGAGACAATATATGGCTAATGTACCTTACACTAGTGTGGTTGGCAGTTTGATGTATGCTATGGTTTGTACTCGACCAGACATCTCTCAGGCGGTGAGTATGGTTAGTCGATATATGCATGATCCAGGCAAAGAGCATTGGCAAGCAGCTAAATGGATTTTGAGGTACATAAGTGGCACCACAGATGTGGGTTTGAAATTTGAAAGGGATGACAATATTAGCAGGTTATTGGTTGGATATGTTGATTCTGACTATGCAGGTGATCTAGATAAGAGGCGGTCTACTACAGGCTATTTGTTTACTATGGCTAGAGCACCTATAAGTTGGAGGTCAAATTTGCAGTCCACTGTAGCGTTGTCTACTACTGAGGCTGAATACATGGCGGTTGCTGAGGCCATGAAGGAAGCCATTTGGATTCATGGACTTTTGAAGAGCTTGGGAATTCATCGGGAGAAGGTGGAGGTACACTGTGACAGTCAGAGTGCTATTCATTTAGCGAAGAACCAAGTTCATCATTCGAGGACCAAACATATTGATGTTCGTTATCACTTTGTGCGTGATTTGATAAAGGATGGTGATATTCATTTGGTGAAGATTGGAACAGCTGATAATCCTGCTGATATGTTGACCAAAGTTGTTGGGGCAGCCAAGTTCAAGCATTGCATGAACCTGGCTAATATTTTGCATGTTTGATAATTTGGCATGGGTGATTGGGATAGTGCTTTGCTATTGGTTTGTTTAGTATGTGATATCATACTAAGGTGGAGTTTGTTTTTTTTGTTACATTTGGTGATGAGCAGTTGTTTTGGAGTATTTGTGGAGATTGCTTGGGCTACTTGGAAGATTTCACCAAGGTGGAGATTGTTGGATACTTGGAAGATCTCGCCAAGGTGGAGATTGTAGGATAATGACTCGATTCTGGTATTTGGTATCTGCAGTGTTCGAAAGTTTCAGAGCTTCAGTCGACTGGATGGAGGAGCAGTCGACTGTCCAGAGAGGAGTTTTCAAAGACTAAAGATACAGCAGCAGCAGTCGACTGATCAGTCGACTGTCCCGAAGAAAGTACCAGTCGACTGGTAATTGGACCAGTCGACTGTCGGCGGGTTTTGGATCCAGAATAGGCCCAATTCGAAAGGCCCAATAGTTTCCCTATAAATACACCCGTTAGGGTTTTGTAAATTGTAACACCTGATTCGGATTTTGCAGCCGTCATCTCTTGTAAAGGCTTTGTTTGCCCATTGGAGAACATAGTAAAGAAACCCCAACCGCCCCTTGTAGATGTAGGCATCGTTTTGCCGAACCACGTAAATCTTGTGTTCTTGTGTTGCTTGTTTTTCTGTGTTTTCTCGCTGTTTCTCTCGTTTGATTGTTGGTTTGATTTGTATTCCGCACAACAGATTTGTTAGATGAATTATATGGATCTAAGTTCTTTACAAAGCTGGATATGAGATCTGGTTATCACCAGATAAGAATGCATGCAGATGACATTTCCAAGACTGCATTTAGGACTCATAGTGGCCACTATGAATTTTTAGTCATGCCTTTTGGATTGAGTAATGCACCGTCGACCTTCCAATCTCTTATGAATGATATCTTTAGACAACACTTAAGGAAATTTATTCTTGTGTTTTTGATGATATCTTGATCTTTAGTAGATCCTGGTAAGATCATTTTGCAGCATCTGAGGGAAGCATTTCGAATACTAAGAGATAACCAATTGTTTGTTAAGAGATCCAAATGCACATTTGGTAAGGGAGAGGTAAAGTACTTGGGCCATGTGGTTTCCAACAAAGGCATATCAGTTGATGAAAAGAAACTAGCTGCGGTTAAAGAATGGCCAATTCCTAAGTCTGTTAAAGCATTGAGGGGATTTCTTGGTCTTACTGGGTATTATAGAAAGTTTATTAGGAATTATGGCTCAATTGCTGCCCCATTAATTGAGCTAACAAAGAAAGATGCATTCAATTGGAATGAAGAAGCTGCAGTTGCTTTTGATCAACTTAAAGAAGCCCTTACTTCAGCTCCAGTCCTTCAATTGCCTGATTTTAATGAAACCTTCATAGTAGAGTGTGATGCTTGTAAAGTAGGCATATGAGCAGTACTTTTGCAAAAGAAACATCCCATTGCTCATATCAGCTAGGGAATCAAAGGAAAATACATGCATTGGTCAGCTTATGAGAAGGAGATGCTCGCAATATTGTTGGCTGTTAAGAAGTGGAACCAATACCTATTTGGTAGGAAGTTTATCATCCGTACAGACCATCAGCCACTCAAATACATGTGAGATCAAAGATTGTCAACAGAGGCACAACATTCTTGGTTGATTAAGCTCTATGGTTTCAATTTTGAGGTAGAGTATAAAAAAGGGACTGATAATATACCTGCTGATAGGTTGTCGAGGAGGGAAATGGATTGCTTTTTTATGCAAATGAGTTCTTTGCATTCTGGATGGTGGGATGATATCTTGAAAATGAATGAAATTGATCCTTACTTTAAGGATTTGGCAGCTAAGGTGTTCAATTCAAGTGGTACCAAGTATTCCCTGGTTAGAGGAGTATGGTATAAAGGTACTAAAGTGGTGATTAGTCCAACTTCATTGCTAAGGAAGCTGATGATTTCGGAGCACCATGATACACCTATAGGTGGACATTCTGGTTATGAAAAAACACTGCAGAGACTTCGTAGATCTTTTTGGTGGAAAGGGATGAAGTGGGATGTTCAAACCTATGCGAGGGAATGTTCTACTTGCCAAACTAGTAAGTATATGTGCCAATCACCTGCAGGGTTGTTACAACCTCTTCCTATACCTAACCAAATATGGGAACAAGCAAGCATGGATTTCATCGAAGGTCTCCCTCTCAGTTGTAAGTTCTCAGTAATCCTAGTGGTGGTTGATAGGTTGAGTAAATATGGCCACTTTGTACCAATAAGACACCTTTACACTGCAGCTACTATCATCCAAGTTCTGACTAAGAACATTTTTAAGCTTTATGGGATGCCAATATCCATAGTATGTGATAGAGTAGCTGTGTTCAGAAGCTCTCTCATGAAAGAATCTCTGAGGTTGCAAGGTACCAAGCTACACTTTTCAACCGCATATCACCCACAAACAGATGGCCAAACTGAGGTGGTAAACAGATGTTTGGAAACTTATTTGCGGTATTTTTGTTATTACAAACCCAGTGATTGGAGTAAGTGGCTACCTTGGGCAGAGTATTGGTATAATACCTCTTATCACAGTACTATTAAGGGTACTCCATATGAAGTAGTTTACGGCAGACCACCTCCTACACTAATATCATATATCCCTCACACTGCAAAGAATCCCCATGTCGAAGAAGCATTGTTAGCAAGGGATGTTAACCTCCAATTACTCAAGGACAACCTTAAAAGAGCGCAGGATAGGATGAAGAAGCAGGCAGATGCCCACAGGCTAGATAGAGAATTTCAGATTGAAGATTTAGTGCATGTTAAGCTCCAACAGTACAGGTAGGTTTCAGTTGCTACTAGGGCTGTGCACAAACTATCTCCACTTTATTATGGTCCCTATGCTGTGTTGGAGAGAGTCGGACCTGTGGCGTATAAATTAGACCTGCCTATAGAGTCTAAAATTCATCCCGTATTTCACATTTCTCAAGTAAAAAGCATTTGGGGCCAACTATGGAAGTACAACGCAACATTCCAGTAACTAAATCAACAGCTTTGTGGGAACCAGAAGTAATAAAAGATCGAAGATCAGTAATCAAAGGGAAGAAGTTGATATCTGAAGTGTTGATTAAGTGGCAGCATCAAGATAGCACTCATGCAACTTGGGAACCCTATTGGGAGTTGATTCGCAGGTTTCCTTCATTCGACCTTGAGGCAAAGTCTCAAATTAGGGGGGAAGGAGTTGATATAAGTCAGATAGTTGATCAAAGCATTGACCATGGCAGTTAGAGATGAGCTGAAGAAGAGATCGGGCTGTGAAGAGAGCAGCAGGTGTTGTTGAGAGCAGCAAGTGTTGTTGTATCTGATTTTGGGAGAGTATCAGTTGTTTCTGTAATAAATGTAAGTAGTGAGGTCTTTGTGTAAATGGGCAATCGAATCGGTATCTGTTAATCCTGAGCGTTGAATGTAAGTGAGGTTAAGACAGGGTCGTGATTAATGTGGGGCCCATTTGTAACTGCCTTAACGGCAAGTCCATTTACGTCTGAAGCACGTATTTCTTTCTATAAAAGCAGATCGATCAGTTTTACTGATCGATAAAGAAATTAGCTGAAACTTTCTTTTCCTCTTCCAATCCTTGAATTCTTCTTCCTCTCAATTCCCGTTCCTCATTTCTTGACCTAGATTCTCTTGTGATTTCACTGCAATGGCAAAGAACAGATCCAAAGGTGCATCATTGTCCTCTCCTTCCTTCGTCGTCTCCAAGAAACTCGCCATCGATCTCCTTTGCTCAATTAGTTTACCATCAACATTGGTCTCATCTCCTTTACTCTTCATCTCCAAACAGTGAGGTAGTGTTCTTTTTCTCTTTTTATAAGAGATTTACCTCTTGTAAGAGGTGGTCCACCTCTTACAAAAAGTTTTTTTAGCGTTCTTTTTTTTTACCTCTTATAAGACATTTTACCCAAAATCTCTTATAAGCCTAAAAGATTTCTAGTAGCCTCTTTCAAATTCTTATAAGACTTCTATCATTTAAAAAGTCTATATTACCCCAAAGTCTATATTATAATTGTTACTAATTAAACTAGTTTATATATTAGTCTATAGTAGCCCGGAATATGCTATCCTAGAAAAAGTATAATCATATACGTAGTTGACTGTAATATGCTATCCTAGAAAAAGTGTGAGAATTCATTCTTCACAATCTCGAACAATTATGTTAGGGATGCTGTCGAAACACTGATTTATTTAAAGATATATATATTTACGTCCAGTAAGTACATTACTTGAGTTGTGGCTAGTTGATTTATTCTATTATGATGCCACCATGTTCAAATCCTGCAGCCGACCAGGTTTATTTATTTTTTTATTACAGCTAAGGGAGAATTTATATTAGTCCATTGATCTTAATTTTTTTTTATCCAACTTCTTTGAAACAAATTATTTATATTTATACATACTAATTTTCATACTAATTAAAGTCTATAGTAGCCCGGAATTATAATTGATGATTTACACTGATTTGTGAATTTAACTTGCCATTAAACTAGTTTATATATTAATAATTTGAACTTATCTTTTCTTGTCCTTCATCTCACTATTTTTATATTTTGGAGTAATACAGACTTTGGGGTAATATAGACTCTTGTAAGAGGTGAAAAAGAACAGAAATATCTTATAAGAGGTTCTTATAAGAGGTTATTTTTATATAAAAAGAACACCTCAAAAAGAGATTTTTACAAGAGGTTCTTACTGTAAATCTCTTAACATCTTATAAGGGAAAAAAAAAAGGAGGTTAGGATTAGGGTCAGATGAGATCCAGGGAGATAGAAGTAGGGCTAGTTTGGTCATTTTACCCTTGCCCACTCGAGGAATTATTTTCCAAAATGACCCACCTTTTGAAAATAAATACTAATCTGACCCACTTTCAAAACTATTTACCAAACTGACCTACTCGAAACTATTTATCAAACTGACCTACTCAATGTTTCAAATAGCTGTTTGAAACATTGAGTTCAACATTTGGAGAGATCTCGCGAAGTCGCAAAAGTGTAAAGTCAGACTTGCTGTTTCTAACAACGAGCCTGGTTGGATCAGACTCGTTGTTCGAAACAACAAGTTTGGTTTGAGTTTTTTTTTCTTTCTAAAACAAAATCTCTCTCACTTCTTCACTTCATCTCTCTCCATCATCTCTCCACTCTGACTCCTAACTTGGAAACCCCAAACCCTAGCTCCCAAATTTGACATCTCACACACAAAATTCCTCCAAAATCTCTTCCACTTCATTTCATCCCTCCCAACCTTCTCTCCTCCCATTCTCAAAGCCCGAAACCCATATTTCAAAACCCTCAAATTTCTGATTTTTGTGCTTCAATTGAAGGGTTCAAGACATGCAAACCTGTCATTAGTGTTGGTTGAAGGGTTCACTAACGAGTTCGGCTTGTGTCCGACATGACTTAACCATTTAGTGTTGATTGAAGAGATTCCTTTTTGCATTTTTCGAAATCAGAAATTTGGGGGTTCTGCAAGATGGTCGGGGTTTGAGAGTGGGAAGAGAGAGAGTTGGGAGGGATGAAATGAAGTGGAAGAGATTTTGGAGGAATTTTGTGTATGAGATGTCGAATTTGTAAGCTAGGATTTTGGATTTCGGAGTTAGGAGTGCGAGTGGAGAAAGATGAAGTGAAGAGGTGGTGAGAGAGAGTTGGTTTTAGATAAAAAAAACACCTCAAACCAAACTCGCTGTTTCGAATAACGAGTCTGGTTCAACCAAGCTTACTGTTGAAAACAATGAGTCTAGCTTTACACTTTTGCGACTTCGCGAGATTTCTCCAAGTATTGGAGAAATTCTTACAACTAAATTCGGTGTTTCAAACAACGAGCTTAGTCAAACAACTCGCTGTTTGAAACGAAGAATTGGTTAGTTTGGTAAATAGTTTCGAGAATAAGTCACTTTGATATTTATTTTAAAAAAGTTGGTCATTTGGAAAAAAATTCCCCTCGAGTGACTTCTTTGAAGTGGGGTCCACATTTTGGAAATATCAATTTGTGTCTGGTTATTTGTTGTTCTAGAATTGGCCACTTTGTGAGGGGTCTTCGGGTGAAAAGCCCAAGAAAATGAAGGTGAACAAATGCAAAACTGGAACATTTGACATTTTTGCAGTTTACACCCTAATCCTTCTATCAATTTTAAACATACCAAAAATTCCAACAGAAGTAGCCCCATTTTATCAGATCTGCTTCCTTCCCCGATTCTAGTCTTCCAGCTTCCAGTTCTCCATTCTTCAGATCATGCTAGATCTCAATCGATCCGGCTAGGGTTTCTCCAAATTTGGGGATTCTTTGAAACTAAAAACACAGAGTAGTAAGATCCAATCCAATCGTCCACAATGTTGGAATGGGCGACTCTTCAGCACTTGGATTTGCGGCACGTGGGCCGGAGCCACAAGCCCCTCCAGCCTCACGCCGCCGCCTTCCACCCTACTCAGGCCATCGTCGCCGTCGCTATCGGAAACTACATCATCGGTATCTTCTTCCTTCTTATTTTGAAATCTTGATTTGTACGGTGATGGTAAGGTTGTTAATATTTGGAATTTGGCAGAGCTGGATGCACTGACTGGGAGCAAGATATCGGCAATTGATATTGGTGCTCGAGTTGTGGCTATGGCGTATAGCCTTACTAGTGGACATGCCGTGGTTTCGATTCTCGAGGTTGGTTAGGTTCTCTTTGAATTACAGACGCATAGCATGTTAAAGATATCATAACCTCTTTCTTAGACCAAACAGATTATTTTAGGGCTGTTGAGGAACGAAGTTGGATAGACAAAGTAATTTTATTATTGATCATACCAAATTAGGAAATTATTTTGAACTATCTTTTAATTAGGTGTTTGTTAGGTACATTAAGATAATTTGGGTCTGAGTAAAGTTTGGATGACTCTAGTTCTCCCAGCTTTTCTGGTGAGGTAATTGTAGGTATCTCAATTCCAAGAAGAACCCCAAACAACCCCAAATAGCTCAAAGTCTGGATAACTAATTTTTTGTGAGATAGCTCCGTGAAACATCGGTTATCATAACTTAACTCCATTACTAAACACACCCTCGAAGGATTGGATAGATCATAGGTGGTTAGGATATATGGACTTTCTTCATTGTTGATTGTAAACTGTAAAGGGTTGATTCCTCATTTAAACTACTTACTGATATACAATTCATTCTTTTCAGGCCACTCTTTCTCCATGTTGCTTGTTTAGTTAATGTCCTATTAGTGCTGCCATATGGTGCATTTTTTAGTTAATGTTGCATATGTTAGGCTATCTCAATTGATTAATGCTCGTTATCTCCTTAAGCGTTGTTGCTTCTATGTCAGTGCATTGATTTCTTATTGAATCTTGAACTGTAATCCACATTTATTTTCAATCTTCTGATTTGCAAAGTGAAATACTTTATTCTTGAGTTTGGGTACTTAACAAAACTCACATATTTTATTCTTGGTCTCTGATAGGTAGAGAAAGTATACGGCATTAAGAGTAAGTGTTACATTCCAACAAATATTATCTCTAATAATTGGGAACATGATAGTTGGTCATAACTCTCCCATGGAAGAAGTGCGAGACTGAAATTTTTAATAAGCATTTTATATCCACAATAATGAACCTCATATGAATGACATAAAAAAATAAACTATTTACAATCCTCCATCATATCTGAAAGATAGGAAAATATCCAAAATACATCATAAACTGGCATTGTCAACCATTCATTATAGTTTACAACTCATTAGTCTTGAGATTTCTTACATCTATAAATTTATACTTCATATTCATATTCTCGGCCTAAACTATTACGAAAATAAACTTGAGTTATATAAGAACATACAACACCTACAACTATACTAAATACAATGAGCTAACTCGTCTACAAAATATGTTATCTTCACTACGTTAACAAAAGAAGTACTCCACTAATCTTCAAGCTCCAGAACCTTGCTCGACGGATGTAACCAAACTCTAATATCAAAAGAAAAATATTTCCCACAATGGTTGAGCAAAGGCTCTGCAAGTGGTAAGTTCTATAAATCTATATAGATTATTGCATGACCAAGATTGAATAATAATGCATTAACTCAAGTGCAAGTATATGTATTAATAGCAATATCAATGATTTAGAGGTTTTAAGAATCTTAACAAATCTCAAACTAATTATAAGACACTTGCACAAAACCATATAATCATTAAATATGAATCTAAATGAGGAATCAATGCAAAAGTGAATTAAGCAAGATCATATCCAATGAGTTTCCATGATCCTTGTAGTAGGGGTCTCTGATAGCCTACATACAACGACAGTTAAACTATAAATCCATGGTACTTCCGGCGGCAATCCACAGCCACAACATCACGAGGCATTGTACATGTAAGTATGTAACTCATTCCCATGGGTGGCCCAAGCCTTACATAACATCTGAAAAATATTGTTATAATGAATGCATGACATGAGACTAACCAAATACATGTCAATAGTCAATGTGTGATGGAACAATATTTCAATAATTGTGATTTTCTCAATTGGCACATGCATATCTAATTGACATCTCATATAGAGAGTATCACAAATTAATCAATGATAATGAATATATTGCTACAATACACCATTTGTCTACAATGGCATTTCAATCATGATACACTCATTCCAACAATTATGAAGTATCATGTATTGCATGGATTACTACTTACATAATCAAATCATTTAACAAGAACTACAATATAGAAAGTACTAGACTGTTAATATAACTTCACCACTTGCAATTTTTTGCCAAAATGCGCCTAAGCTAGGTTACTTGTTATGCGAACGAAAATGGGTACGTAATATGCTAGTAGTGCTGAAACGTGGTATGATAGGGGTAGCTTTTTTCGGATCGCTCAGTTGGAACGAAATACATTTAGCTGGAACGCGGAATGCGGAACGTTTTTGTGAACATGCTATATATATATATATATATATATATATATATATATATATATATATATATATATATATATCAAACAACTCCCAAATTTTCTTTCTTCTATTTTGCATTTTCATGATTTGAAGAAAAAGTTTCACAAATTCCATATTATTCTTTAGTTTTCTCTTATGATTAGTTAAAGTTTGTTATTTTGTGTGGATTACAATCCTATCTAGGCTTTTTGAATTCCGGATAGCTCATTTTACTCTTTCAGAATGCGGTTGTATCACATTTCGAAACGAACATTCTGGATTGGAAAACATAGGGGTTTGAGCGAATTGGGAAACATAGCTCCTAAGTGTAGAAAATGTCTTTTTACTCCGCAATAGGATTTCGTAATCACATGTGTAAAACATATGGATAATATTGCCACTTACATATAATACTACATATATTTGTATAATTTTCAATAACTATTGAGTTTAGTTCATTATATTTCTACTAATCCCCTCATCTTACTTCTAGAATATTTTCTAGTATTTTACGATGTTTTACCACATTTTTCTAAAATTTTGAAAGCATTTGAACATTCAAAAAGACTAAATAATTATTATTTTCACAAAATTGTCTCCGAACTGAATTTTCCATTCATCCAGATTTTCCCCTATTTTAGAGGGGGAAAAAGGGAATTGAAGTGGGTTTTGGGTTTAATTTCTCATATCTGGGTTAGAAAGGAGAAGAGGAGAAGAGTACCTGGCGTGTGTGTTTGTAGGGTTTCGGAAAAATATATGTGATTTCATCATCTTCTGATTGCCCCCATTCGTGGCAATGTACCACAATGAAATGAAATAACAAGTAAAATTGAAGAGGTTGCTTAATTTTTTTTACGAATTCCGGTTTAAGATTTATCCCACATTGCCCACACCATTCCTCTAATAATCCTTTATATTATACAAACCAAAATACCATAGTCGAGCAATGATTTACTCACTCTCATGACCCAAAACAAGAAAGAGGATAATGACCCGACCTAACCCGACCCGGTTTTCATGTTGGTTTATAATAATCGGACCAGATCCGACAAGGACCCAACCTCACAGAAAAGAGGATAATGAATCCCAAATTCCATTTGAAAATCCAACTCTTTCCTTATTTGCTTTTCTTCTTTGTGATTGTGTCAATCTTTTATTGTCAATACGATTTTAACCTATCAAAATTAGCGAGAACAACAATAGCTAAATACTTGAAAGATCTCAAATTGGAGAGAATTTGTAAAAATATTAACCTTAATTTTTCTATTGTTGTTCTTTTGTTCTTCCACTTCAATATTTTAATCTCTCTTTATTTCTATTCCTTTTTCTTCTCCTCCCATGCTTCCTTTCCTTCTACGTTCATCCTTATTTCTTTCCTTTTTTCTTTTGGGTAAATATTAGTTAGGTCCCTTGGTTCGCTATGATTTTCTGTGAAGTCCCTTGACTTTTTCAAGTATAGTTTAAACCCTTTAAAGTAAAGATCATGAGGGCATCACTTCGAGACGATTTGAGCGTTTCTATAAGCACAAACATCGTCTAGGATGGCTGTTTCATTAGCTTAGTATTTTATTTCAGTACTCATATTTTATTTTGGCAATTATAGCCATATGTAAATGTTGTATAGACATCGTCTTGGATGACTTTTATTAATGTTGTATATAATTTATCGATTATTAGGATTGAATTTTAATTGGGTTTCTTGCACATCTCATATCTTGAAAATCCATCAAACCACTTAATTGTCTTAATTTCTAACTAAATTTGCGTTACTTGTTGGTAAATTTACTCTTTTAATATTCTTGGAAATTCTCTCATTAGGGTTAAGTATACATCAAAAGATGTTATGTAAAAAATATTTCCTTTCAATACATAATATTTCTAAGATAGTAGTAACCTGTATTTTGTAAAATCCTAAATATATCCTTTTATTAAGAGAAATGAGTCCCCAATGGACCGATGTGTCAATTGTTGATTACGGCATGATCGATTTATAATTTTATCGTATAAGTGTTAAAAAGGGGTTTAAATGAAAATTCACCTTATTCCACCTTCGTCTCCATTCCGACCACATCACCATACTTGATATGATCCGAAATATATCATTCAAAATATATCATCCAAATAAGGTATATTCTTCACTTTTCCTTCTCCTTTCTCTCAACTCACCACCCCCAAATTTTCCACTTCCATCGCGTCCGAAAAACAGAGAAATTTAAAATAGAAATAAAATAAAATAAAATAAAATATAGGGTCAGGGTTTGTCCCCATTTTATGTATACACTGCTGGCAACCCCACTACCTCCATCCATGTTCTACGCGTTCATATCCACCTTTATGTCCATCCGAACCTACAACCGATGTCTCCACCTCCACATTCAAAACCCCGAGTCCAAACTTATAGCCTGCAACCATACTAGAGGGTACCATCGACTTTGCTGCTTTTATTCCTTCTCACCCTCTCGCAGCTCCGCTGGCATCATTGATGGCCTCATCATCAATTCTAACCCTAATTCTCACTCTCAGCACCATTATCCATAGATTTGAATATCCCAAATCTTTCATCTAATATAGTTACGGGTTTTCACTTCCCAGAGGAAGCAAAGAAGGAAGAAGAAACGGAGGGATATGAGCATAGAGATGTGGAAGAGGGGAAAAAGATAATATTAGATAAGTCATTAAGGGTAGTTCGGGTATTAATGAAAAAAAAATGAAAATTGCATCTGTAAAATACATTGTGAATGTAGTGTATAGGTATGAAAATGGTTAATGCTTAGTATTTTAACTTAGAGTGGTTTATTCAGGAGTTGAAAATGTCAAAGGAGCTAACAGAAAATCATGCTTAACTCAGCGACTTACTAGGATATAGAGATGGGGTAACCCTCTCCGATGTGGGCCCTCTCTCCTCTTCTTATGGGTTTCACCTGATGTGAAGGGAGAGGGTGCCACCTAATATTCGTTTGTTTTTTGGGAATATTTTGCAGCCCCACATAATTTTAGGTTATTACAGTAAAAATGTAAAAGTAGCAAGAGAATGTCAAGTGCTATGAAGAAGCGGTATGAGTGCACATCGAAAGAAAAGTAAATTTAGGAAAGACATGTAATTTATTGAGAAATAGGATATAGATCAATTTGTAAGAGTAAGGATCTTATTGAATATTAAATGGTAATTTACACAAAAGCCTTCCACATGTGGAGGCATGGATGCATGGACACTTGTAATCTTTCTGTTTGCATTGCATAAATTAATACTTGACACCCTCTGAATTAATTAACTCTAGGTGCTGCTAGGCTCATGAAGTTTGAAACCTATCCATTAGTTTTCAGGAAGATTTAAATGCAAGTGAGTTACTTTTTTTTTTGAAAACTAATGATGTGTACGGGTTAGTCTGGTTGCTAACATAGACATATGAAGCTCTCGTCCACATACAAAAAAGTAATAATGTACATCAAAATGGATGATCCACTTGGTCCACTTTGATCAATATGTAATGCAAAATCTCTATTGTGTTTTAACGATGTTTTAACCGTGCATTGAGCGATTAGAACTAAAAGCTTTCTCAACAATATAAACAATTATGAGTTTGAGGTTTCCAAAACACTTTTGTCCATGTATATTTTAAAATATTTTACTTACAATAAATGACATGATGGTCCATTGGAGTGGGCCTAGCTCTTGAAGGAAGCAACTATTTAAGTTACATTGTTGAAAAACCATTCATTTTGCAATCACTTGATTCATAGGTAAAACAAAATAAGTAATTTTTTTTTGTAGAGACATTTCATGACATGCAGATCAAAGAGAACAGAGTGGATCGTTCATTGAATAGCTGGGAAGCATGGGTATTCCCCAACGGCTGACGTATTCATAGTCGGGTGTGTGTCGAGGGCCAAAACTCCTTGGGTACTCCTAACTGTGTACCCAAGGAGTACCCAATTCTTTAATATATTTTTACAACTTTTTGACACTATTATGTTTGGGCACAAGTTCCTTATTCTTAGGGCATAAGTAGCTTACTTGTGCTCACCTACAAAAGCATGTGATAAGAAATCAACTATGAAGCACATATATAATATAGGTACCGGTTGCGGATACAATAACACACAAGTACGTGATACATAATTTTACAAAATAGTATGATATGTGTGTGTTGTTGGGTGCGTTAAATATTATATATTTCATATTCTATGTATAAATAGAATATAAATATCTAGTTCAAAATGCATTTCATAATATCATAGAAGTGAATAATAATAAGCATGTTAGGACGGAAAATTATAATAAATACCAAAAGTTTGGGTATACTTCTTCTGCATTTGAGCAACACTATAAACAAGTTTTTCAAGTTACCCTCAATTTAAATTTCAAGATTCAGACGACAAGCTCAACCTGAAAACAAAATTTGCTAATTTTGAGGATTAGGTAAATTGAGAGAAAATTAAAATCTGTATACTAAGTTAGGATTTGGTGTAATTAAGTCAAATTCAAGCTTGATGATACTATTAATGATTTCCTGAGTCACTGACATAATATGTCAACATTATTGGTTTTTGATTTTTTGAATTAAAATTTTAAATTTCTCTTAAAATTTTTTGTATATAACCACAAAGATACTGAAATTTCTTTCCTATTTTATGTTATCTTTTACATAATTATTTTTCTTCAAAGGACAGAAACTGTTTATAAGGGATCTTATCACTCACTATTATGAGTTCAAAAGTGTTTGGGATTGCACACTGTTCTGAAATGTCTATACAGATAACTAATAGGTAAAACAGTTGCAAAAAGTTCGGGGTGAACATCAATGGAAGCTGAGGAAAATGTTAGAGAATTAATAATGAGAAAAATGATGGGGTATAAACTCATTTTCTATAACAAATAGTTACAGTGTTGTGGTTAAGATAGTCACACAAATTCATGCCTCTTCTTTTCTCCAGTAAGTAGTTAAAATCCCCGATTACGCCCGATTAATCCCCGATTAATTGCTAATCGGAGACTAAGTGATTAAATATTTTAGCGATTTATAATATTTCAATAGTTAGCGATTTAATCGGGAATAATCGGCCGATTAGTGGTTAATCGGCTGATTTTAAGTGGCCGATTAACCGATTAAATATCCTATATTTTTCATGCTCGTTTGCATTATTTGGGCTCGGCCCAAATCCAAAATTCATATTCAAAATCAAACCCCTCTGGTCCTCGTGCAAACCCAAATCCGACATATCGCTGCTCTCTTCTTCCTCGTGCAAACCCAAACCCAAACTGATTATCTTCAAACCTAAACCCAAACTGATTCTCTTCTTCCTCGAGCAACCTAAATCCGACCCGCCGTCGCTCTCCCTGTACCGTCGCATACTTAACCCGGCCCGCATCTGTACCTCCTTCTCTTGTTTCTCGCACTGCTCCTCCTCCCCGATTATTTTTATTTGATGGAACCGACCAGCAAACCTGACCTAATCCACATCCAGAATTCAAACTCAGTTCAAACCAAGTGTTTTTTTTTCTTCTTCTATAACTATATGTTCTTATTTGATAATCTTATAATAGTTTTATGTTAGGATTTAGGGTTGCTACATAATGAGGATATATCTTTTTTTAATTATATATATAACGATTTTTCCGATTTAATCCACGATTATTTTCCGATTAACCGATTAATCACTAATCGCTCTTTAGACCGATTAGTTCCAAAAACCGATTTTAACTGCCTATATACCCTTTTAAATATTTCTCTTTCTCTTTCTCTTTCTTTTCTTTTTTTAACATCAGAAAATAAATTCTTAACATTGCTGTACTTGGGCTTTTTTTTCTACTCCACCATTGTTCTTTGTTGTTTTTTACTTCATATGTTTGCCTGTTGGCATACCTTTCCTCAATTATTTATTGGAAATTTTTTCTTAGAGGCCACTTTGATGGTGCAAATATATCTCTTTCATCAGCACATGGAATTTATTTAATAAGTACTCCAGCTAGATCATGTTTTTATTCTTTCTCTAGGTCATTAAAGTTTGCCTATGTTTTCTTTTTCTGCAGGATTGTACAATTCGGTCTTGTGATTTTGACACGGAGCAGACTCTTGTGTTGCACTCACCTGAAAAGAGGTCAGAACGTATCTCTACTGATACTGAAGTACATCTTGCACTAACCCCACTCCATCCAGTTGTTTTCTTTGGCTTCCCTAAGCGGATGAGTGTGACAGGTTCTACTTCTCTTCTCCATTACTCTGTGCCTTCCGACTTTAGTCATGCTTACTGACTTTTCAAAGCTTTGGTTCACTTGTAGTTGTTGGTACGGTAGAGGGTGGGAGGCCGCCCACAAAAATAAAAACAGATTTGAAAAAGCCTGTTGTGAATCTTGCTTGCCATCCTCGTCTCCCTGTCCTGGTACTAATAATTTACTTACTGATTTTCTCGTTGATTTTCTAACCATTACCCCAGATTTAGGTATCCGAGCAGTCTGTTAGGTTGGTAATTTATTCTGTTCCTGATGCAATGCAGTATGTAGCTTATGCGGATGGCATAATTCGTGCTTACAACATTCAGACATATGCCGTCCATTATACGCTACAACGTAAGATACATCCAAATCTATGCTGAGCACTTTAAACTATTTGGTTAGAATTTTAGGGAAGCTTTCCTGTTTTCTATATTGATATTCTTCTATGTCTGTAGTTGATAACACAATAAAGCTGATGGGTGCTGGTGCATTTGCTTTTCATCCAACTTTGGAGTGGGTATTTATTGGTGATAGAAGGGGCACCCTTCTGGCATGGGATGTATCAACTGAGAGGCCAAATATGATTGGAATGTAAGTTACCACATGCCTTGAAGATTTTTCCTTTTTTGTTTCCTTGAAGGGTAAATAATATAAAGAAATGTATATATATAAATTTAAAAGGAATCTCATATACTGTGATTTGACAATGAATGATACTACATTTACATTTTCAAGTTTTTCAAAATTTATTCTGTAGGATGTCTATTATCTATATGAAACAAATTGTATAATTCTTACTAACTCTTGTCGAATATTTTTATTTTTCCTTTTTGTTTCCTTGAAGGGTAAATAATATAATAGAAATGTATATATATAAATTTTAAAAGGAATCTCATATACTGTGATTTGACAACGAACGATACTACATTTACATTTTCAAGTTTTTCAAAAATTTATTCTGTAGGATGTCTATTATCTATATGAAACAAATTGTATAATTCTTACTAACTCTTGTCGAATATTTTTGTTCAGAAATTATCTTACTGACTCGAGTAACCAGTCTACATGTAAGAATGATCAATAATCTGGATCTTAGGTCACATTCCTTATTCTTTGACCAACAAGCGTGATTTCTATTCTGGTCTGCTTGTAATTGCTTATAGTTTTCATGGCAAAGATGAACTTATGTTGATGTGAAATTATGAGTGGCCAATTCTTTGTGTTTTAATATCTTGTTGCATTCTTGCATAGTCTCGTGATTCCCCCCTGATATTTCTGTACTTATTAATTATTTAATGTTTATTATTTTTGGCTAGCTTGCTTGTTTATAGTTGAGGACAGTTCCCTGATAACTCTGATGAGATGATCATTTGATTTGTTGTTATTTGTACATATTCATATGTAGCATACTGATTTAATTTTTGTTCTTACTGTTAAATCAGAACACAGGCTGGGTCTCATCCTATTACCTCTATTTCATGGCTTCCTATGCTGCGGTTGTTGATCACGGTCTCTAAGGATGGCACCCTTCAAGTGTGGAAGACACGTGTTGCAACTAATCCCAATAGACAGCCTATGCAAGCAACCTTTTTTGAGCATGCAGGTTATTTTCTGTCCTTAATTTAAAACCGTCATAATCAATTATTTGAGCAACCTTGAAAATTTTCCTTCTGTATATGCTACCTACCTCTGACAAACTTGCCCAACTCTTTCTTGCATTGTTTTCCTGTCATAATTTGGGCAACGTTGAAAACCATCTTGTAAGATCATTGCTGTGCATATTTCTTTAATCTTCAAAACTCATCTTCATATATCGAGCATAAAAAAGAATAATATTTATCTTATTTTATTTTTCGTGGCACCAAAGTAATATATTAGACACTGAGAATTTTTCGACTTAACGCATTTGTTCTTCAAATTAGACCATGGTTCTAGTTCACTATAAAACTTCTGTCCGTGCAAACCAATATTTCCATTGTAATATGAACGATCTCTATTGGATTTAGATTCTAATAATTTGCTCATCTTCTGTAAGGGACCTAGTGGTCGTATTTTTTTGTTTTTGTAGAAGCACCAAGATTGAATGATCACTTGTTTAAAGAAAAAGTTACTTTAAGTGCTAAAACAGTAAACCTGCTTGTTCAAATAATTTGGTCATCTCAATGCTCTTTTTTATATTCTTTCTTTTTTGACACCCAAGAAGTTACTTTCTTTATAATCCTACAGTAACTATTATGGATTCGTAATCTGACTATCTCACAATCAATTTTGAGATTATATTTATTTGGTGTATTTAATTGAGAATAAATTTTCTATTCTTCCTTCAATCATTTTGCAGCAATTGAAACTATAGACATTCCTCAGATTTTATCACTTCAGGGTGGTGAAGCTGTTTATCCCCTTCCACGTATTAAAAATCTGGTGGTTCACCACAAACTAAATCTAGCAGCTTTGTTGTTTGCAGTTGAGTATGCATCACTATTGAAGTTTTGCTATAATATGTGAGGTATAATATTTTGGCTTGTCTTATAAATTTCTGCATCATTTTGAGACAGGATATGTCAGGTGCAGATGGTTATAAAAATAAGGCAGCATACACAAGGGAAGGAAGGAAACAGCTCTTTGCAGTTCTCCAAAGTGCAAAGGGATCATCTGGTGAGTTTTTTTTCCATTTAATGGGAAAACATTGTTATGCCGCTTGCACTTTTGTAGGAAATATTTTGAAGGCGTTGACAGCAATAACTCACTGGTTTTAACATATATAGATAGGATTATCAACTATGCAATCAGTTTAAAGAATCATAAATAACTGCATTGGCTATTCTTACTGATTATTTCTTGCTTTCTTTTCTTTCTTCTAACTAATGTCAAAACCTTACAAAGATTTATTTATTTTCATGTGTCAAATTTGCTTTATTGGAAAAGAAATTATATTCATTATATTTAAAATTATAAATTACTGAAGTTTAATCATGATTTCTCCTACTCTTTAAGCTTTAAAATGTTCGATGATAGAATAGTATAACTATTATCTTTTGAGTGTTTTTTTTTGTTTTGTTTGAATGTTGTTGCCTTTTGTGTGTTTATTGTTACATTATGTTTGTTTGGACAAAACATCCATCTTGTGTTCTTGGTATGGTGAAAATTGCTATTTCTAATTGCAGTTATTCGTACTTTAATACTTTTTTCACATCAGAATTATCATTTTAGCAATATCCTTTTCATTGTTCCATCCTGTTATTGCCTAGCATTTTCAAGGCAGCATTCAGTTTGATCACATGCATTATTTATGAGGCCATTCACTTAATGAAAAGTGTAATTAGATCTTTTGGCTTTTTTCTTGACAATGATTCCTCGGTGTCAGAGTCTCACAGACATATACATGATACTTCTCCCTATAATTTTTGTGTTTATGCATTCAAATCACAAGTGTCCTTCCATTTCATATCATAAAATTACAAATGTTCAGATTTTTTGCAACTTAGAAGTTTAAAATTTTATTTCTCTTTCATGTTGATTGGACAGATACGCGCGCATGCACTAAAACACCCAATAATAACACACATGTATGGTATATGTCCATGTATGGATTTTGTAGAGTTTCCAACTTGCTTATCCATTGTATGTGATTTTTCCAAAAAGTGAGGGTATGCGTATGTTGAATTTGTAGTATATATAGCAGTCCAAACTTTCACTTTCTAACAATATATGATTATTTAGTGAACACAGCCAAGTTAATTTGCTCCGACTTGCTAAATTAGATGGTAGGCTGTAAAGTGTTATTCATGCTCAGCATTATAAATGCCATTGGAGATATCTAAGGACACAGATTCCTTTTAATATTTAACTCGCTCATCATCTATTCACATATTCCATGCTTAAAAAGTCATTTCCTTTGCTATATGTGCATAATATGTATACTCGTAGTGGGTGCCACAATTGCCCAGTTGCAAACATTTTCTTAGACACGTTTGTTTTTGGATAGTTGGTCAGTAAACCAACCGCTTCTTTCCAGTATGTTATAATGTACTTCATATATATTCTGATACTGCTTATGCAATATCGTTTTTGTCTTGTAGCTTCCGTCTTGAAGGAAAAACTTTCAGCATTAGGTTCTTCAGGAATTTTAGCAGATCATCAACTCCAGACGCAGCTACAAGAGCATCAATTGAAGGGGTACTCTCAGTTTCTCGATATCCTATTTGTTTTAAAATCATATTGAAATTATCAATTTAATCTATCTTTATTCTGTTTAACAGAGGACCTGCTCTATTGTGCAAATGATTAAATCACAGATATGATGAATTTCATAAGATTTTTTCTAAAAAATAATTCTGCCATAACTTCAATCTTTTTATTTCGTTTTATAATATTTATCTGTGAGAGAATCTTTATGCATCTTCTTTGACAATTCTACAAAGTAACCATTTTTGAGGATATACCTGTTCTAGGCTTCTAGCGGTTTCTTTTTTATGGCCCTCTTTTAAATTACTCTTCTTGCATGGTATGCGAAAATATTATCTTGTGGTTGAATCATGCATTTATGATCATCTTCAATTGTGGCATTTCTTCTGATTAATTTTTTAAAATTCTCCACTGATTGTTTAAGTACATGCCCACTTCTGTCTCCTGGCAATAAGTGAAGTCTATATTTCAAAATTTCTTCTAGGTTCTGCAATTTGAGTTATAACGACAACCATTTCTTCTATGTGGCAGGCAGAGTCAGCTTACGATTGCAGATATTGCAAGAAAGGCATTTCTTCACAGTGTATGTTCCTCTTGTGTTTCTTTACCCTAATTTATTGTTCTGACACTAGCATGTAGAGTTTTTTTTAAAAATTTTACAGAAGGTATCCTAAAATATAAAAAATCACAAAGAATCTCTACAAAATGACTTTGGATAGGGGAACTCATTTTGAGGATCAGGAGAAGTTAGCCATTTCAGGGATTTTTGGATTAATAGGATACTATAGCTGCATATCTGCTTAATCAAAGAGGATCACATCCAATCGTATATTCATGACTTTGCACAGATCATTGGTACATCGTTAACGTCTATCCAACCATCGGATGTCAAAGAAATCTTACAATTTAGTGATGTCAATGTTGCAACTAACATCTCCCTAGCATCTTCGTAGATTAATTTACAATCTTCCTTCACCACATTCCTAGCAATCCATTTATAATGGGGGTTTAAGGCGGTTTGGTTAAAACTCTCTGGATTCCTACTTTCGGCATATGAAAAAGGTAACTCATCCTTAATTACTAATGTAGCAATTTTCCAACGAACGGTGTGTAATAATAACTATGACTATCTATGTGACCGGTCCTAGGGTTTATCTTTTGTTGTGTTAGTGTCTTGTGATAATTCGGGTCGGCATTTATCTAAGTGTCTCTTAAGTGTACCCGTTCCCGCACCCAATTTAAACTTGTATGACGTTTTACACTTAATAAAAATCTTAAGTCCTACATTTTTATCGCCTTGAGAAGGGACAAAAGTGTAATATTTGTGTACTTCGGAAGTGGGTCCTATATATTTATGGGATTGAGAAGGGGCTTGTTCCGTGTCTTGTAAATCTATGTCTTCTATTATTACATCATCAATGTGTGGGGAATATCATTAACATCGGAAATACTATCAAAATTTTTGAATGTTTCTTCGCTATCTAATTGTGGAATGAAAGGAGTGCGATGAGATCATGTGGACTCTTGGCTATACCCGCGACCGCATGATCGGTTTGATGCCATCTAATTATGAACTAGTGTATGTATGTCTAAAAAAACAATCTTAAAATGAGAAGAGATAGTTAAAAAAAAACACAAAATTAAGAACTAGTGTATGTTATTAAAAGATTTTTACAAAACAAGTAGAGAGTTCAGAATAACCCAAAGAACAAATTATGAACTAGTGTATGTTAATAAACAAAATCTAAAAAGGAAGAAGAGAGAGTTCAATAAAACAACAATTTATTTATGAGCTAGTGTATGTTAACAAAAAAAATCTAAAAAGAAGATGAGGGAGTTCAATAAAACACAAACAATAAATTATGAACTAGTAAATTATTAACTACTAAGATCTAAAAAGAACAATAGAAGAGAATAATGCTACTATAAAAAATAAAAAAATATAATGATACCGAACGATTGTAGATTGAAGAATGAGAGTAGAGAGAGTTGAGAGCTTGTTCTTGCAAGATTGAGAACACTTGAGTCTTGAGAGAGTTCAGAGAGTTAAAGGAGTTGATGTTGATCACTTATTTCCACAAATTGCAAGAGAAGGGGCTTGTAGTAGAGTGTAAATGATAGAATTTGTGAAGAAGTTTGAATGAAATGAGGTTGTATATATAGATTATGTTTATATTCGAATTTTCCATAATACCCCCCAAAACTAGCTAGTAAATATCCATTGGGGAGGGGGTACTATTGTAATTCAATAAATCAATTTAAAAAAATAAATAAAATAACTTGTCCGAAGGGTCGGCCCGGTCGGGCTGACCTCGGACCAGACCGGATCGGTTCAACCTGGGACATGCCGATTCTTGGTCTGTTCAAGTGGGTTTTGAGGGGATTTTGGCAGCCCGGGTGGGACTGAGGGTGGTGGTTTGGGTCCGGGTTGGTGGCGGGCCGGGCCGGTTCGGGGCCAGCCCAGCCCTCTTACCACCTCTATTTAATCGCCCATTAATTGGTAATTGGACATATAGTGGTTAATTTTATAGCGATTAATGAAATTGAGCAAACCTTAAAAATAATCGAGATAATTGGTTTGTCCGATTGGCCGATTAAATTGGACCAAAAATCCAATTAGTCTTGTTTATTTTTCTCATTGTCTCTTAGACTTTGCTATTTATTTATATGTATATGAAGATGAGTGTGGATTGTTTACTATATATATATATATGTAAATGTATATATGAGAATAAGGTGACTAGTGGTCACCGGTTTCATTAATGAACGGTTAACGAAGCTACAAGAATACATGAGTCTCAAGAGTACATCCCAATACACTCAAAATCCAGCATGAAGTAAAACCTACTACAACAACTAAGATCCATCAATACCAAAAGTTTACTACAAGTTACAACATCACTACTAGGATAAAGAAGTTTGCTCCATCTGAAACTAACAATGGTTGCAGAATCCTCCTTAAAATCCATCATCGAGCCAGGATGGCAGAAGACTACTCTGCAACTGAGCTGAATTGCTTTGTGCCATCTATACGGAGTCTCTTCGTAACTGCTACATGAGAAAGAGAGGGTATATCATTTTTTTATTTTTCACACACATTTGTATCGGCGATCCGAACCGTTCACATTGATCTATACGTCTAAATTAATCTAAATATGTAAAATCAAGTCATTTGAAATTAATTTGCCCATGCATTGAAGTGTTACAAAATTATATGGCTTGGATGGGCAAATAAATTTTAAATGATTTGATTTTAAATATCTAATTCAGACGTGTAGATCAATGTGAACGGTTCGGATCATTGATACGAAGGGCAAAAGACCGGTACACAACATAAGCTTCCTCTTTCTCTATCTCTCTCTATATATACACACACACACAACGATTTTTCTGATTCAATTCCCCCCCCCCCCCCCCCCCCCCCCCCCCCCCCCCCCTTTTTTTTTTTTCGATTAACCGATTAATAATTAATTGCTCCTAGACCAATTAGTCCGAAAACCGATTGTAACTGCTTAGGGAGAGAGTAATCGAGCAACGATTAAGAAAGGAAATGATTGTGTCGGAAAATCAATTTGGTTTTATGCCAGGGAGGTCGACTATGGAAGCTATATATGTATGAGAAGAAAAGAGGTTTTCATATGGTTTTTATTGAATTGAAAAAGAATTATGATAAAGTTTCTAGGGAGAATTTATGGTCGGTCTTAGAAAAGAAACGAGTGTCTAGTAGTTGTATTGATGTTATTAAGGATATGTATGACAATGTAGTAAAGTGTTAAAATGAGTGGGGGGTATCATTCTTGAGTCCTTTTCTATTTGTATGAGTTATAGAAGAATTAACTATGCATACTCATGATAAAATCCCATGGTGCATGTCATTTGCAGATGATATTGTTTTGATTGATGAGTAGAAGGCATAGCTTCAAAATTAGAGAGATGGAAATAAGCATTAAATTTTAAGGAATTTAGAATTAGGACTATAATAGAGTATAAGTATTGTAACTTAGCAATACTAGGAGAAATAATGAGAGTGTAATTTGCATTAAGGACCGAGAATTACTAGGAGTAGCGACTTTCTTTATATAGGATCGATCATTCACCAGGATGGGGATATGAAGGAGGATGTTATTCATAGAATTAAAGCGGGCTGGTTAAAATGGCAAAATGCATCAGCAATACTTTGCAATACTTTGCAGTCGGAGGATCCTTTGAAATTGAAGATAAAATTTTGGAAAAAGGCTTCTTTGTTGTTTTATTATAAATTGCATGCTTATAATTTTATATTTTTGTTGAAATTACAGCTTTGGTTTTTTTGTTCTTGAATATGTTTACTAATCTGGAGTGTCTAAGCCATTCCGTGCAAGTGCCTGCATGTGCTCGTGCACTCGTGCGCGTGCATACATGCACACACATCTTATTACCTTAAGATGGTTAGTGCATGTTGAACTTCTGAAGGTAGGACTACTTGGACATAGCTTGTTCAATATGAGCTCTCAGTATGCCATGGGTGTGGGGATTTTTCAAACCAAGAATAACAAGGCAGCTCATGTGATAAGTGCCGGTTGTTAAAAAAAGAAAAGAATCTTTTTGAATTTAGGCGAGCGCTACTTCTTGTTGAGTGTACTATTATTCTATATTGTACGCTATAAAATGTATAGCTGGCTTAGCAGCTATTGTTCTACCTCATCTGTCTTCTTGCCTTTCTTTATTTAATTCTATTTCTAAATTCTACTGTTATTTTATGTTTTGTGGACTTCCTTTGTCCCATAATTTTAATCTCTCCATGCAGCATTTCATGGAAGGGCATGCCAAAAGTGGTCCAATAACTCGCTTGCCTCTTATTACAATCTCAGATGCTAACCACCTACTGAGAGATGTTCCTGTTTGTCAGGTATAAGTATCCAGTATCAAGCTACTACTACTCAAACATTGTGATATGCAGTTCATTTTGGCTGATTTCTGCTTTATTCATCAGCCTTTCCATTTGGAGCTGAATTTCTTTAACAAAGAGAACCGCGTGCTTCATTATCCTGTCAGAGCATTTTATCTTGATGGTTTCAACTTAATGGCTTATAATCTCACTTCTGGAGCAGATAATTTATATAAAAAACTCTATTCTCCGGTAATAACAAAAATACTTTTCATGTCCGTATTAATTTATGGGTATATATGCAGGTGATCAGTACCTGCATCTCCTTCACTTTTTTAAGCTCATTCATTATTTTCTTCAGGTCCCTGGAAATGTTGAATGTCTTCCAAAAAACATTATTTACAGTTCAAAGCAACACTTGTTCTTAGTTGTCTTTGAACTTAGTGGTGCCACTGGTGTTGTTCATGAAGTTGTTCTTTATTGGGAACAAACAGATATGCAGGCCGTTAATAGCAAAGGAAGTTCTGTAAAAGGTTTGCACAATTTCTTGATTTCATTCAACATATTTCTCTTTGCCAATTAGCTTAATACGTCTGACTTTAATGATTCTGTTGTCTAGGTCGTGATGCAGCAATTATGGGCCCTAATGAAAATCAGTATGCTATACTCGATGAAGATAAAACTGGCCTCACTTTGTACTTTCTACCAGGAGCGGCCTCAAGTGAAGCGACTGAAAGTAAAGGAGAGCTTGATGCTAATTCATTTTCTGATGCTAAAGTTGCACCAAATCGAGATCCTACGCAGTTTCTGTTTGAAAGTGACATTGATCGTATATTCTCTTCTCCATTGGGTAATTATACAGAATCAAGTGTATTGGAAACTAATTGTTAGAGCATCCATAGTCGCATTTCTCAAATATGAGAATATGGCAAAATAGCATATAGCAAAAATCGCAATTTGCTGCCGTCGTGATTTGCTATAATTTGAGAAAGACGGTACATGTTTTTTTTAATTTATTTTTTTGTTTTTGTTATAGATAATTAATTAATGATTAGATATTAAAATAGGTTAATTAAATAAATTAAATAATAAAATATATCCCAACCTACTTTATTATACACTAACTTAAGAATTAACACTAACCTAAATCAATTCTTTGGGATGGACGGGACATGTCCCGTCCAAGCCAAAAAAGCTTCAAACGGGACACGTAACATGTCCCGTTTGATGAATTTTTGATTTTTTTTTTGTTCAGACGGTACATGTTGTACCGTCTAATCATTAAAAAAAAGGGTCAGACGAAACAATGATCCCATTAAAAAATTAAGAAAAAATAGGGACAGAACAACATGTTCCGTCCCCTATAATTTGAGAATCGCCAGTTCGTTTCTCAAATATGAGAAGCGTAGCGATTTTGCGAAAATATGGCAAAATAGCAAACGACTGTAGGCCATCGTTTCTCAAAATATGAGAAAATGGCAAATATAGCAAACGACTGTGGATGCTCTTATGTAGTATTTTTTCTTTAATGCAAAAGTTACTCATGTTATGACATGTTATTGTAGAGTCAAGCATCCTTTATACTATTTCGGGAAAGCATATTGCTTTAGTCAAGCTGCTTCAAGGATACCGCCTTTCAACTGATGATGGACAATACATTACAACAAAAACTGATGGAAAGAAGTTTATCAAGTTGAAACTAAATGAGGCTGTTCTCCAGGTATGTTGCTAAGTTGGGGAGAAAACTCTTCTACATTATAACTTTTCAATTTGTCTATCACAGTCTCTGTGGACTCTTGCATTATTTGGTACTATTTATGTGAGCTTTGCTTTGATTTTGAGGGAGTGTTTAGCAGCCTGCAACACTGGTAACTCAAGTAACAAATAATGGAAGTTGCATATGTTTTATTTGATGCGTCTGGCTAGGTACTTGCAAAGACATTTGCAGATAGTGTTTTGTTTGCAAGGTCCTACTATGCATCCCAAGAGCAGAAGTTTGATTGCAGTTGCTCCTTCTCTCTCATCCTTTTCCCTTTGCCTGTGTTGCCGTTTCCTTTGCCTCTTACACCCCAACTCTTCTACATGCTTCTTCCTTCCACCCTTATCCTTCTCCTATTGCCTCTTCTTCCTGCTGTTCTCTTCACGCTACCTCCTTCAACCCACTCTATTTTGCAAGTGCAGTTGCAACTTTAACTAAATGTCTGCCTTTGGAATTTCAGCAACTGCTACAAGCAACCCAACTTGTAAGCGACTGCGGTTGTGTTGTAAGAAGCCAAAACAGTCTCTTTGAAATAGGTCCAGGGAGGTTTTTTGGGTTTGTCACAATGTAGTTCATCATTACTTCTTTTGTTGGAAACGTAAGCAAATTGGTTTCCTTGTTGTCAGACTACCTCTTTATTCAAGTTTAAGACTAATGGTAGTGGACCAACAATGTATATAAAGCGATGTTAGCTCTTAAATTCCCTCAGGTGAGCATTTGTGTCACAAGGAGAGACTCCAGTGAACTAGAATGTTTTTATCAAATTTTCATCTTGATGAGCTCATAACATATATATGATCCACATTAAACTAGGAGATAACAATGCAGTATGCATTAAAGTCAAAGTGTGAATGTTCGCTTTCTATAGGTGTACAACTTTCATGGATTCACATTCTATCAGCTACTTTGGGTTAACCCAATGATTTGTGACTTTTGGCAATATTGATACTTTTTTGCACGACTAGATCAGCTCGTGTTTTACTGTGAACATTTAACTACATTTTAAGAAAAAAATATTTTGTGCTCATTAATGAGCGTAAAATTTCAGCCAGTTCAGATCTCGTATTTTAGTTGATTTAAACATAATGCACAAGAGGATGTGGATCTTGATGGGGCTGAATGGAGTAATAAGATTCATGTTACTCAATTTGGCATAATGCTTCAGGAATGTTATTAAATATTGCTGTCTTAAAAGAATGCTGATATTATTTGGGTTTTCTTTGCAGGTTCACTGGCAAGAGACATTAAGGGGTCATGTTGCTGGAATACTAACTACACACAGGGTCCTGATTGTTTCTGCAGATCTCGACATACTGGCGGGCAGCACAACCAAGTCTGACAAAGGACTGCCATCAATATCCTTTGATCCTAAAATTGAATGTAGTCACAAGATTACTTTATTTTCTTTGTCAGCGAACAATTTGTTATAACACTTAACTCCTATGCACTATAGATCCCTATTGTGGGTTGGACCTGCACTTCTCTTTTCAACTGCTACTGCAGTTAGCATTCTTGGGTGGGATAGTAGAGTTTGGACAATTCTTTCTATTAGCATGCCATGCTCTGGTAAGCTCCCTTCTGAATCTTTCTGTTAGGTTGGATTTTTGTTTTTCCTTTTTACCTCTAGCTATTGGCCATAGATCAGTTAAAAAAGGAATTTCCCTGTCCTTTTAGATTATTGGAATTGCTATTAGATCTCATTTAAGTTTTTTCTTTGATATGCAGTGTTGATTGGTGCCCTGAATGATCGCCTATTGTTTGTTAACCCTTCCGAGATAAACCCTAGACAGAAAAAAGGAGTTGAAATTAAAAGCTGTCTAGTAGGGCTCCTCGAGCCTCTCCTCATTGGATTTGCAACCATGCAACAACACTTTGAGCAGAAGATTGATCTTTCAGAGGTCTTGTACCAAATAACATCAAGGTTTTATTTCTTCTCATCTTTATCCGATTATGTAGACAGTTTAAGAAATAAACATGGTCTGTATCATGTATATAATATGTGTGCGTGCGCGTGCGCTCCACATAGGCCATAGCTGTACATTTGAATGCCTTCCTGTCTTTCGTTCACTACTTGAATCTGTTATAAGTTTGCTTCTCCTGAGTTGGTTCTTCATTTTTCCGATTGAAGGTTTGATAGCTTGCGCATTACTCCAAGGTCTTTGGACATTTTGTCCAAAGGGTCCCCTATATGTGGGGACCTTGCTGTAGCATTGTCCCAAGCATGTCCTCAATTTACCCAGGTAAGGATTTTCTTATTAGTTTTCTTTGTCATTCAACCTGGTTTATATTTAATTCTGGATTTTTTTTTTTAGGTATTGCGCTGTCTATATGCAATCAAAGCTCTCCGATTTTCTACTGCATTATCAGTTTTGAAGGATGAGTTCTTGCGCTCGAGAGATTATCCTCAGTGCCCTCCTACATCTCATTTGTTCCACCGATTTCGGCAATTGGGATATGCATGTATTAAGTATGTTGATCTCTTGATACCTTTTTTTTTGAGTATTAATTTATCTTTTGATATATACCTCCATGTACGGTGACTTCTTTCTATTTCACTCTGAATTTCGCACCTTTTTCATCTTTTGCATTTTAACGCATTTAATCCCCTGGTCTTATCCTCAGCAAATTTGTGGAAGTTTGTTGCAAATTTGTGCAAATTTTGTTCAACTTCTTTTAAAATGCTAAAGTAATAGTATGTGGAAGTATGTTGCATGGATAGGGACATTGTGACACGGCTATGCAACATGGACACACCAATTCTCAAAATTGTAGGATATTGTGACACGGCTATGCATACTTATATAATATCGAACATTTAATTATAATTCTTAAACTGTAAGATATTGTACACAACTATATAGACACGTATAGTACTGAACGGTTACCTACTATTGTAACACGTTGACCATCTTTGTTTTGCTCACTGTTGCCCAGTATATTATTGAAGTATTTGATATGCTTCACTGCACGGGAATTTATTATGTATGTGGTGCAATACTGTAGCACTCAAACTTTAAGACAAATGTGTGTTTTTTTTCAATTGTTTGAAAGTAGGGTTGGCAACGGGCCGGGATTGGGTTGGACCCATGTAGGCCCGGGCCCGAAGTTTAAAACATGGGCCGAAGCCCGACCCGAATTTTCTCCGGACCTAAAAAATTGGGCCCGGGCCTGAATTAGGCCCGAAATGCCTAGGCCCAAACTACTTATGCATGTTTTATTATATTACTTTTCAATAAAACAAAACTATATCGAGAATTATATATGATAAATAAATAATAATAATAGGAATACGACAAATTTGTCTAAATCATATCTAATTGTTTATTTTTATTTGAACTCTATATATGAGGCATAATTTCTCTCTTTATAAACTTCAATACTCATTTCAACTTACACACAAGAATATTCTCTTAAAAAAATTCATAAATCAATATACATGATATATGCATAAATATACACATGCACATACATAAATTTGATTCGGGCCCATCGGGCCTAAGTACTTGAGCCGACCCTGGCCCGAATTTTCCTCGGGCCTAACAACTTGAGCCAGAGCCCAGCCCGAAATAAAAACTATTAGCCCAAGCCCGCTAATAACCGGGGCGGACCTAGGCGGGCCCGGATTCGGGCCAATTGCCACCCTCATTTGAAAGACCTATTTGAAGCAGTTATATATAGTATGCAAGTTCAACTCATTAATTAGTTTACACAGAATTGTTGCCGGAGCATTAGTAATGTCTCTTTAGAAATTGTTACATAGATGTTAATGCTTATAGATGAATAGTTAAATCTCTGTGTGCGTGTGCGTGTGTGTGTGGAATAAGACTGTAGCCAAACTCACCCATATTTTACTCCGAATATATATCAATTGGGGATATTTTGGTGCAAGCATGGTTTGAACTCCCGACCTCTTGCTCATTAGCGAAGAGGCTTGCCACTGGACCATAGTGAGACTTGTAAATATTAATTATACATTACATCTATTCATGTTCCTCTACTCAAAGTCGTTTGATTTCCTATATGTATCCTTTTATGGTTTCAAGGTTATTGTTTTATTTATTTTATTTTTATTTTTACAAAGCATCCTTTTAGACTTATTGTATGTGACAAGTAAACCATGTAATTGTTGCAGATATGGTCAGTTTGATAGTGCCAAAGAGACATTCGAGGTAATTTCAGATTATGAAAGCATGCTTGATTTGTTCATATGCCACTTAAACCCTAGCGCAATGCGACGCCTTGCTGAGAAGCTAGAAGAAGCTGCAACTGATTCAGAACTTCGGCGATACTGCGAACGGATCTTAAGAATTCGTTCCACTGGATGGACCCAAGGCATTTTCGCCAATTTCGCTGCTGAGAGTATGGTTCCTAAAGGCTCCGAATGGGGCGGTGGAAACTGGGAGATCAAAACACCTATCAATATGAAGGATATACCTCAATGGGAACTAGCGGGCGAAGTTATGCCCTACATGAAGACCAGTGATGGTGCTATCCCAGCCATCATAGCCGATCATATTGGTGTTTTCTTAGGTGCAATAAGAGGAAGAGGCAATGTAGTTGAAGTGAGTGAAAAGAGTTTAGTTAAAGCATTTACTGCAACAAGTGATGAAACAAAAGGTTCATCAATTCCTGGTAGTTCGATTTCCCATCAGAAAACTAAGGCAAGTGTCAGTGGTGATGCGAAAGGGGATTCCATAATGGATACTTTAACGCGACAGCTGGCCCTTCCTGCTAATCCGACTGACGAGCAGGCAAAAGCAGAAGCAGAGTTTAAGAAGTCTTTGTATGGAGTTGTTGATGGCAGCAGCAGTGATGAAGATGAATCATCTTCAAAATCTAAAAAGATACGCATCCGGATCCGTGACAAGCCGATCGCTGGCCCTACTGTTGATGTCGACAAAATAAAAGAGGCCACGAAGCAGTTTAGACTTAGTGAAAGTTTGGGCCCTTCCAGGACCAAATCATTATCAGGAACTCAAGATCTTTCCATGATTTTAGCCCAACCGATCCCCACTGCTGCTGCTGCTACTGCTATAACTGCACCACCATCTACAACCGACTTATTTGGATTTGAATCTTTAGTTCAAAAGCCAGCACAGCCTGCTCCATTGGTTTCGGGGGCTGGTGTTTCAGCTGGCCCAATTCCTGAAGATTTTTTCCAGAATACAATTTCTTCACTCCAGGTTGCAGCGTCTTTGCCTGCTGCCCCTTCTTACTTAGCGAGAGTATCCCAGCAAGGTTCTTCTCCAGGCATGGATGTAAACAGACCTGCTCCTACTCAGAATATGATGACAAGTGTAGGATTTCCTGATGGCGGGGTTCCTCCTCAATTTCCACAGCAATCAGGTACTCCGATTGAGGCAGTAGGTTTACCTGATGGCGGGGTCCCCCCACAATACCAGGCTCAAGTTCCTCAGATCCCTCAGGCTCAAGCTTCTCAGGTTCCCACCTCTTCGCAGCCGATTGATCTCAGTTCTCTCGAAGGTCCAGGGTCGAGCTCCACTACACAACCACCTCAATCAGCTCCTACTGCTGTTCGTCCTGGGCAGGTTCCACTCCATTTAAAAATATGCACTGGGTGGGTAAGGTGGGCTTTAAGAGATTTAGAACTTGCTCATCGGGTTCCGGCAGATTTTGGGTTTGGCCCGGGGTTAAACTTCAGGCTGGGTTTAATTGTGCTAAGAGTCGGTTTATACAAGAATTCTAGAAACTTGTTTATTCACTCTCTCCAAGCTATATAAATAAATACGAGTAATTCATTAGGAATATGGTATTCTTTTAAAAAAGACTATATTTCTCTATCTTAAACATATATGATACTGAGCCATTTACTATAAACTGTATATATATTTTTTTGAACAAGGCCGTAGCCACACGCACACTGCGCGCGCACACACACTCTTAACCATAATCCCATAATAATTAACAAATGGATGATGCAAGAGGGGATTGAACCCCCGACCTCTTGCTCACTAGGTAAGAGGCTTACAAGTAGACCACAGTTAGACCACACTGGCACTTGGCACTTTTATAAATTGTTTAATTATGCTATCATAATTCGGGTCTCGGGTGGGCGGTTTGTTATGTCAGGTTTGAAGATTCTATGTTTTAAGGTGGGCAGGTTTTGGGAAGATAGTAACCAAACACAATTATTTTGGGTTTGGTTACAAATCTATAATAAAACCCTCTTTTCTCGGCCTTGATAGTCGGCTTTGGGTCCAGCCTGGTCGGTTGCACAGCCCCAGCTCTACCTTAATAGGTTGCTGTGACAAATAAGTTGAATTATCTGGGTTCTTATGTTGCTTCTTTCTATTTTATGTAGGTACCTAGAGGTGCTCCAGCTTCGATCTGCTTCAAGACTGGGCTTGCTCATCTCGAGCAGAACCAACTTCCCGATGCGCTATCTTGTCTAGATGAAGGTTTCTTAGCTCTCGCAAAGGATCAATCTCGTGGTGCTGACATCAAAGCACAAGCCACTATCTGTGCTCAATACAAGATTGCCGTGGCAATACTACAGGTATATCTTTATTTTAAAAATAAAGCCCGTTCCAGTGTTTCAATCATGCTCTGAATAGTTGCTATCTAAAAGGCCCTCTATCCAGGCATTACTGATTTCTTTTTGGGAAAGTTTATTTGAGGACCCTCGTTGCTATTACCCAATCTGTCTTTTTTGTATGTACTTCAAATCCCTCACCATCATATCCCTCCCCATTCAAACCATATATTGGAAAAATCCTACCATTGGCAAAAAAGGAACAGTGCAAATTTGATTAGGTTATCGTTGTTCTCCAAAAGTTTTGTTTTACAGATTTCAGTGGGAGAGGTTTTGCAAAGCATTTTGGATGTTTAGGGGCTTAAGTGTATAAAAGAAAGTCGAAGGGCTAATTGAAAACCCGAGCTCATACTATATACTCAGACTATTCTTTTATTGCTATAGTATGGGCTCATACTATTTTCCTTGCGTTTATTGCTAATTTACCATATATTACAAGGGTTTACCAATACAAATTTCATCATTGGAGAAACAAATCAGCAAATCCTGCAACTTATTATTCTCTCTTCAATCCAACCCCAGGAAATCGCCCGGCTTCAGAAAGTCCATGGCCCTGGTGCCCTAGCTGCAAAGGATGAGATGGCGAGACTCTCTCGGCATCTTGGTTCTCTCCCCCTCCTTGCAAAGCACAGGATCAACTGTGTGCGAACTGCCATTAAGCGTAACATGGAGGTCCAAAATTACGCTTATGCTAAGCACATGCTCGACATGCTCCTCTCAAAGGCTCCCCCTAACAAGCAAGACGAGCTGAGGAGCCTCATTGATATGTGTGTCCAAAGGGGACTTTCAAACAAGTCGATCGACCCTTTAGAAGATCCCTCCCAATTCTGTGCTGCTACTCTTAGTAGGCTTTCTACTATAGGGCATGATATTTGCGATCTTTGTGGGGCCAAGTTCTCTGCTCTTTCGACCCCTGGTTGTATTGTTTGTGGGATGGGAAGCATTAAGAGGTCGGATTCTCAGGCTGGACCCGTTCCTTCACCATTTGGGTGAAGTGCGAGTTTGTGTATATTTGTTTTTGGAGTAAAGATGTCACTTGTTCTTTGTATTATTTGGAAGTGAGAGGGTGTTTTTGTATTTATAGAGGAAAGTGAACAGTTATGTGAGCTGTACTTTTGCGTCTCTCTAAATTTTTTTCCTCATTTCATAGTTTGCCGAGTGGGTCAGTTAAACTAGATTTATGACCACGTTCAATACATATGTTTTCCCCAAGATTCTAGCATTAGTGTAATTTTCTGATTTAATTTTTCCTCTATTCTTCATTTTGACCGTTTCTAGTTTGGTGATATAGCAGTGGCTTGCGATTCGTTAATTGAATTGAATGTTGGAAACTTTAATGTTTTTTGCGTCAAAGGTTTTGTTTGTCGAGGACGTTTTGTCATACTTTGGAATGACAGGCTGGTCCTTCATTTTAAATCTTTTGTAAGTGTAGTGTCGATTATATTTCTGTTATTAGATTTTAATATGGATGACGTTGTTCGAATAATACTTTTAGAAATTTGTTTTACAGACTGTGTACTTAATTTCAGTTTATGTATTAATGGTATTTGAATTCGTTGTAGATGCATGATGCTTGCATCTTATAGAATCGTAAAACAAGTTAACGAGAATAAAAATGGTGCTTGCACCTGCCATTTTACGAGATCCATGTGGCCTGGTTTTTAAGTTGATTTGAAACAACCCTAATAGGAGGAAGCATTATCATGCTCAAAGCTCCCCAAGATATCAGGGACTGCGAACATATTTGTAGTTATACTATGTAATTCGGTGGAACGATGAAAGGTTGGCCGTTGTAAAGGTTCAGCTTGCCAACCTCTTTGTGAGACTGAATAAGTAACTCGGTGAAGGGAAAGTAATCAGCGGTCTCTTTCGAGCCCTTATGCTTCTTCTCATCTTATCCTCTTTCAGATGGCCCTCTTCAAAGGCGACTTTTCCTGTTAAGAGCTTGAAGCAAATCATCCGAAGCTATACGCATTTGTACTTGTGTCACCCATTGTCAATGATTTCTCCTGCTATGAGAGATAAGTAGGTCACTGTTACCAGTTCACTAAGAAAAAAAATTATAAGAGATTACAATAGAAGCACTTCTATTCAGAATATGCAATAGAATTTCATAATTATTTACTTAATTGCTACACTTAGTAGCAAACAATATGATTGAGGAGAAATAGTTTAGCTTTGTTATAAAATATAAAAGGGTATAAAAGTAATTTTATTATAAAATTCTTTTTTTCCCTCCATTAAAATTCCTACTCTCCCCTCTTTTGAACCAAACAGATCCCAATTTATAATTACCCAACATTGATTTCCCAATGTGGACTAAATTGGATCTAACACCTACTCCAACACCTTCACCTGCTTCCACGACACCCTCGTCATCGACTAATCCGTTGATAGAAGTTTATGAGGTGTTAGGGGAGATGATACAGGAAGGGATTGTTCCCAATAGGGCGACGATGCACATTGCGTTCAGTTTCTTTTGTAAGGGGCGGGGTTTATTGAGGTTGCGTTGAAGCTTTATCAGTTGACGTTGGTGTTGAGTTTGTCGCAGACCAAGTGGCTTTATAATCAGTGGGTTGTGTAAGAGTGAGGGGGTGGATGAAGTTTGCCATGTTTTGGAAGAATCGTTGCAGCAACCTATGATCTTCTCATTGGTGCATTTGAGAACCATCTGAGGAAGCCAAGTACCTCTGTGTTGGCCCGTTCTATTGCCATCCTTTGCCGAGGAGGGAAGCTCGCGAAAGCTTGGGCAGTTGGAGATTTGTTTGGAAAACGTGGAGTGTCTTTTCGAAGGTATAGAATTGTGTATTATGGTTTTATCGAGGCTTTTATTACGCTGGCCGGGTAATGTAGATTGGGTTCCTGAACTAGTGATTCAAATGCAAAAAGGACGGGCATTTCGTGTCTAGGTGTCTCTATAGGGATAATGCTATTTCATGTTTGATTAAATTGAATAAGTTCGGCATGGTTCTTAATTTGCTGGACAAGCAAATGGAGCTGAATCTATCTGATCCTAGGACCTTTTACAATTACTTCATTGATCATTGAAGGGGTTTCTGATACTAGAAAATCTGAGATGGTGAGAGAGGTTTATAATCGGATGGTGATTGCAGGAGTCGAGCCAAAAAATGACACATAGTTTGTTGTTCTCAAGGGTTACATAAAATGCATGCGTATAAACAATGTCGTTGAGTTTTTTAAACATCTTCGTGATACAAAAGAGCCCTTAACAAAACTGTACAAAGTCTTCATACCGGCTCTTTGTGAGGTCAAGAAGGTGGAGTTTGGCAGTTGAATACTGGAAGGAGATGAGGGAAGTGGGGTTAATCCCGGCACTTAACTACTACGAAGACATTGTTGTTGCACTGTGTAACGCGGGGGATTACCATACCGTTGTTAGAATCCTTGAAGATTTACATGAGATAGGTTGTTCTCTTTCTTCATTTATCTGCCACATGTTTTGAAGTCAGCAACGGTCCTCATTGTTGGGTTCCTTCCTTAATTGAGAATAATATGGAATTCTATAGAGATATGGAGTATCCTAGAGCTTCATGGAAGAGTGTGGAAGGAAGTTGAAATATATAGTTTCATGGAGATCTCTAGAAATGGAGAAATCTAGAGAGTTAATCTCCATCCTTGGATCAAATTAATCTCCACCGTTCATTGTGGGTGTAGAGTAGTATATAAATAGGGGTGGAAGTCTTCATTCCTACTCACTCAAAAAACAAGCCATTTCCATAGTGAGAGTTAGAGAGCCACTTTGAGAGAAAGTAAGATAGCTTGAGAAGTTCTAATCCTCAAGCTTGAGTGAGCCACAAAATTGCGAGTGTGTGTTGTAGAGAGTCAAATTCTTATAATCCTACTACTCTTTATATAGTAGAAGAATATCCATTTGAGTTGTAAATCTCTCTTGCATCTATTTCTATCTATATCTTCAAGTGCCCATCTTAACTTCACGAAGCGAGAAAATACCGAGTTTTTCCCAACAGTGGTATCAGAGCCAGGTTCACACACCGTCGTCATCATCTTGTGCGGTTTAAGATGGAGGACATCGTCACCCATGATGGAGATATGTTCAAACTCACCGCCAACAACTACTCGTATTGGAAGCCGATGATGGAAGATCATCTATATAGCAAAGACTTGCATGAGCCCATCATCCACAAAACCAAGGTGGGAGGAAAGAGCGATGCAGAATGGGAGTTGCTCAATCGAAAAGTTGTTGCCATGATCCGGAAGTACATCGACCGATCTCTCTTCGAGCATGTCTCTACGTATACAAATGCTTACGAATTATGGACAAAGCTTGAGTCCATGATTTAAAAGAAAACGCCTCGTAACAAAGCCAATTTAGTTCGACGGTTGGTGAAGTTGGAGTATAAGGATGGTCAAAGCATGATTGAGCACTTGAATAATTTCAAGGGGCTCGTAAATCAGCTAATGAAAACTGAATTGAAGATTGAAGATGAGTTGCAAGCCCTTTTACTCCTTAGCTTATTGCCTGAAAGTTGGGATACACTCATGATTACACTTAGTAACTCAACTCCTGAAGGAAAGCTCACCATGGATACTGTCAGTGATAGCCTTCTTGGTGAAGAAGCAAGGAGGAAGGAACGAGGCGATTTTGTTCTTTCCGAGGCAAATATTTTCGAAAATCGGGTAAAGAATGATGGTCGTGGACGTAGCAAGGGCCGAGAATCAAACCAATCCCGAGGTAGATTCAAATCACGATCAAAAATTACATGCTATTACTGTGGAAGGACAGGCCACAAGAAAGCAGAGTGTCGATCCTTCAAGAGAGATCAAAAGGCGGGTGATGTGAAGCCAGACCAAATCAAGAAGCAAGAAGAGAAGAGTACTACCGCTGTGGCTGCAAAAAAAGAACTGATTATTCTCATTGGAGAAGGTAATATCCTAAACATTGTCTATGCTGATAGTTCTTGGATTATCGATTCTGGTGCTTCCTTCCATGTCACTTCCCATGGAAGTTTCTTCTCATCCTACCAAAGCGGTGACTTTGGTACGGTGCAAATGGGAAATCAAGATAGGAGCAAAATTGTCGGGATAGGTGACATCATCCTTACAACAAGCACTGGATGCAAGATTGTCCTAAAAGATGTGAGACACGTCCCAGCTATGCGTCTCAATCTTATCTACGCGGGAAAGCATGCTGATGTGGGTCTGGTGAATTACTTTGGTGAAGGAAAGTGGAAGCTCACCAAAGAAAGTTTAGTCGTGTCTCGAGGAAAGAAGGAGGGGTCATTGTACGTGATGCAAGCCAAGCTCTGCAAAGGGGAGGTGAATATCACCACTGATGATATGGATATATGGCATAGACGACTTGGACACATAAGCGAGAAAGGTCTTCACATACTCGTTCGTACCCAAGTTCTTCCTGTTGTGAAAGGTAAAACACTTGATCCTTGTGCTCATTGCTTGGCCGGAAAACAACATAAAATTGCTTTCAAAAGATCTTCTCCGCCCACAAGGAGAAAGAATATCTTAGACCTTGTACACACCGATGTGTGCTCAATGTCCGAGATGTCCATTGGCGGTGCATCATATTTTGTCACCTTCATCGATGACCATTCAAGAAAGGTGTGGTTGCACTTATTAAAAACAAAGGATCAAGTGCTTGATGCATTCAAGGAGTTTCATGCCCGAGTGGAACGCGAGACGGGAAGGAAGATCAAATGTGTCCGATCAGACAATGGAGGTGAATATAGAGGTCCATTTGAAGCCTATTGCAAGAAATATGGGATAAGACTAGAGAAAACTCCACCCAAGACACCACAGTTAAACGGACTAGCTGAGAGAATGAATCGAACTATCAAGGAAAGAGTTCGATGTGTGCTCTCTCATGCCAAGTTGCCTAAGTCATTCTGGGGGAAAGCTGTGATGACCGTTGTTGACATCATCAACCTTTCACCATCGGTACCTTTGGACGGAGGTATTCCAGAGGAAGTTTGGTCAGGCAAAAAGGCTACCCACAATCATCTCAAGGTGTTCGGATGCAGAGCATTTGTTCATATACCCAAAGACAAGAGAACCAAGCTGGATGTAAAGACAAAGGAATGTATCTACCTTCGCTCGCCAAAAGATGAGTTCGGATACTGACTTTGGGATCCAGTCAATAAGAAGATTGTTCGTAGCCGAGACGTGGTATTCTTCGAGGACCAGAAAATTGAAGATATCCAGATTTCTGAGAGGCCAAAATTGAGAAGCAACCGGAGTATAGACCTTACACTGGCTCATCAAGAGGAGAATATCACACCAGAAAACAATGAAGCTGAAGATCCCAAGCCTATCCTAGAGCCAAATAATATAGAGACTCAAGATGAGTCAATTCAAGATGAACCTCAGCCTAGCCCTCCACTAGAGTTGAGACAATCTTTGAGAGACCGAAGACCATCTACTCATTATCCCGCGGAGGAGTTTGTGACGGTCACCGATGAGGGGGAGCCTCAAAGTTATAAGGAAGCCATAATTGACACTCATAAAGAAGAGTGGATAAAAGCCATGCAAGAGGAGATGCAATCCTTGCATGCGAATCATACTTACGAACTAATGGAGCTTCCAAAAGGAAGAAGAGCCTTGAAGAATAAGTGGGTGTATCGAATCAAGACCGAAGATAGTAGCTCGAAGCCTCGCTACAAAGCTCGGTTGGTTGTTAAGGGATTCAGTCAAGAGAAAGGTATTGACTTTGAAGAAATATTTTCTCCGGTGGTAAAAATGTCATCCATCCGTGTTGTTCTTGGCCTAGCAGCGGTACAAGACTTGGAGAACGAACAACTCGATGTCAAGACAGCATTTCTCCATGGAGATCTAGAGGAAGAGATCTACATGGAGCAGCCAGAGGGGTTCAAAGTTCCTGGCAAAGAGAATTTGGTGTGCCGGCTAACGAAGAGTCTATATGGCCTTAAGCAAGCACCAAGACAATGGTACAAGAAGTTCGAGTCTTTCATGGCAGAACATGACTTCAAGAAGACGGAAAGCGATCATTGTGTCTTCATAAAGAGGTATGGAGGTGGAAATTTCCTCATACTCTTACTCTATGTTGATGATATGTTGATTGTTGGACTAGATCGCGCAAAAATTGATGCTTTGAAAAGGATCTAAGCAAGAGCTTTGTCATGAAAGATTTGGGACCGGCTAGACAAATCCTTGAAATGAGGATCACTCGTGATAGATCAAGAAAGTTATTGTAGCTCACAAGAGAAGTACAATGAAAAAGTGTTGGAAAGATTCAACATGCACATAGCGAAGCCGGTCAACATACTACTTCCTGGACACTTCAAATTGAGTATGGAGCAAAGTCTAACAAGTGAGGAAGAAAAGAAGGAAATGAAGACGATTCCTTATTCATCCGGGGTAGGTAGTCTTATGTATGCAATGATATGCACAAGACCCGACATCGCCTATGCAGTTGGTGTTGTTAGTCGCTTCTTGGCCAATCCGGAGAAAGAGCATTGCGATGCAGTCAAATGGATCTTTCGGTATCTACGAGGTACTTCCAAAAAGTGTTTATGTTTTGGAAATGGAAAACCTGTGTTAGAAGGATACACAGATGCAGATTTAACCGGCGACGTTGATTATAGGAAATCAACATCTGGATACCTAACTACTCTAGCAGGGGAGCTGTTTCTTGGCAATCAAAGTTGCAAAAGTGTGCTGCTTTGTCCACTACCGAAGCTGAGTACATCGCAGCTACTGAAGCTTGCAAGGAGATGTTGTGGATGAAGAATTTGCTGCTAGAGCTAGGAGTAGTCCAAGACAAGTATGTCTTGAAGTGCGACAATCAAAGTGCAATTTACTTAGCAAAGAACTTTACCTTTCATTTTCGCACAAAGTATATTGATACACGGTATCATTGGATCCGAGAAGCTCTCGAAGAAAAGCGCATACACCTTGAGAAAGTTCACACGGAAGAAAACTGGTCCGACATGATGACCAAGGTAATACCAATAAATAAATTTGAGGATTGTTGTCAAGGTGTCGGTTTACTACTACCTCCCAATTAAGTCAGGAGGGAGAGATTTGTTGGGTTCCTTCCTTAATTGTGAATAATATGGAATTCTCTAGAGATATGGAGTATCCTAGAGCTTCATGGAAGAGTGTGGAAGGAAGTTGAAAGGTATAGTTTCATGGAGATATCTAGAAATGGAGAAATCTAGATAGTTAATCTCCACCCTTGGATCAAATTAATCTCCACCGTTCAATGTGGGTGTGGAGTAGTATAAATAGGGGTGGAAGTCTTCATTCTTACTCACTCAAAAAACAAGCCATTTCCATAGGGAGAGTTAGAGAGCCACTTTGAGAGAAAGTAAGATAGCTTGAGAAGTTCTAATCCTCAAGCTTGAGTGAGCCACAAAATTGTGAGAGTGTGTTGTAGAGAGTCAAATTCTTGTAATACTACTACTCTTTATATAGTAGAAGGATATCCATTTGAGTTGTAAATCTCTCTTGCATCTATTTCTATCTATATCTTCTTCAAGTGCACATCTTAACTTCATGAAGCGGGAAAATACCGAGTTTTTCCCAACACTCATATATCTCCCTAATCTTCTTTCTTACCTCATGCCTCAGTACCTGCTGTATTAGCCCAGAAAATAATATTAGCCTTTATGATGTTTAGTAGATGCTGATGCATGAGATGTCTGTATGTGAGACTAAAAATTCTATTGTTACTTTCTAACCATATGGCCTACAAGTGGCCGCTACCCTGATCCCCCACGACCAAAATTTTCTTTTGCAAATATTGAGCTCCTTCCATGGATACCAGGCGGATTGCACCGTGTCCGGTATTGGCCCAGAGATACCGAATCTGCGCATCAGATCCTCCCATAACGGAATGACATATTTGCAAGTCATGAAAAGATGATCCACTGTTTCTCTTTGTTGATCGCACATGATGCACTCACTCGGGAGCTGCCTGAAACGCCCCAAATTCCATACACTGAAAATTCGTGACACATCTAGAATCTCTTACTTCATTTGAGTACATAACACAGTACAATTCACATGGAATACTGAAACTTAGTTACATCACACCTTATTACAATGTTCCATAATGTTTACATATAAAATTACATCTTATTTACATCATTCAAAAATTCAACTTCCACTAAGATGCACGATAAAGATCGAGTCAACGCTCCCAATGTTCAAATGGTCCTGCAAAATTACCTATCAAGGGCACATCAGTTGCTGCAACTAACGCAGAACTGGTAATAACAACCATCTCTAACTTGCTCAACTAGAAAACTTCAATGCCAAACCATGTGAATGTTTAAGAATAAATCTACTAAGTGTGTCAGTGTATGCCATGACCCTGGAAGTCTAATGCACATAAATGCACACAATGCTCTTTTGTAATGCACGCTTGTTTGGAATCCTATGATGCTGATATAACATAGTTTCCAAATGCAAGCCACTAACGTTTCTCTTCATCATAGGGGTTCAATCCCTGGCGATGTCAACCTACTCACATATTTTTCTCGGTTCCTACCATTTATCTAATGACTGTTGTACCTCCCTGCGGCCTTTCTCCGTTACTGCAGTCAGACCATGGTCATTTCCACTCCGCCCGGGCCCTGCGGTCTTTCTCTACTCCGGACCTTACCAAAAGCTGTTACAAATGTAAAGGTGACACTGTGGTCTTTTACGGCCCACCGAGAGGCAAAGAGTTAAACTCCCACTTCCCATTCGTATCCGATAACGTAGAACATTGACGAACACTAAAGGGCCCATATTGATCCCCTAAGTTTCAACAGGAGGCTTGCAGCCTATACATCCGCTTCACGTCCTTATCACCAGATCACATAAATTAACAGTCGAGACAATGCCGCATGTGTCCCCTTGACAAGTGAATACAACTTTCTATCAGTGCATATCCTTACAATCATTAACAACACGGCCTAGATCTAGTGTCACCTTACTGGTACATCGACAACAATAAGGGTCACTTGCCGGTAACTAAGCCTTTTTTAAACTCTAAAACTCGCACTTTAATTTATGGAACATAACAAAGAACCAAGTTTTCAATCAACAATCTAATCACTTGCTAATGAGAATAATGGGATTAAGTGTACTAATCACCCAAGAATGTCTAGGTCAAGTTATATACTAGATTACACTAATTCTCATAATATCAATTCTATATGCATTTATGGATTTATGCATCCCGCACAATCTTGCACAATTAGTGGTCTCACAACTTATATTGAGATCACACTGATATACGATTTGACTCTATTACACTAAACTTATTTTTAAAAGTTGACTAGTAATCCATTGCGTAATCACGTATAAGTCGAACTCCCAGGATATTGGACCTTCCCGGCTTACCTCTAGCCCACACACATGGATTTACTGTACGTATCCTTAGCCGTAAACCACAACGAATCGATCTTCTGTAACCATAGACCTTATCGGTCTACCCCTAGCCTACACACGTGGATTTACTGAGTGTATCCTCAGTCCCATATATAGAATCCACTGTTTGAATATTCAACTCTATCATTGGAAAAAAATATAGTAGTCTTGCAAAAATCATATAAATTCCAATACTTATCAAAATGGATTTCTTAGTTTCATATGAAACCTGAATGAGTCTACTACAACATTGTAGTTAAGAACATTTCAATTTAACCACAATTGATTTGTCTAAATCCACATGCAAAACAGTAGGTTCAGGTTCCAGAAAACTGCAGCTCTTGCTACATATAAAAATCATCGAAACTCCCACACTTAATACAAATTTGATTTCTTAGACTAGAGAAAAGATATATATCGAAGATACTTCAAATTCTTAGTTTTGAGTTCACAGAAATACTGCATATAAGAAGTTAAAATGGTCCGAAACCAGAAGGTGTACAAATTTCCAGAATCAAGGCAAAACTGTCAAACCAGTCCTAAGTTCGGATTTGTTAAAAATACCAAACGACATCTAAACCTCACTAAATTATGTGGTGATGGTATAGACATATACGGGATACACATATAAAAATTTTATCTTAGATTTACATCTAGATAAAGAGAAATGATTTTTGGAAGTAAGTCCGAAATTCAGGACAGAAACTGTAAAATATTTCCAAGCTAACATTCTCACTTCATAAATTTCTAATTCCTTCTAATGTCGTAATTTCACACAATTAATTGAAACCAATTACACATGATTAATCCATTAGCACACTCCTATCATGCTACTATGTTATCATAATACTAACAAATCACAAAGCACAAGAAAGAAGAGAACACCCACCTTTATTCGCTTCTGAGTTCGATTGCCTCTAAGCTCCCACGAAGCGGATGGACCTGCAAAAAGCCTGAAATACCGGAGAGTGGCCCTAGCGACAAACCCTCCGACACTCAAGTCAGAAGTAGAAAGAGAGAGAGTAAGAGAGTAAAAACTGGCAAATTGTTGATTACCTTCTGACTGAAGAGGGGGAGGGGTATTTATAGGCCTAAGAGACATTTCAAGAGATCGATTCGTGTCCGTTGGATCGGTTTAACTACCTTATCTCTTTCATGTCTCTCCCCCTCAAGAGATAAGATATCCTTGTTAGGGGATAAGAGATTTGACTCATAGCCTGCATAGGCTGGGTGTCTCTCCTAGTGGGCCTAGTCTGTCACTTTTTATGGGCTTGGGAGAAGCCTATGTCTTGTAGTGAGCCCAGACCTGTAAGAGAGGCCTGTAATGGTTAATCTGCCTGTAGATGCTTTGAGATCTGTGCAGGAATCGTACGGCGCTGATCTACTACAATTTTTACCATCATCACCGTGTAACATGATCAATGGAAGGATTTAAGGAAGAAAATGGATCTATATATAGTTTTCATTGAACAAGAACTAGGATACTCATAATTCTTCTTTGGTTGTTTTTCAAAACGAAACAAATGTTGAGTAGGTATGTACTCAGATCAGATGGAGGGAGGAGAGAGTGATTCCTTATCGCCGTTTGCTTAATGGTTGGTAGCACGTAATCTGTTTCCTTCAGTAATTTCCAGTGGTGCATGTTGCATTTTGTATTTGTCGATGGGGTTGGAAGATGAAATCATTTCAAAAGTGGAAGATAGAACCGCACCCATCTTTTATAAAGAACGAACGTCATATAATTTTGTCTCAACATGGAAACAAAGATCTCATGGTATGCTTTCTAGTTTCACCTGTAACAGAAGCAACATTTACCACTTTCTGTTCAGTAAACATTTTGAATTTGTGTGCGCGCGCGTGTGTGCATGTGTTTTGTTTTGTTTTGTTTTTTATTTTAATTATTTTTGTATTTTATCCAGGTTTTACCTATGACTGCTGTACGTGAGGGCAAGAAAGCTCTATTACTTTCTGAATCATCAACAATTTTTGTTGTCTTTTTCGTCTCTCCATAGTTTGAACACGATTACATAATGATTTTTCCATAGGCGTAGGCTATTTCGATAGAAGCTGATCATATTGTATATAATAGACGCGGACTTCTGTTTACAATATTTCGCGAAGAGTATACCACTGGTTTAGTTATATAATAATAGAGGTCGATTGGCTCTCTACCCCTTTCATTGTGTAATATGTAAATTATTAATTGATAGATTGGTTGCAGTTACAGCATTTGGTGCTCTTCTGTATCGCTGAGAAATTTTATTCGCCATTCTGGAGTTCTCAGCTAACTTATTTTTCACTATTATTATTCAAATCTTGCAGTTTTGTTTCTTTTACATTATTCTCTTTGTATATAGCCTACAAATTAAATCAAAATATATAAATGTTCTTGCAGTATTATTATTCTATATTCTTTCCTTTATTTGGCGAAAGTGAATTGTCAGCAACGACAAAACTGCCCATATCAAAATATCATCCCAATTGTACTTAGAAATGCATTTTGAGGTTTGTATCATATTTGTAAACATGAGAATGCTAGTTATCTTCAGCGTGTTTGAGTTTATGTTATACTTCTAGCTCATTGGTCGTCTCTTTATTCTTCTTAATTCCTTTTTCATTATCCTTCTGATAATAAAGGCACTTGCCGATTTATTCATGATAAACATATCCTCCTTTCCTTTATTTTACTAGCTATCTTTTTTATATTTTTTAATATATAAAAACCCAGAAAAGGGTAGATTTATTGCCTACCTCGGCTCAAAATATATTAATAAGCATATATACATATATTGATATATACAGCAAGTAATATATACAGCAGTAAGTGTGTGTTGTAGGTCTTAAGTATGAGAAGATTAGGGATGGCAGACGGGCCGGGTCGACCTGCGACCTGCCCGCGACCTGCTCGTTTAATCCGGCCCACGAAATTCCGGTTCTGGTTCGGGTCCAACCCATCAACAGAAACGGGTCGACCCGGGTCGTAAAATAGCGAATTTAACCCGGTAAACCTGGCCCGATAACCCCTGGATGCACAGTACTCGATCCGCCCGCGAACCCGCAGGTCGACCCGCGGGCTGCGAACGTACGGTTCAAACGTTTGACCCGTATGGGTCAAACGGGCTGATCCCCCAACCCGAGAGCCTTCAACGGCTCTTTTAGCCGTTATTTTTGGTTATTTTTTTTTTTTGGTTTTTTTGTTTTTTTTTCCCTATAAATACCCCTAAAACCTAAACAAAAAATTCACACCTTACTCTCTTATTCTCTATACTATTATTACTCCATTCATTTCAATTTGTGAACAATTCAACAAAGTAGCAAGACATATACACGATCAAACGACAAATTCCGATCGTATCGTACTCAAAATTCAACTACGTCTTCAAGTCTTCAACTCTCCTCCAAGTGATCAAGTCTTCTTCTCCAAGCTCTCTTCAAGTCTTCATTCCGGACTTCTACTTCTACTTCTATTCTTATTTTTACGGATTTTTTTATATACGAGTATCCACAGTAAACGGTATCAAAATTTCATATCTATTGTAAAAGAATAGAAACAATAAACAATGAAAATAGAGACAAGAGGAAAGAAGATTATTCTCATTCATAGGTTTTTCATGTCTCTTATAAATGATTCACCCAATGGCCTATTTATAAGCTTACAAAGAATACAAAGAGACAATTACATAATTATTACATATGAATAAATATGAATGAATGCAATGTGGTGGTGGAGAATGTGGAAAGAGTGGGGGGAAGTTCAATAGACAATTCACACTTAATAATTTATTTATAACACCCCCCCTTGAATGTCTATTGAATGTAAATAAGAATATGCATCGTTAAAACCTTACTAGGTAAAACCCAAATGGGAAAAACCCTAGTAAAGGAAAAAGAGTACATAATCTTTAACAATGATATGCAATGAAGATGCTACCTTGTTAAAAATCTTACCAAGAAAACCCAGTGGGACAAAACTTGGTGAAGGAAAAAAGAGTGCAGCACATATCATCTCTCCCCCTGACAAGATCATCTGATTAGGACTTTCAAAAGTCGTATCTCGAATCTCGATCAATTGTACCATCCTTTCCAAAAGTTGGGGTGATAGGGTCATAGCGAGCAATCTTCTGAATTGTCGCTTGATTCTATTTGGTTAACAATGGTGAAATATGTTTCGGCTGATCGCCTTTGATGTAACCCTCCTTTTATTGAGCTTTAAAGATGTATTATCTTCAAATAACATTGTGAATACTTCTTGATCAATTGAGGATGACACGTTCTCCAAATATATTAAGAAGTTAAACCGATCAAACAAACACATCCATGCCTTGCCTCGCATGGAGCCAATATCTCTTGATTGATATCTGGCTTTATAATGATATGATAAATACTCTGCATTTGCATAACCAATCAAAACTGATATGGACAAATTAGAATAATATAATCCCATATCCATGGTCCTTCGAAGTTATCTTTCATACCAATCCAATGACTTCGAATTGGTGAGAACTTCATCTTACTAGTAAACCAACCGCATAAGGTATATCATAATATTTATTATTGATAAGATATATTAGTGCTTCCATTGCACTAAGAAATGGTACTCCAGGACCAAGCAATTCCAATGTCCTCACGGCCATTTGGAAATTTAATAAATGAGTATTATCCATAAAATATAAAACAATTTTCTAAATAACTAGAAAAAATGTAGGAAATTCTTACCTTTCAAATGTTTAATTTGAAAAACCTGAAAACAAAAATGATGACAAAACAAGAAATTTGCTTATCCAAGGTCTTTTCGTCTTAAGATATTTCTTTAAACATTGCACGACTTTTACAACTCTTCAGGAGTTCCAACAAACTTTGACCTTGAATATTTAATAAAAATATGTGAGCTTATATGACCATTATTATGGTCCCCTTTATCGAAAACTCACTAAGATGGTTATATCACATTTGTTCCAATTGTTTTAATCCATACAAAGCTTTGTTTAACTTAACTAAGTAAATTTTCCCGGAAATTATCATTATGTGCATCTGGCACTTTTAAATCCTTCAGGAATTTTCATATATATATATATATATCATGGTCTAACGAACCATACAAATAGACCGTGACCACATCCATGAGGCGCATTTCAAGTCTTTCATGCACTGCCAGACATATCAAATATCGAAATGTTATTGCATCCACCACAGGAGAATATGTCCCTTCATAATCAACACCAGGCATCTGGGTAAAATATTGTGCGACAAGCCGTGCTTTATATCTAGTAATCTCATTTCGTTCATTTCTTTTTCTTACAAATATCCATTTATAGCTTACTGGTTTGATCTCTTTTGGTGTTCGAACTACAGGTCCAAAAACTCCTCGTTTTTCAAACGAGTCTAATTCAGACTTAATTGCCTCTTTCCATTTTGGCCAATCATTTCTATTTCTACACTCTTCCACAGAGGTAGGTTGATGATCCTCGTTTTCATTTTTGATATCGCGCGCTATATTATATACAAAAATATTGTCGACAATTATATTATTCCAGTCCCATCTTATTCCCGTAATGACATAGTTAATCGAGATCTCTTCATTTTCATTAATTTCAAGTACGTGATTCTCTTTATTATTAACTATGTCAATGGTCTCTTCTGGAGAGACATCCTCGATTTGACAATCATGGTTATTTGCTCCTTTTCTTTTTCGAGAATGTTTATCTTTGGAACCAAGTGGTCTACCACACTTCAAGCGTGCCTTAGACTCACTAGCAATTATAGGTTGTCCTTCAGGGACATCAATTTTGATAGGAGCATTTACAGCTGGAATATGAGATTTTGTTATTCTTTTGTGGTCAGTAAATGCGTCTGGCAGTTGATTTGCAATACCTTGCAAATGAATTATCCTTTGAACTTCTAATTCACTTTCTTTTGTTCGAGGATCTAAACTTTTCAATGATAATTTATTCCATGCAATCTCTTTTTCCAACTGCTTATTATCTCCCCCTAATGTTGGGAATAGTGATTCATCAAAGTGACAATCTGCAAACCTTGCAGTAAACAAATCTCCAGTCGCCGGTTCAATATACTTGATTATAGATGGAGATTCATACCCAACATATATTCTCGTCCTCCTTTGAGGTCCCATTTTTGTGCGTTGCGGTGGATTAATTGAGACATATACCGCACATCCGAAAATTCGTAAATGAGAAATATTTGGTTCCTGACCATGAACCAATTGTAAGGGAGAATTATCATTATAACTGGTTGGCCGGATGCGTATAAGTTATGCTTCATGTAAAACAGCATGTCCCCAGGCCCAAAGGGGAAGATTTAATTTCATAAGCATTGGTCTAGCAATCCACTGGATCCGTTTTAATGATTCTACCAAACCATTTTGAGTGTGAACATAGGCTACTGGATGTTCCACTTTTATCCCAATTGACATACAATAATTCATAAAAGATTGGGATGTAAATTCACCAGCATTATCAAGACGAATTGTCTTTATCGGATAATCAGAAAACCGTGCCCGCAACCGAATTATTTGTGCAAGTAATCTTGCAAAAGCCAAATTACGAGATGATAATAAACACACATGTGACCATCGAGTTGATGCGTCAATTAGAACCATAAAAAACCGAAACGGTCCACACGGGGGATGAATCGGACCACATATATCATCATGAATTCGTTCTAAAAATGATAGTGATTCGTTCTTTATTTTGGCTGGTGAAGGCCTTGCAATTAACTTTCCTTTGGAACAAGTAACACAAAAAAATTCATGGGATTGAAAAATCTTCTGGTTTTTCAATGAATGACCACATGATTTCTCGATATTTTTTTTTTGCATCATCGTTGAACCGGGATGACCTAACCGATCATGCCAAACCTTAAATATATCTGTAAACTTCTGGTTTACAGTATCAGTAAACTTCATATTTACTGTATTACATGATTCAACAATTCTTATAGTTGAATAATACAATCCAGATCACAAAGTGGAGTAAATTTTGCAACACACACCTTTTGATTGTCATACTTAAGGTAACGCATATACCTTATTCATTCGTAGTCTTATATCTGAACAAATTTATCGGGACTTTAAAGAAAATGGTGTATTTTTTGAATTCTGAATTTTGTGCCTTCAGGCATCATGGAATTAGCTCTTCAGGAGCTTATGAAATTTAACTCTTCAAGATTTCTAATTTCACACAACCATATAAATTTATATAATATTAGTGTGTGCGTCATCATATCTCAAATGAGAGAATATGTATTATAGAGTGTGTGTGGTAATAATGTCTTCAAGAAATTTATCCCAACTTGAATCTTGAATTTATACATATAAAAATAATAAAATAAAGAAAATAAACAAACTTGTAAAGCAATATATCAAGCATATATGATAATATTAAACTTAAATAAACAGAATATTATCATAACTCATAACAGACATGAAAAACAAAAACAAAACTTATAAATAAAGTAACTTGAAATGATAAATCATTTTGATCACTTTTGGTGATCATGATTTTTTTTTAATCTTCAGGATAGTATATTTATCACTTATGGTGATTATCACTTCCATCTTCAGAATGGACAGAGAATCTACCACCTTTAAGTGTATCATATTATTGAGGTTATGACCATCAGTTAATTCTTTCCTTTATTCTTTAATGATTCTTGATATAGATCAACAAAATACAATACCGTACTACAGGTACGCTACCGATGGTCTTGCATCATATGCCAATGATGGATTGTTTATAGATTTTATTTTATTTTCATTATCCAAGTCCACATCTATGGCCACGATGATGAGTACCCTCATGGCTAAAATCACTAGAACAATTATATAGCATCACATTCACTTCGGGGGATGGAGCATGTCCAATTCATAAGACGAAATCGTCATTTTTCCATACATTTATAGTTAGCCACAGTTATACATATTTAGATCTACAGGATCGTCATCAATTCATACTCATTGTATTGTTATTATACAAACAATATTTTCTTCATTTCGAGAGATCTCCAGGATCTTTAATTTTGATATATCAAATTCTCACATAATTCTTTTTCCTAGATGAACAATATTTTATTTATCTTTCAAGAGATCTTCAGGATCATTGATTTTGATACAAGCATCTTTCACTCCTTCAGGGAGATTGTGACAAAAGAAAATTATAGCTTTCGTTATATCTTTCGTATGATCTCATTTCGATGATTCTTTGAATCCATCAATTGTCTCTTTGAGATTTTCGGTATTCAAATGAATTTCAACATCCAAAACTGATGACAAGTAATTCTTGTCGGTTATTATCAAGAGCTTTGAAAAATAAGAACATAATAAAATTATATGCATAATTAGAAATAAAAAAAACGAGATCAAAATATAACTTTTCTGATACACAAGATCCATAAAAAATGGCGAGTGTAGAGCATACTAAGTTATATTGATCTTAAGGAAATGATCAAAAGTTAAAAAAATAATAAGATGAACTCGAGATTAACATACTTACATATATAAGACCAAACATTTTTCTTTTTCTTCGGATGAACTTGAGACTCGAAAGGTAGAGACTCGTGCTGATAACGTATTGTAAAAGAATAGAAACAATAAACAATGAAAATAGGGACAAGAGGAAAGAAGATTATTCTCATTCATAGGTTTTTCATGTCTTTTATAAATGATTCACCCAATGGCCTATTTATAAGCTTACAAAGAATACAAAGAGACAATTACATAATTATTACATATGAATAAATATGAATGAATGCAATGTGGTGGTGGAGAATGTGGAAAGAGTGGGGGGAAGTTCAATAGACAATTCACACTTAATAATTTATTTATAACAATATCCCTTTTCTTCTATTTTTTATTTTTTTGTAGTTATAATTTTTTGTATCATATTTGTTACATAGCAACCATGTAGTAAAAGTAAGGATGCATGAAGTGCTACTTAGATAGTAATAATACAAGACTTGAATATGACCCTTGACAGTTGACACTTGACACTTGACACTTGACTACTTGAAACTTGTTTACTTGATACATGCCACTTACACTTGTTTATCTTGCCATGCTAGTTGTTATATTTTGTTATCATGCCTATTCCATGTTATTAGTTATCATTTTTCCCATGTACTTGTGCCTGCACCACAAGCGGCCCGTAACTTGCATTGACGGGCATTTTGTTTTTTTTCCTCTTTCTGCAATTTATTAAATTGCAGATTTTGGAGAATAGTTGCCTGCTGAAGTCGGAGAATAAACAGTCTGAAGACTACTGCTTTCTAATTGCTTATTGCTTTAATAAACTTAATGTATTGAGACTTATTATTATTTGGATTGGATTTATTATTATTTTGGACTTATGTCCCGAATATTGTTATTTGTTTCCAGACGTTAGATTATTATTGTACTTGGATATTTTATATTGCTTCAATTCAAGTATTTTTGTTCATGAGATTATTATTATTGCCTGTGCAATTATTCTGTATTATTTATATTGTTGAGTTAATTGGATAAACAGCTTATGGGTGACGTTAGTCATTCGCTGGGCCAATGTTATGTGCTCGTATTCCGTATTTCTGGGAAGCGGGGCGTGACAAACTATTTTGTAATTTGACATGCTTGTAATACTTCATTAATTTTTAATATGATTGAAGTTTAATTTTATTTAATTTTGTTTCATAAACACATTTATCTGTTTTATTGTGTATTTAGTTTATAATTGGATTAATATTATAAAAGAAAATATTAAATTATCATAAGTGTAATTAATAAGAAAAAATTGTGTATAGAGCGATGGGTATATATTTAAATATTTGGATGCGAAAACCATCACTAAAACCTATAGCAAAGGAGTTTCAACCATGGGTATAGGAAAGCAAGAGGTGTCCTTAAAACCTATACCAACGGATACGAAACCGTTGGTAAACACCGAGGTTTTGTCAAACAGGTGAAAAAACCGTACCTATAGGCTATAGTGACAGCATTCTGCCGTGGGTATAGCGAATCATTGACTATGGAAAAATATGTCCGTCGAGATAGGTTTTACGGGCTATACCTACGGTTTTCCGCCTTTTACCCACGGATTTTTGCTGTCACTATATGTCAAATTCCTTGTAGTGTTTGTTGGTTTTTTGATCTTCTCTCTCACAACCCTCTTGTTTTCAGGATTTTTTTTGTAACTCATCGCGCCTATATTGTGTTTAATTTTTTTGCATACACTACTACATATCAACATGTCTAGATCACGCGGTAGCGGCCGTAGCCAAAGTGGACGAGATTCCACTGGCACTTCCCGTAGGCCTCCAATTGTCCCACAAAATGACCCCGCCGAAGACTACCCTAATCCTCCTACCCAACAATCGGGTACACACGATGAGTTTGTAGGAGACATAGAAATAGAAGAAGAACCACAACAACAAGCCACCGAAACAACACAACCGGCTACTAGTAGGAAAACTAGAGGGGAAAGTAGTGATTGGCACAAATTTTATGATTATATTCCGGATGAAAATATACCAGGTGTAGGTTTAAAAGTGTGTAAAACATGTTCGAAGCCATACAAATAGAAGAGGGGTGAGGGCACGAGTACAATTAAGCGATACATCCTAAATGTGCATAAAGAACTTCTTGTTGACCTACCCGGCCAACAAAAAATCCACCCTATGACCGGTCTAGTTGATAGCCACCCTTATGATCCTGAACTTGTTCGTCGGGAAATGGCCCGATTAGTAATCAAGGAAGAGTTACCATTTTCCTATTCTGAGAGTAGGGACTTAGAAAATTTTAATCAAACCGCCCTAAATCCTCATTTTAGAAGAATCCCTAGGAAAACTTGCAAATTGGATTATTTTAAAATGTACAATGAAATGAGGGAAGCTTTGATTGCAATTTTATGGAGTTTAACTTGTAGAGTTAGTTTAACTTCCGATTGTTGGACCGGTTGCAACAATATTCCAATGATGGGAATAACCTGTCATTGGATCGACAGTGATTGGATTCTTCAAAAAAGAATCATCTCACTTGCCCCGTTGCCCTATCTCCACAGTGGCAATGAAATTGCAAATCATATTTTAGAAATTTGTGATGTTTTTCATATTTGTGATAAAATTATGTGTATAAGTTTTGATAATGTATCTAAGAACAATGCATCAATTAGTATTTTAAAAACTGCATTAAACCCTCCATCTGACAATATTTTTCATGTTAGATGTGCATGTCATATTTTAAATTTATGTGTTCAAGATGCAATAAAAATAGCCAAACCATATATAGTTAAAATTAGAAATTGTGTACATTTTATTGCATTAAGTGGCACCATATTTCAAGAATGGAGAGCTTGGTGTAGGCTTAAAAATGTACCTTTTAGAAAATTTCCAAAGGATGTTAAACACCGATAGAACTCTACTTTTGATTTACTATATGTTGTTACTGAATATAAAGCATGTATAAATGATTTTTGTATTGCAAAAAATATGCAAAATTTTGAAATGACTCGCGTCGATTGGTTTTATGCCGAATCTTTGTTGAAATTTTTAGAACCTTTTAAAACCAAAACTTTCAAATTTTCAAAATCTTATGAATCTAGTTCTAATAGCATTTTTATTTCAATAATTAATATGATGCAAACTTTTAAAGAAATGATCGATGATGCTTTTATTGGTGATATTGTAAAACCTGCATACACAAAATTTTTGAAGTATTTTAATCCTCCTCCTAGGTTGTATTGTGTTGCTACTGTGATGGATCCTCATATCAAATTAGAAGGTATGAAGAGTTTAATTGAAATGTTTTTAAATTTACTTGGGGATGATGAAAAAGAAATTGAGTGCACTTCTTTTTTAGTTAAATTTGAATCGACATTAAATAACTTGTATAATTATTATGATAAATGTTTTGCTTCTAGTAGTACAACTTCTTTTGTTAGTTCTTCTTCTGCTACTTCTAAAGGTAAGGGTAAGAGTAAATTAGATGATAGAACATTTAATTTACTTGCACAAATTCAATCAAAAAATACCTAGGACTAATCAACCAAATGAATTACATTGGTATAACCAACAAGATTCTGAGTCTTTTAGTTCTTCACTAGATATTTTACAATGGTGGAAAGACCATGAACACACTTATAGTATTCTCCTCCTATATCTATAGTTGCTTTTGAAATTATATTTTCTACAAGTGGCGGGGTTCTAACCGATTACAAGAATCGCTTGAAGCCCCAATAGTTAGAAATGCTCGTCTGCACAGAAGACTGGCTGAAGGCTGAAGATAGGACCCAAGGAAAAACATTATCGACGTCCACAAGTGGGAGCACCTCGCCGGAAGAACAACAACAACAACAACAATAGCAACCAAAATGAAGAATTCAAGACCAACAACAATAAGTCAACAACAACAAATTGAAGGCCATCAAATTGAAGACAATTGTAAATAGATAAAAAATTGTATTAAATCTTTGGTTGTTATTGAAAATTAGAAAAATTGAAGTAAATTGAAATTGTACATAAGAAATGTATAAAACAAATTTGTAGAAAATATTTATTTCTTATTACAAATTGTGAAACTTGTATAAGTTGAAATCATATGAATAATATATCATTTTTTTTTTTGAAAATTTCACTCTTTCAATCTTATTATTATTATTAAAAAAATTTTATGTTTATTATTAAAATTACTTTTTTTAAAGTTAAATTTTTTTTTTAACTCTAACCGGGCCAACCCGCGACCCGACCCGACCCAACCTGGGTTGGACCCGAAAGGGTTCACGGGTTGGGCGGGTCGCGAATTCACGTCTTCGAACCACCTCGCCCCGATCCGTTTAACTCATCGACCTGACCCGAACCCGCCCATGTTGGGTGCGAACCCGGGCGGGTTCGACCCGGCCCGGCCCGCCAGACCCGTTTGACAACCCCAGAAGATAAGATATAGAAGGAGAGATATAGGTCTTATAGCTAGTCTAAAGAGGGGGCATATGAATGTTATCGTATACCTCTACTTATACTAATCATACACTCCCCCCTAATCTAGAGACTCTCAAGCCATGCAACAAAATAAACCACAACATAGTCAGATATTTTACTAACCATCTTGAATAATTCCTGATTCTTGAGTCCTTAGATGCAAGAGTGAACACTTTTAGAGGTCGATCTGATAAAAAAGATATAGGTTAAGAGAAATTTAGCATGACCATATATCTAATTTAATCTAATATTATCTTATCTAGTTGGTGAGGCGACGGTAGTCCGGCAATTTTATAGTTTGTGCTCTACTTTGTCCTATTCAGGTCAAAGTGAGGGGTGCCTAAGATCTCTCTCTCTCTCTCATGTCAAGCGGCTTGGAGGGGGTGGTGGCATTAATAGAGTCGACAGGGGCAACGATAGCCTTCATTGCAAGATAGCGGTGGAAGTCAATGAGGGTCAAGCGAGGGGAGGAGAACGGGACTCAATCTGTACAGGGAGATGTCAGATTGGTGGAGTGCCTGCGGTATCTCCTATATGGTGCTTGAAGTTGACATGTGGGTCATTGCTGGGGGCGACGGAGGTGTTCTTGCGAGCGATGACGAGGATAAACGATGTACAAGCAACAAACTGAGAGAGAATGAGCTCAAATTGATACGAAAATTGGCTCTGGCGAGCCTTCGTTGCGAGGTGCCAGTGAGAGTCAACGAGGGTCAAGCGAGGGAATGAGAACCAGGACTCAATCTGTACAGGGAGTTGCCAGATTGGTGGAGTCATGCAGTTTCTCATATGGTACTTGAAGTTAACATATGAGTCACTGATGGGGGCGACGGAGGTGTCCGTGCGAGCGACGGAGATGATAAACGGTGTACAAACGAGCAACTGAGAGAGAGATTGAGCTCAAATTGGCACCAGAAATTGATTTGGACGAGGTCGGCCGATCAGTAGGATTAGATTTTGTGGTGTTTTTGTTTGTTGGTTGGGGTGTATGAGTTTCAGGACCCAGCTTGTTGGGATCTGAACTTCATAAGCCTTATTTTTGGTTGTATGTTTTGTTAAAATCTTTTTAATGAAACACGCGGGATATTCAACCTACCGTTTAATGATAAAAAATATATATTATCTTACCTAATCTTTTTTTTGACTGGTAAAAGGTAGGGTAATCTCCTACCTCACAAAAAGCTATATTAAGACTACTAATAACACTACTTATTACAAAATTGGACCAAGTGTGATCGGCACAGCTACCGAACACTCGATCCCCCAAAAAATCACAGTAGCAGCATTAGGAAATGATGGACTTATAACTGCGTCCCAAAAAACAACATATAAATTGCTTTCCAAAAGAAGTTAATACTATGGTACCATCAGCCCGAGTAGCTTCCTTCTCCACTCTCATCTTGGCCAATACGCATTAGCGCTTGCTTGAGCAAGATATCCTGTGCATCCGCTTGTTCAATCTCCCGAATCAGCGCCTGCTTCTTCTTACTACCATCCATTCCATCTAGCCAGAATCGAAACCAAAACAGTGCATTAGAAATGATTTGTTACGGTGAGAGTGATTTAGCAGAAAAAACACGCTCATTTCTAGCAAGCCATATACTCCAGCAAATTGAAATAGTAAGGAGAAGCCAAGTGTGTCTTTGTGCATGTGTACCAAAACACCACGAGGTAAAGCATTCATGCAGGTCATTTGGCAGTGAGTGTATATTGAAGAGTGTGGTGAAGAAATTCCATGTCGAAATGGCCATAGGGCATGCAAAGAAAATGTGGTAGGCAGTTTCGACAGGACACGCACAAGCTGTGCATGTTGTGCCTCCTGGCCAACCTTTAGAGCGCAGAAAATCTTTGGAATTGAGTCTACCCCAACTCAATACCCAGATGAAGATCTTGCATTTCAGAGGAGCAGCTGAGGACCACGTTGCCACATAGTAGGGGGAGCGCAGTCCATAGGTGACGAAGAAGTTGTCGGCAGATTTGACGGTGAAGGCCTATGTTGCTGTAAGATGCCAAGAAGGTTGATCAGGGGCGGTGGAGGGTTGGTGTTCAGTTAACAGGGCCATGAGCGTCTATTTTTCTTGTCGAAGTTGCGGTGTTGAGATGCAGTTTAGTTGCGGTTTCCAATGCCATACACCATTTTTCTATTATAGGTCATTTATGCATATTATACTCTTGCCCAGAACTTCTCCATCATTATTCTTTTGTTATCTCTGTATTCGGATCTTGGTTTTGGGGGGGGGGGGGATTGTTGGCTATTTTGTAGTCAAAACCAAGATTCTCTTCCTTCCTTTTAGTCCCACATCGGTGGGAACCTGTGTCATGTGAGTGCCTATAATACCCTCCTTTACTCCATTGTAGACTTGTGTGGTGTGGAGAGAACCCGTGGGCCACATGCGCGCGCCGCGGCCGCCGCCCGGCCCGGTTCGGTTCGGTTCGGTTCGGTTCGGCGCACATAGTGGGCACGGGTGTGCGCGCCCGCATCTGCGGACACGAATGCCGATCCGAAATTGCTCTTCGGGTTCGGGTTGAGTCCAAAACTTCTTTTGCTGTTTATTTTTCCTTTTGACTAATTCATCCTAAATGTTGGATTAGTTTTTCAGATCCGAAAAAATTTGGCCTCCTTCTCTCCACACGTTCAGCAACGTTCACACTTTCTTCTGCCGATATATTCCAAACTTCCCATCCTTTTACAACTACTGAAAAATCAGATCAGATCCAAAAGAATTCTCCTTCTTCGCTGCATCCGCAAAAACCTTCTCTGGTTCGCTACTTCCGCTCTCTGTTTTCGCTTTCGTTCTGGACAAGGACAAGTTCGGGTCGATCTCTCGACGTTGTGGCGACAGCGAGACGCCGGTGATACCGTGGGTTTTACCACTAGGAGCATCTACGAAGAGTCTGCACATAAGACCGCAGATCAACTCTTAGGGCAGTGCGTTCCGCGCAACTTTCCCATAGGCCGGTAACTTCGTTTTAATTTCTTTTGTTCCGACAGATATCAAAGATTAGAGTCAATTTTTAATAACAATCTAAGAGTTGAGCCATATTGTTAATCTGATTAATTTAGCATATATTGTTAATTAAGCACATACATATTGTTAATCTGATTAATTTAGCACATATTGTCAATCTAACACATATTGTTAATCTGTAAACTGCTTACTGATTAATTAGCACATACTGTTAATTTAACACATTGTTAATCTGTGAACTGCTTACTGATTAATTAGCACATACTGTTAATTTAACGCATATTGTTAATCTGATTAAACTGCATAAACAAACACAAAAAGAAAAACAAAAAGAGATTTTATCAGCATAACAAACACAATCCAGCAAAGAATAACAATGTTATGAAGATTGCATCTGATTAATTGGATAATAATTTGGATAAATGTACTGAAAGCATTGTTATCCCAATCAATTAGACTTACTGACATTAACCAAAGTCGGTTTTTCAAGAGTCAGATTTAAAAGTAAAAGATCACTCTCTTACAGTCGGTCATTACAATACCCTTCAATAATAAATCCCAATATACTAATACTTCATTCTTAGTAATTACACATATATTGTTAATTTAGCATATGTTGTTAATTTAGCACATATATATATACACATGGTTTCCTTTTTATAAAGCGCTGTTTGTATTACCTATAGATCACATATCTTGGTATTAACAAATTGCGGCACTGATAGATCCCTATAAATTCCCACATTATAGAATATCTATAGCTTTAAAATCCTTACAGTCTAAATCTATTGTTAATCACAATATTTGTTGGCACCAAATTTGTGTTATTAGATTCATTTTAATATTTTCAAAGTTTTAGAATATTAATCGCTGTAAATCTGCTTGTATAAATTTGCAATAGTCAATCTGCTAGCATAATTAATTGTTAGTACATTATTCATGTTATATTGTGAATAGCATTACTACCTGCATAACAATATCAAGACTATTATTAGTTGTGGTGCTAGATATTTCTTGGTATCCTTTAAACATTTAGATAAAGGAATAGTTATTGATTCTGCAAATTCCTTAAAAGAAATCTAAAGTTCTAAAAAGGAAAGATAAATTTGGGAACAAGCCAAAAGGGTCATTCTGTCAACCGGGTGTAAATAGCCCTAAGCGACACGGTATTTAAGCGTCTTTGGACCACCGCTAGCTGGGAACCGACTCTTACAGCTAACCCAAGTAAATCAGAACTTGATAGACTAAAGATTTATTTAGGAAGATTAGCAAGATTATTAACTATCTTCTAGAGCCCGTGACACCTTATTGTCTAGAGCCCATTACACCTTATTGAGTAGTTACAATATTATTCCTGCAGACTCTAGACTGCTTTATTATTTATCATGATTGGAAAAGAAGAGACTGCTTCTGCCAAGCCAGCCAAGTTTGATGGCACCCACTTCAAGAGGTGGCAGAGTCAGATGAAATTCTGGCTCACCACCTTAGGACTGCTTTCAGCAATTGATGGATCCACACCCATCACAACTGATTCTGACAAGTCTGAGTCTACCAAAGAAGTTTCCAAATCCCCTATTTCCTCTCAAACTCCTAAGGAATCCTCTAGTTCCTAAAAACCAAAAACCCCTAAGAAAATAGACTTTCACTGTTTTCATCGAATTCTAAGCGCCTTATCTGACTCTCTTTACGACATGTTCTTTGAATATAAAAACGCTAAAGAACTTTGGGATGTTTTAGAAGATGAATATGGTTGTGATGATGCTGGAATTGAAAGATTCATTTCTTCAGCTTTCAATAGGTATTTCATGGTAGATAACAAACCTATGAATGACCAAATCCATGAATTCCAAGAATATGTGAGACATATTCAAGCCAAAGGTACAACTTTTTCTACTGAATATAAGATTGCTTGCCTAATAGATAAACTCCCTTCTTCTTGGTCTGATGTCAAGAAGGAACTCACTCATACTCAAGGTGAGCTTACCTTTGCCCAAGTCCTAAAAAAGATTAGAACAGAAGATCAACTTAGGCTTAGGTCCAACCCTAAAAATGAATCTAAAGCAAAGGTAAACCTTGTAGTTTTAACCCAAGGCAAATCCAAAACCAATAATCCTCACAAACCTAAGAAAAACTCCTTCAAGAAAAAGAACTTTCAGCCTCATCACCAGAATCACCAAAACCGCCAACACCAGCAAAAATCACGGGACTAGAAACTTCGGTCAAACTCAGGATCAACAAAAGTTTTATTTTGTGTGTGGAAGAACAAACCATCTATCCTTCAATTGCTTTCATAGGAAGAAGGTACCAATCAAGACTCCTTATAAGGGGAAAGGCCCTACCAAATCAGAAGCCAACATGATTCTGAATGGATCTTCTAGTTCTTTCAGGAATCATGTGGAGGAGGCATAACCCTAGGAGATGGATCAACGGCACAAATTGTAGGAAGAGGAAGAATAGATCTGAAGATGACATCAGGGAAAAATCTGCCTCTTCATGATGTACTTCATGTGCCGTCAGTTAGGAGAAACTTAGTTAGTGGTTCCCTTCTTGTAGCGTCAGGTTTTAAAATTGTATTGGAAGCAAATAAAGTTGTATTTTCTAAGAATGAATCTTTTGTTGGAAAAGGATATGTAAAGGATGGTCTTTTCATTCTCAGTACTATAAATAAAATGTCAAATCCTTCTCCTGTTGTTTCAAATATAGAATCTTCCAATGTTTGGCATGGTAGACTAGGTCATGTGAATCTGGGTTCTCTTAGAAGGATGATGAACTTAGCTCTTATTCCCAAGTCTCCTGTAGATAATAAACACAAATGTGAGATTTGTGTTCAAGCCAAATATTCTAGACTACCTTTCAAATCTATAGAGAGAAATTCTGATCCTCTAGAACTAGTTCATAGTGATGTTTGTGACTCAAATAGGATTTTGACCCGAGGCGGTAGGAAATACTTTGTCACTTTTATAGATGATTGTTCTAAGTATTGCTATACCTACCTTCTCAAAACCAAAGATGAATTTCTAGATAGATTTAAGGTTTTCAAATCCGAAGCTGAGAACCAATTAGAGAAAAAGATTAAGATCCTTAGATCTGATCATGGCGGAGAGTATACCTCAAACGAAATGACTAACTTCTGTGAAGAACACGGAATAATTCATGAGGTGACTGCTCCTTACTCACCGCAGTCCAACGGAGTTGCTGAAAGGAAGAATCGAACTCTGTTAGACATGGTGAATGTCATGCTTCTCACCTCAGGTGCTCCTGATAACTTGTGGGGAGAAGCCTTATTGACAGCCTGTTACATCCTAAACAGGATCCCTAGTAAGTCAAAGGACAAGACTCCCTATGAATTATGGAAAGGTAGAACTCCTAGAGTCCATTACCTTAAGGTCTGGGGATGTCTAGCAAAAGTAGGAATCCCTGAACCTAAAAAGAGAAAGATTAGACCTAAGACTGTAGATGCTGTGTTCATAGGATATACCTTAGATAGCAATGCCAATAGATTTCTAGTGGCTCATTGTGAAATAAATGAAATCTCTAATAATACCATCATAGAAGCTAGAGATGCAGTTTACTTTGAGAATATATTTCCTTTTAAAGATAGAATATCTTCCAACCCCTCCAGTTATTCCCTGCCTCCTTCTACCAGTTCCCATTCTCAACCTTCTAGCTCTCAACCTGATCAAGACTCAGAACCTAGAAGAAGCAAAAGAGGTAGGATTGAAAGAAATTTAGGGGAAGATTTCTTCACTTATTTGATAGAGGGTGATCCCTCAACTTACGAAGAAGCAATATCTTCTCCTGATGCACCTTTCTGGAAAGAAGCCATCAACAATGAGTACAACTCCATTATGGAGAACAGTACTTGGCATTTAGCAGACCTGCCTTTAGGTAGTAAACTCATAGGGTGCAAGTGGATCTTCAAAAAGAAACTTAGAGCTGACGGTTCAATAGAGAAATATAAAGCTAGATTAGTAGCAAAAGGTTTCACCCAGAAAAAGGGATTAGATTATTTTGACACTTACTCTCTTGTAGCTAGGATTGTCTCTATTAGAACTTTTCTAGCTTTAGCATCCATTTATGACTTGATAATTCATCAAATGGATGTAAAGACAGCCTTTTTGAATGGAAACCTAGAGGAAGAAATCTAGATGGAGCAACCTGAAGGCTTCATTGCTAAAGGTCAAGAAAAGAAAGTTTGCAGATTAGTAAAATCTCTTTATAGCCTAAAGCAAGCTCCCAAGCAATGGCACAGCAAATTTGATAAAGTGATTTTAGAATATGGCTTCTTACCAAATGAGTATGACAAATGTATATACTCTAAAAACACTGATGGAAGTTGTGTCATTATATGCATATATGTAGATGACATCCTCATTTTAGGATCAACACTTGAGTTAATAAATAATACTAAAGACTATCTATCTAGCATGTTTGATATGAAAGACTTAGGAGAAGCTAACCTGATTCTAGGAATGTAAGTATCCAAATCCAAGGAGGGTTATACTCTCTCCTTAGTACATTCTATTGAGAAAATGCTAAGAAAATTTGAGTATTTTGATAAGACACCTGCTCGTATTCCTTTTGAAAGTAGTATCATTCTCAAGAAAAATGAAGGTTCATCTGTAGAACAACATAGATACTCTCAAATGATAGGCTCTCTTATGTATATAACAAATAGAACTAGACCTGATATTGTATTTGCTGTTGGGAGACTTAGTAGATATACTAGTAACCCAAACCGGTCATATTGGTCAGCATTAGAAAGAGTATTTAGATATCTTAAGGGTACAATAGATTATAAACTTCATTATTCTAGACACCCTGATATCATAGAAGGTTACTCAGATGCAAACTGGATAACTGACTCATATGATGTGAAATCCACAACTGGATATGTCTTTACCTTAGGAGGTGCTGCAATCTCCTGGGGTTCATGTAAACAAACCATCATAGCTAAAAGTACTATGGATTCTGAAATGATAGCTTTGGACACTACTTGTACAGAAGCTGAATGGCTTAGAAATTTGATTATGCATATACCTGTTACTAATATTCCTGTTCTTGCTATTTCCATAAACTGTGATAATAAATCTGTTATAGAACTACTAAAGCATGATTCTGTGAATGCTAAGATGAACAGGCACTTGCAGCTGCGCTTCAAGTCAATCAAGAGCTTACTAGGCAAATATGTGGTTCTTGACTATATAAAGTCAGAAAAGAACCTTGTAGACCACTTGATAAAGGGTCTGTCTAGGATGTTGATCCTTGAATCATCGAGGGGAATGGGGTTAAGCCCATAAGTAAGTCACCAGCAGTGGCAACCCAACCGAGTCTGACTGGAGATCCCAAGAAGCCGGTTCAATGGGTAGAAACAAGCTGGACTTCGGTGACTATTATGGAACACTGACTCAGAGATTAAATTCTCATAAATTAATGCCCAGGTGGCTTTACGAGGTTGTACAATGATATCCCATCCCTATGGTGACAGTGTTCCTGTGTGATCTGGTTAGGATGAGTTCTAAACTCTTAATAGGTCCAAACATTATTATGTAGGGTTGACTCCGATCACCAACCCTGTGAGGACTTACCTATATGAGAGGTCGTGAAGGCCGCGACTATGGGACAGGGCGATCCCAGACAACTTTCATGAATATGGAAAAAGTGCACATGGCCATTCAAAAGCGCCACCCGATAGACCCAAGAACCTCTAGCGTACTATGTGTGCTATTTTCTGAATCTGAGTCAAGAAGTCTGATTTAAGGCATATATAGCCCATCAAGCACTTCTTCAGACAGACAATAGTCACTATGTGAGATTCAAGGCTGTAGTCCATCTCATTTATGCATAGTATACTCTTGCCCAGAACTTCTCCATCATTATTCTGTTGTTATCTCTGTATTCGGATCTTGGTTTTGGGGGGGGGGGGATTGTTGGCTATTTTGTAGTCAAAACCAAGATTCCCTTCCTTCCTTTTAGTCCCACATCGGTGGGAACTTGTGTCATGTGAGTGCCTATAATACATTTCCTCCTTTACTCTATTGTAGACTTGTGTGGTGTGGAGAGAACCCGTGGGCCACACACGTGCGCCGCCGCCGCCGCCCTGCCCGGTTCGGTTCGGTTCGGCGCGTGTAGTGGGCACGGGTGTGCGCGCCCGCATCTGCGGACACGAATGCCGATCTGAAATTGCTCTTCGGGTTCGGGTTGATGTCCAAAACTTCTTTTGCTGTTTATTTTTCCTTTTGACTAATTTCTCCTAAATGTTGGATTAGTTTTTCAGATCCGAAAAAAACTGGCCTCCTTCTCTCCCTACGTTCAGCAACGTTCAATCCTTTTACAACTACTGAAAAATCAGATCAGATCCAAAAAGAATTCTCCTTCTTCGCTGCTTCCGCAAAAACCTTCTCTGGTTCGCTACTTCCGCTCTCTGTTTTCGCTTTCGTTCTGGACAAGGACAAGTTCGGGTCGATCTCTCGACGTTGTGTACGACAGCGAGACGCCGGTGATACCGGGGGTTTTACCACTAGGAGCATCTGCGAAGAGTCTGCACATAAGACTGCGGATCAATTCTTAGGGCAGTGCGTTCCGCGCGACTTCCCCATAGGCCGGTAACTCCGTTTTAATTTCTTTTATTCCGATAGATATCAAAGATTAGAGTCAATTTTTAATAACATATCTTACTAGCCCCAGTAATTATTTCCGGTGTCTGATGTGGAGCTTTTCTTCAATACGTACACTATCTGGGAATATTGATATATATAGGTTTAGGTTTATTGAAAATTATCCAACTCTCGGAAGAAATTTGTCACATTTCTCTCCCGGGTCTTTTTCTGCCAATCTGGCTTGAGTTCCTCATTTTTCCAGCTCTGAGCTATCTCTTCTGCATCTTTCTTTTTCTTCAGATTTTTCTTTTTGGATCTGATGCTTTTCTTCTTCAGCTTCTAATTAATTATTCTTTCCTTCAAATCTTTCTCATTTTGATGCTCTCAAGTGTTTCACAATAGTATCTTGCTTCAGTTTCTCTTCTTCAACTTTACATGCTCAAATTGCTCCTATATAAATAAGGAATCATTGTATCTGAGGGTTTTATCCAAGCAAGTTGCATATTTCGCATTAACGCTCGGTAATTGATGTTAAGCTTTTCGAGTTTTCCGCCAAATCTTTGTTAGCATATGACTCAATTCCATTTTACTGTGTCAGTTGATCTCATTTTACTTTTATACGTACAGATAATTCGATCCCAATCGATTGAATGGCCAATAAAGAAGAGGCATCTACTTCTATCTTAGATGGAAAGAGGATAAAGGTATTTTTTATGGGTTATTTTTATTTTTATTGTATATTAGTAGTTTACATGTGCGATGCACGTTTTAATAAATATAGTTTTTTAAAATAAAAATTTAGACATAATCTTGATTTGAACCTAGGACCTCCTTTATAATAGTTATGCACGTGTGTTATACAGGTTGGTAGATTGACAAAACATTTACAAATGACACTAAGGCCTTCTCCCATTATAATATTAGAGATGTATTTTTTTGTCGTGTTTGTTTCGTAGCTGTATGATCACTTTTTCCAAAAGTGTACGCTATTAGTTTGAATTAGTTTGAATCATGTTGTTACTTAATTCTTTCTGACATGCTATTGCTGGTACCTAAGGCTACAAACGAATCGAGCTATTCGCGAGCTATTCAGCTCGAGCTCGGTCAAAGCTCGGCTCGAACCGAGCTTGTTTCGTAAACGAGCCAAGCTCGAGCTTGGGTTTTTTTTAAGGCTAAGCTCGCGAGCTATTCGGCTCGAATACGGTCAAAGCTTGGCTCGAAACCGAGCGAGCTCGAGCTCAAAACTGGCCTCGTTTCGTAAACGAGCCGAACTCGAGCATGAAGGTATTCGGCTCGGCTCGATTGCAGCCCTACTGGTACCTTCATTGAGGCCCTCACCAATATGCATAAGAGCATTTATAGTCGTTCAAATCCAAAATTTGGGTATTTGACATAAAAATATAAAATTTGGACTAGAGGTGTAGTCGTTTGAACCCAAAATATGAGTTTTGATTTTTAAAAATTGACGGACGGTAGATGAAGTCTCGTCCCACAAATTTAAAAAGAAAATTTTGAAAAACATCGGATGAGAAATCATTTCCCGCCCGATGATTTTTTTTATTTAATAAAACCAGGGACGAGATATCATATCTCGTCTGAACAATTGTAAATAAAAAAAAAACTTTTGAAATAAAAACTGTCTAACGGTAAATGATTTCCTGTCTGATCAGACGGAAAATCATTTCCCGTCCATTAGATTTTTAATAAAAAAATGTCTGGACGAAAGATCATCTCTCGTCCGATATTTTTTTGGGATAAAATATCGAACGGACACAAGATCAACTTTCCTTAGCTATATTTTCCAAATTGCTATTTTTCCTCCCAAATATAGCCGACTACTGTTTCTCTAAAACCCAATATTTGAGTATTTGGCCAACGACTGCAAAATATTTTTTTCTAAATTTTGTAAATTTTGATAAAATAGCCAACGACTACACATGCTCTTATAAGAGCATCCACTATCGCCATTGCTAAAATTTATACTTTTAGCCATTGGAAAATAGGAAATGAGATCGGAGTCTGCTATCATTAGTGCTAAATTTGAAAAAAAATTAAAAATCAGACGGATGAACTTCCTCTGTCCATCGTTTTTTAAAAAATTTGAAAATGGCATTTTTGTAATAAAGGAAAGAAAAGTTTTGAGAATGGCTCGGACGGAAGAAGATCTTCCGTTCGAGTTTTTTTTTTATAATGAAAATTTCGTAATTACTTAATGGCATTTTTGTAATATTTGAATGAAATTTTCGCAATTTTTTTTAAAAGGAAAAGATGAGAGAAGGATCTTCTTCATCCGTCTCTCATCTATTCTCTGTTTTCATAAATATTTTTTAATTGCAAAAAATGGACGAATGGAAAATCTTCTTCTGTCCGTCCTCTTTTTAAATTATTTTTTTCCCTTAAACGGAACATCTTCTCCCGTCTTTTATATTTAGCAAAACTTTTATCGCAATTTCTATGTTTAGCAAATGATTGTTCACTCGTATTCTAGAGCATCCACAGTCGTTTACTATATTTCCCAAATTCTCATTTTATGAGAATGGAGCACCTGCAGTTGTTTGCTATTTTGTTAAAAAATGGAAAACGAGCTACAGTCCCTTCTCAAATATGAGAAACAAATTTGCGAATCTCAAAATATAGGAGACGATACAACATGTATCGTCCCAATATTTTTAATTTTTTTTTAATATAATCGGACGAGACAACGTGTCTCGTCCCGTATATATATATATATATATATATATATATATATATATATATATATATATATATATATATATATATATTAAATTGGGTCGGACGATACATTTTGTATCGTCCTTCCCAATTAATTTTTTTTTTTTTTAAAACTCCTCAAACGGGACAAGTTGTCCCGTTTGATCACTTGATCGGACGGGACAACATGTCCCATCCCAGGGCTTTTAATTTTATTATTATTATTATTATTATTTTAATATTTTGTTTTCCAATTTTACCCTCCAATGTTACTTTTACCTATTTTCGTTTAAAACTCAAACGGTTTGATTTTTGGAAACGGCTATATTCTATTGGATCAAACAGCTATTTAATCTTCAACGACTATCTACAGACTCATCACCTCCTATATAAATACTTATCTCAAACATAGCAACAGAGTGTACAACTATTCAGGAAAAAATAGATCAACCAACTCTTCTTCACTGAGAGCTTACTGTGAGAAATATAATTTGAGAAAAAAATGGCAAACAAGGGTTCAAGAAGCAGAGCCTACACAACAAATGAAGATGTGATTATTTCTCAAAGCTGGATATCAATCACTCAAGATCCAACCATTGGTGTGGACCAATCAGGTAGCCAATTTTGGTATCGTATATTTAACACATTCAAAGCTATATTAGGTACTCCAACCAATCGAACATGGAATTCGCTTAGTAGTAGATTTCATATTATCTCGAAAAAAGTGTCTTTATTTGTTGCTAAACTGGCGAGCGGAACAAACAGAGCTGTGCGCGGAACAAACGAGGCCAATAAGGTATGTTGATTTGAAAATTTTCATTTATTTATTTGAAATGTAATTTCCAAGTTAAAAATTTTGCCGATGTTGTTGTTTTCTTTTATGTAGATATGAGAAGCAAGAACCAAATATATGCAATCTACTGGAAAAGCTTTTCGATTTGAAGAGTGTTATCAATTATTGAAAGATTTGCCAAAATTTTCTTTATGTACCACACGTGTTCGAATATGGCTCGGGCACACAATCATCTGAAGGTGGTAGCAGTCAATGTGCGCTTCTAAATGTTGACTCTCCGAACTCGGATGTAGGACATGGTGGTGAATCGTCTACACCTCTCTCCCGTCCACCTGGACGCAAAGCAGCAAAAAGAAAGGCCAAAAATACCGCAGGTGGTTCCGACGAGGCTATGCTTGAAGAGACCAAAAGATTTAACTCCTTCTATATTGAGACGCAAGAACGTATGATAAGTTCGACAGAAATGAAACTAGCACTGAAGAAAAAAGATCAGGAAATCCAATAGCAAATTGAGGAAGATCGAATAATGGGTTTGGACTTGACTCAATATTCTGACGATCAACGTTACTATTTCATTTGTAGACAACGTCAAATAATGCAAAAAAGAGGTTTCATTAGGGATTGACATGTTAGTCTAGTTAGTCTTGTACTAATTTTAGAACCTATTAATTGGAGATTTTCATTCAATAGTTATGTATCCATTTCATCATGTACGTTCTTATGTATTGTATGCTTAATTTTCATTAAATTATAAAATATTGTCTTTTTTTCATTTGAATTTGAAATTTTGAATTGCACAGTACAATATATAAAATTGTGATTTAACATGAGCTTAAAGTAACGAAAACAACAAACCTAATTTTAACAACCCTTGCAAACATAATTTTTCCTGTTAATTTAACATAAAAAGTACATGAGAAAAAAAACATTGTCGATCTATTACATTTGTCAGTCGGCATCCCCAAATCCGTTCCAAATATGGTCGACTAGATCTTGACGGAGTATATGATGTTTTTGTCAATCATGTAAAACAACATTGCATGCCATATACGAGTTGTCTGTTCACTTGGATGAGTTGTATTAGGTGTTACCACTGTAGTGGACGAACTTTGTTCGTAGTCATAATCATGTATATCTTCTTCTCACTCATCTTCAACAATCATATTATGTAAAATAATACAAGTCTTCATTATATAAGATAGACTTTCTACATCCCACATTCTAGCCGGGCCTTTAACTATCGCAAATCTAGCTTGTAAAACCCCGAAAGCACGTTCGACGTCTTTCCGTGCACCTTCTTGCATTAGAGCGAACTTTTTTTTTTGTGTCTGGTGCAGTATGTTTTTTTACGATAGTCGCTAATGGGGGGTAAATTCCGTCTGCCAAATAGTACCCCATGGTGTAATGAAAATTGTTGATAATATAATTAGCGGGCGGTTCACAACCATTCAGAATATCATTAAATAATGTAGAGCGGTTTAATACGTTCAAATCATTATTGCTGCCCGGCATTCCCAAAAAAAATATGCCAAAACCAAAGATTATAAGACGCGACTACTTCTAGTATAATTGTAGGCTCACGGACATGACCTGTATATTGTCCATGCCAAGGTGCAGGGCAATTTTTTCACACCTAGTGCATGCAATCTACACTACCCAACATATCAGAAAATCCACGAGATTAATTCTCGTCGAGGAGTCTATTTACATCATCTGCATTGGGTTTTCTTGTATATTGCGGACCAAAAATATTCCCAATTGCAATACAAAATTTACGTACCGTGTTTAGCACTATTGTTTCCCAATTCTGACATATTCGTCGACTGCATCAGCAGAAGATCCATACGCTAAACGACACATTGCAACTGTTAATTTCTGATAACTAGACAAGCCAATAGCATTTGTAGCATCTGCCCGTTGTTGGAAGTATTGATCGTACCCAACACATGCTTCAAGTATCCGATTGAATAGAACTCGCTGCATTCGAAAACGACGACGGAAAATACTGTCAAGAAAAATAAAATTATCACAAAAATAATCCCGCATCAAACGGTTGTGGCCTTTAACTCTTTCACGATGAATATAACGGCGACGCATTTCTCGTTGTGAAGCAATATTACCCAAAGCTCGTTTCTGCATACGTTTGTTATTCATTATTTCTATATCATCTTCTTGATCCCATTCATCATCTGAGTCAGTGAAGGTTGAAGAAGAAGAGAAATGAGACATTTTTGTGGCTTAGAGCATCCACAGTCGTGTTTCTCATATGTTAAAAAATGGTAGCTACAGTAATAGCAAATAGCGATGTTTGCTGCAGTGGTCGTTTGCTATATGTTTCTCAATTTTTAGAAAATATTGTGCGGGACGGTAGAACATTTCCCGTCTCATTTGAAATAAGCGAGCGACGGTATATGTTATACCGTCTCATCATTTAAAAATAAATTAAAAAAAGTTAATTACTTATTAACTATTAAACTATATTAATTAAATAAATTAAATAATATAATAATAACTAAACCTAATTAAAAACTAACTAAACCTATTTAACTACACCTAACTACACAGTTTGGCCCCTACCCATTAATTGTCCCCAGATTCAAGGACGGTACATGTTGTACCGTCCGAGAATTTGGGTTTTTTTTTATAAAATTTTTTTTAAAGATAAAATCTGGACCGTTGGATTGGAAAAAAATTAATATATATATATATATATATATATATATATATATATATATATATATATATATATATATATATAAATGGGACGGTATAACATATACCGGACGACCCACTTTTTAAAAAAAAAAAAATAAATGGGACGGTATAACATATACCAGATGGTATATGTTGTACCGTCCCTCATAATTTGAGAATCGCTAATCTGTTTCTCATATATGAGAAACGAATATAGCATATTTGCCAAAAAATGGCAAAATAGAAAATCACTGCAGTGATCTATTTGCTATAAAATGGCAATTTGCCAAATATAAGAAACCACTGTGGATGCTCTTATGTTGTTTTTATCAGGAGATGAAGAATAAGTTGTTCTAGGTCATGCTTAAATAGAGTTATAGGAGTGTCTTCACGTGAATCCACAATTGCAAAAAAATATAAAGTAACTTGGGAATACCTTGGTCCATGAGAATTGACCAAGCTACAAGCCACCATTTTCAACAGTTTAGATTCCCATCCAAATTAATAACTACATATGTCTTAAATGATTAATAAGACAATACCCCAAATACCCCTACAAATTCCTTTGTCAAAATTAATACAAATTAACAACATTAATACTAATCATATTGGGTATTAGGTACAAATGACGGTGTGGCATCTTCTGAACCAGATAATTGTATCTGCCGCGATGTAGAAGCCCGATGCTTTGATACCGATCTCCTCCTTGAAACTGTTATCGGGGGAACTGATTCTCGTAGCACCACTTCATCCATTATAAATTTCCTTAATAAACAATTATTTCTTGACAATTCCTGGCATTGTCTGTACAACTCCTCCTACAAATGAAGTTGTGATATTAAAAAAACATATTAATCAACATAAGCACAGTCCCAAAAAAAAAAAAAAAAATTTAGTTTCTTACATATGATTGATCGCCGCGTGGTTCAAACTCAAAAGTTTCCATGCCAAGATTTATTGTCATTGTACCGCCCGTGAACAAAGGTGCTTCTACTACGGACTGACCATAAAATGCCGGTTTCTCAAGAGCCGATTGTGTAGGATATTGCGAGGGCAACCAAAAAGGAGGTGCTGGACATGGAAATTGAGCAGATGGATCACTGCAACTAGCTGCCCCTATGAAATCAACGTTAGCTCCATATAAGAGATTCGGCATAATAGGACCAATTGATACCTTAGCCCAGTACTGATCATACACATTTTGTGGAACACGACTGACCAGTGTTGAAGCATCAATTGGGTTAGAGAACTCATGTGGTTTCATTCGAGACATAGTAGTAGGAGGTATTTGGGGTATAGCAATTTCCCCAGTTATTTGCCGATAACATCGATCACCGAAACCCCCTACATTGAAATAATACTTAACACTAACAATCCTAAGTAAATTAATGTAACGCCCCGCCCCAATACTCAGACAATTTTATTATTTTTAGAAGACAAATTAGATACTATGTAGTACAACTACCCACCACAGGCTGCCTCTCAAAAGGTGGTTAACCAATTAGGTGCCTCTTGATCATAGGCAATTATATTTATACTCAAATTATTTTTTGTATATCTCCAATATGGGACTATATTCCCAAATCTCTTCTTCTAATCCTGTGTATTTCAAATACCAAATCCAAGACCATATCTCAAATATTCAATTCCAGAATCAAATCCCAATCAATCTTTTCTGGATGACATCAGCATCCATACCTTAACAAATCCATCCACATCAACAGCATACAATCCGGTGGGCCATACATTTCCCTTCATAACCGGTTTGTATAAATCCTCCTATAGAACATTTCTATAGGACAACCCAAATCCAATATATATTTTCAAATCATATATATATATATATATATATATATATATATATTTATATATATATATATTTACATATTATATATATTTCAGAAATACGGGGTATTACATACACCCCACCTTAGAAATCAGCGTCCTCGCTGAGTACGGGACACACATCTAGTGTAGGATTCGCCTTTCTAGCCGATGTAGCGTCGTCCTCGATCCCGGAGATAAATCACTCTCAACACCGCAGATCGGATATCCGGCTATCAATCACTATCAACACCGCAGATCCTACCTGATCCCGGAGATCAGTGACTCTCAATACCGTAGAATATACCCGACTCCGGAGATAAATGACTCTCAACACCGCAGATCATACTGAGGCCCTCTTCTACACCCGGTGTCGAAAGTCGGCTCTGATACTATTTGTAACGCCCCGCCCCAATACTCAGATAATTTTATTATTTTTAGAAGACAAATTAGATACTATGTAGTACAACTGCCCACCACAGGCTGCCTCTCAAAAGGTGGTTAACCAATTAGGTGACTCTTGATCATAGGTAATTATATTTATACTCAAATTATTTTTTGTATATCTCCAATATGGGACTATATTCCCAAATCTCTTCTTCTAATCCCGTGTACTTCAAATACCAAATCCAAGACCATATCTCAAATATTCAATTCCAGAATCAAATCCCAATCAATCTTTTCTGGATGACATCAACATCCATACCTTAACAAATCCATCCACATCAACACCACACAATCCGGTGGGCCATACATTTCCCTTCATAACCGGTTTGTATAAATCCTCCTATAGAACATTTCTATAGGACAACTCAAATCCAATATATATTTTCAAATCATATATATATATTTACATATTATATATATTTCAAAAATACGGGGTATTACAATTAAGCACTAGAACAATTACTTTTTAAACTATTACCTGACTGCCATATTGGAAGATAACACGATGGCGGGATAAGATGATCGCACATTGAATATCATACTCGTTCTCATATGACGATCTATGATATGGTTTCCATATAATAGATGCTGATGACCTCATCTCCAGTTGACTCCTTGCGATGGAGATATTGTAACGAATCAAGTCAGTTCTACTTTGATCCAAATTTATGCGATTCCACCGTGCAATTTTGGGTCGAATATCTGATTTTTTGAAGTTAGTATCAAAATATATGGTTCTATCACTCATTGGTGTACAAATACTTGTGTATTCATATGCCCAGTACTGAAATAAAATGATAAAAATTAATATGTATTATTGACAATCAAAAGATACTAATATTTGGTATTTGAGAAACTACTACAAATTAATAATTATTTATTAGTAAGATTACCTCAAGTACTTGCCACGGACCATTAAATGCTTTCAGTTTTAGTCTGCTACAAGAATCCAAAGACATATATAGCAATGCCACTGCCGGACTAGACCAATCATGCGTGCATACTAGATTCAAATCTTCAAAAACAGCAAGAAAACCACATCTCACTACTAAAGAAGCATTGGGCAAGAGAAACTCACCCACAAAGTATAGGAAGAAAGCTCTAGCAACTTTTGTCGCCACTTCAGGATATTCCATAGCGGCTTCGATCCATTCGCCCTGAAAATACTTCTTTAAGAACGAGCAGTGTATACCTTGTGATTTCCAATCTTCCGGTCTAATTTCTGCAAAGAACCTAGACTGGACAACATCGAAGGTGTATGCATCATCATCATACGGCGGTACACCACCGACTCCAATAGATAATCCCGTTAACATTGTCCAATCCAACGGGGTAAATCCCAACTCACCACCTGGAAGATGGAAAGTGTGGGTCGTGTTCCACCATCTCTCAACCAAAGCCTCGACTAGGTGCGCCGAGAATTTCTCTATATCGATAGAGAAAAAACGTGCCCACCCGAATTTGTCGATTAAATCCTTGATTAGAGGAACACGGGAAACTAGCTTCGAAGCTTTTATCCGCCCTTTCCAATTTCCTCTGAATGTAACAAATCTACCGATAGGAACATCAGTAATCAGTTTATGTAGGTGTTGTCCATCATCGACTACGTTGACCCACTCTGTTGGATCGAGCAAATTTACAGGCGCAGTTATTTCTTCTTCACTTCTGTTTTGTGATTGTGCCAACTCTGACCAACGTCTAGATTTCACTTTCCCATTAAATCTCTTTATGGATGAAGATATTTTTCCCGTTTGTTGAAGGGGACGAGAAGTCAGTATCGTTAATCAAAATTTTTTTTTTTAGGAAGAATAGATTAAGAAGAGAAGAAAGCACATTGAGAGTTCGGAGACAATGCATGGCAAAAACTAGAGATTTATACACTTTCAAAGCTAAACACTTGGGGGTAAAAATGGCATTTTGTCTTCAAAGCATGGCAAAAATCATGCTTTTACTTTAAAAAAGCCCAACCTATATTCCCACGGCACCCCAATTTCAAGCCACATCTCACGGACGGGACAACATGTCCTGTCCCACCGAATTATTTTGTTTTTTTTAAAAACGCTAAAGACGAGACAAGTTGTCTCGTCTCTCTAAAAAAAAAAATACGCCGGAACATGTTCCGTCGCACGAAAATTTCAAATTTTTTTTTGAAGAGACGATACAACTTGTATCGTCCGATGTTTTTATTTTTAAAATCGTCTCACTCCAAAATAAGAAATTTTTAGCAAATAACCACTGCACACATTTCGATCTATTGTATTTCTATACTTGCCATTTTCCTAAAAAATAAAAAACGCCATTTTGGATGCTCTAAGATTTGGGTTTCTAGCAAATGACATTGAGAAGTTTTTTTAACTCAAATGCTAAATTTTGGATTTTTACAAAATGACAGTGGATGCTCTAATATATCAAATCAATATGTTTATGTTTGGTATAGTTACCAAAAATGAAGTATTTTAAGGGGAAATTAGTTCTAGACCAATCATTTGATTGTGATATGTCACATCCACTTTGATTTTCTTTTGTACCCATGATATCCCCTCACCATCCAAATTCTTTTGACTAGCTCCTTCTGAGAGCATCCACAGTCGTTCATGCCAATTTTTGGGTATATAGCATTTTAGAAATAGGAAAAAAGGAATGTTGCTGCAGTCGTTAAAAGCTAAAATATAGCCGGACGGAAGATTATTATCCGTCCATTAAGAATGACGGAGTATAATCGTCCGTTCCAAATTTTTTTTAATTTTTTTTTTTTTTTTTATGCACTAGAAGACAAAAAAAAAAAATTAAAAAAAAAAAAAAAAAACACATTAGAGCAGGGACGGTAGTTTATGAACCGTCATTTTCAAAAGCTTTGTACTAACTTCAATTTTTTTTTATTTTTTTAATGCACTAAACGACAAAAACAATTATAAAAAAAAAAAAAAAAGAGAACAGTGGCCTGGGACGGGAGATTATGATCCGTCAATTTCAAATGACGGTGTATATTCCACCGTCGGCCAATCGGATCGTTTTTTGATTTTTTTTTTTTTTTAAAAATTGGTTCGGACGGGATATAATCGACCGTCAATCTCCTTGGACGGTGTATAATACGCCGTTGGTTGACTTTTTTTTTTTTTTCAAAAGCTTCTTAATCATTGGAGTCAGTACTTTTGTACGGGACGGCATATTATCCTCCGTTAATTAGATCGGACGGAGTATAATGTGGCGTTAGCTATATTTTGCATTTGGCCATTCCGTCTGCTATATTTGGCACGCAACTGTTCATCGTACACCCAAATTTTGGGTTTTTAGACAACGACTGCAGCTCGATTTTTTCTATATTTTCCAAATTTTGGGTATATAGCAAACGACTGTGGATGCTCTCATACAAGGGGAAAAAAGGATAATCTTTTTGGACAAAATTATGGGAATTTATATATATGTTTTTGTTTAGACCTGTTGTTTCCTCTGAAGTTGTTTCCATTGTCATGTTGCTTATGAAAACTATTTTGGTTAAAATTTTCTATTTTTCTTTTAAAATTACCATGCTAGTTTAAATTTGGGGTATTTGATCCAAGGGTTCTAGTTTAGCTTCTCTATTTAACAAAAGGGTTTTGTCTGACGAGGGGTTTAAGGGTACTAGTTATTCAACGTGGACAATGCATGTACAATTTTTTTTTTTTAATATATTAAAATCTTTAAATTTAAATAGATGGTTGATATTGTTTGGAGTTTTAATATGTGCTTAAGATTTTAAGTAGTTTGTTGAGTTAGTGGATAAATTGATTTAAAACTAATGTTAGGGGGTTTATTATTTTTTAAAGGGCAAAAACCAAAATACCCCCTCAATGTTTGGCCTAAGTATAAAATGTCCATACAACATTTGGAAAAATACATTATACACATTCATCTGTTAACTTTGAATTTCGTTAACTTTGAATTATTAAATTACATTTCTACCTTACCCTTTCATATCTAAATCTCTTTTCCTTTTCTCCATTTTCTTCATTCTCAAACATTAAACAAAACCTAATATGAATCTCATTGGTGAACGAAACCAAATCTCAATCTCATTGACAAGATGATGAGATTACTATTTGTCCCTCTTCCGCTTGATATCCATTTTACCTCCTTTGGATCAGCAAGCATGTTAATAATGGAAGCATCAATCACTTCTTGATTTAGAAAGTTAAGGAAACGTTCTCCAAATATCATAGCTGAACCTTTAAAAATGAAGAGGAGAAAAATGCAACCAATAAGTTAGTGCATTTGTGAAAGAATCGATGCAACTTTATTGCTTAAGGCATCTAACAGACTCACAGATTTGAGCCTCATTTATACATGAACGGCTAAATTTGATAATTGATAATCTGATACACAAAGAACAGACATCTTCCTAACAATCAAAAATAGAAAAAAAATCTAAAGTTACTGAAGGAAAGATAGTGTCAAGAAAAAGTTTTTTCCCCTCTTAATGTGAAAGGGATATCTCTGTCTTTTGCTGATTCACATTAATAAGTTAAATAGTATGGTATTCACAATTTTCTCTCAACCAGAAGCAGTTGCTAACTGGAAAATCATCATAATGAATTATTCAGTTTAAATGTCAATAGATAATGTGTTAATCTCATCATCTTGCCAATGAGAATGAGATTTGGTTTTGTTTAATGTTTGAGAATGAAGAAAAGGGAGAAAGGAAAAAGAGATTGAGATATGAAAGGGTAAGGGTAGAAATGTAATTTAATAATTCAAAGTTAACAGAATAAGTTAAGTTAACGGATGAATGAGTATAATGTATTTTTTCAAACGTTGTATGGGCATTTTATACTTAGGCCAAACGTTAGGGAAGTACTTTGGTTTTGGCCCTTTTTTTTAAAAAAAAAAACTGTAAGGGGGGTTTAGCTTTTTTTTTTTTTTTTTTTTCTTCTTCGAATAAATGCATAGTTAAAGAAATGCTACTTCATATTAGATTTGTGACAAAATGAATTGGTATAATAAAATCTCTAATCTTATTGGAGTTGTCATTTGTCAACATACAAATCCGTACATTGCATGTGCAACTCCAACTCTCCCATTAATTACAACAAAAACAAACAAATAAAAAAAGTCCATCTATTTAAAACGTGCAACGCACGTGCAAAACAATTTTATAATCTTTTTTTAACACTAAACATATACATGTTGCAAGTACAACTCAAATTCTACTTATAAATACGTGCATTGTATGTACAAATTGTAGTTTTTTCTTCAAAATATTTTTTCTAATTACGTGCAAAGCATGTCCAACTCCAAAACAATTTCTTAACATGTATATCACATGTAAAAATCATCCGACTCTTAGCATAACGTGAAAAATACTAGTTTGTTATAAATGCAGAGTTGTTGCTTACGTTTGATAACCATGAATGATTAGCTAGTGAACACACATGAACACATGCACACACGGACGTGCACACACAAACTCACGCATGTATATCTCGTTTATTCTTTTAACAGAACAACTATTTCGTTTATCCAACCACCATCATGGAGTTTTTCCTTCTTTTTTCAGGTTTTCTGTTTAAGAGAGTACTGAATTTAACGGTTAGCTTGATAGCATTCTGCATAAAGCACAATAATTCCATCTGTCCACATATCTTTTTTTCCACTATGATTTAGTAACATAAGTTAGTTTCATTGCATGTATCTATATAACGTAATCAACCTTGACAAGCTGTTTCTTTCCTATAAAAAGAAATTAAATAAATAAATTATGATAATGTAATTGTTTTTTTTGTAGCATGCCAGTGGGAGCTTTCCAGGTGACAGGAAAGTCACGGTGGTTTTCGTTTTGGGTAAGGAATACTCTGCTATAAACTGGGCCAATGTACTTTAATCTCTGTTATGATTTTTCTGTTTTTTCCCTATCAGGTAAGAAATCATTGTTCTAGGCTAGGCCAACTAGTTGCTCTCACTCTCTCTCTCTGTTCTAGGCTAGGCCAACTAGTTGCTCGCTCTCCCTCTCTCTCTCTGTTCTCTCTCTCTCCCTCTCTGTTCTAGGCTAGGCCAACTAGTTTCTCTCTCTCTCTCTCTCTCTCTCTCTGTTCTAGGCTAGGCCAACTAGTTTCTCTCTCTCTCTCTCTCTCTCGTATCAGTTTCATATTCGGTTAACTCTTTATAGCTGCTTTGACTAGCTAGGAGATATACTTTCTAATTAGTGAAGTACTCAGTTTGAGTCATGTACAAGTCAACAAAATATTGATACTGATGCGGAACATGCATGGATAAGTGAGAAATTAACAATTGGGAATTAGAGTTTATCTCTAGATCTAAGTTACTTGAGATATTCACTCTAGGTATCAAGATTGGAATACCTAGACTGCTTTCACAAGCCAGTATTTATCTCTAAATACTGATTTGGGTATCAGGTTATAAGCCCACAAATCCGCGTTCCAATATCCAATCAATTGTACGTTCAATACACGTGTTACTCATATGCACATGTATTATTTATATATAGAAAATATACTAATATATCCAACAATCTCCTCATATATTCTCAATATATAAAGTACAGGATTATCTCATCAGTTCAGTATAAAACTGACTGGCTGATAGCAGTCCATAAAAGAAAAGCATCATAAAGGTATAGTTTCGTAAGAACCAATAGAATTATAAAACTGAATAGTTCAATCAAGACTAAACCAATATAATTAACTAGTTCCAAACCATATCCAATTCAAAATAGTTCACAAAGACTAAACCAACTGGAATAATCTGTCATAGTTTCAAAATCAAACAAAGCAAATAAATTTCAAGAACAAAATATGAGTTTTAAGCTCATGAACACAAGAGTCTTAAACTCAACAGAAGTTTTACTAAGCAAGTGACTAATTTATTCTCGAAAGAAATAAACTGAAACTTTATCCTTGCACACTGCTTTATGTTTACTCCTCCATTTTGAGCAAATTATTATTATTATTATTATTATTATTATTTGAAATCTATGTTGACAGATTCAACTCCTCCATGCTAGCTTATAGAAAACAAGAATATCAAAAGACACATCTCTAAGAATTTCAACAAATTTCACAAAGTATCTAGTTCCACAAAAGAACTTAGTACAATTCATAATTAGCTTAGCAAAAATATAATGCAATCATCACAATCAAGTATCTTTAATCAGTAAAGTACATGAACTTTACAGTTTCTACACAAGAACCATACTATGTTTCATATTGGAATGAAAAGACTGCCGTTTCAATCATGGTTTAACATTGAATCATCAAAATTGGAATGAAACATGTATCCATAAAAGACATATCATCAAAATTTGAATGATATTTAGGACAATTTAATCATCGGAAACACATCGAAAGGTTTTCATGTTTCGTATTGGAATAATATAATTATTCTAAGTAAATTTCCTAGATATATAATACCAACAAAATTGGAATGATATTATATATTTGTGGAATTTATGTCGAATCATCAAAATTATCTAAAACATGTCAACTACCTAAAATTGATGCTTAAGTTTGAACTTCTCTATGGCTTCAATTGGATTCTAAATTTCAAAACAACTTGGATGTCAAAGCTTTTTACTTAATAGCTTTTAACTCCACTTCCCCTCACAGTTTTGATAATTAGATCACTTTCAAGTCTCTTAGCAAGAGCATTAGCCATACTTGTCGCAATTGTACTTTATCTATGAGAAAGTTCAACTAGGCTTCTTTAAGCCTTAATATACTCCTCTTACTATTATAGAGTGAGTTATGAGTTACAGTGCATTGTAGCTTGATAGTCGCATAACAGAATTAGAGAATTACTTAAACTTCTTAATGGATAACTAGCAACAATTTCTTCAATCCGCTCAGCCTTTTCCCCTGCAGAGGATTACACATAGAGGTCTGATTTCATGGATGATAGCACAGTGCCTGTTTGCTTTTTATTTCCATAACATTTCTGTTTCTCGTAGTGCAAACACATATCTACTAGTTATCGACTTTCACTAAAGTCTGAGCATCATAATGCATCAGATCAGCCATTCATTCGAAGAATGACTAGAGTAGCACAAAGCAAACTCTTGAATACCACTCAGGTATCTCAATAGCCTCCTAAGGACACTCAAATGTGTATGAGATTATTAGTGAATCTGCAGATCATACCTACCTCAAAGGCTATGTCTATTCTAGTGCAAATCTGTCATATATATGAGACTGTCAATTCCTTTAGAATGATCTACATGTCTCATAGTTGCACCATCATTAGGTGTCAATCTTTTATCATAATCATATGGTGTTTCAAAACCACTTTCAATCACTATATCCCCACTTTTGAAACACATTTTAATTTGATGAGTTTGACTAAGAGTTATCCCTTGCCAACTGAAAACTCACCCTTATACCTATGGTGTCCACAGTACCTAGGTTTTCATGTTGAATTCTTTGGATAGCACAATTTTAACTTCATTTGTAATAGAGAGGTCACTTCCAAGAACATGCATATCAACAGAACAAGTAAATAATAGCCACTATATTTGACACACCACAACATTGAAGGCACTGATCTGAATTACTTGATTCATATACTAGGCTCTTTCAAAAATTTGTCAAATTATTTATTCGTTGGCTATACATGTTTTAAGAACATACAATGATTTTACTATATTATAAATCTTGTTCACTAAACATATTAGTTCAAAACTTTCCAGTACAAAACTGTTCAGTACAAAGCCTTTTAAATATCCTTTATGAATGACAAAAAATTTCAATATATGTAAGGGTAAGAAGAATACTTATTGTAGCAATATGACAAACATATGAGTAGACATCAAATAAATCTACCCCATTTTTCTGAGTCAATCTGTTAGCTACTAAAAAGCATTAAAATTGCTACTAAACAATCAAAATTAAGTTTCTTCTACAGAACCCCACTTACTAACTATAGTTTTAGCCCCTTTCGGCACGTTAACTAAATTAAAGTATTATTGTATGACACAAAATCATCTCATTGTCTACTAAAGACTCTTCTAAGCTCATTTGTCATTTAGGTTTTCAAGTGTCAGTAAGGCTGGTTCTTGATTCCAATTGTGAATCATTAAACATATCTGTAGGACTAGATTATTTCATGCATTTATCTTTGATGAACATATCCTCAAAGAATTTTGCAAGTCTAGATTCTTCAAACATAAATTAGATAGATCTAACATCTGTCCACAGAGCTACATTCTGCACTTTCTATGCACACAAATATTTGTTGTAGGTCCTACTTTAGGCCTTCTAGGGTCATGTACTCTAACAAAAGTATCACAACACACATTTTCACCTTAACAAAACTGTTTGTGTTTTCATACCATGATTTACAAGGTGTATTCAATTTAGAGTGTAGTAACACATTAGAGATATGATTAACAATACAACATCACTCATAATTACACAAGACAAACAACAGTTAATAATATAGAAATCAATATTTTACTAAGTGTTTGATTCTAACTTTTATCGATATCGTTTAACTGTTGTAAGTAGAGTACAGTAGAGATTATGCCCAATGCAAACTTCTTTAATGTTGTTAAAATATATTCACCACATTATTACATCTGAACCCTTGATTTTTAGCATTTAACTATAATTTTTAATTCATTAGGAATAACAAGTGCTTCATTCTTCATATATATGACAGACTTATATTAATCAACTACAAAAGCGATTAAAATATTTCTGACCAACAATTGTCTCATCTAGTCACAAAGCTACTGAGATCACAAATATCAAAATGTATTGACTCAAGAAGTTGTGTGCTCCTAGAGACCATACTAAATGATTTTCTAGTGATCATTATTTGAGCACAACTTTCATATTTGTCATATTTTAATGGACTGTTATTTAGTAGAATTATGAGTTTTAACAAGAACAAACAATTTAATATGTAGTTCATAGTGATTCTAAATTTCCAAACAATTAACTTGGATGTTAAAGTTTTGACTCAATAGCTTTTAACTTCATTTTCCTCACAGTTTTGATAATTAGATCACATTTCCTCACAGACAATTGAATATATAGTTCTCAAATCTTAGCCAATTATGCTATGTTCAAGAACACAATTAGAACTATTATTATTAATTGTCTCATTTGTTAAACTCAACTTATACATACGATTGACAATATATGCACTTTATAAGAGTTAATACAAAATTACTCTATCACATTTTTCAAAAATTATTTGCTATCTCTAATAGTTCTAACAATGTTCACTAGCTCAAACACATTGAGCAAAGAGTTCTTTCCTTTACTCGTTCTTCATCATCTTCATAACGCTAAATGAGATAATGACTAACATATTATAATTCAACTTTGCACACACAGTACAATGAACGAGAGGGAACACAACATAACTAGTAGAGTCATATTCTACATTAAGAGATGCTCTCTCCTAAGTTACAGATATTTGTTATACATCTTATACAATTTTATTTTATTTTAAATTTTAGAGAAGCAAAAGTGTAATCTCATACAAACTGCAAACACTGGATTTGTCAAAATATCTATACACATAGTATGATAAAACACTTAACAATCCTAAACATGCTAGTTTTCCAAAGCGAGAATAATTATGATCTAAAACTTTCAATCATATGATCTAACGCACAAAACGTTAACACATTCATCACATGAAAGTACTAAGCAAGATTAGAGTAGATCATACCGACACTTCAAGTTAGAAGTGTTTTCCAAATTCGATGGAGAAGCCTACGTGGTGCAGACTTATTCAATCGTGATGCGTATCCATCGTCTCCAACATACAAAATTTGTAGGCAACATTAAAGTTCCTACATTCATCAAATTGTTAAAGATGAGCCAATTAAACAAATTATTAGCGCATCTAATTCTAGCAACAATTTGATTTGAGATCCGAATTTTATAGTCAACATACTGTTTAACAAAATAGATATTGTGTTTTAGCACATAGCCAAAACAACTGTTCAACTTGTATTAAATTAAACAAATGATTAATACAGTCTTGAACTTAGCCACTCTTAGAATCATAGTAATTCTATAATTCAAAACGTAATCTTAGAACGAGTGTTTTGAATTTCCAGCACATAGCAAAATATTTAACAGAAATTTAATATGAGGAAAGTAAAGAAATTATCTTTCACCATCTCTTCCCCTTCAATTGATTAGACTCATGTCTGTTGGGAACAAATCCAAACAACAAACCATTCTGCGCCAAAGAGACCCAGCATCGAACACCTTGTGTGCATCTAAACAGATCTGTTGATGAGATACAAAAAATTCTCTTCACTGTCCTCTTCTATTAGGGTTCCACACAACCCAATCTGTTGAAAGTTGAAGAAGAGGGAAGATCTCGGAGTCGGCGCCTGAGGGAAGGGCTACCGTCAACTGCAATCGGGAAGAAAGAGGGCGACGATGGTGCACGGCGACGGAAAGTGCGCAAAAGCGACTAACGGTTTTGCGATTGACGGGGATCAACGGCGTCGTCGAGTGCGTCGATTGCTGCAATTGATCGACGGGGCAAGGATCCGATCTCGACTGGGCTGACGAACAGACCCAACCAAGAACAGCGAGAAGGAGAAGGCGACCAGATCTCGAGTCGACCACTATGGCGTCGACGGCGCACGGCGACGGCAGCGATGGCGTCGGTTTTGGTGAGTCTCTTCTCAAATCTCACAAAAATTAATTTAATATCTCAAGATTTTTAGGTTTTGTGAGAAATTAACAATTGGGAATTAGGGTTTATCTCTAGATCTAAGTTGCTTGAGATATTCACCCTAGGTATCAAGATTGGAATACCTAGACTGCTATCACAAGCCAGTATTTATCTCTAAATACTGGTTTGGGTATCGGGTTATAAGCCCACAAACCCGCGTTCCAATATCCAATCCATTGTACATTCAATACACGTGTTACTTATATGCACATGTATTATTTATATAGAGAGAATATACCAATATATCCAACAGATACGACACCACACAAGCATGCCGATATGAAATGGCAAATTCTTGAGGGTCACTTTAGTGACTACAGAATGATTAAGTAAAATATAACTTAACATGTAGAAAAAATATCAATGTGTTCCTGTGTCCAGAGAACATAACAGTATTGTAGTTTATCAGATTAGTCTGATCTAACTTTTAATGCATATCTATTTTTCCATTTATCTTACTGTGCATCAATGCTACTTGGTTAAAAGTTTTAACTGCAACTTCATATGGGAGTTTCGGATCCAAGACCTCCTACTTGGGTCATGTCACAAGCTCGATCATTCAGTAGGAAACAGTACATTAGTATTTGCTTTTACGACTTTGGATATTTGAGACAGATCATCTCAACTCTTTTCTACCAAAAATTCAAAGTTATCAATCAGAATCCAACCATGTCATTAATGACTGAGGATTGGGCATTTTTTTACTTCTACATGACAGGCTTCCCAAAGATATGTTGGATTGTGCCTTTACACTCAAACCACGAACATGGGCGGATCTGGGCCCAAACAGCACAAGCAATTGTTTTGGGCCCCCCATTTTATAGGCCCCAAATTTTTTAAGTATTTACAATGTTTTAAAAAAATGTAATTATCAATTTTTTTTTTGAGATAAAAGTGACCTATATAGTCACCTGTTTCATTAAAGAGGTTTTAAAGAAACCCAATATTACATAGATCAAACCGAACATAAAGATACTAGTACATCTCGAAATACCAAAACTCCAAGTTCACAATTCAAAATTCATACACCACAAAACACCTCAAAACAACCAAGAGTACTCCATACTCATCGAGACTCCCATCGGTGACCTGTTATCTCCTCCCTGTAATCCTGTCTCCAACCTTGCACCGTATCTTAGGAATGAAGTCCCACCCTCCGGTCTACTCTCCCCCCTCCAGTCGAAGCTTCTCTCTGGTCCCTGTTTGACCTGCCCATGCATTAATAAGAGTCATTGTTTTATTCAATAGCACTTTAGCTCTACAATTATTGCTACAAAAACATGCATCATTTCTATCTATCCACAGGCTCCAGATACTAGCAGCTACAGTAATGTCCCAAATCATCCTAAACTCTTTTCGAACATGCCTCAGTCTCCATTCCCCCCACAGGTCTACAATAGTGTTAGGCACTGCCATGATCCCAAACCCTAAACCCATAATTTCCCATATCCGTCTCGCTTTAGGACAGGTAACGAAGATATGCAGCGTGTCCTCCTCCCCTGCGTTACATCTCGGGCATTGCGTATCGACCATGATTTGACGTTTCATAAGGTTTACTCTTGATAAGATCGCATTTTTCAAGACAAGCCAAAGGAAAGCCTTCACTTTATTCGGAACCTCTAATTTCCAAATAATATTTGCCTCTGCATTTCTAATTCCCCCATCAATGAAGAAGTTATACATAGAGGAAACCGAGAAACTGCCATTAACCTCTAATTTCCAGATTCTTTCATCTTCTATTCCCGTAGTCAGTCTCGCCCCATTATCTAAAAATGCTTGTAGTTGTTGGAGCTGTCTCTGGCTTTCCTGGGAAAATCCTCCACCTGCTTGTAGACAGACCAACCTGTTTTTCCAAATTTCTTCCACCATTGCATGTTCCTGTGCTGAGTCTCTTGCGACTTGTGGAATAGTGCCTGTAGAGTGTTGTCTCCCGCCCATTTGTCCTTCCAGAATATGACATTTTTTCCATTACCCAGCCTGCACATGGTATTGGCGTGGAAAGCGTCCCCCACCTTCACAACCCCTTTCCATATATAGGAAGCTTTCCCATGTTTGCTTCTTCCCCCAAATCTAAATTTTTTCTGCCTACGATACCTCAAGAACGAGTTTCCCCACCAGGCCTTATGTTGTTTGTGTATTTTTCACCAGGCCTTATGTTGTTTGTGTATTTTTCACCACCACTTCGATAGAAGAGCTTTGTTCATATCTCGTAGGTTTACAATTCCAAATCCCCCAAACTCTTTCTTCTTACACACCCTCCTCCACCACAGCAGGTTTAGTCCCTTATTCTCCTCTTTAGTGCCTTTCCACAGAAAGCGTCTCCTACACTTGTCGATTCTATCAATAACCCAGTTTGGGATTTCATAAATAGACATTAAGTACGTAGGTAAACTGCTGATGACCGAATTGATTAGAGTGATTCGCCCACCTAGTGACAATAATTTCCCTTTCCAACCGTCGAGTTTCTTCTCTATCTTATCTACCAACGGTGTCCAATCCTCCTTAAGAAGTTTTTCCGGTCTTATCGGAGTGCCCAAGTATTGTAGCGGGAAATTCCCAATGTCGCATTCTAGCACCGCTGGGATCATCCTAAATGTGCTCGCTTGTTCATTGCTTAACACCAGAACATGACTTTTGTGAAGGTTGACTTTTAGTCCAGACCATAACTGAAAGCATCTTAACATAACCCTAGTAGCCAAAGCTTCATCAATCTTTGCTACCCCAAACATTAGAGTATCGTCTGCATATTGAAGGACCGACAACGGTTCTGGACACCCTTTCACCTTCACTCCTTTTATTACTCTTACATTACACCCTCTCCTAGTCATTTCTGCCAGTCCATCGGTGATGATAGTAAAGATCAACGATGAAAGTGGATCTCCCTGTCTCAGCCCTCTACGACATTTGATTTCCTTCCCTGACTCACCATTAAGCTGAACAAAAGATTTTCCGTTCCTAACACACATCTTCATCCACATTCTCCATTTATCCCCAAATCCTTTTAGCTCCAGAGCCTCATCAACACAATCCCAATTTACTGTACCGTATGCTTTCTGAAAGTCTAGTTTGAGTAGAAAGCCGTCCACTGTATCTTTGTTTGCTCTGAAGATCAACTCGTGGGCAGACGCAATGCTGTCCATGATATCCCTACCTTTGACAAACCTGCTTTGTGATCCACCAATGATATCTGCTAAGTGTGGAGAGAGTCTGTTTGCTAGCACTTTGGTTATAATTTTGAAGGAGCCATTTAACAGGCTGATGGGTCTGAGATCTGACACCCTAAGGACCTCGGATTTCTTTGGGATCAGAACTATATTTGCATAGATAAGTCTACCGAGCTACACGTCTCCGGAGAATAAATCTTGTATAATATCTAGGAAGTCCTTCCCGACAATCGTCCAGTATAATCTATAAAAAAGGATCGGGAAACCATCCGGTTCCGGTGCCTTGTCCTGACCCAAGCATTTGATAGCTTTAAGCACTTCGTCTTCCGTGAAGTTTCCTTCCAGCTCCTCACTCCCATCTAGTCTCGACTCATTCCACATATCCCGCTATAGCCTGCAGTTTTGTGCGTTCTCTTTTCCAATCAGATCTCTGAAGCATCTATCTACCTCTTGTCTAATCTCATTGCTATCTTGTGTCCATGAATCTCCTACGAAAAGTCCATTGATTTTGTTATGTCGTCTTCTGCCATTGGCCACCTTATGGAAGAATGCCGTGTTGGAGTCTCCTTCCTTAAGCCACTGGATCCTCGATCTTTGCCTCCAATAGCACTCTTCCATCTCTCCAATACGGTGCATTTCCAATTTGTTAGCTGCCAATTCGTCTATTTCTCTTCTTTCTAAACATCTATCTTCCTCCATTTTTTCTAGCTCTTTGCTTCTTGCTCCCAGTCTATCTTTCGATCTTTTGAGAGCTCCCATATCCTCTTTAGCCCACTTCTTTAGTACCTTTCGCAACCTCCTAAGTTTGTAGTTCCACTTGGACACCGCATCGATCTTGTTTGTAGGCTCCTTCCACGATCCTTCTATAGTCTCTCTAATGCTATTACAGTAGGTCCAAGCTTTCTCAAATCTGAATTAATGTTTGATGATACGTCTACCATTGCCACAATCAAGGGCTAGTGCAGTATGATCTGAAGTTAATCTTGCGATCGACCTCAAAGTGGCCATAGGGAATTCCTCTTCCCACTCTGTTGAAACTAGAACTCTATCGAGCTTCGCTAGCATCGGATTAGCTTGCATGTTTGTCCAAGTAAATTTCCTATCATTCCCCTGAATCTCAAGTAAATCAAGGTCGCTGATAAGCTTGTTGAAATTAAACCTATCTCTCTTGCAATTACCTCTCCCCCAATGTTCTGCTGCGAATCTTGTAACGTTAAAATCCCCGCCCACAACCCACAGTCCGTTCCATTTGTTTCGAATGGATCTTAAATCTAACCAGAATTCTTCTCTAAGGTTGGAGTTGTACGACCCATAAACAGAGGTAATCATTTGTTCCCACCCATCCATTTTTCTTTTAATTCTTATAGTAACTGAATATGCACCCACAAAATCCTCAATAAGCTAAAAAATATTAGTGTCAAAACCTAAGGCTATCCCCCCGGACATCCCCCTAGCCGACTTAAAACTCCAGTGAAATTCCCTCATCGATCTTAAGCCCTCAAAGTCCACACTCTGCGGGATACAGATCCTAGTCTCTTGAAGAGCACAAACTACCGGCTTACTATTAGCAATAGAGTCATTAACTAATCTACTCTTCACTCTGGATCACATACCTCTAACATTCCAAAAAACGTATAACATTAATAAAATAATAAAACCTCGTCTAGACCCCTAATCGCACCCACGATCTAACAACTCCTATATACCCCATCTAATGGCTTCAACCCTAAGGTCGTTAACCCTTTGCAATTGACTATCTCTGGTGAACTCCATGTCTATACCTAGTGCACATGCATAGTACAAAAGCATATTATCTGAAATGAAACTTAGAATAGAAGACGAACCTTCGCATGCAGACGTTGGTTCTTTTGACTTTGTTGCTGATCTGATGAGATCTTCCTTGCTCGGTCCCTTTGAACCCCATCTGTCTATCTGTCTTTTACTCTTTCTCTTTGCTTCATCGATGCCGCTCCCTATGCTATCTTTAGGAAAACTATCTTCTCCCCCCGGTGTTAATTCCTTAACTCTGAGTACCCATTTCTCATGGTTTGCAGCGGAGTCATGCGATTCCTCCCCAATTCCGTCTAGAGCCGCTACGCTTTCATTTTCGCTCATCGTGACTCCAGTATTGTGAGTCTCCTTGTTTCTTTCCACCCCGAGGCTCTGGTCCCCCACCAAATCAGCGCCTTCCAGTTCCCCCTCCAAATCAGCGCCTTCTAGTTCCCCCTCCTCCTCGAATTCCCCTTCCTCGCTTAAATTTTCGAAATGCTTCTCCGGCTTTCCATTTTCATTTTCAGCCGCTATCTGATTTAGAATACTTGATTGGTCCCCGAGCCCTGGCCCACGCAGCATCAAAGGCCCACAAGCCCAGTTCATTGAGATTGTTTTAACAGCCAACTCAAGGGCCTCTTGAAAATCCTTCTTGGACAGCATCAGTATGTCAGCCTGTGGCTTTGTGGGGTCCAAGTTGTGTTCAGTCAGTTCCGCCCCACCTTTCTCCCTACGAATACTATGCCCCTGACCTGCCTCAGTAGGATTAGACACCTTAGCCTGTCCCCCCTTCTCAGATGTTTCACATCCCATAGGATAATTGACAGCAGATTTGACTGGGCCTTCTCTGACACGCCGCGTAGCTAACGGCATGCCATCCCCCTCATGAAAGCTATCTCCACCCTCTCTGTGATCCGCTGTTGGGTCTTGGATTTGAGTTTGCTTGCTGCATAGACCTTCGATCTGATCCAACGGTGGAGGCAGTTTTTCTGTAAAACTTTGAATGCTCTTCTTTGAACGGCTCTGATCTTGTTGATCTCGATCGAGCGGCTGCTGTGTGTCTTCTTCCTCCATCTCCCCAAACCTGAGTCCTTCTGTTTTGTTCCCCGACCACTCCGGTGAACCCCGAAAAGATACCCTCTTTTTCTTCTCCACGATGACTTTAACCTCAAGTCTATCCTCCTCGAATTCAACGATGATTGCCGATGGAATTGAACTGAGATTCTCCACTCCAATTTGTAATCTTGCATACTCTCGTTGAGATAGTAAGTTAGTATTCTTGTCGATCGTAATGAGGTACCCAAATTCGCTAATCACATTTTGGAACGCTGAACAAACCCAACAATGGAACGGAAGGTTGAAAAGACGAATCCACACTGCCTGTTGCGGATCAACCTTCATAGCGCTGAAGCTTCTCGACCATCTGCTCATCGTAACATAGAACGCATCCCCTTCTAAGCTTCCCATCATAAGAACTTCTTTGGTTCTTTCTTCTGTTTTGCAGTAACATGTAGAGATCCTGTTCCACTTTTTGAATATCCCACACCCAACTCTGGTTCGGTCTAACGCAGTCATCAAGTTGTTCGATCAACGCCTTAACAGTAGGATTTCCGGTGTGAATTTTGAGCATAATGCACATCCTGAAGCGGTTCTCAAACTCTGCCATTATCGGCGTTGGGGAGACGACTGATTTAATAACCTTTCTCCCTCCGTCTTTGCTCTCCGCCGATCTATTCGTTTCTACTATGTTGATTTTTCCAGCGACTGGAGTGGGTTTCTCGAGTGGGGTTGTCGAGGTTGAGCGAGTGTTCTTCGCTTGGTTTCCCGTTGGACAGGCCACCGAGATGTGCCCAAATTTCTTACAAGCGTAACAAAACCAATCGTTAGGACACTCATGGATCAAGTGGCCTCTACCCGCACATTTGTGGCATTGAGCCAGTTTCCTCATCGTGTTCGTCGCCGACGATGATGATGAAGACTTAGCTTTTCCGGCTCTAATCTCTGCCCTCTTCACTTTCTTTGGTTTGACAAGTACCCACTCACCCTTTTTGTCCTCCTTCGTCTTCGCTGGCTCCCGCTCCGGCGAGTGAACCTTCTTACTTTTCTCTCCTCGATGGTGCTAGTCTACCCTTGCTCTAGTAACTTCCACATATGACCTTCTATAGGTCGATGGGGGTCGGGGGCTCCCTCGCTCCCTGACCGGCGAGCTGTGCCGCCCTTCTTGATCAACTCCTCTATAACCTTGATCCTCCCCGCCTCTACTCGAGTGACCTCTATGGTCCATTCGAGCATCTCTATTCCAAATCCTTCCTTTACCCCTCGTGACTTCCTTAGTGCTTGTGTACCCTCTGTTTCCATGCTCCACCCTCCTGTCCCCCTATTCATCTCTTCTTCTTTTCATAATCAACCGCTGTGAGGAGGAGATGTTACCTATGTGGAGCTGTTGATGTACACGGGAGGAGCTTTGGTTGTCTTTCATGTCTTTTAAAGTTCTCTAAAATGATTTGATAGTCTTTTTAGTGCTACTTAATTAAACATGAAAAAAAGGTATTATGAAGATGTGCATGAGTTAGGGGAAGAACTAGACTTTTGAATTGAAAAATAAAAAGAAACACTTCAGGCGGTCATCGAAGAGAGCTAAAAGATTCTTTTGTTATTTAAATGTAAATACGATTATATTGTATTATCTAAAATTTGAAACAACAATTGACTTATTAACTCATTTGGTTAGAGTGTTGTGTTAATAACATGAAGATTGTTGGTTCAAAACCTCATGGGCTACTTAATTTTTCAATTATTTTTTTTATTTTTTAAACTAATTACTTTTCACATAGTCATACATGTCATTTTACCATTTTATGAATTTAATATTATTTTTTACTTAGCCCATGCATATCATTCTATGATATTTTTTCAATGTTCTATGGTATATCATATTTACCTGTTTATAATAAATTTTCTAACAAAATCTTCAAATGCATATGATTATTCTACATTTTAAGCTTTCAACTAGTATTCTCATATGCATATATTGATCGTCACTTCATTCTGACCGTGTTATTTAATATATCATATTTACCTCTTTGCGATAATGTAATCTTCAAGTGCATATACATGTTTGCTTTGTTTGCTTCCATTTTCTTTCTTCTAAATTTTGTATCTGTCAATGAAAGGAATACTAGGGTTGTCTTCAAAAAGAAAAAAATATAAGAGGCATTTGATAAAATCAAAATGTATCCATGAAAGCATTCAAAATAGCATTATAATATACTTGAATTGTGTCAGCTCATATTTTCTCTTAATGTACACAAACTCAATGAGCGTTTACTTGTATATTTTGAACTTTTTTTTGTTCTATTCCTCTTTAATTCTCTCATTCATCATTTCCATACTCTCAGATAACATGCAATTCAGAATAAAATCACTGCCGCTTCTTTCTTAGACTTTGTCCGAGTTTCTTTTTGTCACAAGGCATTTCATGTAAAATACGTACGTTATCAATTAATTTTTTGTTTGGAAGAATATATATAAATTTATTTTCATTTAAATAATATGTCCTTCAAGACTCCAAGTTTGTTTGCATTTGAATAATTATCATTTTATTTTATCAACTTGTAAAAGACCTCATTGGAGAACTTGCTTAGGTCCCTCTGAAACTCAGATATGCCCTTGCTCACGAATGGTCGACCATCTATTGGAGCAGTTGACCAGTTTTTCTCTTTGAAAGGCCAGATGGCCGACCCACCTTTAGCGTCAGTTTACCCACTTGTCGATTCCAGATTTGAATACATTATTAGGTTTGGTTTAAAATCAGTAACTAAACCTATTTGAACTAGGGTCCTTTTGGGGGTTATGAATAACGATGCTAGGGTTTTTGTAAGGTTAAGAAAATGTTAGATTGCTAGGGAAGTTTTAGGGTTTTGGTTTAGACAGCTTTTGAAAACAAGGAAACCACTTTTGTAGTTGGAAGAGTTGGTGAATCTTGGGTTGAGGGAATTGTTATTCCCTATTGTTTGAGTAGACTATTGCTGTCCAAGTTATAATCTTGTCCGAATTCGGGTGTCCAAGAGTTTCATAAAACGTTCTTGGTGAAAAAAATGGGAGTGAAAGATCCCACAGGATCGAATTTGATCCATGAATCTAAGAAATAGTGAGGATTCTTGATCTCTCTCAATTTGAAGATTTTATTGATTCCTCCTAAAGATTTCATTATAGTGATATTTCCTCTGATTGCCTCCAAATACTTGTTTGATATATTTAATTAGTTGATTTCCCATCTTTTTTCATTGCTAGAGAAAGCTTAGTCTCTATATTGTCTCTGCTCGTTGCGCAATGCATCAAAGGGTCGTCGTTGTTCCCTAACAAGTGGTATTCGAGTTTCTCTCGGTGTGATCTATATGATATCAAGTGACAGTTAGTTAGTTTCAGAGGGAGAAGTCTAACGGAAATATCAAATCCAGTTTTTGATAAGTACACATCTAGGAAGCACCGATTCGGGTGTTGGGATGCGGGTGCGACGGATGCAAGTGAAAGGATGCGGCTGGGATTCAGCTAATAATTAAATAATTATTTTATATAATTATATAATTATATTAATATTTATAATTTTTGTATAAAAAAATAAAATCACTGTCATTCATCATTCATTAACCAAGAGATTCAAAATGACAATATAGCACAACATAGTTGTAAAACTCTAAACTTAGTCATAAAACACTAACATAGTCATAAGGTCTAACATATCACAATATAATCATAAGGTCTAATATAGTACAACATAGTTAGAAAATGAGATTTGAAAAGAAAGAGGATTTGGAAATTTAGGATTTGGTGGTGTTTTATTGAAACGAGTTTCGGGGTTTGGGTCAAAAGATACCCAAACTCGCACAAAAAAACCAAGACTTGTGTCACGCCACACACAATACCGTACCCAACCCTACTCTATTTTATGATTTTAATTTAAATTAATGGGACACAACCCCGCTCTCCGCCACACCCAACCGTACTCGTGTCCGATACGAGTCCAACTCAAGTACAAATACTTCTGTGAAGAGTCCGTGCTTCCTAGGATCCACATGAATGATTTGTTGGTACAACAACATCTGCACAAGGCGCTGTCTGGGAAAGGTGGAAGAATATAGTTTATGTTCGAGGAGGCATGGACAATTTTGATACGAAGGCCATTAGTTTGATTCGTATTTGTTTAGATGGGAAGTATAATATTCTCAGGGAAATTATTGCGGTAGTGCTTTGGTCAAGGTAGCGCCTCTATATCACTATATGACAAAATTTCTAATGAATTAACTATATTTAAAGTGAACTCTATATGCTTTTGATTAAAAAAAAGGCCCCTCTCTTAATGATTACGTGAACTACTTCCCCAAAATTATTTCCAATTGATGGCTATGAAAGTTGTGATTGATGTAGAAGATAAGGCCATTATTCTACTATTATCTCTGTCTCTATCACATGAGCACTTAATTACTACAATACTTTATGGGAAAGAGATTTGAAGGTGACAGATGTGCTAGTGAACAATGAGATAGTATGAAATCAGTTGACATTGATTCAATTAGTGAGAAGAGTTCATCGGTTAAGAGAAGTGGAAAAGAAAGTGTTAAGCATCCACAGCCGTCAAAGCTAAAAATGGCAAAATGCATATTATACATATAGCGGAGACTGATTTGCCTTGGTCGTGAAAAGCTATAATATAACAATCTATAATAAAATAAGATGGGACGGACATCAGAGATCCGTCCCGCATTAAAAATAATTATAAATGTAATATTTTAATGTATAATAGTATGGAACTCTTAAGTTACGAAACTCTTAAGTTCCGTCGTTTAAAAATAAATAAATAAATAAATAACCAAAATTGCCTCGGATGGAAATCAGAAGTCCGTCCATGAATTGCGGCGATTCATTGGACGGAAATCTGATATCCGTCCGAAAATTTTGGTTTCCACCCCCTCCCCCTTTCCGTGATTTATTCCATGATTTGTGGCTATTTCAATTTGGACCATTTTGCCCCTAGAAAATTTTCTATATATTTGAGCATGTTTCTTACAACAATTGCATTCCAATCTTGAACCTTCTCTCATCTCACTCTCTATCTCAATATCTGCCCGCTGATCATATATATCAACAAAACCAATCCCAAATTTTTATTACAGTATTAATTTCCTCTATATTAGTCAATGTCTTCGATCAAAATATTTATTGATTGGTTGAAATCAAAGCGGGAACAGATGCTAGTTCATAGCAACTCAAGCAACGAAACTGAAGAAGAGAGTTCGAATGTCCACATTACTGATCAATCTAGTTAGAATTGAGTAGTAGACGATTCGAAACATATTTGGAATTGTATTACTGTTAACCTAGAGGGTGGTTTTTGTAAATTCAGGGAAAATTGGAAGGACCCAATCCAGATGTACAATAAGTACTGCTCACGTATCCCACTCATTAAACAACTAGTCGAGCAGGCGGAATGGCACCGTTTCATGAATATTAATACAAAAAACTCGTCTAATCGGCTTGTCAAGGTACTGGTAGAGGGATGGTGGGACACTACCCACACTTTCCACCTACCATGTGGTGAGTTGGGTTTCACTCCGTTGGATTGGGTCATGCTAACGGGAATTTCTATCGGTATGGTGAGTTGTTCCTTATAACGACGAGGTCTATAATTTTGAAATTACTCAGACTCGCTTCTTTCCAGAAATAACTGAAGATGATTGGAAATCACAAGGTATACGCTATTCTTTTTTCAAAGATTATTTTACCAGTACTATGACTGAAGCAGCTGCTGAAACAGATTTCGCACTAACAATGAGGATTGCACAAGCTTTCTTTATGTACTTCTTCGGTGCATTTCTTGATACTAATGGTGCTGGGTTAGTCAGATGTGGTTGGCTAGCCACATTTGAAGATCTTAATTTAGTTGGCAAATACGATTGGGGTAGTCATGCATTGGCTCTACTGTATTTGTCTTTGGACACATGTAGCACTTAAAGTCAAGTCATTTCATGGGCCGTGGCAAGTTCTAGAGGTAATATTAAACCTATTTAATATTACTTTTATTCAAATAATGTCATCATAATATTTCAATTGGTTTGTTTGTAACATATTTGAAATTCCTTTGTACAGTATTGGGCTTACGAATACAAAAATTGCTGTGTTCCAGTTAGAGATAGGAACATCCCTATGGAGACTCACATGGCTCATTCTTACAAATAGCCGAAAATATTGCGATGGAATCGAGAATTCTTGGATACAAGTCGATCCGATCCTATTAGGTATAATCAATCGATGGCCCGTGATCAGTTGGAGATGCATACTTCATCCTCTATCATTTGGCAGCCATATAATGAGTCACAATTCTATGAAGACGTATATGAAATTGAAGCTGCTAAATTCATTTCACGGTATCGACATATTTTTACGTATTGCAACTAGGTATATTTTATTTTCTCGAAATTATTTAATGTACTTTTATTAAACTATTTGGTTAGCTGCTAAAGTAAACATTTGGTACAGGGTGTATGGTATCTTAGTGATCGTTGTATTCGCCAACTTACTAGAATAACTACTCTCCCAAAAGACCCACCTCCACTCATGCGTGTAATGTCAGCCAGTACTAATATTATTGAACCTATCGAGGCATCTCAATTCTTAACTAAGGTATCGCAGAGCACGTATGATCAATATTGGGCAAAGATTTCAATTGGACCGATTATGCCGGCACTCTCGCATGCAGAAAATGTCGATTTCATTGGGCAAGCAGCAATTAGAGATTCTCCGGCTCAGTTGCCACATGCTGCACCTCCGTTTTGGCTACCAGCCGAGTACCCAACACAACCCAGTGAAGACATGTCATTAATGCATGGTCAACCTTACGTTGAAGTGCCACTTTTATCAGGCAAGAGTTTGGATCCTAATATCTATTTCCCATTTGATCATCGCGAACAACTTTCATATGTGAGTTACAAGACGTCTAGTAAATTTTGGGTTTTTGAGAACTTTATTATTTCATATTGTATTAAGGTACCTCAAATAAATTTTTTTATTACCTTATATCTTTTGACAGGAGGAGTTATACAGACATTGTCAACAATATTCCAGTACCGAAGCCCAATTGCGGCGAATCATACTTTCGAACATGGTTTTGAGGGATTCAGTTCCAACTGAAGTACCTAATGTTAGACTATCTGTATCGACGAGCATACCCTCTACTTCCCGGCATAGACCGAATATAGAAGACACTGAAGCATTGACATCTACAACGTCTAATTCTTATGTGCCATGTACACATTATGATGATGAAGAGTAGAAAAAATTGAACGATTATTGTTTTTACATAACATGAGGGTATTATTGTCAAAGTGAATGTCACATGCATTTTTTTGTTTTTTTTTGTTGGGATTTTAGCTACACATTGGATACCAAGATGATTCTCTCCTAGCTTACCCTTTATAGATCCACTATTGTACTAATTTAACTCGTACGTACAAACCTACAAATTTATTTATAGATCCAGTAAGAGGCTTTCTGTCTACCAACATCTTCAACTCCATTTTTTTTATTATCTTCAACTCCAATTTAACCCACTGCAAATATATCTTCTTATTTGCCATGGCTAATTTTGATTCATCTTCTTCCTCAACATCTTCTGATGAATCAGCGGAGGACAACGATGTAGTTGCTAGGATTATTCACATCCGTTTAGTAAGGATTGGCAAGGCGATTAAATCAAGTGAACAAATCACTTGTCGCCGTTACATTCATCTCGTTCTTTAAGATCACATTCTCGTTTTTTAATAGCAATCTTCACTTCCAGGGACGCATTCCTCCTGGCTTGTGATTCTTTGTATGCAGCTGTAAAATTTTTGGTTTCTTCAACAATATCATTGTATTATGATGTTTCGGCCAATCTTTTTCCTTTTCTCTTAGCTGCTTTGAGACCTGGTGGTCGGGTGAGGGGTGTAGGAGATTCCATATTAACGAGTATATTTGAATCCCAGTTGTTTATTATGGAAGAGTTTTGGCTACCAACTCCTTCACCAGATTGGTTACTTTGAACTCGATTGAAGACTTGAGTGGTACGCAATGAAAATATCGACTGACTTTGTTGAATTCTAACTGCAGAATAAACTCAACAACGACGACGAGATGCAAAAACTATAGAATCAAAACAAGAGAAGAAAGAATAAGCAAAAGCAACACATAAGAACAGACAAAATTTTTATCGAGGTTCATCCAAGCAATGACTACTTCCCCGCACAGAGGAACTCCTGCAATTTCTACTAGAAATATGAAGATTAGGTTTATAAATCTCTCAAGAACTCACCACCAAGGTGTAGGGTTTCTCTCTATCTCCCTTTCTCTTAATGACGGCTGGTAGATCTCAATTTTCTTTTTACTTAATCCTAAAATCATACACAATACAATATATATAGGATTCCATAACTTTTCATCTCAGCCGCTCATCAATCAGCGTCGGGACGGTCGACCGCAACACCAAGTAGGTCAACCGGGCTTCTCCTTCGACTGCACGAGTTTCAACAGAGAGTAGGTCGGTCGACTGCATGGTCGACCGGTAATTCCTTCAAGATACAAAATTGAATCAGAGAGCCGAACGATCGACTGCGCGGTCGACCGGTCGTCCTGCCTGGGTGAGGTCGGGGGGTGCGGTCGACCGCAACTCTGCTGTAGCCTCCAACTACTCTTGACCTCTTGCTCCCACATCGACTCTCCTTCTCGCCTATTTTCTTCAACCCATTATCGTGTATTGGATCCACAAACCTCAACAATCTCCCACTTGGAGACATATACACAAAGTCTATAACCTATTCTTTATTCTTCATTGGCTTAGTCTAGGCTTATGCCTCTGCGAGTCTCCTTAATAGTTAATGTAACACCCCGAATTCCAAAATACAACTGAATTCGAGTTCCACAGGATCTTTACACTTCTTTCGTACAATTTTACAAGGAATTAAAACTTTTCTTTCATCAGAGTTACATTTACACTTGTACATTATCACAGCAGAAGCAATATTACAATAAATTACATGAAACAACATTTAAATCAATCTTGAGCAGCAGGTATACTTCAATTGCCAAACATCTTTACCCTGCATGTAAAACTGTGGGCGCGTCAGTTCATTCAACTGACGAAAAATTATACACGACCATCCTCTCTATGCCTAAGACAGTATAACGATTCTCATTTCTTAACAACCACAAACTTGTTCACAAACAAAGCTAAAGGGACTATCTTATTGATGTCGTGTTGTGATTGTGCACTTAGTCCTTAATGCAGTTATTATGTTATATGACACTAATGCGCACTTGTTCGGATTCTATGCATCCCATACTACATAAGTCCGAGGGCAAGCCCTTAATTGTATTTCATCTTATAGGGTTCAATCCCTCGTCATGACTTAAACTACTACGGTAACTACGGTAAGTATCCTAGATATTCTATGATCTACGAGCCCATATCCAGGCCGTCTGGAGGGGAATCCCACGCACGGACATGACGCATCAAGCAGGCAGACTATGGACAATTCAGCCCATACCATGGAACAATGGCACCACCCGCAGCCACCAAACACCCCACAAGCATCGCCACCGGGACGATAATTCTGGAGTAGTGCTCACGCCATGTCATGATGCATCAAGCAGGCAGTCTATGAATCACTCTCACACCACCAATCCGATGGCCCTCATACTCGTGTTTTTCTCTTACTTTCATCACATCTTCACTATGTATCTAGTCCTTAGTTTATTAGAATCTGATATGGCTAAAAATGGGGTTAAATCGGAACTGTCCAAATCTGGAACGAATCTTAAAGCTTAGGGGTAAAATGGTAATTTCTCTTACCAATGGGTCTGAAATGGGTACTGGATCTCTTCCCCAAAGATCCAATAACCCACGAAAGGATCCACCTCGACCGGGTGCGGGTCTCAACCCGCAACAAACTCGGTCCAGCAGAATAGAATTAGGGTTTCTGATTAATCCTAATCAACGGTCCTGATTCACATCTAACCCTTCACTGGGAATTAGGGATTACATTCCTTATCTAACCACAGGGGGATTACATTCCTAATTTGATCCCAGCGGCGCCTATAAATACCCCCCATCCATCTCCATTAAGAGGTAATCAATCTTTTCCCAATTCACGCTCTTTCATAATCATTCCTGATTACTGACTTGAGCGTCGGAGGGTGCATCGCCGGGATCAACCCCGGTGTCTCGCACTTCTTGCAGGTGTACGGCGGGAGTCAGCGATCAAACTCCGGCAGAACAGGTTTTAGGTTTGCTATTCAAGTTTCCCAAGAATCCACAAATACTATCTGTTTGCCCCCACACCAGATTTAGCGGCAACAAATTGGCACCGTCTGTGGGAACCAACGAGTAGCAGCCTACCCTCTTCCCGTTGGTCAGATCTTCTCCAGCCATGCCTCCTAGAAAAGCAAGATCCCGAGGGTCCAATCGAGGACCCAACCCCGATCAGCAATAGGACGTCCCCCCTCAGCCCGCTCAACCGCAGGGGCAACTTCCGGCTCTAGCACAGGATCCTCTCCAACAGGACCTTCCTCCTCCTCAGAATCAACCACCTCCTAAGGGTCCCAACCCGCAGAAACAGCCTCTCCTTCCGGACCACATCTCTATCCACAATGCCTCTTCGGATTCTATGGCCTTCCACAATCCCCGAGCTTCCGACCTTCGCAACACCGTCCTCAATCGGCAGAAGGATGAGGATCTTCACCGCCGTCTGGATGAAAAGTGGGCCCGAGAGGGAGCCTCCCGCCAACACCGTTCGGATGAGCGATCCCCTCGCCGTCGAGAATACAGAAGGTCCCCTGCCAGAAGGGGACGGAGAGAGTCCCCCGAGCATCACAGAAGAAGACCACACTCCCCTACTGGTCGGCAACACCCTAGGAACGATGAGGCACCCATCACCCGTGCCGAGTTCCAGCAGTTCCAAGCAACCATCCTACAAGCTCTCAATCTCCGTCCCAACGCCAATGCTCCCAAGATCCCCTCTCCTCCTCCAGTCCGAAGTCCTCGCCGACGGTCCCCAACTCCTCCTCCCGCTCCTAGCAACTCCCTGCATATACCAAGTCCTCGCGGCTCCAGGAGCTACCGTCGTCATAGCCCCCGCTCTTCCTCGTACGAAGACGAGTCCAGAGGCTCGGCTGATTACCGTCGAAAGGATGACACTTTCTACCGTCGTCTCCACGAGATGGAGAGGCACTTGGGTCAGTTAGACCGAGAAGAAGAGCTTAGAGGAAGGACCCTTCGTCCTAGTAGACCTCCTTTTTTCCGAACCATAATGGATGCACCTGTGCCAATCGGCTTCAAGCCCCCTCAATTCGAGACCTACTCCAGGGAGACTGACCTCGTGGATCACATCGAAAGCTTCAAAACCCTCATACTCATCCATCAAGCTTCCGATGCTCTGCTCTGCAAAACCTTCCCCGCAACTCTCAAGGGCCCAGCTCGAGAATGGTACTCTTGCCTTGCTCCTTCCTCAATATTTTCCTTCGAGCAATTCGAGACCCTCTTCGTCACCCACTTCGTGAGTAGTCGCAGAACCGAGAAGACCAGCATCTCGCTACTCTACCTCCACCAGAAGAAGGGTGAGAAGTTGAGAGACTATGTGAAAAGGTTCATAGTTGAAGCCAGGTCCATAGCATCCCTCGACTAGTCGGTCGCTGCAGCAGCATTTCAATCCAATGTCCTTAACTCCAGCCTCCGCTCCTCCCTCGCTAAAAATCCCCCGCAGAACTTCTCTGACCTCCTCCTCCGGAGCGAAAAGTATATCCGGGCCGAAGAAGCTGAGCACCGCCCCAACCTAGAGGGGTCTTCCACCGGGTCTAAAAGAAAGGGAACAGAAGAGGAAGGGGTCAAGAAGCTCCAGAAGGATAATGGCGGCCAGCGCCGACCTCCTCCCAGGTTTGAAAAATTTATTCCCCTTAATGCCAACATCTCCACAATTCTCATGGAAGTTGAGAAGGAGGGGGTAATACCTCCCGCACCGAAAATGAACACCCCCGGCAAGAAGAGGGATAAAGAGAAGTGGTGCCATTATCACCGGGACCATGGCCACGACACCAATGGTTGTCGGGCCTTGAAGAATGAAATAGAGGCCCTCATCCAGAGGGGGCAGCTGACCAAGTTCGTGAGAAAGGACCGAGCCGACCTTCCTCCCCCGCCTCAGGGGGCTAACAAACGTCCTGAGCACGATGAAATGCCTGACTTTGAAGAGGAGCGTGTCCTACACCTCATCCACGGGGGCCCAATGGGGGCTCCTCCAACTCCTCTAGAAAGGCATTCATAAGAGAAGTCAATTCGGTCCATGCCAACCCTCCTCCTAAAGGCCTCGGAGTGCCCGTCACATTTTCAGATGAAGACCTCGAGGGCGTCCGAACCCCTCACTATGACGCACTCGTCATCAACCTCCACATGGCGAACTTCAAAGTGGAGAGGATCCGAGTGGACAATGGCAGCTCCGTTAACATCCTCTTTCTCGCCGCTTTCAAAGACCTCAAACTCTCCCGAGATAGACTCAAGCCCGCGGGCTACACGCTCCATGGGTTCACGGGAGTGCCAGTGACTATTGAAGGGGTGATCACCCTCGACGTAACCGCTGGCAAAACTCCTACTACCCGAACGGAGTCGATGGATTTTATGGTTGTGGATGTCCCTGTAGCTTACAATGTCATCCTTGGTCGACCCGGCCTAGCAGCTTTAGAAGCCGTTCCTTCGGCATACCATCTCAAGATGAAATTCCCTACCCGGGCCGGAGTAGGGAAAGTAAGGGGCAATCAGGAAACAGCCCGTAAGTGCTACATGATCTCTACCCTCGGTCCAGTCCTCTCCCTAGAAACTCTGAAAATCTCCCAAGATGTCGCCCGACCAACATTCGAGCCGGTGGATGAGTTGGAGGAAGTGCTCTTCTCTGAGTAGGACCCAAGCCGAAAGTTCTTTGTTAGCAAGACCCTCCCATCCGTCCTATGCTCCGACATAGTCCAGTGCATCCGAAGGAACCAAGACCTCTTTGCTTGGTCAGCTGCAGACATGCCCAGAATCTCCGAAGAGCTCTTAGTCCACCACCTCAGTGTTGCACCGGGGTCCAAACCGGTCCAACAGAAGAGGCGCAAGTTCGCCCCCGAGCGCCAACTAGCTATAAAAGAGGAGGTGGATAAGCTCTTGAAGGCGCGATTCATACAGGAGGTAAACTATCCCGAGTGGTTGTCAAATGTAGTAATGGTGAAGAAGTCCAATGGAACTTGGAGGATTTGTATCGATTTCACCGATCTCAACAAGGCTTACCCCAAGGACCCTTTCCCTCTTCCAAGTATTGACACTTTGATTGATGCTACCTCGGGTCATGAGCTCCTCAGCTTCATGTACGCCTTCTCAGGCTACAATCAGATCTGGATGTTCCCCCCGGATATCCCTAAGACCTCATTTGTGACCAACCAGGGCCTCTATTGCTACAGGGTTATGCCCTTCGGTTTGAAAAATGCAGGCGCCACATACCAACGCCTCGTCAACAAGGTTTTCCAAGCTCAAATCAGCCGTAATATGGAGGTATATGTTGAAGACATGCTTGTGAAAAGCATCCGAGGTGCCGATCATGTAACCGACCTCCAGGAGGCGTTTGATGTTCTGAGAAAGCACAACATGAGACTCAATCCGAACAAGTGTGCATTCGGAGTCTCGTCAAGGAAGTTCCTCGGCTTCATGGTCAGCCAAAGAGGAATTGAAGCTAACCCTGAGAAAATCAAGGCCATACTTGACATGGCCCCTCCCAAGAATGTTAAGGAAGTTCAGAGGTTAACAGGCCGCCTAGCCGCCATAGGGCGCTTTCTCTCGAAGTCCGGGGAGAAATGCTTCCCCTTCTTCAAGGCCCTCAGGGGGCTAAAGGTTTCGAATGGGGTCAACAGCAACAGGAGTCGTTCGACCAGCTCAAGGCTTACCTCGTCAATCCTCCTCTCCTCAGCAAACCAATCCCTGGCGAACCCCTCTACCTCTACCTGGCAGCCTCTGAGCAGACCCTCAGTGCCGTTTTAGTAAGGAAAGAAGACCGGGCTCAAAAGCCCATCTACTATGTGAGCAAGGTACTTCGGGATGCCGAGCTCCGCTACCCGAGAATAGAAAAGATGGCTTATGCCCTAGTGATGGCCGCAAGAAAGCTTCGCCCGTATTTTCAGTCTCATTCGGTGGTCGTCCTTACCGACCAACCACTGAAGCAAATCCTCCATAAGCCAGAGACCTCGGGTCGCCTTATGAAGTGGTCTATCGAGTTGAGCCAGCACGATATAACCTATCAGCCCCGGACCGCAATCAAGGCTCAGGCCTTAGCAGAATTCATAGTTGAAAGTACCATCCCCGAGTTTAGTCAAGCAATGAAGGGACCACCGATCTGGTCGGTTTATGTGGATGGATCCTTCTGTAACGAGGGAAGCGGAGCTGGGGTCATTCTAGCAGGCCCAGATGACTTCATCCTCCAATACTCCCTCCGTATAAACTTCAAGGCCTCTAACAACGAAGCAGAATACGAGGCACTTATAGCCGGCCTTGGGATGGCCCGCAATGCAGGGGCACAATGCCTCCAGATCTTTAGCGACTCTCAGCTGGTCGTTAATCAGGTCCTAGGTGCGTATGAAGCGCGTGACGACCGGATGGTTAAGTAGTTAGCCAAGGTCAAGAGTCTTATGGCCTTATTTGAAGAAGCCTTCATAGAACGAATCCCTCGAGAAGAAAACGCCCAGGCCGATGCCCTACCCAAGCTAGCCTCTTCCTCCCTCCAAGGTCTCGAGCAGACCGTCTTGATAGAGGTCCTTCTAAAGCCAAGTATAGAGGATGAAAATTCCGACTCAATGGAGTCGCTGTCCGTTTTGCTTCAAGATGACTGGATGAAACCCCTTGTCGAATTCCTAAGGGACGGGCTCCTCCCCGAGGACCCTAAGGAAGCTCGAAGAGTAAGAACACGAGCAGAGCGATACACACTCATCGAGGGCATCCTTTACAAGCGTTCCTTCACATAGGTAGACGGCAGGCCTTATCTGAGATGTCTTTCCCCAGAGCAAGCCGAATACGCCCTGCAAGAACTTCATGAGGGCATCGGCGGGGCACATTCGGGATCCAGGTCCCTAGCCCGCAAAGTGTTGAACTACGGATATTTCTGGCCTACTCTCCTGCAAGACGCCGAACTACACGCTCGGCAATGCGGCCCTTGCCAGAAGTACTCCAACATCCGACGCCTCCCACAAGCTCCACTCACTTCCCTATCAAGTCTAATCCCCTTTTCAATGTGGGGGATGGATTTACTAGGGCCATTTCCCCCAGCTCCCGGCCAGTTCAAATTCTTAGTCGTGGCAATCGACTACTTCTCAAAATGGATAGAGGCCGAGCCCCTGGCCACGATCACGGAGAAGAGTTCTGTTGGAAGAATGTCATCTGCCGATTCGGAGTCTCTCGGGTCCTCATAACAGACAACGGAACCCAGTTCACTGGGACTGCCTTCCAAGCTCTCTGTGAAGACCTCGTCATCCAACACCGATTTTCCTCCGTGTACCATCCACAGTCGAATGGCCAAGTAGAGAATGCTAACCGACAGATTCTCTCCGGTATTAAGAAAAGGTTGGACAAATGTTCCAAAGGCTTATGGGTCGATCAGCTTCCCAACGTGCTATGGAACTACCGTACAACAAAACGGACCCCCACAGGAGAAAGCCCATTCAATCTCACCTATGGGTCCGAGGCTGTGATCCCCCTCGAAGTCGGTATACTCTCTCCTCGTCTAATAGCTTATGAAGAAGAACAAAATGCCAGAGAGCTCCGAGCAAATCTAGACCTTATTGACGAGATCTGAGAAAGAGCTGTCATTCGTCAACAAAGCTACCATAGAAGGATCGAGTTGGCATACAACAAGAGAGTCCGCCCTACGTACCTCAAGGAAGGGAACCTGGTCCTCCGAAAGTTAGCCATCTCATCCCCAGGTCAGAAGAACAAATTGGCCCCAAATTGGGAGGGACCCTATAAGGTCGCCAAAGAAGTTAGGCCCGGGACATACAGACTAGAAGATCTTGAGGGCAGAGAGATTCCCAGGACTTGGAATGCCGACCATCTTCTAAAATACCAAGAGAGAGCACCAACGCCTTTCTAAGTATTTTTAAGATGACAAACCGTTCCTCTCCTATTACTTGTACTGTTTTTCTTTTATTTCTCTCTTGTAATAACGGCTTGCAACTTTAGAAGCAGCCGATCACTAAGTCATCAATAAAGAAAGCTTTTTCATATTTTACTTGAAAAAAAAAATTGTTTACATCTCTCTGCTTCTACTCTTCAATCTAACAATGGTTCGGAGTCCAAACACTTGGCTCGATTCTACTTCACAAGTTCACTCCTAAGCGAGCTAGAGGTAGTTCGCCATTCGGAATTGCTCTCACAACCGTTGAACTAATCTAACGATGGTTCGGAGTACAACACTTGGCTCGATTCTACTTTGCAAGTTCGCTCCTAAGAGAACTAGAGGTAGTTCGCCATTCGGAATTGCTCCCACAACCGTTGAACTAATCTAACGATGGTTGGAGTCCAACACTTGGCTCGATTCTACTTCACAAGTTCGCTCCTAAGCGAACCAGAGGTAGTTCGCCATTCGGAATTGCTCTCACAACCGTTGAACTAATCTAACGATAGTTCGGAGTCCAACACTTGGCTCGATTCTACTTCGCAAGTTCGCTCCTAAGCGAACCAGAGGTAGTTTGCCATTCGGAATTGCTCCCACAACCGTTGAACTAATCTAACGATGGTTCGGAGTCCAACACTTGGCTCGATTCTACTTCGCGAATTCGCTCCTAAGCGAACTAGAGGTAGTTCGCTATTCGGAATTGCTCCCACAACCGTTGAACTAATCTAACGATGGTTCGGAGTCCAGCACTCAGCTCGACCGCACTCCGCGAGCTCACTATCAAGCAAGCTCGACTCATCTCGCAAGTTCGACTCGTCTCGCAAGTTCGCGAGATTAAATTAATGAAAGATAGCTCGGCACCACTGGCCGAACGCTTATGACGCCGACCCCCAAACGAGCTTAGAACCAGCTCAGGGACCTCGGCACGATGAGCACAGTCATGAACAAAACAACCACACAGAGCCTCGAAAAACACGCAAGTTTGAGAAAGAAATATTATTAATAGTTAGGAAGTAGTACAAAGTGGCTCTTCCATACAACAAGATTACAAGGCCTTAAAGAGCAAAAATTACAATGCCGACTCACTACACTTAGACTAAATACAAAGGCTTCAAAAACAAAGTCTTCAGTGCCTCCGTGGCGCAGGGATGTTCCTCTTCAAAGACAATCGAGGTCGGCGACGTTTACCTCCGGACCCCGGTCCCAAACCAGCGAATTAGGACGTGTCCTCGGTGCCGCTCCTAACAGCCGCTCCGACGGATGCTCTGCTCGAAGAAATGGCCACAGCACTTTGTGCATCCCCGAGACTAGGATGGCCAATAGGCAGAGACGGGTCGCGAGCTCATAAAACGTGATGCCCCGATCGCTCTCCATGCGAGTACACGAAGTGCTCCTCACATTGATCGGCCCCGAACGCGGTTTGAGACGAGCCACCTCCGCCTTCAGCTCTGAGATCCGGTCCCGCAGCGAGTCATCTTTGACATTGACCTCGAAGCGAGGAGGTATCGCAGAGCTCGGGACGCCGGAGCGACTCGCAATAAGACGGCGAAGGTGAGTAACTTCGATGCTCTTATCCACCGTGGCTCTCTTCAGCGCGTCGACCTCGGCCGTCAGTTCGTCACGTTCGGTCGTCAGTCTGGCCACCTCGGCCGTCAATCCCTCTCCCTCCGTCCGAAGCTCCGTCTCTACTGTTTGCAAGTGGCGGATCTCAGAAAGCAGATCGTCCCTCTCTGCTGTTATTTTGGATAAGTTGTGGCGAATGCACTTGATCCGAAGGCCATAGCTAAATGCAGTCGACGAACCCTCATCCTCTCCTAAAGGAGTCATCTCGGCGATCCTGCTCTCCAGTCGCCGGATCTCGATGTCTCGCCGACCCAGAATGAGTTGAAGATGGTTCCGCTCAATTTCGGCTCTGCGCAATCCCAGCTCAACTTCGTAGAGCCGCTCCCGGCACCTCGCCAAGCACAGCCTCGTCGCTCCTAAGCCGACCTTGGGACGAATGTTGTCCCCCGAGCCGGTAGGCTCGACGGCTTGAGTCACCACCGCAAGCTGAAAAGAAGTCGAAGCAAACAACAAATTCTCAAACAAGTTGCCGAACTCCTACACTTAGCAAAATTTCAAAAAATTTTGAGAAAAAATAGAGAGACACAAAGTCGAGCCCAAAAAGATGTTTTCATTCATTACAAAAAGCGGTAGCCAGTCCGCGATTAGGCGTTACAAAAAAGAAAGAAAAGAAAGAAAAAAAAAGAACAGAAGTAAAAGCGAGCGGAGTCAGGGCGCGACCTCTTTCCCGGGGCAACGAGTGTGGGTGGGGGTCGACGTCTTTGAAGGGGTCACCACCGCCAGCGGGGTAACCACAGAGCTCGGGACCTTGCCGACGACTTGGACTTCAGTCTCGACTTCGTCCTCCCCTTCTTCTTCTTCCCCCTCTGATTCGGGGTCGAAGCCCTCGACGTGGCCCGGGAACAGTCTCCATCCCGAGCAGTCCACGTCAGGGTACGCCTTCGTCACCCAGGCGATGGCTTCGGCGTAAGCTTTAGCCATGTTTTGGGCGAGGAAACCTTGCGCCTTTGCCAGGGTCGCGTCCTCTGCCCCCTTCACCGCCGTAGCCTTGGCCTCTTCATCTTTGGCCAATTGTCTGGCCGCCTCCTCCTTCTGGCGAAGAAGGTCGCTCTCCAGCTTCGCGACCTGCCCCTCGAGGTAATCGACCCTCGTCGCCTTCGCCTCGAACTCGACCGTGAGCTTGTCGAGCTCGTTCCCCATCCGAGCCTTCTCCTTCCGAGCCTGGTCGGACTCCTGCTTCATCTCTTTCTCCAGAGCCGCCAACCTCTTGGTGAGGTGTCCAAAATGGACGATGATCTGCGACAAGGAAAGAAGTATTAAGAGTTAGAAAAATTATGGCTACAGAAACTTAACGACAGCAAAAATCCATCACTTACCGAAATGGCCAAGCGAGCAATCTCGATGACGTCGTCACCTTCTTGCCCGGCCTCCATGGCGGCCTCGATCCTTCGGCGTCGCCAGATGCTTGACGGCCTGCATGCTCGCCAAGGAGTTGTCGAGGAATCCATCATGTTTCCGAACTTGCCAGTCCGGAATATGGATCCTCTTGTGCTCCTCGGTCAGGAGCTCCTCGGCCACCACTGACAGCGGCGGCGTCTCCATCTCGAGGGCTGCGGCGATGGGGAAGTCACCAACCCCGGTTGACGCCGAGGCGCCAGCATCGCCAACGGCCGGACTCCGAAGGGTCTCCGCCTCCTCAACCACCTCCGTGACCCTTGGAGTCTTTTGGGTCGGCAACTTGGTGACCACCCTCTTGCGCTTTTTCGGCGCCTTACTGGCGAGCCCAGCTCTGAGAACCAACACCGCATCGTAGTCCATCACATCTGCATTAAAAACGAAGTTAGTTAGCACATACAAGTCATGAGAAGTAAAGTACGAAAAGCAAAGCATAAAAGAAGCCGCGTACTGGGATCTACGCGGCAGAGCCCTCCCCTGAACAGGACATCCTCGGTCAGCTCCTTTCAATCATACTTCGGCCGATTGAGAAGTGTCCGAACTGCCTCTTCTTCTTCAAGACGAAGCTTGGGCAGCGCCTTCGCCCTCTTCGGCACCCCTTCCACCCAACTGGAGGGGATCGGCCAGGCCTTCGGACTCCGCACTATCAAGAACTTTTCACGCCAGTGCTTGATGGAGTCGGGGCATATGACGAGCCTGCCGCCATGCCTCGGAGCCAAATAGTATCGGAACTCCGACTTGTTCCCTTGGTGTAGCCGATAGATTGTCCGAAGCACGTTCAGCTCCGGCTCGATCCCAGCAGCTTGGCAGTGAAGTACGAAGCCGTTTATGACTCTCCATGCGTTCGGCATGAGTTGGATGGGGCTGACCCCGAACCAACTCAGGACGAGGATGGCGAACGGATGGAGAGGTAGCCGAGCCCCGGCGATAAAGGCATCAACCGGCCAGCAACACTTGGTCACTGGCAGCGGTGAGTTGGCCCTAACCCCGGGACCCGGCAGCATAAGCTCGTACTCCTCCGGGATCTGGAAATAGTCCCGGATCACTCCTAAGTCCTCTTCGCGAAGGATCGACACCCTCTCATCCGCCTCCGTCGTCTCCCTCGCCGCACTCCTCGAAGGACCTCCCCCTCCCATGAACTATGCGCTCAGCGTGCTCCTCCAGAAGCTCCTGAACCCTGTGGAGTCCCGTCAGTTGTCCCGACAATCTGCCGAACTGCCCTATACGCTTCGGTTCCTCTACGATCGAATCTTTGCCGAACACCTTCTTGCCCTTATCTGGTCGACTCGAAGAGTGGGCTTCGACGACTTCAAGGGAGGGCTCAGACCAAGAGGTCGACCCGGAGACAGAAGCAAGAGACATAGTTTATGAAATAAACTAAGTATAAATTACCTTAAAAGATTAGATGCCGGAAACTCCACCAGAAAACCAACGGAGATCACCGGAAACGCTCGCTTAGCACAAAAGATCGTCTGAGCAAAAGAGAGGAGAAGTGAAAAATGAGAGAGGGGGTGAAGTTTTATAGAGAGGGGCGCGCAAAACGAGGTTAATGGGCCCAAACTGCCGGCCCATACACACAAAACGACAAAAGCGACCCAAACTGTCGCCTTGTTCGCCACGCCAAGCCGTACATCACATTAACTGCTGTCCCATCTGACAGAAGCTCAGAGGTCACTGCATTAAATGAACGTCTTATCTGTCAGAGCTGTCAGAAGTCCAGAAGTCACCCACTCCGCAGAGCATCCTCTGCCCAAAAACGACAAAGTCTTGGACCTCGGCACCAGCTGCCGAGTGTTCTTGACACCGACCCTGTTACGGGGAAAAATTGGGGTTCGGCACCAGCTGCCGAGCGCTCTTGATACAGACCTTGTTACGGGAAAAAATTGGGGTTCGACACCAGCTGCCGAGCGCTCTTGACACGACCCTGTTATAGGTAAAAGTTAGGGTTCGGCACCCGCTGCCGAGCGCACTTGACACCGACCCTATTACAGGGAAAAGTTGGGGTTCGGCACCAGCTACCGAGCGCTCTTGACACCGACCCTGTTACAGGGAAAAATTGAGGTTCGGTACCCGCTGCCGAGCGCTCTTGACACCGACCCGGTTACAGGGAAAAATTGAGGTTCGGCACCCGCTGCCGAGAGCTCTTGACACCCACCCTATTACAGGGAAAAGTTGGGGTTCGGCACCAGCTGCCGAGCGCTCTTGACACCGACCCTGTTACAGGGAAAAGTTGGGGTTCGGCACCAGCTGCCGAGCGCTCTTGACACCGACCCTGTTACAGGGGAAAATTGGGGTTCGGCACTAGCTGCCGAGCGCTCTTGACACCGACCCTGTTACAAGGAAAAATTGAGGTTCGACACCCGCTGCCGAGCGCTCTTGACACCGACCTGGTTGTAGGGAAAAGTTGGGGTTCGGCACCCGCTGCCGAGCGCTCTTGACACCGACCCTGTTACAGAGAAAAGTTGGGGTTCGGGACCAGCTGCCGAGCGCTCTTGACACCGACCCTGTTACAGGGAAAAATTGGGGTTCGCCACCAGCTGCCGAGCGCTCTTGACACCGACCCGGTTACAGGGAAAAAACTACCTCGGACCCTGCCGAACTCCGTCTCCGCACTCACGACCTAACCGAGGTGCCTTAGCTCTTCGACAGAGGGTACTGAACCACCTACGGACCTCGGCCTCCTCGACAGTGAGCGCACGAAGGGGTCGGTGATGTGATACAAGTATGTAGGCCGCACAACGAAGGAAAACGGCCGAGCCATTCGCCAAAAAGTTGCGAAAAAATAATTAAAAATTCGGGAAATTAAGGAAGAACTCCTGGAAAATAATTATAAAGTTGGGGAAACATTTCTTGATCCCCAAACAAATAATTGTTGACAAGAACAAACTTTTAAAACCCCCAAACGACGAATTGACACTTTGCAAAGTTAAGAGAATATTCCTGCGAGAATACCACATGACCATAAGAGCTCAGGAGCGACTCAGAGTTCAACCAACTCGAAAAATCGCTATACTACCCCCTGCAAAGATTCGAAACCTTTCATATGGGCTCCGATACAACTCCGCTAGCCATTAAAATAGTAAAACTACTCCTCAAAGGCTGATCAAGCTCAGTCTTCGGGAGTGGGGGGCTCGTGATATGGCTAAAAATGGGGTCAAATTGGAACTGCCCAAATCTGGAACGAATCTTAAAGCTTAGGGGTAAAATGGTAATTTCGCCTACCAATGGGTCTGAAATGGGTACTGGATCTCTTCCCCAAAGATCCAATAACCCACGAACGGATCCACCTCGACCGGGTGCGGGTTTCAACCCGCAGCAAACCCGGTCCAGCAGGATAGAATTAGGGTTTCTGATTAATCCTAATCAACGGCCCTGATTCACATCTATCCCTTCACTGGGAATTAGGGATTACATTCCTTATCTAACCACAGGGGGATTACATTCCTAATTTGATCCCAGCGGCGCCTATAAATACCCCCCATCCATCTCCATTAAGAGGTAATCAATCTTTTCCCAATTCACGCTCTTTCATAATCATTCCTGATTACTGACTTGAGCGTCGGAGGGTGCGTCGTCGGGATCAACCCCGGTGTTTCGCACTTCTTGCAGGTGTACGGCGGGAGTCAGCGATCAAACTCCGGTGGAACAGGTTTCAGGTTTGCTATTCAAGTTTTCCGAGAATCCACAAATACTATCTGTTTGCCCCCACACCAGATTTAGCGGCAACAGAATCATGAATAAAATCAATTCTCTGGAGTTAGCCTTTCCACTATACCGGTCTTAACCATTTATTCAACATGACCCACATCTTGGTCTTTTCATTTCACATTTCATTTCTTTCCAATACCGGTATGAGGCTTAGCTACACTCTAGTTCTCAATTTCAATTCACAATTACACAAGATTTGAGCCTTTCAAGCTCATAAGTTCATTTTTCATGATTAACAGTAGATTTCCCTTTTCATGTTCATATCATTCATAATCGTAAAACCTTTCATAAATTCAATAGAATATTTCACTTCGCTTCGTGTACAATTTCATGCAAAGACAATAAAATTCATTTTTCTCATTTATTACATCCAATCTTCATTCATTCCATTATCAAATCTCTTTCAACAGTATATATATTTATTTTTATAATGAAGCAAACTTAGAGATCTGAAATGTTAAAAGGTCTGGACAGTCGACTCTCAAACATAGTCGGTCGACTGTTCAGCGAAAGATTAAAATACTCAAGAAAATGGTCGGGATAGTCGACTGTTAAACATGACCAGTCGGCTGTTCTAAAAAGATTTAAAAATTCGAAAAAGATCAAGAGCAGTCGACTGTTATTTAGACCAGTCAGCTGTTCTGCAGGGTTTTAAACTCGAAAATACAAAGTACGGGGCAGTCGACTGTTACTCAGACCAGTCGGCTGTTCTGCGGGGTTTTAAACTCGAAAAATTTAATATTCAGGTCAGTCGACTGTCTATGCCTATTCGGTCGACTGATCAGCAACAAAATTTGAAATACGGAATCATTTCTTCTTTCCTTTCGATTAGCACACAAAATTTAGTTTTAGATTACAATATGTTCATTTCTCGAAACTAATACACGACTTTATTTAACAACCATCACAACATGCATAGTTTACTAAATAATGTAGGGATTCTTACGATTAGAATTTTCCACACAACCACGACTTCTAAAAACAGTATTTTTTCCATACTCATCATTTTTCTACAGACATAGACATTTATTCCAATTTAACATGCCAGATTAAATCAAAATGTAATAGCATCATTCATATCATTCAATCAAGTTCACCCATTCATTTCATGCAATTTCACTTGTCTTCTATTTTTACTTTAATCATGCTATTAACAAGGAGTAAAATAATTTATTCTTGCATAATTAGCACAAAACCTAACATAGTATCTAAATTAGAAGTCATGAGAAACACCCACCTTTTGAAAAAAACCAATGAGAAAAACTCCTAGAGCTTCCTAGATTGCGAGCGAACGCCTTCTCCTCCTAGATTGCAATGCGCGAACTTCTCCTCCTTGCCTTCTTGCCAAAACCGAAAGTTTCAAGTGATGATGGCCGGCCTCCAATGGGAACACTCACACTCAACTCACACTAATATATATATCTCTTATATAATTGTTCTCTTCTTACAATAGATTACTAGTGTAAAAATACAAATAAATGGGAGGGGTATTTATACTAATTTTGAAGTAGATTGGAGGGCTAGGATTCAATGGATGGTTATAGAATGGAGGGTTAGGATGGGAATAGGAGTTATGGCAACCACCCACACACAAAATAACTATCCATGTACACAAACCCACACTCCCATTCTTCATGCACAACCGGCCCAATTTTGTGTGCATTGCACACTATGTGCTTCGCACATGCCACCTAGTACCCATATCAAAAAGTTGTACAATTTTAATAAATCAAATTGTTCACATTTTGTCTCTACATGACAAGTGTGGCCATTTAATTGATTTATTAAATTAGTGGGCTTCATAAATAGTGGGCTTAGGTTGTGGGCCATAACAACAAATTAGTAATTAATTAAAGTGGGCTAAAACAATTAATTAGTGTTTTACGCTTTTAGAAATAGGCTTTTTAGGAAAATGAAGGAAAGAAAAAAATAATTGTTCATACTATTAAAGAAATTTTGTATATAAAAATAAATAAATAATATACATATGAAATTTACACGTGCACAACACGTAGAAGAAAAAAAATAGTATTTTTATTAAAATGAAATTTGGGATATTACAGTTAACCTGGAGGAATCCAATAGCGGTATAGCAAAACTGATGTTTCCTGCTATCCACCACCTTAGTGAGCATGTCCGCCGGATTCTTAGTACCAAGAATCTTAGTTAGCTTCAACCATTTCTTCTCAACTGCCATTCTGATAAAATGATACCTCATTTGAATGTGTCGAGTTCTAGAGTGATATGCCGAGTTTTTTGCCAAGAAAACTGCACTTTGACTGTCACACCATAGTTCACCTATGGGTTGCTTTCTGCCCAACTGTTTCATAAGCTCCGAAATCCACAATATGTCTTTCATCGCTTCTGTAAGTGCCATATACTCTGACTCTGTGGTTGACTGTGCTACAACCTTTTGTAATAGTGAAGCCCAACTAACAGTTGTTTCTCCAACTGTAAATACATATCCTGTAGTACTTCTGCAACCATCACAATTGCCCAAAAAATCTGCATCCACATAACCATGTATATGCAAAGAATCTCCCTCAAAACAAAAAGAGTGATCTAAAGTACCTACTAGATATCTAAGAATCCACCTTATTGTATCCCAATGCTGTTTACCTGGATTCTTCATGTAACGGCTGACAACTCCCACTACTTGTCTGGTCTTGTAAACACCATTGTTTACATCAAACTCTCAATGGCTGAGGCATAAGGAATAGCAGCCATTTTCTCCATCTCTGCCTCTGTCTTAGGACACAAGTCCATTGATAACTTGAAGTAAGCAGCCAAGGGACAAGTGACTGGTTTCGCGCCATCCATATTAAATCTCTTCAACACCTTCTTCACATAGTCTGCTTGTGATAACCAAAGCTTCTTGCTACTCCTATATCTACTAATCTTCATACCGAGGATTTGCTTTGCTTCACCCAAGTCCTTCATTGAAAACTCCGAAGCTAGCGCCATTTTCACTTCCTTGATCTTCTCCATACATGAACCTACTAACAGCATGTCGTCCACATACAATGCCAAGGTAACTATATCATTGTCTTCATATCTACGAACATACACACAATGATCCGTTTCGCACCTATCGAAACTTTTCCCTCTCATGAAGCAGTCAAACTTCAAGTACCATTGCCGTGATGCTTGTTTGAGCCCATAAAGACTCTTTTTCAATCGACACACCATGTCTTCCTTTCCTTTAGCTTCAAAACCTGTGGATTGTTTCATGTACAGCTCTTCTTCGACATCACCATGGAGAAATATTATCTTCACATCCAACTGCTCTAAGTGCAAGTCTTCAACTGCCACAATAATGATCAGAACCCTAATAGAAGTCATCTTCACAACCGGTGCAAAGATCTCACTATAATCAACACCTTCTCTTTGAGAGAATCCTTTCACAACAAGCCTCACCTTGTACCTCTTACTTCCATCTGCCTCATCTTTGACTCTGAAAACCCATTTGTTCATATGAGCGCGCTTCCCTGCAGGTAACTTATTCAACTCCCAAGTTTGGTTCTGTTCCAAGGAGCTCATCTCGTCCTTCATGGCTAACTCCTACTGAATTCGAGCCTCATCTCTCAAAGCCTCCTCATGAGTCTTTGGCTCCCCCGAATCCGTGTACAGAATATGCTCATGAACAAAACTAGCTGATGGATCAAATATCCTGGTTGGCCTCCTCTCTCGTATCGATCTCCTCAATGTGGGTACTGGTTCACCGACTGGTTCAGTTTTCCCGAATTGTTCTTGTAACACCCCGAATTCCAAAACAGACTGAATTCTAAGTTTCACAGGATCTTTACACTTCTTTTCGTACAATTTTATAAGGAAATAAAAACTTTTGTTACATCATAGTTACATTTACATTTACATTTATACTGCGGAAGCAATTTTACAATAATTACATGAACGAAATACAACAACACTTGAATAATTCTTTAAGCAGCATGCATACTTTAACCTTGCCAATCTCTTTATCCTGCATAGAAAACTGTGGGCGCGTTAGTTGCTTACAACCGACAAAATATTATACACGGCCATCCTCACTATGCCGAACCGTATAACGATTTTCAATACTTAAACAAACCACAAACTTGATCACAAACAAAGCTACAGAGGGACTATCCTATTGATATCGTGTTGTGCTGTGCTCTTAGTCTTTAATGCAGTTGTTTATATTATATGACACTAATGCACACTTATTCAGAGTCTATGCAGCCCATACTACATAGGTCCGAGGGCAAGCCCTTAACCATTCTTCAACTTATAGGGTTCGATCCCTCGCCATGACTTAATCTACTACTGTAACTATGGTAAGTATCCTAGGCATTCTATGAGTTACGAGCCCACGTCTAGGTGCCCTGGAGTGAACCCCACGCACTGATACATGACTTATCATGCATGCAACTAGTGGTCAATTCCCCTCCTACCATAGACATGGCACCACCCGTAGTTATTAGATCACCCCATAAGCGTCGCCACCGGGACGGTACTCTGGAGTAGTATTCACGTCCTAATCATGACGCATCATTGGACATCCTGTGAATACACTCACGCCGCCAATCCATTGGCCCTTATACTCATGTTTTTCTCTTACGTTCATCAAATCTCCACTATGTATCTAATCCTTATGTATAATTGAATGTCAATATTCTAGAATCTAGTATTACTCCTACATCGTTCTTTTCAACATCAATCGTTATCAACGACCCAAACTTGGTCAAAATATCAAAATCCTCTTTTCCATATTTTTCTTTCTTGCCGACATAGTTATAGCTAAAATTCTAGTCTAAGTCCTCCTTTCACATTTATAGAAGAAAAACATATTTGTTCACAAAAATTGCACATTTCAACAAGTTCTCTTTTTCTCATACTTCCATGCACAACTTGAATATTCAAAATCTCATTTAATTCTACTCAACACTTATGAGTGAAAAATCTCAATTTATCTCTTTTCATTTCTTTCTATAATAAAAAATTTCATTACTTTGTTTTAGAATTTCAAAAAGATCAAAACTAAGATGAATTCTTCACTCTTAAATTTTTGTACTCTTATTTCTCATTTTAAAGGTCCATATGTAAAAATAAATAATTTTATGAAGTCTATGTATTTTCTGGAATTTTCTAATATTTTTCTTAGTATTTAATATATATTAAAACTCAAAAAATAATCAAGTGTATAAAAAAAAGATTTTTTCTAAAATTTTTGGGCTTTAGCCAGTTTCGAACCCGCACATACACAGCCAAGGTGCACAGTCACTGAAACCAACCCCACGCGCTAGCCAAAAGGGACAAAGTGCCCAACTGTTATAAAGGGAAGTTGATTGGAGTTTGAGTTCAGTTCTCGGTATTTGGGAAAAATCAAATTTTAAAAGTAAAAAGCCTCTGCCGAGACTCAAACCCACACACAAGGGATACTGCATAGCTACAGTAACGCAACTGGCGCCCCCCTTTAACCAGTATGACCATAGTGTCTAACTGATATAGGATTAGATTAAATGGATTTATTTCGAGTCTCTGTTTATTAAAATTATTTCATTAATTTTCAAAAGCTCATAGCTTTGTTTCTTCTTCACATAAAGCCCTAAAAATTTCCAGAATACTAAGTTTATATTTAATTAACAAATCAGTGTTTTAGAAACATTTTTTGACATTAAAACATGTATTTTTCACTCTAATTTGCATTCTATGCCTACAATTGCACAATTTCAATTTAACAAATCCTCTACCAAATTTTGCATTATAACTTTATTAAAGAAGTATTAGTTCCTGTTTTCCCCTCTTTTATCCACAATACTCATAAACATAGTTACATTTGTTGGACAAGTGTTACAATGGTTACAATGGTTCAATAAGCACAAAATTAATAATTTCATCTACTAATCATTCATAAGCATTTTCCTACAATTAACATGGTTCTAATTTCACAATTTCATATAAATAAGTCAATTTTACTACATTAAACATGAATTATAACCAATAGCATGCAATTCATCAAGCATTTACTCATTCATCTACCAAGTCCTTTTTAGAGCCAACAAGTAGTTATCTTATTAGTTCTTTTAGCATTCTTATTTATCAAAAATCCCTAGCATGGTGTCTAAGATTAGAAGTATATAAAAACACCCACCTATTTGAAGAAAAACACTACAAAAGCTCTTAGAATCTCCTTGAACACACGAGCGGTCATTCTCCTCCTAGTTTGAGCCACCACGATTGCCTCCTCCTCCTTGCACTAGTGAACCTGAGCCTCTCTCTTTCCTTGATGAAGTGGCCGGCCTCCAAGAATGGAACACACACACAAACTAAACACTCTCAATCTTTCTCTAACTCTCTCTCAATCTTTTTACTCTCTTATGTATTTTCTTCCTTTCTTTTCTTTACAAATATTTTTAGTGTATTGTATGCATACAAGGGGGTATTTATACTAATGTTTGGGTGAAATGGAGGGCTAGGATTGCATTAGATGGTTGTAGATAAATGGCTAGGATACATTGGGAAGTTGTAGCAACCACCCATGAGCAAGTAACCACCTATCCACTAAGCCACTCCTCCACTCTCCTTTGACTCCATCCGGCCTAGGTAGAAGGGTGTGCAATGCACACTCTTGTGCATGCACGTGCCAAATGTCGCACCCCTAACTACTAATTGTACATGATAAATTAAATAATTGTCTACCAAAATGATCTACACTACAAGTCATGGTATTTCAAAGAGAAATAAACTAGTGGGTTTTCAATTAGTGGGCTAAAACTTGATGGGTTAAATAAAATAATCAAATAATTAGGATGGGCTTAAAATAAACAATTATGCTTTTTAGAATCTAATTAGGCTTTCAAAAAGTAAAAGAGAGATAGGAAAATATTTATTCATGCTACAAAATAAATAATTTTTATAGAAAATGCACATGAATTAGTACGTACAATACACGTAAAATTCACAAACCTTCATTTAATTAAAAAAAAGAACCAGGGTATTACAGTTCTAGTAGTACCTGTTCGTCTTGGATAACCTGCTCATTCCCAATAGGCTCACCATGAGCCTCCTGTGCTGTCTGTAATACCTGTACCTGTTGCTGCACTGTAGGGGCCCCACCACCAGGGCTGCCTTCAGAATCTGAATCTGAGTCTGAGTCTGAACCCCAATCTGCTTCGGAACTGGTTGTACTGTCTTAACCTGTGTGCCTGTCCTTGTATATGATCTCTTCATTGAACACTACATTCCTGCTGTGAATGACTTTGTTATCCATAAAATTCCAAAGTCTGTAACCATACTCATCGCCACCATAGCTAATGAACACACCTCCTAGACTTAGAGTCCAACTTCATTCTTTCTTCCCTGTCAATTAGTGCATATGCCATACAACCATAAACTTTCAAATGCGAATAATTAGTAGTTTTACCTGACCATGGTTCTTCTGGAATGGCTCCATCAAGGACACTAGACGGGCAACGGTTAATCAAGTACACTGCCGTATCAACTGTAGCGGTCCAAGGATGGACCGGAAGACCCGCATGAAGTCTCATGCATCTCGCCTTTTCGAGTATCGTGCGGTTCATTCTTTCTGCTACACCATTCTCCTATGAAGTCTTAGGAACTATCTTGATTCCTCTGATACCTTTCCTGCCAGATAGTTAACAAACTCTTTGCTTGTGTACTCACCTCCGTTGTCTGACTTTATTGTTTTCACCTTGCAACCCGTCTCATTCTCAACCCTGGCCTTCCAAACTCTGAATGCCTCAAAAACTTCTGATTTCTTGCGAATTTCATAAAACCAAACCTTTCTTGTAGCATTATCGATGAATGTGACGAAGTATTTCTTACCACCATAAGAGAATTCCTGAGCTGGACCCCACACATCTGTATGTACCAACTCTAGCTTTGCAAGCTTCTTCTCACGTACACCCAACTGAAAACTAACTGTGTTATATTTGCCCATGACACAATTCTCACAAGATTTTTATCGAGATTCACCCAAGCAATAACTCCTTTCCCGCGCAGAGGTACTCCTACGATTTTCACTAGAAATATGAAGATTAGGTTTACAATTCTCTCAAGAACTCACCACCAAGGTTTAGAGTTTCTCTCTATCTCCCTCTCTTAATGACGGCTGGTAGATCTCTATTTTCTTTTCACTTAACCCTAGAATCGTACACAATACAATATATATAGGATTCCACAACTTTCCATCTTAGCCGCTCATCAATCAGCGTCGGGACGGTCGACCGCAACACCAAGTTGGTCGACCGATCTTCTCCTTCGACTGCACGAGTTCCAACAGAGACAGGTCGGTCGACTGCGCGGTCAACCGGTCATTCCTTCAAGATACAAAATTGAATTAGAGAGTGGGATGGTCGACTGCGTGGTTGACCGGTCGTCTTTGCCTGGGTGTGGTCGGGGGGTGCAATCGACCGCGCGGTCGACCGCAACTCTATTGTAGCCTCCAACTACTCTTGACCTCTTGCTCCCACTTCGACTCTTCTTCTCGCCTATCTTCTTCAACCCATTGTCGTGTATTGGATCCACAAACCCCAACAATCTTTACTTCCATGGACGTTGTCACGCCCTGCTTCCCAGAATACGAGAACACAGGCAAGTAACTGAGGCCCAGCGAATGATGCGGATACATCATTCATAAGTTGTATATTTAACTCAATAACAAGATAATGATATCAACCACGCAAGCATGTAAAATCACCATAGGATAACAAAGTCACATGACATAGTACATGACATAATATAGGACATAACCAACAACTGGAAAAGAAACATAGTTACGGGTCAAACACGTCCGGATTACAACAAAGATTACATGAATAAAACATGAAACTAAAATAACATGAAATTAAACAAGACTAGAATCTCTGTTCAGCAACACCTTCGGGTAATTTTCTATCTGGGCCTGCAAGTATATTATTACAAAGGAAGAGACAAAGAGGTACCCGTTAATGCAAGTCACGGGCCACAAGTGGTACAAGCAACAGGACAATCATAAAATAAAACAAAAGCAGGAAAGAACAAGGAATCAAGAATCATATAATAGAGCAAATACAACATGCAACAGGATCAAGAACAAGACCTCGTGGAACAAATAACATGCATGTAAATAAGTAAATGATCTATAGGAACATGTAACATGTGAACGAGTAAGTAAGTAAACATGTCAACATAAATGAGTAACATGTAGACAAGTAAACAAGTCATCATAATCATGTAACATGTAAACGGATCATGCAAGTGTACGTGTCAATGTCATGTCTTTTATTAACCTAACTAGGTAGCACTTCATGCGTCCCATACCACATGGTTGCTACTCGAAATCAAGTGAACGTTTAGACTAGTGATGGATTCTATAGGTCACGTACTCGGGAAACATATCAAGTCAAGTCAAGTATATCTTGTATCAAGATACGTGCAATGTGGACATAGTGTAACGTAGCGTGAAACATAACATAAAATTTGCAAATTTACAATTTGCAACTTGCAATTTGCATCGGGGAACCACGAGCCCCCGTCTGAGTACGCTCTTCTATATTACCCACTACTGAATCTTTTCCCTTTATACCCCATCTTGTTATCTTTTTATTACAATCAAACATGAACAATAACTACATGCAACGACAAGGACGGGTAACATGGCAGGATCAAGTAGTCAAGACTTATAAAATGCGAGAAGACATATTTTAGGGCTTATAGAATAAAGGATAATGTTGATGCGACTAATGACATGTATAACACTTAATCAAGAATAAAGGATATTATAACAACATGCAACCTAGTAACAAGCAATTTTTGCACAACATCATGTATAATTATAAGAGTATATATGTGTATCGTGTTCATGCAATGTATATGACAACAAAGTATTCGTGATCTTGTACGAATACGGGATCAATGGATTATATACAATACGAATAGAGTCAAAAATATACTTGCGGTATTTTGTAAAATAGCTTGTACTAGACCAACGAATTTGTACAAGAGAATACTTGCCTGTTAGTTGACGATGATTAAATTTAAGACAGAATAATGGGATCAGTATCCCGGGCAGCAGAATACGTGCAAGATGTTTGGTAGCCATGCCAAAATAGCAAATCCAAGCAGCAACTCCACAAAACAGTAAACAACAACCCCACTTCAACAACTCCAAGGCATCAAACTCCCCAACAAAACCAAACACTAACACCAACTTCACTTCTCCATATCAGCAAACATTCCAACTCAATCTCCTACTCCACAAACACCCAACATCAATACAGCACCCAACAACTACACACCACACAATAACTCAGTAACCCAAACACCAACTTAACACCCAACAGCAACCAACTATTAATCCCCCAATCCCTTTTTCTTCTTCTTCTCAGAACAGAGAGAGAGATACAAAAAGAGAGAGAGAGCGAGCGGGAGAAGGGAGCGCGCGATGGAAGAGACGAGGAGAGGAGCAGCGACGGGTGGCAACTGGACGACGCGACTGGAGGGGATGACGGGGACAGGCAGAAGAGAGGAGCGGCGGCAATTTGAGGTGGGGAGTGAGCGACACTTCGGGGCTAGAGCGGAGAGGTGCAACTGGACGGCGAAGCGGAAGGAGGCAGAAGACAGCAGTGGGTTCTGGAGGTGATGAAGACGATGCTGGTGGGGGCAAGCTTCGACAGAAGGTGGACGGGGTGCTTCGAGGGTTGAGGGAGAGGGATGCCGGCACTGTGGAGGAGGAGGCGAGTGGGAATGGCGATCAGTGCTGGCGATGGAGGACGATGACGGGGCGGAGCTTCGATGGCAATGGCTGAGGGAGAACTCGGGGTGACGAGAAAGCAGTGTGAACTGATCGGCGACTTCGGAGCAGTGCAGGCGAGATTGAGACGAAGAAAGGAGAAGCGAGGTGAGCGGTCGACAGCAATGGTGACGACTGGAAGGGGAGTGGTGCGGCAAGTGACTGGGTGAAGATGCTTCGTCGGGGTGGAGCGGCAGCGATGAGTTCTGTGCGACAGGAGGCTTCCAGGCAGAGAGCAGCGGTACCTCGGTGGTCGAGAGGAGCAGCGGGGAAGGAACTCGAGGTTGAAGGCGATGGAGAAGACGAACAGGAGTTCGGGGGGTGTCTGTAGACTTCGAAGAAGGATCGAGCGAAAGCAGCGAGGCGAGGTTGAAGACAACGGGGTGCTCCACCGAGGTTGAGTGGGAGGCGCTAGAGAGCGCGGTTGAAGGGCGATGTCGAGGCGAGAGGTGGAGCGAGAGATGGAGGAAGGAGGAGTTTGGGTTCCTCTATTCTTTGGTTGAGAAACAGAGAGGGAGGTAGAGAACGGGGAAGAGATAGACTGGGAGAGAGACTGTGAGAACGGGGATCAGGGGATATTATAATAGTGTGAAGTAATGGGTGAAAGAGAGTGGGGGTAGTTACGAGGAGCATGGGTGATGTGTCTGCAAAGTGGGGGAGAAGTTAGAATACGGGATTAGAAAAGTGGGGTGTGGAGAAATAAATTATATACGGGTAGGGGTCTGCACAATTATATGGATCATGGGTTATTGGGTTTCGGCTTAAAAGGGGCTTAAAATATTTAAATAAAACAATTAGGGTGTTGGGCTTAATCAATTGGGCTCAGATTAATGATAATAATAAAATAAAATCAGATTATGGAATTGGGCTTATGATGACAACTGGGCTCACTTTAATAAATAATAAAATCAATAATGTAAACTTGGGCTTTAGAATAAATAATTGGGTTTCAGAATAATAGTTTAAATAATAAAAATCAGTTAGGGAAAAATAGTTATAAGAAACTGAGAATTTAAATACAAAAAAAAATACTTTAAAAATACGTATTAGTGGAAACAGGGGTTACGTACGCATTCCTCCTGGCTTGTGATTCTTTGTATACAGCTGTAAAATTTTTGGTTTCTTCGACAATATTATTGTATTCTGATATTTTGGCCAATCTTTTTCCTTTTCTCTTAGCTGCTTGCGATCTGGTGGTCGGGTGAGGGGTGTAGGTGATTCCATATCAACGGGTATATTTGAATCCCGGTTGTTTATTGTGGGAGAGTTTTGGCTACCACTTCCTTCACCAGATTGGGTACTTTGAACTCAATTGAATACTTGAGTAGTACGCAATGAAAATATCGGCTGATCTTTAAGTATATCATAACATTCCTCAAATTTGAAAGCTTTTCCAGATGTTTGCATATATTCTACTCTAGCTTCGTAAATCTAAGAAAAAATTGAAACACCGGACGTTATTATTTATATAAATAATTTAAAGCATGAATTTTATTATAAAAAATCTTTTACATATCTTATCTGCCTCGGTTGTTCCGCTTGCGGCCCTAGTGGTTACACTGCTCAATTTTACTATAAAGAGGGCAACTTCTTTTGAAATTAATTGAAATTGACTAGTAAGTGATATAACCATTCTGTCGGTTGGCGTCACTGATAGTACCACAAACAGTGAACAAATTCGTTTCCAGAATTGTGCGTCGGATTGATCATTACCGATCAACGGATCTTGGGTTATACTAATCCAACTTTTGCAGAGAATAACATTTTCCTAAGTTGTATGGGCTCTCCCGCTTGCCCCTCAACTCGCCATTTTATTTCTTTAAAAAAAACTTAGCAGGAGACAGAGAGGAAATATGTTACTGAAGATAGGATAGGAGGCAAATTTTATGATTGTATCTGGTTCAGGATGGGTAGTATATATAACATATTGTGGGAGATATTTTGAAATAGAGAAAGTGCCGTTGGATTTAGCTGACAAAGCAAAAATAGCCCTTGAAGATATAGGGGGCAAAAGAGTCATTTGAATTAATAAATTATATAAAAAAAAATCAATGTCGTCCCACTCACCAAAGTTTCACGGACTGAACACAGTGTTCCTTCAAATAATATATATATATATATATATATATATATATATATATATATATATTTAGGACAGACTTCAGAAGTCCATCCTGTATAATATGCATATTCTCAAATCTCCTCCCATATATAGCAATCTACTGTAGCAAAACGGCCAAAATATGCATAAATAGCCAACGGCTGTGGATGCTTGTTGGCTAAAAAATGCATAATATGCATAAATAGCCAACGACTGTGGATGCTCTAATAGGAGTGGGATTCGATGTGACATTTATAAAAAGATGGGACATTTGAAAAGATTATTGGGAATTGTATAAGGAAGCATAAGAAAATTGAAAAGATGAAGTCAGTGTTTCTACTTCAAAATATCTATACCCATGCAATGTACTTATTTCCAAATCTAGCATGGAGGGTCATACTTAGACATCTTGAGTTCATAGTCCATTTTCCTACTAGCACATGTTAGAAAATGGGTGTTTTATACACCATTTACGAACCGATTTTTGAGCAATTTTTTGAGTAAGATCCTCAATGAATTATTGAGAGATCTTGATTGATTTGTGTTCTCCTTCGTGAGTAGATCAAAATCATATATTGGTTTGCTAAAAATGGTTAAGGGGTGAATGAGAAATTGTCTCTCAAAGTGAGACGTTTTCATTCTTGAAATGGGTTAAGGGAACATAGTCCCACATCAGAAAAATCAAAGGAAATAGAAGAGAATATATAGTAACCTCCTTCTAAGCATTGTAAGATAGCTAGAAGAGAGGCTCTTTCTCGCGCGCGCAGGGGGGTGCAAATCTCGGACCGAATTACATGCGACTTGTGTGTGCCCGCACGACCTGCGGACACGAATGCCGGACCGACTTGACCCCACCCCGTGCAGAGCCACTTTTTGCAAAAGCAATGATTGATGTCTGCTATTACAGTGCCGGCATTCAATTGAGTGTATGCCGTTACACTGAAGGCATTCAAAGCCTTGTCTGCCGTTACAGTATTAACCCTGGCTCTATAAATAGAGCCCTCCCCTCTTATTTCTTCTCTGCACAATAGAAATCTTCTTCCTTCCTTCTCTTAGTACCGTTCTGTTCTGTTCTTCGGTCCTGCTGTTTTGGTAAGTCGGTGATAGGGTTCTAACGCTGCTGCTCGGTTCGAGAGTGCTACGTAGTGCCTACGTGAACACTCTAGTAGTTGCATCCTGGGAGACAGACGCCTTCATTCATTTCAGCAACCGGAAGAGGCGAAATCTGTTTTAAGGACACTGTGTGATACATAAGCCTCGACTTCTCAACTTGTAATCTGATATTAGGTTTTGTAAGTTGTTTATTTATTTATTTATTTATTTATTTATTTATTTTTTCTTTCAGTTTTTTCCTTCCTCTCCTCTTTTTTTCTCTGTTTTCTGTGCCTCTCAATCAAATTGAGTTTACTGTAAAAGAATTTTTCTAACAACTTAATAGAGATCTTTCATTTTCTTCACTTCCGATTTTGAAGCACGGCCTTTTCTTTTTCTTTAATCTGGAAAACTTACACTCGTGTTGTGTAAATTTCAGAATCAAAATGACTACTGCATCGAACAATGTTGTTGTGTCTGAAATGGTCCTCGTGCCAGTTGCTGATACGACGCAAGAACCGAATGCCGCTGCGGCACGTGTACCAATGCCCACTGTTGTACCTGTCTCACTCTCCCATGGGGAGAAACCTGAGAAATTCAACGGGTAGAACTTCAAATGGTGGCAACAGAAGATGATGTTCTATCTGACCACACTGAATCTTGCAAGATTCTTGAACGAAGAAGCTCCAAATCTTAAGAAAGATGAGCAAGATAACCAAGTCATTGTCGCTGTGGATGCTTGAAAAAATTCTGATTACTTGTGTAAGAATTACATAATGAAGGGATTAGCCAATTCTTTGTATAATGTATACATTGACAAAAGAACAGCTAAAGAACTTTGGGAATCACTAGACCATAAATATAAAACCGAGGATGCCGGCGCTAAGAAATTTATTGTGGGTCGCTTCCTAGACTATAAAATGGTAGATTCTAAAACAGTGATCAGTCAAGTTCAAGAAATACAACTGATCTTGCATGAGATTCATGCTGAAGGTATGAACTTAAGTGAAAGTTTTCAAGTGGCATGTATAATTGAAAAATTACCGCAAGGTTGGAAAGACTTTATGTAATACCCCAGATCAGTCGACTGGTACTGCCAGCAGTCGACTGGTCTGTGAGATTTGTGAGAGGATTGTGAAATTTAGTCCCATATCGGGAATTTGCGAGGATAATCAGAGTATAAATACTATTGCCGAGGATCAAGAGTCACCAATTCGGTTAACCACCTTTTGAGAGGCAGCCTGTGGTGGGCAGTGGAACTACATAGTATTTATAATTTGTCTGAGCATTGGGGCGGGACGTTACACTTTAAGAATTACCTAAAGCATAAGCGAAAAGAAATGGGCATTGAAGATCTCATTGTTAGGCTTCGTATTGAAGAAGACAATAGAGGATCTGAAAAGGTTGGACTCGTCAGTCATGCAGCTAAGGCAAATTTAATGGAACATAAACAACGTTCCAACAAGCACAACAACAAGGGTCCCAAGTTAGGGCCTAAGGGAGGAATCTCCAAGAAGCCAAAGTTTCAAGGCAAGTGTTTCAATTGTGACAAAATGGGTCACAAGTCTACTGAATGCAGACTTCCCAAGAAGAACAGGAATAGAGAAGCAAACTTGATTCAAAGCATTTTTCAAGATGTTTCCAATATCAATCTCTCAGCTGTGATCTCAGAGGTGAATATGTTAGGTTCAAACCCAAAGGAATGGTGGATTGACACTGGAGCTACTCGACATATGTGCTCCAACAGAAGTATGTTCTCCACTTTGAATAATACAAAGTGGGAACCCTAGAAGCATGATGTATTGAATTGGATAATACATCAACAGAAGTATGTTCTCCACTTTCGAACCATCAAAGAACACGATAATGGAATCTAGAAATGCATCGTTCTTTGAAGATGTATTTCCATGTATGTCAAAGGAGGAACCATGTTCCTCCAAACGAACACATGAAACTATTAGTAAAGATAGTGAAGACCAAGATGAAGAAGTAGAAGAGGAACCTCGACGCAGTAAAAGAACAAGAATGGAAAAAATCTTTTGGTCCAGATTTCTTGACTTTTATGCTTGAAGGAGAACCCCAAACCTTCAAGGAAGCGGTGAACTCTAGTGATGATCCTCAATGGAAAGAAGCCATCAAGAGTAAAATTGATTCTATCTTGCAAAATCATACTTAGGAACTAGTGGATCTTCTACCGGGTAGTAAACCTTTAGGTTCCAAGTGGATCTTTAAGAGAAAAATGAAACCTGATGGATCAATTGATAAATACAAGGCAAGACTTGTAATTAAAGGTTATAAACAAAAGGAAGGTCTTGATTACTTTGATACATATTCTCCTGTGATGAGAATAAATTCTAATAGGATGGTACTTGCAGTAGCAGCTCAGTGCAATCTTGAAGTACATCAAATGGATGTAAGAACAGCTTTTCTTAATGGAGATTTAGATGAAGAAATCTACATGGAACAACCTGAGGGTTTTTCGGCTCCAGGACATGAAAAGAAAGTGTGTAAACTGGTGAAGTCATTATATGGCTTGAAACAAGCTCCAAAGCAGTGGCATGAGAAATTTGACAATATCATGATAACCAACAGTTTCAAGATTAATGAATGTGACAAATGTGTATATGTCAAAGACACAGAAAATAGATATGTCGTTATATGTTTGTATGTTGATGATATGCTTATTATTGGAAGCAATGTTCAGATGATTAAATCTGTTAAAAATATGTTGAACTCAAGGTTTGACATGAAAGACATGGGAATAGCTGATGTTATATTGGGAATTAAAATCATAAGAACATCAGACAAGCTTATTTTAAGCCAGTCACATTATGTTGACAATATTCTTGAAAATTTTGATAAAGATAATTATGGAATTGCCAGAACTCCAATAGATCTAACTTTACATTTATCCAAGAATAAAGGTGAGAGTATTTCTCAAGTAGAATACTCTAGAATCATAGACAGTCTAATGTACTTAATGAGTTGTACAAGACCAGACATATCCTATGCAGTGAGTAAACTAAATAGATACGCGAGTAATCCTGGAAGCGAGCATTGGCAAGCAATTACAAGAGTACTGAAGTACTTACGTTTTACTCGTAACTACGGACTGCACTATACGAGATACCCGACTGTACTTGAAGGATACAGTGATGCAAACTGGATATCGAGTGATAATTCAAAATCCACTAGTGGCTATGTGTTTAGGTGGTGCAGCAGTTTCTTAGAAATCCTCGAAACAAACAGTGATGCTAAATCCACGATGGAATCTGAATTTATTGCACTGGACAAATATGGGGAAGAGGCTGAATGGTTACGCCACGTCCTTGAGGATATTCCAAGGTGGACGAAGCATGTGCCTCCAATCTGCATACATTCAAATAGTCAATCTGTAATTTGTAGAGCACAGAGCAATATGTATAATGGTAAATCTAGACATATTCGTCAAAGACATAATACCATTAGACAACTACTCTCTACTGGGGTTATTTCTGTGGACTATGTAAAGTCAAAGGATAACATTACGGATCCGCTAACCAAAGGATTAAAAAGAGAGTTAGTTGATAAATCATCGAGGGGATTGGGACTAAAGCCCATGAAAGAATAAGTCGATACAATGGACACCCAACCTAGCTGACTGAAGATCCCAAGATCTAGGTTCAAAGGGATAACTAAATTGTAAAGACCAAGTTGGATCACTGTGGGGATTTTCCCATGTCCATTCCCATGATGAAACAGTGATGCCCGTAAGGTAACAGGTTAAGCTGGGTTTTTAATGATTCTTATGCGTCGGATATCCGAGCGGAGTAATGCGGGTTACTCTTAGGTAAGAAATCACCTATGTAAGAGGAAAGAAGGGCCGCTTCCAAGGGAATAATATAGGGCAATATTCCTGTTAAACTCTTGCAGAACCAGGCGTATGTTCATGGCCAAAACGAATATAACAGTGAGAACTGAAAATGCATTAGGAAGATTTCTGTGTGAGATATGTCATCGTTTACACAAATGACAGAACAGTTCAAGGACATCACGTCTACTATTTAGTTAGTAAAGTAAACATATTTTCATAAGGGAAGATTCAAAGGGTAACACCTACCTATCCTATGCTGGAATCAACCATTGAATTCTATCACCAAGTCTGTCGTGTCAGTCTGTCGTATCTGTGGTCATCAATTTTCATTCATGTGGGGATTGTTAGAAAATGGGTGTTTTATACATTATTTACGAACCGATTTTTGAGCAATTTTTTTAGTAAGATCCTCAATGAATTATTGAGAGATCTTGATTGATTTGTGTTCTCCTTCGTGAGTAGATCAAAATCATATATTGGTTTGCTAAAAACGGTTAAGGGGTGAATGAGAAATTGTCTCTCAAAGTGAGACATTTTCATTCTTGAAATGGGTTAAGGGAATATAGTCCCACATCGGAAAAATCAAAGGAAATAGAAGAGGATATATAGTAACCTCCTTCTAAGAATTGTAAGATAGCTAGAAGAGTGGCTCTCTCTCTCGCGCGCAGGGGGAGGTGCAAATCTCGGACCGGATTACATATGACTTGTGTGCGCCCGCACGACTTGTGGATACGAATGCCGGACCTACTTGACCCCACCGCGTGCAGAGCCACTTTTGCTATAGTTTTGATTTTTCTTTTTGTAACGGCTGAAATGAATGCAGAAACGGTTCTGTCTGCCGTTTCAATACTGTATTGAATGTTTTGTCTGCTGTTACACTGAAGGCATTCAAAAGCAATGATTGATGTCTATCGTTACAGTGCCGGCATTCAATTGAGTGTCTGCCGTTACACTGAAGGCATTCAAAGCCTTGTCTGCCATTATAGTATTAACCCTGCCTCTATAAATAGAGCCATCCCCTCTCATTTCTTCCCTGCACAACAGAAATCTTCTTCCTTCCTTCTCTGAGTACTGTTCTGTTCTGTTCTTCGGTCATGCTGTTTTGGTAAGTCGGTGATAGGGTTCTGACGCTGCTGCTCGGTACGAGAGTGCTACGTGGTGTCTACGTGAACACTCTGGTCGTTGCATCCTGGGAGACAGACGCCTTCGTTCATTCCAGCAACCGGAAGAGACAAAATCTGTTTTAAGGACACTGTGTGATACACAGGCCTCGACTTCTCAACTTGTAATCTGATATTGGGTTTTGTAAGTTCTTTATTTATTTATTTATTTATTCTTTCGGTTTTTTCCTTCCTCTCTTTTTTTCTTCTCTGTTTTCTGTGCCTCTCAATCAAATTGAGTTTACTGTAAAAGAATTTTTCTAGCAGCACATTTACTACCTATAGAGCTACGGAGGATCGTTTAGTTTGAACAGGTACAAGTTTCGTCTGCAAGGCAGTGGGTGTGGGAATAATTAATCTCAAAATATTTGATGTCACTATACGTGTTCTATGAGATGTTCAACAACTCCCAAGTTTGAAGAAGATTCTCCACTCCGAGGGTTATTCGTACTCACATCAAGGTGGGAAAGGTCCTTCATAGGCTACCAAAGAGCATGGTTTTTCGTAGGCCTTTTTGTGAAACCTAGCGTTCGTGAAGCGAGCATGATGCTACCTGGATGCAGTGTGCAACATCATTGATGATTAGTCGTCATCATTCATACTGACCAATTCACTTTAAAGTAGCATGCCTTGTGAGGGCATTGTGAAGGATTAGAAAGCAAGGAAAATTTTATGGAATACTTAATTGATGGAATGGTTCATCTTTAATATATGAAGCCCGAAACATCTCCAGTACATGGATGCAACTCTGGTTATAGACGTTGTGGTTTAAATGCAAAGTCAAGATGGAAATTATTGGTTGTGCCTTTACAGTCAAGCTCACGTTCGACCTTTTTTTAGAACAGTTGACTTATTTGGCTCTATGGGTGGCCTTGTGGGCGAAGGTTGACTCATTGTGTTCATTTCAGATTTGTCTTGGTTTTTAAGTAAGATTTAAAAACCATATTTAAAACCTAATTGAATTAGAATCGGTTTAGCGGTTATAAATAGAGATGCAAAGGCTTCTCGAGGATTGTTAAGGTTAGATTGCTTGGGGACTTCAAGAATTTTTGTTAAGGGAGCCTTTGTATAGATGTAAACCACTTGGGGCCTTGTGGGGAGATACGTTTAGAAATTAGGCATTGTGGCAGAAAGGAAGTAGATGAGTTCGACAACCAATCAATTTGAACTACCAAGACGTAAAGCAGAGCACACCAAATATACAATTTTCCTCTACTCCGCGGAACCTAATCCGTGGGAGAAATATCTTAGATATTATTTAACAAGAAACTATACAAGAGGTTACACTATTCTCTCACAAGAAACTATCCATCTCTCATTCTTCACTATAAGATGATCTGCTTACAATGAAAAACTCTTATATGAAGTACTGCCTCTTAATGGATGCCACAAAAATTATTTGTAGAGATCTTCAAAACCTTACATTACAATCTTGATTCTCTACTGTCTGATTAGGCTAAAGAGATATTCATGTGATTAGAGTCATGTGATATAACTTGAAAAGGAAACTGGTTTCAAACGAAACCCTAAAAGATCTAGCCCAATCTGCTGCTAGCTGCACCCAATGGTCGACCCCCAATTTGGGCTTTCAACTGTAAGTGGCAAGATTTCATCTAGGGGGGTTTGATGTCGACCCTAAATTTAGGCAGTGGACCGCAAAACTTCAGGTAGCATTCAACAGCTTCATTTTCTGGCTAGTTTTGCTTTGTTTCTTCTTCTCACTTTGCCTCTTCCTCTTTAACTTAATAGTAACATAAAATGCAAGATATAAACCCAACAATCTCCACATTTGATTGCATTCAAATTGCTTCCTACCTACGTAACTTTTGCTTTTAGACGCTTCCCTTGATCCTCTTGTAAACAGGACTCAATGGCTTCATCTGCTTGCTAAATTTCCTCCACATGATATTTCTCTTTTGTATGCCCTCTCATACCCCAGTGCTCCTCCTATCGAATTCCACTTACCCTGAGGCAATATCCATCTCTCGACAATATTCGAACGTTGTGGTCTCACTTCAGTGATCTAAGTGGTAGCAAACCAGGTGCTTCCAGAATGTTGGCCTTCATAACACTTGGCCAAGTTTTAATGTTTCCGTTAAGCTTATAGATGTGTCTCGTGCCCCCTCTCCTTCCATCATCACCTTACGATGACCTTTCCAAATAGTTGTAACTCCACCTCGAGTTGCATACCTATATACCCAGGACCGGCCTTGGGCCTGTGCGACCTGTGCGGGCGCACAGGACCTAATAATGAGGAGGCCCGTTGGACATCAAATATAATTAATAGAGATTTTATTTCAATTATATATGTATATGTGTGTGTGTGTGTGTGTGTGTGTGTAAAGTTTTTAATGATTTCTATGTTGTTGCTTTCGTTAATTATTGAGATTGACTTAATACGTGAAACTTTTTTTAATCGTGTATTTCCTGCGTTGCAAGAATATAAAGATCCCTAACCACATTTATTATTTCTTCTTAGATGATAAGACGATTAATTCAATATATTGATTAAGTCGTCCAAGGTATTGGAGCCTCCACTGATATAAAATTTGAAAGGTATTTTTCAAATGAATTCATATAAAATTTTAAGATATAGAATGTGTCGTACTCATATTTTTCAATTGAATTCGTATAATATATATATATATATATATATATATATATATATATATATATATATATATATATATATATATATATATATATATATATATATATATATATATAAATAAAAACAAAGTAAAATTAGCATTAGAATGTTTAAAGAAGGTCCATTTTTTTCTTTCCACACAATGCCCTACAAATCTTAGGACCAGCCCTGTATATGCACATGCTTCTAGGGTTCCCACAGATATTAAGCTCTGCTTCAACGAAGGAACATATATGACCTTCTGCAGTGTGAACCCTTTCCGTTTGGTAGATGCCTTGTAACATGGTTTATATCCAATGCTGTTATGAAACAAGTAGTGACTATATCAAGTTGAATGATTCATCCTTCTTACTAAGATCAGTCGCGTTTATTGCCTTCAACTTGGATAACATCTTGTTCAATTCAACGAAATGATCATGAAGAGCAGTACCTTCATTCATTGAGAAACGAAACAATTTTCTCTTTTTGTACATTCATTCTAGTAAAGTCCCTAAATAGTCAATTTTGAGCGTCGCCCAGACTCCCCGCGCTCTTCTCCTCGAGAAAGTTGCATTTGACTTTGTCAGCCTAAGATAGCTGGATTTGACTAAGTTCTTTTAAACAAATCCTATTTCATTTCTCCTGGTTCAAGTCATTATCAATATGCTTGATCTTCGTGAAACCAGCGTGATTTATCATCTTCATCAGGAACCCGCACTCCAATGAAGCTTTATTACTAGTTGTTTGGAAATTCGGTGTTGTGGCGTAGAGGAAGTAGACGACAACAACCTATTAAGTTGAACAACCAAGAATTAAAGTAGATAACACCAAGCACAAAATTTTCCTTATTCGGCGAACCTAATCTTGGGGGGAAATGCCTGATATGTTATTTAACAAGAGACGATACAAGAGGTTACAATACTCTCTCACCAAGAATCTATTCATCTCTCATCCTTCACTAGAAGATAATCTGCTTATAAAAAAAACTCATTAAGTATTACCTCTAAATGAAGGCCACAAAATTATTTATGGAGATCTAGAAAATCCTAGGTTGTAGTCTTCATTCTCCACTGTCCGATAAGTCTGAAGATAGCCATGTAATTAGAGCAGTACAATATAGTTTCATTTTCCCATCAGCTTCGTTTCGTTTCTTCTTCTGACTTCGTCTCTTCCTCTTCAACTTAATTCTTAACATAGAATACAAGGCACAAACCCAACAATAGATTGGTTGGTCTAGAGGTGAGGGAATTGTTACTCTCCTTTGTTTGAGGGGACTGTAGTTCTCCGAGTGGTACTCTCCTTCTTGATAGTATATTTCGTCTAGTTACTTTCCTACATACTTGTGTTAGATCTAAATTATCTTGATACTCTTCTTTGTTTGTCACTTGAGAAACCCTCATCGCTAAATTGCCTCCACTCATTCTCTGCACATCAAAAGAGTCGTCTTTATTCTCCACGAAGTTGTTCTTCCAACATTAGCAAAAAACCAAAAATATAACTACTTTATAGGGAAATTTTTTACAAGATACAGGCACTGGAGCACGACACTAAACCTCTACCTAAGGCGAGTGTAGGTGTGGTAAAGGACACCGATCACCAAGTTCATAACTCTTCTAGTGATGATGATGATGAGGATCTAAGTGAGAGGAATGAAAAACTGTCTCCAGGGCCGGCCTGAGTTCACAGGGACTCGAGGCGAACTCCCGAAATGGGCCCCCCATACTTACAAAAGAAAATTTTTAAAAAAAACAATATAAAAAATTTGCACATTGTTCAAGGAAAAATAAGATATTTTAATATTACAATAAAGCATAATTTCTTCTCGCATTCTGTGCAGCAAACTCACTAATTAACTATTCATAATCAGGCTTTCTTAACATCGCTTTCTCAATACATAATAGACCTAATCCATTCAATCTCTCTTGAGACATGGTTGAACGGAGATATGACTTGACAATTTCAATTTTGAAAAACTTCTTTCTGCAGAAGCAACTGTCGGGTTAAGACTTAGGAGTTAGCTTAGGACTTTAGAAGTTTCCGAATTAGGGTTTAGGAATTAACTTAGTTTAGGACTTTAGGAGTTAGGAGATGGAGAAGGAAGTCGGAGATGGAGAATGAAGTCGGAGCCTCGGAGGTCGCCGCTTGCCGGTTGGATAGTCGGAGAGAGGGAGGCCGAAATTGATTTGGGGATTTAGATTAGGGATTGGGTAGAAAATGAATTGTGAGATTTGGAGAGAAAGAAACAGATTGGAGATATATTGGATTTGGAGTGCAGGGTATTGAAGTGTGTGGGTCGGGTCTCGGGTGCAGGTCGGGTGGGGCTGCGAGTGCGGATTGGAGATGGATTTGAAACCCCCAAATTCAATCAATAAATCAAGAAAAAGTCCACGAAAAGCCCAAATAAGTTAAAATCAATCAAAGCACTAGCCCAAGTAATAAAAAAAATATAAAGGCCCAAATAATTAAATTTGGGGACCCTTAATAACAATTATACAAATTCTAATTTTACTTTATACGCAAAAATATGTAACTACTAGTATAGGGGGGAACTTTTTTGGGAACCTTAAAATTGGGAAAAATTCGGGGGCCCGAGGCGGCGGCCTCCCCTGCCTCCACTAGGAGGCCGGCCCTAACTGTCTCCCTCGCTTTTCACTATCACAACTAGGTCGAGGGTGGCTTATGTAATGAACATTTGTGTAGTGGCCAATCTAATCATGAGTTAAAACATTTGGGAAGGATCTGCAATGTGGTTGAATATGATAAGATGTGGCGTATGTCTCTACCGTCGTGGTTAGAGTAAGTCATTTTGGTTATTGGCTATGTTAGGTACTGGTCAGTCAGAAGTGAATTTGGCTTTGTTTAATGCTGTTGGGCAGATTCCTTAGCCTTTGTACATATTAACTATGTAAGGATCAGTTATTGTATTATTATATAATTGTATAAATGAGTGTGCATTTTTGTACCTAACTTTTGTGGAACATTTTGTCAAAGATATGTAAGAAAACATGGTGACTATAACCATTTCCTTCAAATAGATAATTCTTTTCAAAAGCAACCCTTGAAAATAAATGAAAGCAAATGATTTCCCTGTCCTTATTGATTGACAAACGTCCATAATATATACATAAATTACAACCTGAAATTAGGCTAAGATTGAGAAAACTAATACTACCTGATGGATACAAATCACTACTTTCTAAATATATACATATTCTGTCACAAGCTAAGATTGAGGAGAGATTGATGAACTCATAATACCTGATACAAATCACTACTTTCTAAATATATATATATATATTCTGTCAACTTTCTAAATATATATATATATTCTGTCATACCCCCGCAGTCGAAGCGGGAGGTTGTCGTACGCTGAGACTGTCCCTAAAATCTTGAAATAACACTAAAGGAAGACCTTTTGTGAAAATATCGGCAATCTGATAACGCGATGGAACATGTAGGACGTGTACTTGTCCACGAGCAACTTTCTCGCGAACAAAGTGAATATCCATCTCGATGTGTTTAGTGCGTTGATGCTGAATTGGTAATACCTGATACAAATCACTACTTTCTAAATATATATTTATTCTGTCAATAAAGACCACCAAAGCTTTATGTTGAAAATATTCCTCAAACCAATTTTATTTATTCTTTTCCCCAGTCAGTATAAACAATGAGCTAGTTCATTGATTTATCAGTCCCGACCCTGATTTCCATTGTCTCTGTACTATTATTTGGGGGCTGATTATTTATTTGTCAACTATTTTTCACTTCATATTTCTTAACATATAAATTCTATTTATATGTCGATCTCGAACAGCTTGTGTTTGTCATATGAACTGCAAAAATCTAATAATTAACTCTAGTCTTTTGAAGCTAATTCTAAGCTGACTTGTTTCCCATGAGCAGGTGGACCAGGCAGTGGAAAGGGTACACAGTGTACAAATATTGCTAAACACTTCGGATTCACCCATCTTAGTGCTGGTGATCTTTTGCGAGATGAGATTAAATCTGGCTCTAAAAATGGGTATTAAACAAGACCTGCATGCCTTCTGTTTATTGAGAAAAGGATAGTTCTTCGATCTTTTTATCATTATTAGAATAAAATACATGCAAAAAGCTTATGATCATCCAAACCTACTTAATTACTTTTACTTTGGTTATTGTAGTTACTGATCATTTACTGTAACCTATTTTTCATTCATATGAAATAATCTATTGATCATTCTTGTTTAAATGAATATTTATTTTCTTTGTCAGAATTATGATCCATAATATGATGAAGGAAGGGAAAATTCTTCCTTCTGAAATCACAATTGAGCTATTGAAACGAGCAATGCTAGAAAGTGGAAATGACAAATTTCTTCTAGATGGGTTTCCTCGGGATGAAGAAAATCGTGCTGCTTTTGAGAGGATTGTAAGCCTGCAAAATTTTAACTACTACGTGTTCATGGATTTGACCTCTTTAATTTCCTTGTTTGTACAGATAATATGTTATTTTGATACCTTGTTTGCCGCAGACAAAAATTGAGCCTGAATTTGTTCTATATTTTGATTGTTCACTGGAAGAGATGCAGCGCCGCATATTAAATCGAAACCAGGTTCTAATCTTTCTTCAATTTTTTTCTTGTGGCATAAATAACTACTAAATACTATTTTTATTTTATTTGTCCCCTCAGGGTAGAGATGATGATAACATAGAGACCATAAGCAAACGGTTCAAAGTTTTTGTCGAATCAAGCTTACCTGTAATTGAATATTACAATTTGAAAGGAAAGGTTCGGAAGGTAAGTGCTATTTTCAATAATTTCTTCAGAGATAATGAGCACAAGGAACAATTTTAGTTTATCTTTCTCCAATCTACAACATTCTCATATTTAATGATCTCTTCAAGAATAGCTCTATGCAGGGCCTTGAGGCAGGAGAGGCGGCCGTCTTGGGCCCCTGATTTTTTCGCATTTTTAGGGGCCCCAAATTTTGTTTCTCTTATAAATATATAAGTATTTTGTGTGTTAAGTTAAATTACAATATATTTAGGGGCCCCTAAATTAAAATTTTTGGGCCTTTATTTTTTAAAAAAATTAGTTCTTGGGTCTAGGGATTTATTTATTTGGGCTTTTTCGGGCTTTTGATTGTAGACTTGTAGAGTTGTAGTTGTAGTCTTGTAGAGTTGTAGACTTGTAGTATTGTACAACAGTAGAATTGTAGAAGCTAGAGTTTCAAATTGATTGTTGCGAGTTGCGAGTCTCAAGCTATGATTTCGTCGTTTCGAAATAATGTTTTAATTCATGATTTGTGTTTTTAGGGCTCAATTTGGTAGATTTGGGCTTAATTGAATACTTTAGTATTTTTGTAAGTTGATTTGATAAATTAGGGTTTAATTAAAAATTTTGTTTATTCTTTCAGCTTAATATGATATATATGTTTCTTTTTACCTGTATATATGACACATCGGATTATTCATAATTTTAGCAAAAAAATCCCCCCCCCCCCCTCCCCACCAAAAAAAAAAATCCAAAATAAACTTTTACCAAATTTATAAAAAAATTATGTATGGGCCCCATTTCAGAAATTCGCCTCGGATCCTGTGAACTCAGGGCCGGCCCTGGATCTATGATATTTTTTTATTCATAATAAATACTATTGTCATACTATTGGGATTTATTATCAAATAATGATATTTGTATTACGTTTGTGCACCGCAACTGCACCATTGTCTAATGTGAGCATTCCTATTGGGGGGATTGTTCTGTCCTTTTGTTTGTGGCATTCGGCCGTGACTGCCCACATCAAGTAATAACCCACATAGGAGTGCGCTACATGCACTTCGGATATTCCTAGGGAGCTGAAGCTTGAACAAATTTGTGCCAAATTAAGCAGTGGAGCATATGTAGCACACTAATGGGTAGTGATCATAACAGTATACTAACCTTTTTTTTTTCCTTTGCAATCTATGGATCTATGTTTAAAGCTACCGTCGAAGCCATAAATATTAATTATTTGTTTAGGGACTGATTAGTTTTTCTTCTTAGGTTGATGCTGATAAGTCAGTTGATCAGGTTTTTGAAGATGTGAAAAGCATATTTTCGTCATTTACTGCTGTAAGTAATTTACACACTATGTTTTTGTGTATGTGTGCTTTTGGTTTTCCTCATCTAAACCAATGCCTACATAGTGAGCATATAAATTTGGTTTTTTTGGTAGGTGAACACCCTCAGCAATTCAAATATCAGCACTGTCATGGGGCTTGGGCCTTTGATGTGCCTCATAAAGTGGTGATTTCTTGAACTGTTATCTATATATAAAGTTAATTATAAGCATGCTCTGTTGTCCGGTAGTATAACATATTCACCTAATCTGATTTCTCTATGCTATGGAACATCGAGCTTAATTTCCTCAGTATATCCTTGAAACTATGCATTTTATTAGATACATGCATGCAAATCAATAATTCAATCAAATTTTCTGGTATCTGACCTCACATCTTTGTACTCTGGCAGGTTGTTTAGGACTTTAACAAGAGTTTCCGCTATTGTAGTCTCTAAAGGTAATACTTTCTTAGGTGGACTTTTAGAGAACAGTCTGTCAATTTAGTTTTTTTGGGAAAAGCCTTCTACAAATTTTTTTGTGAATACTTTTTTCTTAGGACTTCACAGATGTTTTTTTTCTCTACATTTTCCAGTTCAATAATTTTTTAAAGCAAGGAAACACTTATGGCATCAATTAAGATAGGATCCTGTATTTTATGATCATGAGGCATTGCCAAATAACATGAACATTTTAATTATCACTTGTGCAATATAGTGCGAGGATTCTCATCAAATAGTTAATTTCTTCAATTGTTGATAAGTAAATTAGTGCTGACCTATATATTAGTACTTTTCTAGATAAGTCTTGTTATCATTTTAGATTCAGGAAGTGAGGCACATCAAGCAATATAAGTTTCTTGCTAAGCAAAGTTTCGGTAGATTTTACCTTCCAAGTAATCACTATCAATTGATGTATTTGCATGTCTGGGCAGTAATCTAGCCTCACTTCTTTTTTTTTTATCGTTAAACGGTGGGTAAAAACCCCCCGCGTTTCATTAAAGAGAATTTAACAAAACATACAATCAAAAATAAGGCTTATGAAGTTCAGATCCCAACAGGCTGGGTTCTGGAACTCATACACCCCAACCAACAAACAAAAAATACAACGAAATCTAGTCCTACTGATCGACCAACCCTGCCAGAACAACTTTCTCGTGCCAATTTGGACTCACTCTCTCACTTCACTCACAACAATCTAGTCCTACTAATCTAGCCTCACTTCACTCACAACAAACTCTATAATACCCCTGCATGAATAATTTTGGAAAAAATCTAGGATTATATGAAACATTTTCTCCCAGGAAATAATTCGTTGTGGACCCAAAAGAGACGGTCCAAAGAATACCTCCATATAATACTACAAGCTGCTTCAAAATCAAAGAAATTTCCAGACATGCACAGGTTCAGTACATGAAAGAAAGCTCCACAACACCATCTATAAACTGTCCTTTCCTTTTCTTTTCTTTTATAATTGCCTTGTTGCTTCAGCCTAGCTCTTGCATCAGATCAGATACAAAATGTGATGAAAGGTGAAGAATGTGATGTATTGATCTGATGATTACAGTATACATTTATAGCAAATGCTAGCAATACATGATCCTACAATTAAGGCTAGCATTAAGGTACTATAAGCTAATAAGGAAACAAATAATGCATGACAACCATTGATTGGTGATTACACTAATTTCAATGATTGACATAATCAAGGCAATCATTGGATCCACACATTAAGGGATCACATAATCAAGGCAATCATTGGATCCACACATTAAGGGATCTTGTCTCTAATTCCCCCCTTCAAACTGATGGGTGAGAGAGTCACCCCAAGTTTGTCTCTGAGTTGGTTGAATCGTGTGTGAGTTAATGCTTTAGTGAGGCAGTCAGCGATTTGATCAGCTGATGGGACATAGGCCACAACAATCTCATTTTGCAGCACTTGGTCTCTGATGTAGTGCACATCAATTTCAATGTGTTTGGATCGAGCATGCATAACTGGATTTGAAGCTAATGCCTTGGCACTCAAGTTATCACACCACAGTGTTGGTTTTCTTGGTAGAGGGAGTTTCAGCTCATCAAGGAGTGATCGGGTCCATGCTATTTCAGCAGCTAAGTCAGCCAGGGCTCTATATTCTGACTCTGTACTGGATCTTGAGACTACCTTTTGCTTTCTTGAGGACCAAGAAATTAGTGTTTCACCAAGGAAAACACATTGACCTGCCATAGATTTTCTATCGTCCACACTTGTGGCCCAATCTGCATCTGAGAACCCTGTTAAGTCCAAGTCTGTGGATGGTTTAATGTGCAGGCAGTGTTGCATGGTACCTTGAAGATATCTCAGTATTCTTTTGATGCCTTGCCAGTGATCTATAGTGGGAGAGCTCATGAATTGACTGAGCTTGTTAACTGAGAATGCTATGTCAGGCCTTGTGTTTGTTAAGTATTGCAATGCTCCTATAGCTTGTCTGAACATGGTGGGGTCCTGTAACTTCTCCCCTTCAGCTGTAAATTGCTTGCCAGTTACCATAGGTGTTGGACAAGATGAGGCATTTTCCATTTTGAATTTTCTCAGGATGTCTCCTATGTATTTCGATTGCTTCAAGTACATACCAGATGCATCTCTTTGAACTTCTATGCCTAAGAAGTAGTGCGGTGGACCAAGATCCTTAAGGGAAAACACAACATTGAGTTGTTTGATGAAGGACTCTAAAAATTTGGTGTTGTTCCCTGTGACAATTATGTCATCCACATATACAAGTAGAAAGGTAATGTGATCTGTACCTCTTAGAGTGAAGAGTGAGGAATCACTTTTTGTGTTCTTGAAACCCCAGCTGAGTAAGGCATTTTTGAGGCTGTCAAACCAGGCTCTTGGGGTCTGTTTCAATCCATAGATTGCCTTAGATAACTTGCAGACATGTTCAGGTTTAGTTGAGTCTACAAATCCCTCTGGTTGATGCATAAACACAGTTTCTTTGAGGTAGCCATTAAGAAATGCATTGTTTATGTCCAGCTGTTTGACCTCCCAATTGAGATGCACTGCAATTGAAAGTATGATTCGAACTGTACTGGCCTTGACAACTGGGCTGAAGGTCTCTTCATAATCCAATCCAGCTGTTTGTTGAAATCCTTTTGCAACTAATCTTGCCTTTCTCCTTTCAATTGTCCCATCTGCTTTGTACTTGGTTTTGAAGACCCATTTAGAATCAATGATGTTCTCTTGACCTTAATATGGTACCAAAAACCAGGTCTGATTTGACATGAGTGCCTAATACTCATTATCCATAGCTTCTTTCCACTGTGGTCTTGTGAGTGCTTCTATGACATTTTCTGGTTCCTTCTCATCTGTGCAAGTTTCAGCTAACCCAACATATGGCTGCTTTGGCTTGTGAATTCCAGCCTTGCTTCTGGTCCAATGAGTGTTGATGGCTGTGCTTGAGTCAGCAGAGTCTTGGTGAGCTTCAGCAACTGTTTCTGTGGGATCAGTGTCATCAGGAATTGGACTATTCCTTGTTGAATCAGTTGAATCAGTTGCAGTCTGACTTCTGCTAGGATTAACTGCAGCACTCTCAGTTGGACTGGCTGGTTCTTGTTCAACATCAAGATTGTTGTCAGCTGGTTCTTGTTCAACATCAAGATTGTTGTCAGCTTCTCCAGTATGTGAATTTCCTGCAGTAGGCAAAGGAAAAGAGAAAGATGAACTTTCAGTTAGTGTTTTCAAGGGACTTCTTGTATTGAGAAAGCCATCATGGAATGGAAAATGCTCTTCATTGAAAACAACATGTCTTGAAGTGAAGATTCTTCCATGAGAATTTATGCATTTGTATCCTTTGTGGGAGTTACTATAGCCCAAGAACACACATCTGGTTGTGTGGAATTGCAGTTTGTGCTGATTATAGGGCTTGAGACAGGGATAGCAAGCACACCCAAAGGGTTTTAGGGAGTTGTAGTTAGGTTCCTTTCTAAAGAGCAGTGAGTAAGGGCTTTCATTTTGAGTGACTAAAGAGGGCAGTCTGTTTATGAGATAAATTGCAGTGGAGAAAGCTTCCCACCAATAATGTAAAGGCATTTTGGCTTGTGCTAGTAATGTCAAGCCAAATTCAGTAATATGTCTGTGTTTTCTCTCGGCCCTACCATTTTGTTGTGATGTATAAGGGCATGACATTCTGAATTGTATCCCTGCTTCTATTGCATGGTTTTGCACAGCCTTATATTCACCACCACCATCACATTGGATTGTCTTAATTCTCTTATTAAACAGATTTTCTGCCATGTTTTTGAACTGAATGAAGGCTTGTGCAGTATCTGATTTCTGTTTCAGAGGATAAATCCAGGTAAATCTGCTAAAGTCATCAAGGAAGTGAACATAATATTTGAAACCAGAAGAAGATGCTACTGGTGCAGGCCCCCAGACATCAGTATGAACTAATTCAAGAATTTCCTTAGCATGAGAGGAAGAGGTTTTAAAGGGTAAAAAATGCATTTTGCCATATTGACAAGCCTCACAAAAGTTAAAATGATCACTAGGTGATAGTGTGACATTACAACTTTTCAAGACTTTATCTAGGACTTTATTATTTGGATGACCAAGCCTTCTATGCCAACTCTCCTTGACAGATACATAAGCATACGGGTCTCTTTCAGTCCTTGAGAGCTGATACAAGCCATCTTTAAGTGTCCCTCTTAGAATTGCCTTCCCTGTCAACTTGTCCTTCACAAAGCAACAATTTTTATCAAACTCAACCAGAATTTTATTATCAGCAGTTAATTTTGACACACTTAATAGATTTTTGGTAATGTTGGGCACATATAAGACATCACTTAACTTGAGTGAGTTTAGTTTCAAGGAACCTGTGGCAACAATATTCAATTTTTTACCACTTCCAACTATTAAAGAGTTCTTACCATGATGTTCTGCCAAATCCTCGAATTTGTCAGTTTGGTGTGTCACATGATTGCTTGCACCACTGTCAAAGTACCAATCAACATCTTCGAGAGAGCCTTGTGAGGCTAGTAAGGCATTGTGTGCTCCTTGTCTGTCACTGCCTGCTGAATAATTTGAGTTTGAATAAGATTTATCATACCTGTAGTAGCAATTCACTGCTGTGTGCCCAACCTTGTTGCAAACTTGACATGTTGGCTTAGACATTCTTCCTCTTCCTCTGCCTCCTCTCCAACCTCTGAAGTTAGAGCCTCTCCAGTTGCTACTGGAGCCTCTCCAGTTGTTGTTTGTGTTGAATTTGTTGCCTTTGTAATCAGTTTTGTTGGCAACATTTGCTGATGCATTAAGGGTTAGGTTGGTGAGGCTATTCAGTTGATCAAGTCTACTCTCAAAGGTCAGCAATTGGGCCTGCAGATCAACCCAGGTGAGGCTAGTTTGATCAGATAGCTTGACCACTATAGGGTTGTATTCAGAATCTAAACCATTCAGGGTTTGAATGATCAGATCTGAGTTGGAAATGGGGCTGCCTGCAAGTTTAAGCCTATCAGCGAGATTCTTCATCTTGATCAGATACTCCTCCATCTTCATCTCTCCTTTTCTGATGCTGTGAAACTCAGATTTAAGGTAAGTGACTCGAGACCTTGTGTGTGCACCGGCTAGGCTTTGAGCTTCATCCCAAAGTTGTTTTGAGGTTTCACAGTGTAGCAACTGTGTTGCCATTTCAATAGTCATTGAGTTCATCAACCATCCAAGGAGTTGTGAATCATGAGCCTGCCAATCTTCAAAGGCAGGATTTGGCTTCTTGCTTGAATCTGCAGAAGCTATGAATTCTTCAGGACACTCCTTTGTCCCTAGCATATGCCCATCGAGCCTGCAACCTTTGACTATAGAGATCACCAAGGATTTCCATAGTGGGTAGTTGTCTCTGTCCAACTTGACAGACACAGTGGATGGGAGATCATTTTTGGACTTTGAATCTGCAGCGGATGCCATGATTTTGTATTGGATCAAGAGCCTTTAGGGCTTAAGAGCTCTGATACCAAGATAGAAAATGTGATGAAAGGTAAAGAATGTGATGTATTGATCTGATGATTACAGTATACATTTATAGCAAATGCTAGCAATACATGATCCTACAATTAAGGCTAGCATTAAGGTACTATAAGCTAATAAGGAAACAAATAATGCATGACAACCATTGATTGGTGATTACACTAATTTCAATGATTGACATAATCAAGGCAATCATTGGATCCACACATTAAGGGATCACATAATCAAGGCAATCATTGGATCCACACATTAAGGGATCTTGTCTCTAATTAGATCACATAAAATTAGGACTAATTCTACTTGTGAGTATTATTGGTCAAATCTGCCAATTTTTTGATATTCTTTTACACTGAGGGTAATTATATATGGATTCTATGCCAAGTACCTTGCGAGATGTACTTAGAATCCCTGATCAGAAGGAGAAATTTAAAATGCAAAGGCCATGTTTAGGACTCCGGCCGATATTTACGAGCATCGATCCTGATTCTTACCACTTTATTCTTGACATGCCTGGCCTTGAAGTTGACAGGATTAAGGTTTCATCTCATCTTTCTTGTCATGCTAGATTAGATTATAAGAGATCAGATAGATTAGAGTAGGTTAGATTGTAATAGATTAGATTAAATAGTGATATTTTAATATAAATAACAACTAAATTGGGTGGACGAGGATTTATATATAGATGCTATAAAACAAAATTTTACTATAAGTAACAGTGAAAAATAAGTAAATATTCATATTGCACATTTAGGGAAATATTGTTGATATGTTATGTCTTCTTTTTTAATGCAGTTTATGTGTTAAGGGATTTTTTTTTTCAATATCCTGCAATATAGTTATTCTGTGCTTTCATGTGATACAAATCTTTTATGTTATTAACTCAAAAAAAAAAAGAATAAAAAAAAATGTATTATGCATCTATCTCTTAAAATTTCTTTTAAACTAACATAAACAGTAAATGTTCTTAAGCATAGTTGAACAGCTCCCAACCTTTACACAACTTGATTCATGCTTGCATAAATATCTTTATACTATAATGTTAGTTTTCTTAATTTTTACTGTCACAACCCAAATTTCTTTGTTCAGTAGTGGTCTTTAAGTTAAAGTGAAGTCATACTCCACCTTGTCCTTCAAAAATAAACATAAATAAATAAATAACAACGCATGTGGCATTTTTATTTTTTCCTTCCCATAAACTAATTAAAATTAGCGCAGACTTTTCGCGCGGGAAAAAATATCAGTGGACATGATTAAATGTATCATGCTTATTAATGTTTACATATTTTCTATGTATGCTTAGAATTGTTTATTCAGTAAATAGACGAACCTGATTAAATAAAGAGTTTAGCTATGGAACATGCTTGATATCAGATATTAACCTTCCTGTTTCTGATGTCAAATGGAGGTAAAAGTAGAGAATAGGTTGCTCCATATAACAGGTAAAAAGAAGCAGAGCAGCAGGAAAAAGAACGGAGAGTCGAGTGGTAGCGGAGTGAAGGCAATAAGAACAGAGAGGAGGAGAGCAAAGTACATGAGGAAGTTTAGCCTTCCACAAGATGCCAATCCTGAAGAGGTGAAGGCCACCTACAAGGACGGAGTGTTGACTGTGGTTGTTGGCAAAAAACAGTTAGAAGAACAAAAACCAAAGAAAATCTCTGTTCCAATCTCTTTGAGTTGAAGAAGCCTATATATGATTATGATTTATTAACATGAGTTTGTTTGGGTGTTTGAAATCAAATTGGGAGGAATAAAAGATATCCGTTGGCGTTGTGTGTTGGTCTGCAGGACTGCTGTTTGTGTTGTGTATTTACAAGGGACCCTTAATGGGTGCAAATGAATCATGTTTAATATCTCTATTTCTGTAAATAAATACAAAAGCAATGTGTTCTGTTGAATGTGGTTGTGTAAATTAAATGAATCATGTCTGTATGGTTAAATCTTTCTTTATCTCTAAACCTAGAAAGTGTGGCTCTGTGTTTGAATTTAATTTGCCATCCAATAGTTCCTTAAAAATTCTTTACTTCCAAGAAATCACCTTGGTTTTAGTTGAATTCTATTTCATTTTTGCACCCCTTGGTACTAGTTGTCTAAAATGTTGCAAGCTGGTAATAATCTTTGTAAGATGTAAGGATATGATTTAGGCTTGCAGAATTGCAACTATAAGTACTAGTAATTTACATGTGTGATGCACGCCTTAATAAATATAATTTTTTTAAAGTAAAAATTCCAACATAGTCTGGCGTCGAACCCGAGACCTCTTTTTATATTAGTTATGCATAGGCAATGCGCGAAAGTTGGTAGATTTACAAACGGCAACTCCAACTCTCCTATAGTGATGTAAATCGGACCGGACGGGACCAGACAGCCATACGTTCAAGCTCAGACTGAAATTCTACTCGGAGGGGCTTATGTGCGGCTTGGTCCAGGTCGGACAAAATTTTTATAGTCCTGACTCGGTTCGTTATAAAAGCAGAAGGCTATGTTTGTTGGACAGACCGGACTCGGACCAGACTCGGTAAAGCATCGGACCTAATAATTTGTTCAAGTTCGGTTTGTACAACAGTTCGGACGGTCCATGGTCGGGCCATTTCTCGAGCCGGACTCGGACTGACGACATACCATCCTATTCATTTTACAGCCCTACTTTTCCATTAAATAGTAGTAGATAGATTATAGATAGATTAGCAGCATAGAAAAATGGTTCGTCCTCTGCTTGTTGGGGCTATTTACAATTTTTTTTTAAAATTTTTTTTTATTTATTTCTACTCTTCTTCCATTAAGCAAATGACATATTTTCGAGATAAACTATTGATGAACCTGAACCAAATTTTTTTTTTTTTTTTGTTTTTTTTTTTTTTTGAAATAAAAGATGGCATGAGAAGTGTCGTCCGACTCTTATATATAGCATCAAAAGATATATCCAAAATACATCAAGAAGTACGTCAAGAGTTACATCCAAGATACGACAACTACATCAAAAGAGTTACAAGTAAACTCAAAATACAAAAGATTTCGGTACAAAAAAAAAAGTATAAATGCTAAACCGTCCCAAACCCGAAAACAACTCCATGTCTACCACCGAGAAGACCATGCCTGATCTGTTGTTGACACCATCTCCAGGAAACAGAGGACCTGCTCGAACTTTCTTCCTAATACCTTTTAAACCAAGGAGTAGTAAGAGAAAAGATTCGATAAATCAATTGCACGAAATTAGAAGAATGGTTTCGGAAGCATAAATCATTTCTATCAAGTCAAATGGCCCATAAAGATGCTGCCACAACACAATCTCAATCCCTCAACTTCTCCTTAGCTACCTCTGAACCTCTAGAATCTCCCCACAACTGGGGGACATTAATAGGAACTCTACTGCAACCAAAACCAATGAGGATGAAATCCCAAATACGTTTACTGACAGTACATTCCAAGAAAAGATGACCAATAGATTCATCTTGAAGGTTACATCTAGGACACAAAGCCGACGAGATGAGACCTTTCTTAAATAAATTTAATCTAGTTAAAGTTGCTTCTTTTAGCACTAGCCACAAGAAAAGCCTTAACTTTATGCGGAGCATTCGACTTCCAGATTATTCGATTCTCCGCACTTCTCGTACCCTCATCACAAAGAACTCGATACATGGATTTAATTGTGAACTGGCCGTTGGAAACCAGTCTCCAACTCCTCTAATCTTGAGAATTCAAGTTGAGAGAACTCGTAGTCTCTAAAAGTGTTAGAAGGGGACCACACAAACTTTGAACATTAACATCACTGGTAGCAAACAATTTGATTCGCCATGCTGAACTGACCCAATAGTCAGCAACCAAGGCAGATTTGTTACGTAAGAATGAAAATCTCCGGGAAGAGAGAACTCAGAGTATTGGGACCAACCCAAGAGTCTAACCAAAATCGAGTATCGACTCCATTCCCCACCCTACTTGGAACATTAACACGAAAGATATCTCCCATTTTGTCAATCCCTTTCCAAACTGGAGAAATACCTCGACGATGCTGCCCCCCCCCCCCAAACCTGAAGCGACTACGCCCTCGGTACCGAGCCCAAACAATGCCTTGATCGGTGGAATAGTGGGAATGAATTTCCACCACCACTTACATAGTAGGGCACAATTCATCTGTCTGGGGTGAATGATGCCTAACCCCCCGAAATCTTTACTTCTACAGACCAAACTCCATTTCACTAAAGGAAGGTCCTTACCATCCTCTCCACTCCCCTTCCATTAGAAATCTCTACGGATTTTATCAATTTTTTCGATAACCCACGAGGGGAACTCATAAATTGACATCCAATAAATAGGTACGTTAGAAAGAACCGCATTAATTTGGGTAATTCTACCACCTAAGGACAGGTGGTTTTTCTTCCATCCAGGAAATCGCTTCTGAATACGGTCAAAGAGATTCCAATCATTCCGAGTGAGCCTCCCAGGTTGCAACGGAACTCCCAAATATTTAATGGGAAATTTACCCACTTTACAGTCTAGAACATTAGCCAGAATAGCAGTTGAAATCTCATCGCATCTCCCAATACCAATGAGATTGCTTTTCTCAAAATTAACTCTCAGTCCCCTCTAGGCTTCATAAAACAGAAGTATACATTTAAAAATAAGGACTTCGTTGGTGTCGTTCTTCCCAAAATGGAGCGTGTCGTCTGTAACTCCTATTTTCCGTATTTGTACTTTTCTGCTGTATTTCCATTCCTTATACTTTGTCCATCAATTTGAGATCTGTATTCTGTTCCAGTTCTAATAAAATTATTCAACTCAATTTTGTGTCAATATTTATTGCAATTGCATCGTTCTTATCAGCTCTGATTTGCTGTTCTTCATGGAGATTTGACTGTTTCATCTCATCTATTTCATTTTTCCTAATTATAGTGAATTTTGACTCACTCTCCTTTTGGATCCTACTCAAACCCGCTGTCCAATAACCCAAAACCCTTCTATATAAAACCTAAACCTAATTAACCCTAACCCTATACTGTTCAACCCCTAATACATAGCCGCCTACCATCACCCTGTCTCCTTCTTCCTCTGCTCTCATCGAAACCCAATTCCCATCACCTTCGCCCTCACCTCCATCACCTCTACCCCGCCTTCATCACTGCCTGCTCGTCTTCCTTCAACTCCCATCGTCGCCTCGCCATCGAAACCCACCCCCTTCATCGTCTTCCTCACCTCGCTCCACTACCAAAACCCATCACCTCCTCACCCTCGTCCTCCGCTCTCACCGCCATTTTCCTCGTCGTCACCCACCTTCCGTTGCTTGCCGCCCTCGATAGCCAGACCCCGAGCTTCCGCCATTGCCCACCTTCTCTATTTTTCCACCAAGAACAGAGCCTCGCAGCCGCTACCACCGTTGCTGCCTCGCTCGAACGCCGCCATCATCCTCCTGCGTCGAGCTTTCCTCGACGTCACTGTCGCCTGCCTCCGCCATAGACGTCAAAGTCCCACGCTCTCCCTCTCTCTGTTGTTGAGGAAGAAGGGAGGAGGGTGAAAGGGGTGACTTTGAATCTCAACCATCGGATCTCCTCAAGATCAGATCCGATCTAATCATCACCATTTGATTGGTTCTCAGCCCTCCATCTGATATGATCTTGATTTCTCGATCTGGGCCACACGATCTCATCAAGATCAGAGCCTTCATCACCAGATCTGATCATCACATCGCCTAGCAGATCTCAGCCATCCAATCTGATCGTGATCATCTTCATCAGATCGAATCTCAATCGTTGATCGTCTTGATCTTGATCATCTCATCAAGATCCGTGCCAATTATGCTCGTCGCCCAGGATCCATTTCCGTTACTCTTTCGTCGGATTTATCGTCTACACCCTAAGGTAAGTATCTTCTTGTACATTTCGTTTTCTAGTACAAATTTTTCCTTGAAAATACTGCAAGTAGATTATAAAAGTGACCCCTCTTTGTTTATCGTTGATGATCTCATGTTTCGCCTTATCTATCACATGATCTAAGAGTCACAACCCTTCGTTGATACACTCGTTCACACTAGTATAATTTTGATACATTTCATGCAAAAAGTGTCTTATTTGGTTTCTGTTCCGTCTTGGCTTGCTGTTTCGACCCCGATAATACTAGAATCTAAACTTGAGTCCTGAATATTAAATGTAGCCCCAAGTATCTAGTTGTCAATAACATCCAGAATTTTTGAATTCCAAGTTACGGTTTAGTATATATCGCAGTTTTACTGTTGCTGTGTCGGTAATCGTAGATTCATAAAAACTGCTGCACCACTTTGGTTTACAATTATTTTAACTATGCTACCAGTAAGTAAATAACTTGAAACTTTTCATGCTGATACTGGACACCCTATAAAACATTCTTTAATTTTTTCAGAATTAATTAATGATGTTTCAAACCTGTTTCATATGTATAAACTTAGTTTTACCAATTCTGGCTGAACACAGATCCTGTATAGTTTGTTGTTTTCACATCAATTGCTACAACTTGTATGTGTCTTAATTATATGTGTTGGAACCGAACAGGAGTCTAGTTTCTAGTCCTTCTGACGGATCCACAGTTGTCATCTTGTAGCAACGGAAATCTCAGTTTTGGTGCAGCAACGTCATGCTGCCCAGAATTGCAATTCTCGTAGTTCTTGATAATTTTAATTTGTGTTGACCCTCGAATATGCTTTATAATTATCTTAAACTTGTTCCATGTTCTTGACCATGTTTACTTGACCTGTTTCACACCCTTTCATGCTTGGTTAATAATAATAATAAATAACAAGCCAGAGTTTAAAGAAAAGACCATAGTAGTGGACGATATAGGTAAGTATACTTGGAAGGGAGCCCGTGTTTCCCAGTACTCGGTTCATGAACTTGTTGTATCTTGATGTATTCATGAAGCCATTATTTGGCTCATGAATTTGTTGTATTCATGAACCCACTGTGTGGTTCTTGAACTTGTTAGTATATTCACGAACTTGTACTTGGTTCGCGAACTTGTTACTTTATTTTCATATTCATGAACCCTGCTTGCTTGATACTTGATACCTAATACCTGAGTACACCGTCCTATAAAATCCAATACTAGGCCTAAACGTAACTGATTGTATGTAGCAACCATATAGTTAAAGTATGGATACATGAAGTGCTACCTAGATAGAATTAAACTTTAGACTTAAGATTAACTTGTCAGTTGTACACACTTGATACCTTACTTGAGACTTGTTACTTGAGGCTTGTTACTTGTTACTTATTACTTGACACTTGTACGTGACACTTGTTACTTGATGCTTGACACTGTTACATGCTCACTTGCCACTTGTTCTACTACGAGTACTCGTTACCCAATCTTGTCACTTGAGTTGTCTTTCTTGCTAGCTAGTTCTTAAATCCCACTACTTGTTGCATCCCTATTATATTATGTTATACATTCTTGATTCTAAATTTTGTTCCATATTTCTTACACTTGTTTTCATAACCTTGCTTATACTACCTGCGGCCCTAACTTGCACTAAGGGTATTTGTCTTGTTTTCTCTATTTTTCTTTTTTTTATATATTTATATATACAGACTTTGGAGACGAATTGCCTGCTAGAATTGGTGAGCAGACGTTCTAGGCTTCGCTTGGAGAAAAGACTTGCTTTAAATATTTTGTTTTTGAGTTATTTATTTCTTTTGCTACTTGAATCTTGTAACGGACTTATAGTCCCGAGTTTTATCTTTTGATCCAAATTTAAAAACTATTTGGGATATTATTATTTTGTTTCAATTGTTTCTGTTGATTAATAAATTATTCATCCATGCGTGGTTGTGTACATTTTGTTATATTCTTGTTATGATGCTGAGTCGATCCTACAGCTCATGAATAATGAAAATCATTCGCTGGGCTTTGTCACGCGCTCGTATTCCGTGTTTTTGAGAAACGGGGCGTGACATCGTCTGCATATTGCAGAATAGGAATACTTCGAGAACAGTCCAAACAACCAATACCACGTAAAAGATGTTGATTGGTACAATGCAAAATCATTTCCGACAATACATCAACGACCAGGGTAAATAGCAAAGGAGATAACGGATCACCCTGCCTGAGCCCTCTTCTGCAATGAATGAGTTTACTTGGGATCCCATTAATTAACCGGCGAATTTATCGCCCGTTATGCACAGTTTGATCCACCCAATCCATTTGGCTCTGAAGCCTCTCGATTGTAGTACCTCTATAACATTATCTCATTCCACAGTATCATATGCTTTTTCAAAGTCAAGTTTAAGCATAAACCCCTCTGCTCTAGCTCTATGACATTGAAAGATGATCTTGTGGGCTGTAACAATACTATCTAAGATATCTCTCCCAGGAATAAAACCATTTTGAGTTGGATGAATGATGGAATTCATCCATGGGTTCAATTTGTTAGCCAAAACCTTAGTATTGATTTTGAAGGATGAGTTCAAAAGGCTAATGGCCCTGAAATTTCCAATCTCTTTAGCGGCATCGGATTTGGGAACTAACACGATACTCGTGTAGTTAAGACGCTATATCTGAACCCGGTTCGTAAACATCTCCTCAAAGATGTAGAAGAGGTCCCCATTAATGACATCCCAGAAGGCTGTGAAAAAGAAGATGGGGAACCCATCCGGGCCTGGCGCTTTGTCCTGACCAAGATCTTTGACAGCACTCAAAATTTTACTGATCGAAAAGGGAGACTCTAGCGCTTCTAAACCCAACGCATTCAGACGAGACCAGAAGGACTCATTAAGAGAACAAAACTGATTTCTAGACACTCCTAGTAGGCCTCAAAAATGATTCTCTATATGAACATGAACGGGCTGAGGCTCAGAAACCCACCTATTCCCCATATGTAGACCTGAGATGAAGTTGGATCTACGTCGTCCGTTAGCAATACTATGGAAATACGCTGTATTAGCATCCCCATCTAGGAGCGATTTGTTGCGCGACCTTTGACGCCAATAATCATCTTCAGCTTGGAAAATAATATCCAAATCAGCTCTGTCATTATGTAGTATGACTAATTCGTATCTATGAAGTTCTCTATCCTCTTGAATAATCTCCATAGATTGAATACGATCCACAAGTCGTTCCTTAGCCACTTTAGCTATTCTTCTCTCTCCCCGTGCCCATTGTCTGAGAACTTCTCGAAGTCTACGAATCTTAGCATTCCAAATATCCACTGCATCCCTTTGAATGCCCTCCCTCCTTTGAAGAGGTGCATTCCAAGAAGCGGTCACTAAAGGTCTCAAAGCCGCGTTCCTAATCCACGCCTTTTCAAAATAAACGATCTGGCACTGGGGCCAGTCGTCGTACTAGGCATGAGAATGAGAGGAACGTGATCAGAAGTATGCCGCTGGGCGGCTCGTGCCGTAACAAGAGGGAAACAGTTTCCCAATCCTGTGAGACAAGAATACGATCCTATTTAGCAAGAATAGGAGAGTCTTGCATATTAGACCAAGTGAATTTCCGATCGAAAAACTGAATTTCCCAAAGCTCTAAAAAGTTAATAACTTCGTTAAAGTTAGCTCTCTCAAACATGCTGGACCCCCTACCTAGGTGTTTGTCAGCGAAACGAGTAATATTGAAGTCCCCCCCCCCCCGATAATCCAAGCATCATCCCATCTGGAATGAATATCAATAATCTCTTCCCACAACCTAGACCTCTCACTGTCCTCGTTTGGTCCGTATACCATAGAGAAGACTTGATAGAAATCATCAATCTTGGATTTAAGTTTCACCGAAACAGAAATGTCTCCAATCTTGGCAATTAGGTATTGGAAAAGATCTACATTGTAGCCAACACTGATACCACCTGACTGACCCGCCGAAGGTTTACAACACCATTCCCAATTCCCTCTGGAGATCAGTGAGTCAAGCAAACTCGACGACGGATTCATAAGCTTAGTCTCACAAAGTCCTATAACCGATAAAGGATGATAGGACAATGTATTGGAAACTTTCTTACGTTTCTTACTAAAGTTCAACCCTCTAACATTCCAAAATGCGTATACCATTGGGAAACGATAAGGGAAACTCTAAGGTGCAAAGCCTATAAAAGACATTAGGGACACTTGACCCACTCTCGAAACCTCTTAGCGCGTTCTACTTGCGTCAAACCCTCACAACAAATACACTCAGCAAACCTTCGCTAAACTAATTAACAAAGCATCAGAAATAAAATCAATAATTGCAGAATTACTAAAAGACTCACCTGCCAAGGCTGAGATGGGTACTTTCTTTTTTGTTGCAGAAGCAATAAGATCATCTTTGGAAATTGGATGATCCCCATGCTTTTCCCTCTGCCTGGAGCTACGCCTAAGGTCCTCTATAGCCATCTCCTTCCCTTTCCCTTTATCAATTAAATTGAACCTCGACGGAGAAGAATCCTCAACTCTAGCCTCCCTCTCTATGTCCCAAACTTTAGCAGCGGTAATGAGTGGAGAATCATCATCAATGTTTTTTAGCGCATCAATAAGGTCATCGCTGTTCAGGGAATCGCATTTATCAAGAATCAGCTTCCTCTCAGACACTCAACTTGACTCTACTTCCTCTTCCCTCTCGGAAGCGCTTTTTCTAGACCTAGACGGAATATACTCTCCAAGATTAGCCTTTCTAACTGATTCCGATAAAGTGGGCTCATATGATGGCAAGCTCTTCTAAACCTCTCTTGAATTGGCTGCACTATCAGTCTTGGGATCATGAATGGGTTTGGGCGGACCTTGAGAATAGGCTCTAAGAAGACTACCCCACGAATCCAATTGATCTCTAGACAAGAAACTCACATCACCTCCCAAAAATTGTACAAAAGCAGTTTGCATAGAAACTTGCAACGCCTCAGAGATGGAGAACGCTGTCCCGTCACCCTGCCCTAAGCCCCTACCATCTGTGTGACCTAAACCCCTGCCAGCTGTATACTTGGCAGCTTCCATCTGTTGCGCCACGTACGCTGAAAGCTTCAAAGCGACCTGTGACTCGAACGGCACCACATCCACACCTCGAAGCAACGTAGGATTTTTGGAACTGTGCGAGGGGCATGGAGTGGGCTCTTTGTAGAGTACCTTAACTGGTACACTTGGTGCCCCACTCTCCACGTGCTGAGTCACGTGAGAATTCAAAAAAATCCCTCTTCTCAAGCTCCACCGTTGCATTAGGCTCATCCAAGGGCTGAACGTCATCTTCATGCTCGAAACGCTTACGTTTCTAAACTTCATCTTCTGCCTCCGAGCGTCGCTCGCTCTCCTCGCGCAACCTCAAACTATAGCCCAACGGCCGAGTATTCTCTTCTTTAACGATTGACGCCACCGTGGCACAAATCGCTTCTCCTCGGCTGCGATGTCCACCTTGTAAGACAGCCCTTTGTAGCTAGTGAAAATGGACAAAGGAAATAACATGCCATGAAGCGAACTAATTCTGATTCGGGCTAGGTCAAACTTGTTTAGGAATTTGGTCTCCTGATCTAGCTCTTCGACCCAACCGTAAGATTGCATCAGCGCTTGGAACCCATCCTTGTTCCAACACTCGGTCGGGAAATTGGAGATTAAAAACCATCTCGACTGTAACTTGTCCCTCCTGAACGCACCGAAGTCCAAGCTCCATCGCGATAACACCACGGAGAAGCCCTCCCCTGAGAAGGATTTCTTGCTAAGCACCAACTGAACTCTGGCTTCCGTCGAACAGGGTATGATAAAAGCCTCGTTTCTAAACCTTTTAACGGTCCAATCCCAATCATACATCTTCGGCCACCTAGATGATAGCTCCCTCTTGATGACTACTTCATTGGGGTTACCGAAAGCAATAGACGCAATGACGCTAAAGCGCAGTCTGTTCCTGAGTTCCTCCATCTCCACCGTGGGAGTAATGACCACCGTCCCTACTACCGGTGACCCCAAAGCTGTCTTCTCAATAGGATCCCTCTCCCCTAACTTCGACTCAGGCACCAAAGTGCACCCCTCAACCTAGGCAATAGGCTTACGCTGAGAAGCTTGAATGTGTTTCGACTCTTGCTTCGCCTCATTGAGACTAATTTTGTCAGGGCCTGTACCGCTACCCATCGAGACATCATCGTCACTCAGAGAACTCCGGCACCTGCACTCGGTGGATACATGGCCCCTTCTCTTACAGTAAAAGCATTTAATCACTTCCTTGCAATCATTCTTCCAATGTCCCCATTTTTCGTAATTGTAACAGAGAGGTTCGAGCTCGCCATTCTCCAAGTGTCTAAAACCCTTCGGGGCCGAATGTTGCTTAGGATCCATGGGTTTGGGACTAGGAACTCTAGTTTTAGTCTTCCATCTGTCTTTCTCGACAAAAACCAAGTTCCCTCTCGCTTTGGCCTCGCACTTAGGGGCCGGAATTGTCGGCGGTCTGTCCCTCTCAGAGGACGATAGGCTTTTGACTACTGCAAAGGATGCCTGGCCACCTCCATCGGGACCCCTCACCTGAAGAGGATGGAAACTCTCACTGAAAATGGTGCACGCACGTCGAACTCGACTCTCCGAGTCAGCTATAGCATGGATCTTGAAAGAGCGCTCTCTAGTGGAGTCTATGGACACCTGCGCCGCCGCCTTGGTAACGTCGTTGTGAAAGCGCAATGGACCATGATGACGCAGAGAGGATTGGCTAACCACCCGAGCTTTGTTACTAATCCAATATGTTATCAATTTGGAACTACTTAGCCATACATATAATACAACTCATCAAATACATATAATACAACATATAATACATATATTATCAAAAATATATTCCACCACTCTAGAGTTTCTCTCTCCAGAAAATCCTAGAGAGAGAAACTCCCAAAATCAAATCTTCAACAGTCAGGCGGCGATGACGGTTTCGAATAGGGAGGGGGGAGGAGTCCCTCACCATCTTTTCCTCTTCCTCCCCCCCCCATTCCCGCTTCGGAGCGGTGTAGAGGAGGTCGGAGACCAGTCTAAGGTTTCACGATCTTAGGGTTTGGCAACGCTGTCGGAAGTTGAGAAGGTAGTGACGACGTGTCGTGTGGCTGACGTGGCGAGGGAGTAGAGCTGTCAGGGGAAGCTGAGGCTTCGTCGAGGTGGTAAAGAAGGTTGTCGACGGCGGAGGAATCTTATCTCGTGGTGGTTGGAGGAGCCGGCGACGCATCAGGGTGAGAGCGTCGGCGAGGGTGCGAAGGCAGGGATGGGTCGACTGACAGGGAGGTCTCGATTGTGAAGGTGTGGTAGGGGTTGTTGGAGTTAGCGGGATAGTTGGAGTTGGTAGGGACTGTTGGAGTAGAGTTGGCTCGACAGCAAGGCCGATGAGTGGATAAGGGGACATGTTGGATCCTGTATGCTAGGCAAATAACACTAGAGGAGGGGGTGAATAGTGTTGTTTAAAAAAACTTAATAAATTAAAATTGATGCAACTGTTAAGTCGACTGTAAACAAGAGATCAGTATACTGTTGCGCCAGATAAAAGAGAGTAATCAACTGAAGAACAACGAGTCTGTTAAGTCGACTTAAATAGAGAACTAGTCGACTGGACAGACACGATTTACAAAAAAATTCAGCGAAAATAAAATTACAAGTTAGAGAGTTCAAATCACAGAGAATCAACAATGCTAACACCACGATATATCCTGGTTCGGTCCTCCCGATCTACATCCAGTTTTCAAGTAACCCACTTAAGATTTTCCACTATTCTTGAAAAAAATACAAGAATACTCTATGACCTTTGACAACAACTATGTCAAATCCGTAGACCTTTCTCACCACTAGAGAGAGCAAGACCTCACTCTACAACCTAGAGTGACACTGATTCTACACCAAGAGTCCTTCTCTCCAACCGAGAGGACCACTCTCACAAACCGAGAGTAAACAACAAAAAATGGAAGATTAAAATAACCTAAAGCCTTGTTTTTTAGTGCTTTTTGTTGAGAGGCTAAAGGTCAACTTCTAACTTCAGTCTAGAACGAAATCTTTGTTATACAAGATTGATATGAGAGAACCAAGTCTAGAGAATAAGAGTATTAGAAAACTTGAGTTCTTTTTTCACAAAAAAAATAAGAAGACTTGTTAATCAATTGTGGGAACCTTTTCCAAGTTGATTCTACACTCTATTTATAGAGTTAGAATCTTCAAGACGTTGGGAAACAGTTCTACAACTGCCATAAAACGGCTGTAAAAGATTTGAATTTGAAAAATAAATTTTAAACTTCAGAAAACTGTCAAAACTGCTTGAACAGTCGACTGGGATGCCATATGAGTCGACTGCTCAGAGCTTGAGTGAGTTTAGTCTGTTTCGTACTAGAACAGTCGACTACTTACTAGAGTAAGTCGACTGGTACTTGATAGTTGAACTTATACAAGCTTTATTTTGACTTTTTATTTTAGTAAACTTTATTTTTTTATTCTTAAGGGATGTGTGAGTGTGTGTGACAAGGTTTTTTACAAAGATTTCTAAGACATACAAATATTACAAATAGATTACAAGACACTTGTTCTTTTAGCTAATCACATTTGAAGCTCTTTGAGAAGTCTTCATCTTGTATCTTGATCTTGAGTAATGAAATCGTTCTTTTCTATGTGGCTTGAACTAGTGCTTTTGAAAGCTTCATCATTGTATTATGGCCTTGAACACTTTAATTACACACTGCAAAAGATATGTAAGATAGAACAATTGTGTATTATGTTGTAGTCATCAAAATCAAGAATCTACACGACAGTGGCCGGGGGGTGGTCGGAGTAGTGGGTTGGATCTGGAATGGTCTTTGATTTCGATTTTCAAGATCGTTTTGAGATCCGGAGGGGGAAATTATCGTGTTTAGGGAATTTCTACTTAAATTTCGAAATTCCCTAAGACTATTAGGAGAGAGAGGGGGTGTGGGGGGGACAGTGGTGGGTTGTTATTGTCAAGGTAGTGCGCATCAAGGTTCTTACTGGGGTTCGTCGGAGTAGTGCAATTTCATGGATAGCCGGTGGTTGTGCTTTGGCTTGTTGAGATCCCAAATAGGGTTGGGCTCGATTAGGTGAGGAGTCGGGCCAGGATCGACGGGGGGCGCAGAGAGCGTTGCTGTGTCGGGAGGTTCGGTTTGGTGATGACTAAAGTGGCATCTTCGATGATGCGGTAAGGCTAACGAAGGGTTTGTTGTTCGTTTGGGTGGTTTCATTAGTTGATGGCGAAGAGGAGGAGCGGTTGACTGGCGGACGCGTACGACGAGAATTCTTGGAGGAGTGGGGGTGTGCATGAGACCGACGATGGGCGACGTGGAGTCGGAGAGGGGATGGGGAGTCAGATTTGAAATTCAAATTTTGAATTTCGTAGTAGGGTTCTGAGGCACAAATTTGAGTTTTGAGTTAGGGTATCGAAATTCAAATTTGAATTAGGGGTGAGGAGGGGGAGTTTCCTTGAATTTTGCATTTCGATATAGATTTTTGAAATTCAAATTTTAGGTAAGAAGTGTGAGGAGTGTCTGGTGTAATTTGGATTTCAAAATTGAAATTTAAAATACATATTGTGGTGAGTTCGGCGAGTTCAAGTGTCTAAGTTTCGGTTGAGAACAACGGCAACTGTTGAGAGCTGGATTTGATGCAATCGAAAGACGGCGTTGTGGTGGGGTTGGATTGGCAGATACACGATAGCAACGTCGTGGGGAGAGGAGCAAGTCTGCCAGCAAGAGATAGTGGTTGTGGTTGTTGACAATGTGGACGTTTAGGAGAACGTGGAGGGAGTTTCAGAGGTGGAGCGTTATCTCGGAGGTTTTTGAATTCCAAATTGGACTTTTGCAGAATTCAAGTCACATTTGGGAGAGACAGGTTGGAGAACTGGATGTAGAGGCAGCGTCTACAAGTTTAGCTAGGGAAGAACTAGTTAGGAGTGTAGGTTTCGCTTTGTATTTGTTCTCCACTGTTCCGTTTAGGAACACATAGATATGTTGTATCTGTTGTATCATTAATTTCTTATTAATGAAACGGTGGCGAAGACTTCTTTTTCTCCAAAAAATTAAAAAAAAAAAAATTACATATAATATCAAATACATATAATAGCGTTTTGAGTCAGAAAAATTTTCGGGGTTCCTGCAAGTAACCTGGCCTCAAAAAATACATCTCTAACCATGACTGACTCCTTGCTTAAAAGAGGAAAAAATCATTAATGGATAAAAAGAAAGAGAGATCGAATAACATCCGATAGAGTAATGATAATCGCATGGGATCTGATACCACTTGTTGCTAAACCTTTGGAGGGAGTACAGTTTTCCTTAAAAGGGCCAGTCACAACATAAATTTGAATAGTTGGATATAACTTTGGGTGAACAATATTAAAACTACACATTTCAACTATTGAAACGGCATAATTGCAGCACAGAAACACAAAATTCTCTATACAGTGAGTTTTGAACAGAATCAACATATGCCTAACAATAAGTTTCCCAGTAAAACTATAGATTTCTCCAAAAAAATTTCCCAAAATTCACTTGCCGAAGACTTCAAAAATTGGACAACTGACAATCTTAAATCTTCTGCTCACTACTTTCAAAAGAAGCCATTTCCATCTTATTCCTTGCATCAGCTTTCCAATCTCTTCGAGCACTCAAACTGGTAGAATTCTCCGGATTGGATGGATTCTCTGGCTGTTCTGATGCACGTGCTACTCTCGCATCCTTCTTCCATTTCCTGCCACTATAAACACGGGACATGAAATTTACAGTAGGGTTGTTTGTCTGTGTGCCCACAGGTGTTGATTCACTTGCCGGCGTAATTCCATTCAGAGGAATAGGATGTGGTTGTGGTTCTACTGAAAAGATTAATGTTTGTTGTTCTATCATGTGCGCTTTCTTCACATCAGCTTCGAGTCGCTTCTTTGCCCTGTATCTTCGTTGCCGCTCCCTGTTCTTGAGGCGACGAGCCATGAGTTCCTCATTGAGTCTAAATGATTCTTGATTGGAGAGACTAGCCATGTGAGGGAGAGGGAAGTGGATGGCAATGCCTGAATTATCTGTATTAGGCACAAAATAAACAGAAAGAGGGTAATTTAAACAAGATCACAGAGTAATCAGAAAGTTTGTGACTTTTAAATAATTTGCAAATTTTGGTGGTATTGATCTTTAATTTCTATTATGTGATCATTTTATATGTCTTATTGTGATATACTCCAGGAGAAAAGAGTAGCTCTGTATAAAGTATAAACTGATATGATAAGAAAACCAAACGAGGACAGGAAATCTGATACTAATGATCTCCTCGTATAGATTAGTTGTAGACAATGTTACAAGAAAGGACCTATAATGGGCGATCGGCACTGTCCACATTCATTTACATGTCATAATATCTCTATGTATAACAAATCAACTTGTTAGGATGTTGTTTCTTAGTCATGTTTTAAGTGGTCGCAAAATGAACGATTTTCAATAACATAGCAATTGGCACTATGCTAAGAAGCCTCCAACGAGTTAAAATTTTTGCACACATGCCTCTTACAAGATAAGGAACATGATATGTTCAATTAATATCCCAGTAATGAAACTTCTTGATGGCTACTTTGCCATCTTTTTTTTTAAAATAAAAAAATAAATAAAGAGCATGATGAACAATGTAGTGTTGGGTTTATGTCTTCCATATTATGGTTAGATGTGAAGAGAAGAGGTTCGACGCGTCGTTGGTAGAAGAAGAAAAAGCAGCAGCACAACAACAGTGAGAGGCAGCAGCAGTGCAGCGGCAGTCAACTGCCACTAAGTGTAGTCGACTGCTGCAGCTCTCTGACTTGAGAGTTTGCATTGCAGTCGACCGCAACTAACCGCAATAGTTGCATATGGGCTGATACTGTGTGAGTCTTTTGAGCCCAACTTCTTCTCCAAGTAGATTGTACGGTTCTTATCGTGTAGCTTTTTCTTCAGGATATATCAGACGGTTATTGTATCAAGAATACAACCTAGGATTTCTCTAGATCTCTCTATATTGTAATATCCTCCATTGAGAGATGTAGTACTTTATTGAGAGTTTATCATTATAAACTACAGTTTATCTTCTAGTAAGGCTTAAGAGATAGATCTCTTCTTTGTGTGAGTGTTTGTAATTCTTATATCTTCTCTAGTTGAATAATATCTCATTATTTCCCCTCCGGATTAGGGTTCGCCCAAACAAGGACAACATTGTGTTCTTGGTTTGATCTACTTGTTTGAATGTTCATTGGATCTGTTATCGCTTCTCACTCCTAACTTCACTCCTATGCGCCTAAATTCTGAAAATGTGGATCGTCTATATAGAGTCCGATCCAGTGTGTACAACTACTACATATGTGTGAGAAGGTAATACATGTAAGTATCAGAAATTTTTTTGTCCTAAAAGTATGAGGCTCCTTTCTTCAAACCATTAACATATATACTGTAATACTGGTAAGTTGATGCTGGAAAAGGTTTAGCTTGGTCTCTCTTTGAGGCAAATAGTGCAATTTTGTACATATTGGTTAAATATTAATAGGGCTGATGAACTAAATAAGTGCACCGAAATTAATTGTAGATTTGTAGCTGCTCTAGTGTTTGCCTTGCTGCAGCAAGTTTATAGTTGTCTGCAAGAGTTAAACGTATGTCTTCTGCATAGAAGAAGTCCCATTATAGTTCACACCTCAGTCATGTTTCAAGATTTTACACTAAATATTCTTTCGGTATATTTAATTGTATTGCTAACATTTCATATTGTATGTCAATTTAGAACTTCATTACTTGTTATCTAGTTTCTTAATTTCTTCTTCTGTCACAATTTTGTATTATGTACTTTTTTATTCTGCATTTGTTTTTAGTATAAGTTACAACCGAGAGTTGCGATATCAGTTGACAAATCTATACCAAGATATCAGTTGACAAATCTGTACCAAGTTAGACGTGCATCCTTTCTTTGGCAATAGAAAACTAATCAAGTAGGAGCATCAGAAGTGAAAAAGATTAAAAATAAAAATAAAAATAATGAAGTAAAATTTCAGCAGTGTTACCTTCACAAATTAGTCCAGCTTTGGCACTTCCAAAAGCTTAGATCTCTTCGAATTTTACATCTAGTGCCAGCCTTCTAATCCGTGTTAATTGATTGAGGGTGATCAATAATGCATCTAAACAGAGAAATCAAATCTCAATATATCATCATCATCAACTATTATAATTTTTTCTTTTCAGCAAAAAAAACTGAAATATTAAAAGATTTCAGAATATTATAAATATAACAAGAAACTTATAAGAAAATTTGAAGTACCAGTCATAAATTAGCCCTTTAAAGGTAGATCTGTAAAATGCTAGTTTACAGTATCACCATACGGATTGAACGGGGACTCATGCAGGGAGCATGAAAATCGATGGTAATACAACAGAAACAACAGATCCAGTGTGAAAACTATGAGATTAATTCGGGCGTACTTTGCCAAACCAGAAAATTATGACAGGTAAGGCCAAACAGTCGATGTTTTATCGGTATAGGTGAAAAAAGGATTGGGAAAATCTCACGAGTAATATAAGAACAGTTATAAAAACACAATCCTACATAGGCTAGTAGAACGATAACTTGCCATATTGATATCGATATCATATCACCCACTTAAATTGCTGGGTAAGTTATATTAATAATACAATTGTATTTTCCCAATGTAACTGTAAATAATCCTATGGCTATTTGTAACATCCAAAATAATTCAACTAAAATAAAAGTCTTGCGTGATATTCAACAAATCCATTTCGGTCACATGACCGACATGAATTTTTGAAGCAAGGAACAAAAAAGACATCAAGGAAAAGAAGCATTCTTTCACTTTCTTTTTATCTTTTTGAGTAAATTTTTTCTCTTTCTTATGGAAAAGAAACTACCTTTAGAAGGATCACTTATAAAGCACAAAGTATATACGGTACATAACATATGGACGTAATAATTTCACAATAAAAAACATAGACACAGGATCTTATCCGCCATAGCAATGTGAAGATTATGTAACTTAAGTCTCGTACACGAGAGGGATCAAATCGCAACCTATATCTTCAAGCGGTTCATATTGTATCCAATGGAAATGGAGCCAATCTTGGCTTAAAAAGCCATATCTTCACCCGAATATACTGGTTACATATTTAAATGTTATAAAGTGCTCGATTAAAGGAAAGCACGAAGTCGAACTCCCTTCGGTTTTATTTTATTTTATTTTATTTTTTTGTTAAACGGTCGGTTGAATACCCCGCATTTTATTAAAAAGACTTTAACAAAACATGCAACCAAAAATAAGGCTTATGAAGTTCAGATCCTAACATGCTGGGTCCTGCAACTCATACACCCCAACCAACAAACAAAAATACAATGAAATCTAATCCTACTGATCGGCCGACCTCGTCCAAGTCAATTTCTCGTGCCAATTTGAACTCATTCTCTCTCTCTCTGTCGCTCGCACGGACCCTTCGGTTTTATTAAAAAGAAGTTAATGAAACAGGAAAGTAGAACCAACCAAAAATGGAGATGGTAACCTCAACAGGATTCTTTGATCATTTTCTCTTGACACTCCAAAAGTCAACATCTGACTAAGCATCTCAAACAATTCCTTCTTCCACAAAACAAAACTAGTTGTTCTCACAAGCCGCAGACATATCAAAAGTCAAAAGAGAATGACAAATGAAATTTCAAGTTGACTATAGAAAATGAGGACAGTTGTACTGAATTGAGGTGTACAGCTATTAATGAGTAAGACGCTTAGAAATGCAAATGTAGTGTATATGATTCACACGACTTACGTTGCCTTATAAGCAACTTATAGAAAGATAAGACGAGTGACCACAGTCTTGAAGGAATGGATGCATATCGATCCTCTTGAACAAAGTCAATGAAAAATGCTATCTATCTGACTTAAACAATTCAAGAAAATTAATTACAATTTCTGCAACAACAAAAAATATATCCCAATTAATTGAGAAAATGGCTTCATAAATAAATATTTAGTTGATAATTATGGGTTAGAAAGTAATCTACACAATTGAATGTATAGGATGCAATAAAAAAAAAATGCATTTAAGATGCAACACAACACAATGTATCAGCAAAAGAAATTGCATTTGCATGCGAGAGATTAATCAATGTGGGTTTCCAATCTTGTATTAGGAACATGAAAAATTACCTGCTGTATGCTGAATCGACAAGCGTTTCATGAATGATAAAGAAATACAAAATGAGTTTATTAATAAGTGATAAACAAGACAAATTAAGAGAGAAGGAGAAGATGGGCCTACCTACCTACCTGTGGATGAATGAAATTCGATGGATTTTGTTTCTTGGGGGTGAAAAACAAATTGGGGAAAGCAGATTTGTTTTTTGGTAAAGGGAAGAATAGAGAGAAAAGTAAATAATAATAATAATAAATAAAAGCAGCGGAAAATACGGTGTGAAACGAAGAGGTGGCAGATTTGCATTCTGAACACAAAAGAAGGTCCGAACTACGAAATTCTTTAGGCGCGTTTTCCGATAATTTCCTTTTTATGAACGTTGATGAGCATAATAATATGAAGAGTAATGCTAGAGCCACTACCAATTTCACTATATTTCTCTTCACTACCTTATGTGGCACATTCCAATAGGTAGGAAATGATAGAGTAGGTGGGAGAACTCTCCAATAGGAGTATGCCACCTAAGGTAGTGAAGCAAATGGTAGTGAAATTGGTAGTGGCTAAAGCATTACCCTAATATGAAGGAAAACACGAAGGGGTGGTGGCGCAGTTGGCTAGCGCGTAGGTCTCATAGCTAAATTGAGTTATCCTGAGGTCGAGAGTTCGAGCCTCTCTCACCCCAAATTGGTTTTTTTTTTTTTTTAAAACTTTACATGCAAGGCAAGTGTAAATTATGTAGTGCAGTTTATAAAGGTCTTTGTGGCTATTTGGCGATGAATGCTTGATGACATTACCGGTAAAAAATTGCTGGCAATGAACGCAAATTGTGGTTTTCCAGGTATATTGAGAAAGTGTTCATTGTATGCACTGAAAGTGAATGAATTGTCTAGCTGGATGGCAAGGAATATATGCTGGTCATATCCATAAACCTACAAATTATTTTCTAATTTTTTTTTAAAACCTCACGCGCAAGGCATGTGTAAATTATGTAGTGCAGCTTATAAAGGTCTTAAATTACCGGATTGTTGGCAATGATCGAAATCATGGTTTTCCATGTATGTTGGGGATGTGTTGATTGTATGCACTGGAAGTAGATTAATTGTCTAGCTGGATGACAATGAATATATACTGGTCACATCCATGAACTTACAATTATTTTCTATTTTTCTAATAACTTACGTGCAAGGCATGTGTAAATTATGTAGTGCAGTTTATAAAGGTCTTTGTGACTATTTGGCGATGAATACTTAATGACATTACCGGATTGCTGGCAATGAACGAAAATCGTGATTTTCCCGGTATGTTGGGGAAGTGTTGATTGTATGTACTGAAAGTGGATGAATTGTTTAGATGGATGGCAAAATATATATATATTGATCACATCCATAAACCTACAATTATTTTAGATGTTGTGGCTTCACGTGATCTTTAGATATGACATGCATTCTTTGGATTACCAGGAGATCTTAATGACATCAATGTGCTACATCGGCCTTCTATCTTTAATGATATTGTTAATGGACGGGGGGCCAAGGTCAATTATTCTATCAATATTAATGAAGCCATACAATGAGATATTATCTGGATGATGGTATATATCCATAGTGATCAACATTTGTGAAAATAATTCCATTTCCACAAGGTATTATGAAAAAATATTTTGTTGACGCTCATGAGTCGGCAATGAAGGATGTAGAGCGAGCATTCGATTTTCTTCAAGCACATTTTGCAATTGTTCATGGACCAGCACGTTTTTGGAATCAAGAGACACTTAATTATATTATGACAATATGCATAATAATGCAAAACATGATAGTCGAAGACGACAGAGAAGATAATAATAAGGATTTTAACTATGATGCACTTGAGAAAAGCCCGTCTATAGAAGTGTCACATGATTATACTGTTGAATTTCTTACATTCATTTAAACTCATCATCGCGTCAGAGATAGACAAATGCATTCACATATCCAGCCGGATCTTGTAGAGCACTTGTGGCAGTGACATGGACAATAAAAGCAAGTGGGTTTTTTTTTCCAAAATAAAACTAGTAGCTTGAGTTTACAATATTACAATATAAACAACAACAAACAACAAATGAATGGTGTAAGCATGAGAGCCCCTACCCGTCCTTCCTCCCACAAACCATCTTCCTCCTCCCACCTGCTCCACAAAGCCAGTCACAACCACCACTCTCCCAGCATGCCCAAGCGAACCAGAGAAGAAGACGAAGGCCATCAGCATGAAGGTCCTTGTAGCAGGGGTAGAAGCACGGGCCGTCGCAGATCTCCTTCCCCAAGAGCTAGGTGGGAGCGTGACTCTGCAGAGAGACGCAGAGCTTCGTGCCAGTCGCAGAGAAAAGCAGAAGAAGAGAAGTCGAAGAAGAACAAGAGCCTCTCCAGAGTCGATCGATCTCCTCCTGCATACGACTGGAGCAACAAGAAGATACGTTCCTATGCTGAGGTGACCAGGGGCAAGCTCTCCGACGATGCGAAGCATACAGCATGGCGTCGTTCTCCTTCGCCTGACTTAGGCCGCCGAGCAACTAGAGAGGATGGAGAAGGCGAATGGGTTCTCGTCAAATTGAGAAAGAAAAGACAGGATAAGAAGAGCTCAAGTTCATCGGAAAACTCACATCCCGATGGTCGGAAAAACTGCCACAAATGTGCAAAGCCCGGTCATTCCATTAGCAAATGCAAAGCAGATTGGTTTTGCTACCTCTGCCGCAACTCCGGCCACATCTCTACCAACTGTCTAAAGCGAGTCACGACGTCAACTTCTAACTCCAAAGCAGGGAAGACTGGGAACCCAACTACACCGGAGGGGAGCCAAACGCAAGAAAGCGTTGCGGGAGATAGACGTATCATCCAAGCGTCCATATCTCCGACACCGCTCATCGCCGATTTTGAAAGACGAATCAACGGAAGGATTATTGTCAAAGCCCAGACGGGAGTTCCCACCGCCAAGGATGTTACTGACTTGCTCAAAGCGGCAATGGTGTCACCATCATCCCCTACATGGGTTGTTCAAGAAATAGCCTCAAACTCCTTCTACGCGCACTGTAGCGAGCCTAAGATTGCGAAGGAGACGATTAGAACTAAAGGCCTACAAGGGAAAGATGCCTACGGCCTAGAGTTTTTTGTTACGTTCAAGTGGTGGACTCGCGAATATGGAGCATTGAAGGCGGATCATCTACCACCGGTTTGGATTCGGTTATATAACCTTCCGTTCCACTGTTGGGTCCGATCGGGGTTCCATAACATCGTTAGATCGTTTGGAATGCTCGTAGATATCGACAGACAGACACTTACCCTCTCTGCTAGAAAATTTGCTCGTATCAAAGTTGGCGTGGTTAACAAGAGCGACATCCCATCTAAGATCTTAACCGAGTTCGACAATCATATCTATGAGGTCAAAGTGATCGTAGAAGCTCAAAAAAATGTCTCGTTCAAAAATCCATTCGATAAAAGTTTCAACGGTCTAGATGTCGAGCCAGAGGTAGAAGACGAAGAGGCACCATTGGATGAGAAAGCTGGCTCTCGTAGGAGACGTCTTTTCATTGGAGGGAGGGATGGGAGATCAGAGCCGAAAGTAACAGAGAGGTACATTAATTTTTCAAATTCTAAGGTTTATATCCAACCAGCTCAGCATATGAAGCCAACTCAGCAGCTATCTACAAAAAGTACCTATCATCGGGCCCTACACCAGTCAGACCAAGTGCATCCAGCCTGTTTGACTACTCCTCGAAGCGACGCAACCACTGTTGCCATCAAGCCGCGCAGCGATGGGACGGATGACAAAGTCGCAGGGGCTTTAGGCGACATGTCAGCATCCTTCAAGGGCAGTGGTAAGTCAGGTATACTGAAACCGGGCCAAGACTTGGGCCTCACCAAACAAATGGGCCTCATTCAAGCAGAATGGATGAATTTCTCTAACCAGGATATAGAGCGTTCGGTGAAATTGGCCATTTGTTCGTTGATGCAATCCAAGGAGCAACTGAACACACTAACAGGGACCAACCAACAAGACTCATTTCCCCCTACACAGCATGTGCTTCCAACAGGAGTTATCACTCCACTTACTACTCAAGTAAGCCGATCCCCGACAATGTAGAACACTATTGCTAACAGAGTACATTTGAGCCCGGAGCCGGAATCTCGAGAGGGTATTATTGGAGCTCTTGACGACATTCGAGAGGATAATCTCATCTCTATCATTGTCACAGAGGGCGACGACAGGGAAGTTAGAGGCAGTGTAGGCAGCTCCTCCACCAGAAAGATCACAGAATATCAGAGGAAAGGAAAAAGACAGATGGTTAGCACGGACAGTCAGAACAAAGGGCTGGACTCACAGGGAAGCATTCAATTGGAGGATAACGGCACAGGAGAAGGTACTTCTAAATTAAATTGTTCTGTTTTGAATTCTTTATCAGATGCTTCAATTATTTATTTCGCCAATTTGTATGGATTAGCCATGGGTTCCACTTGGTCCGAACAATTAACTAACGTAGCAATCATTAGAGAGGGTACCAAAATAGGTTCCAGCTACCCTGGGGGTGTTAGGGGTTGTGGTCTCCACCCATTAGACATTAAATAGGTTTTTTTATGGTATACATCTTTTGGAACGTTAGAGGGGTGCGACCAAAATTTAAAAAAAAGGGCTATTGGAGTTACACTTAGCAAGATTCGCCCTGACATCTGTGGTCTTCAAGAAACAAGAATTGAAACCCCGACAGAGGAGGATTTTACTTCCCTTAAAAGTTTGGAAGACTTTCATTGAGATTTAAGCTGTCTAGGGGGTATTCGGGGGGTATAGCTGTGGGAGCTAGTTCCTCTTCCTTCGAGATCGTCGATGACTTTATTGGTGAGTTCACGGTGTCGATTAGAATTAGACGCAGACGCGACGATTGGACACAGACGGTAACTAGTGTCTACGGCCCGTACGACAGTAGATTGCGTCAAGAGTTGTGGACAGAACTAAGATTAATCAGACACAAATGGGGAGGGGCCTGGTTAGTAGGCGGAGATTTTAATATCACTAGATTCCAAGATGAACATAAAGGCAGGAGCCACAGTTGGTCTGAGCAAGACTCCTTCAATCAGACAATCGAAGAGCTAGACTTATGGGAATTAGAGATGACTGATAGGAAATTTACGTGGTCAAATATGCAGTGTAACCCGATAATGGCTAAGCTGGACAGAGTTCTAGCCTCCAACGAGTGGGAGGACACGAACCCATTGGCAAAAGTCAAATCTGCTATCCGCTATACCTCCGATCATCTTCCATTGGTCATTGACTGCGAGCTTATTGGTAAGAAAAAACACTTCGGCTTCAAATTCGAGAAAGCGTGGATCGTATGCGAAGAGACTAGGCAGGTAATTGCCGAATCATGGGAAGGTAGCACTTCTCAGCATTCAGCAGTAGGAATATGGATTGAGAAGTCAAGGCGGCTACAGAGGAGATTAAAATCATGGTCCAGACAAAAGACGCTCGTCATTAACCGCAGAAGAGAGGAGCTTGCTAGGGGAATCGCTATTTTGGAAGGCGCTCAGGAGGATAGAGATCTCCAAGATAGTGAGAAAGACGAACTCGCTAATAACATATTAGAGCTTCAGCACATCGGGAAAATGGAAGAGTTATATTGGCAACAGAGAGCGAGGATCCAATGGCTGAGAGAAGGAGACGCAAACACAAAATATTTTCACAAGATCGCAAACGGAAGGAAAAGACAGAACCACATTACGGGCATCTCAGTCAATGGGATTTGGACGGAAAACGAAGATCTAATCAAAGAACATCTAGATAACCATTTTCACGATCTTATCGGACGAAAGCCCGCTAGAAGATGTAAGATGGTACAGGATATGTGGAGCGCATCCAGATTGGATGGAAGTGATGGAATCGAATCAAGATTCACAGAAACTGAGGTGTTGGAGGCAATTAAGAAGCTGGGACAGGATAAAGCTCTAGGTCCAGACGGGCTTCTGATCTTTTTCTTCAATACTTATTGGGCGATAATAAAATATGATCTGCTGAACATATTCCACAAGCTATACGACGTGACGGTCAACCTGGACAGGTTAAATTACGCTACAATTGTTCTAGTTCTCAAGAAAAGCGAGGTCACTACACACGAAGATCTCAGACATATTAGTCTGTTGAATGGATCGTTCAAGATTATCACGAAGGTCTTGGCTCAAAGATTAGCCCCCAACCTAAACGAGGTCATAGACCAATCGCAGAGCGGTTTCATTCATGGTCGGGATATCATGGACAACATTGCTTCGGCACATGAAGTGGTATTCCGAGGTAACAAAACAAAAGAGGACGATTTTATCCTGAACCTTGATTTTAAGAAAGCTTACGATTCGGTAGAGTGGGAATGTGTGGAGGAAGCTCTAAACCTCAAAGGTTTTGGCGCGAAATGGAGATCGTGGATGAAAAAGTGCATCAGCGGCGGAAAATCTATGGTACAGGTGAACGGTTGGCAAGGCAGACAAATTCTCTGCAAGAGAGGCCTGCGATAAGGAGACCCTTTATCATCACTCCTTTTCACAATTGTAGCAGATGGACTAGCAGAGATGATAAGAAGAGCTATGGAAAACAACACTATCAAAGGGATCCAGATCAAGGGGATTGACAAACCGATGGTGATACTCCAATATGCAGATGATACAATTCTATTTGGTAAAGCAACGGTGGAAGAAGCGACTGCCATCAAGACGGTTTTAATTTGTTTTCAGAGCTGGTCAGGTTTGCAGGTGAACTTTAATAAAACTAGTATCATCCCGTTATGCGACCAGCTGTCCATGTCATGCGCTGACATCACAGAAATCTTAGATTGCAAAACAGGTGCATTCCCATTCAAATATCTAGGCACGCCTATTAAGCCGGGTACTCTACTGAAGGAGGATTGGAACTTCATCATCGCTAAGATAGAAAAGAAGTTGGCTGGTTGGCAGAGTAGGTTCCTGTCCCTTGGGGGAAGGATCATTCTACTCAACTCTGTTGTCAGTACAATTCCGCTGTATCTAATGTCCATCTACGAACTACCCAAGTGGGTCATCAACAGGATAGATAAATTGTGAAGAAGATTCCTATGGAAAAGAACGGACGAGGGAAACAAAGGCTTCCATCTGGTAAATTGGGGAAGGGTATGCAAGAAAAAGGAATTTGGAGGATTGGGAATTGTAAACCTACATGACATGAACAAAGCATTGCTCTGTAAGTGGTGGTGGAAGATAACTAACAAGCACAGAGGTTGGTGGAACTATTCCTTCGATCAATTCTGCAAAAGACGTAAATACCGATTTGGTGGAAAAAGTTCATCGGCAAAAGTGTCGCTTCTATGGAAGGGGATAGCAAAGCAATGAGATATTTTCCATAACAATACCACTTGCAAAGTAGGTAACAGGAAAAACACCAGATTCTGGAAAGACAAATGGTGTAGTAATACGGCTCTGCAAAATCAATTCCCATTAGCGGCACAAGCTACGCAGAACCTAGACCTAACGGTGGCAGACATTCGCAAGAACGGCAGGCTCAATTTTATAGTATCCAACGGTATAACAACAGAGTCTAAGTTGGAATTTGAAGAGTTGAATAAACTTATTCTTGAAGAATGAGGGCAGGCAAATAGCTTAGACGATGAAAGATGGTGGGATAGAGAGAATTCAAAAGTGTTCTCTGTATCATCCATGTATAAATGGATCAACGATGGAGGTACGAGATGTCAAGTCCAATCTGCTTTATGGGGAGCCAAAGTCCCATACAGAGTCAAAGTTTTCTGTTGGTTAGCCCATAGCAATGCGATCCTCTCCAAAATAAACCTCAGGAAGAGGATAATTCAGATCGACGTGATTTGCGAGGCATGTCGTTCTACTGAAGAAGACGTCAACCACATTTTCTTTCAATGTCCAAAAGCTCGGCTGACTTGGGAAATTATCTGTAGGAATTTTGGGTGTTAAAGGGTTCCTAACAATACCATAGACATATGGGCAAACTTTAGACACTTGCACATCAAACTAGAAGATAGAGAGGCTTGGGACATTGCTTCAGCTGCAACCATCTGGAACCTATGGCTAGATAGAAATGATTTAATTTTCTGCAAAAAAGTTTATAGTTTTCCTTACTCCATGCATAAAATTTTCCTTCTGATACATGATTGGGCAGGTGCTCAGGAGCAGGTAAAGAGGATCAGGAACAGTGCGGGAGAGTAAAGAGGGCACTGGAGGAGGCATAGAGGAGCAGTACAATAGGCAAGTTGAGATTGTTGCGTAGCTACATGCAATTTGGCGCTGCTTGGGGTTAGCTGTCAGGATTTTGGGGGTTTTTTGGTCCCAGGCCAGCTTCGGTGTTTTAGGCTGCCTTTGGAGTTTGGCTGCTATAGTAGCTTTTGTTGCTTATGTTGATTATGTTGTCGCTTTCTTTTCGTTTCCCTTATGTAATTTTCAGTGTTGGTACTACTATGTTTCCTTAACCTTTCATTAATGAAACGATGGCTTCGACCATCTTCTATCAAAAATATATATATATATATATATATATATATATATATATATATATATATATATATATATATATATATATATATTACAATATATGTTCTTTTTGTGCTATTTGGAAACTATTATTCTCATTTGGTATTAAAATTCTCGAGGTATATTCATTTAATACAACATGAAGTTATCTCTAATCTCTAATATTATAATGGGAGAAGACCTTAGTGTCATTTGTAAATCTACCAACATGTGCAACGCACGTATATAACTAATATAAAGGAGGTTTCAGGTTCGAGTCCTCCCTAGAGTTTTTATTTTTTTTAAAAAAAATTATTAAAACGTGCATCACAAGTGTAAATTACTAGTTTATTTAAAAAGAATATAATAACTATTTATTAGTAAATAAAAATTAAAATATTTGGTTAGCCAAATTAGCTAGCATTGTTGGAGTTGAGATTTTTTCGCTAGCCAAATTGTCCAATTATTCTTCATTTTGTCTATTTTAACGAGCCAAAATAACTAGCTTGATTGAAGATGCTCCAAGAGAGTTTCTATATGCTTCTTTTGTGTTACAAACAAGAGGTTGTTTTTTTCTGATTGAAATTAATACTTTTTAAATTTGAATTGTTAAGCTAACAGGCCTCAACTTTCGAAGTTGGACATTCCTAAATATTTTTTTGAGAATATGGACATTCCTAATTGTAATACATAATAAATAGATTTCTCTTTATCAACATAAATGTCTGATAATGAACATGAGACCTAAGGAACTTATGCATTGGCCTAACTCGATCTTTAAGAGCATCTGTAGTCCTTTGCCATATATCCAAATTTTCCAAAATTTGGAAGGAAAAAAAAACGTTGTAGTCGTTGGCCATTTATCCAAAATTTGGATTTGATCTCTACAGTAGCCGGCTATACTTGGCAATCAAAATGGCAATTGCCAAAATATAGCTGACGAAAGATGATTTACCATATCTTCGATCGGACGATAGATTATCTTCCGTCGCTTAAATTTTTTTTTTTACCGGACGATACATTATTCACCGTCGCAGACTCAAAAGTGGTCAGACGAAAGATAAAGTGCCGTCCCAAACAATGAAAAAAAATTGACAAAAAGAGTCGGACGACAGATAATCTACCGTCCCTAACAATTTTGAATAAGACAAAAGTGTTGGAACGGTAGATTATCTACCTTTGCCTTTTTTTATGTTTTTTTTGTCCTTTTGTGCTTCATTTCAGCCAAAAAAAAATTTTTGTTTTTTGTTTTTAATTTTTTAGACGAAAGATAATCCTTCGTCTGACCAAATTTTAACTTTCGACGACTACAACATCGACTCAAATTTTCTATTTCCATTTGCCAAATACCCAAAAAATGGCTCACAACGACTACAGATGCTCTAACTAGTACAAAATCCCATGTTGCTTTGTGTCTTTATTACTCAGAAAATTTAAATTGTAGTGGTGGTATTGTTAGGGATTTCTCACCGAAAACCCTTCTCTAGGATCTTGTTGAGTTATTCGATGCAATCAACACAAACCACCAAGCGCATATGAGATCATACCAAATACACCAAAGCACACACAAATTTTTCCCGGTTGGGGTTTTCGCCTTAATCCGGGAGAGAAAAAACCCACGATGTTATTCAACTAGAGAAGATATAAGAATATTGTTGAAATATAGTAATTGTATATTCTGTTTCCTAATCTATAGGAGACAGATTCCCCAAATCTCTCATCTCCCCAATCTTCTCTCAATCTCCTTTCTTCTTCTCCAAGAATGTAACTCTTATATATAGATGTATACAGAAGAGAAATAAATGAAGAAGAATAACAATTATTTTTCCCAAATCTGTTTTCAATATGGTATCAGAGCCAAAATTGTCCTAGGCTACCTGACGAAGAAGATCCCGATCTGATCCTCGCTGTCGTCGATCCCATCGCTGACCCCGATCCTCGTCGACTCGATCCTCATCGATCTCCTCTATCCGTTTCTCTCTCCCCGTGAGTTTCCCGCCCAAAACAGCTAAACCCAATTACTGTACATCTTCCCCGGCCGTTTCCCCCGTCCTCCGGCCACCTTCTCATTGCCCAACCCCCCGTCGACCTCCCAGTCATCGACGCCACCTCCGGTGACCCCATCGCCAGCCCCAGTGCCGCCAGCAAACTCCCTCCTCCTCTGTTCTCGTCGATAGCAGTCGAACCTAACACCTCTGCTGCCGTCGCTGCCCCTTCCGTCAACGTCGACTCCCAATGACGTCACCTCCAGTCACCGCCGTCTGTTGAACTCCCATCACTGCCGCCCGAAGCTGTTGTCGTCGATCAATGGTGGCATAGGTTGAAGATTAGATCCAGATCTGTTTGTTGTTGGGCTCTCTTGATCTAATTTATTTAGATCTGATTTGTTGTTGTGCTCTCTTGGTGTTTGCTGTTTGCCGGTGTGTTTGGTGTGGTGTTGTGCTGCTTGCTGTGTTACTGTTAGTACTGCTTGTTGTGTTACTCTTCACCATGGAGTCAAGGAAGTGTACTCATTGTGGCAAGATCCGCCACACGAAAGCTCGTTGTTATAAGATTATCGGCTATCCGGAGATCTGGGGTCATAGCAGGGACATTCGGGAGAAGACTTGTAATCAACCCACTGTCGCAGTTGGAGTTGCTGATCGTGCTGCTGCAAGTAATGATGGTAAGGTTTTTAATATTTCTGGCTCTGTTATGAATAATGCATGGATAATTAATTCGGGTGCTACCGACAATATGACTTTTGATTCTAGACAAGTTCAAAATTTTCAACCTTCCACCAAATCAACTGTGTCTACTGCCAATGGTGATCCTGCCACTGTTATTAGCGAGGGTACCATACCTCTCACAAACAACCTAACCTTAGATACTGCCCTAGTTGTACCATCCTTGAATTTTAACCTATTATCTGTTGCTCAAATAACTACTGCCTTACATTGTATTGTAGTCTTTTGGCCTTCACATTATGTGTTTAAGGATATTCGGACTTGCAAAACGATTGTTTATGGGGTTAGACACGGAAGCTCTATTACCTGGATTTAGAATCTGAAATTTCAAGCAAGTTGACTCAAGCTCTAAGTGTGGAAGAATCCGAAGATAAGAAGAAGAAATCAGATATTTAGCTGTGGCATCGACGTCTAGGGCATGCTTCTTTTGGTTATTTGAAGAAATTATTTTCAAGTTTATTTTTTAAGTTGGATATTTCTGCCTTTCGGTGTGATGTGTGTGAACTCGCAAAAAGTTATCGTGTCTCTTTTCCTCCAAGTCCAAGTAGAAGTTCTCTTCCATTTATGATTATCCATTCTGATGTTCGGGGTCCATCCAAAACTACTATATTTGGAGGAGCCAAATGGTTTGTGACATTTATTGATGACTGTACTCGTATGACCTGGATTTGTTTGATGAGGTAGAAAAGTAAAGTTAGTGGCTTGTTTCAAAATTTTCACAAACATGTTATGATTCAGTATAAGTCACATATTCAAGTTCTTAGAAGTGATAATAGCGGAGAGTACCTGAGTTCGAATCTGCAACAATATTTGGTGGAACACGGCATTGTTCACCAGACTACATGCTCATATACATCTCAACAGAATAGGGTTGCAGAAAGAAAAAATAGACACTTGCTCGAGATGGTCCGTGCTTCTCTTATCCATGAAAATATGTCACTCATTTATTAGGGGGAAGCCCATGCTTCTGCTGCATACTTAATCAACCGAGTTTCCTCTAGTATCCTAAACTTCCTCACACCATTTCAAGCATTAACTGAAGCTGTAAATGCACCAAAAGTCGTCAACTTACCACCTCAAGTGTTTGAGTGTGTTGCATTTGTTCATCTTCATCAACATGAACGCAATGTTAACTCCTCGAGCTGTCCGCTGTGTTTTCGTGGGATATGCACAGAATAAGAAAGGGTACCAGTGATCACCTACCAACTCAAAGGATGTTTGTGACTATGGATGTTGTGTTCCATGAAGATGAGATGTATTTTTCTTCTTCTATGACTGAACTTTAGGGGGAGTACCGAAGTGAAGTTCAGACTCTTGGGTATGATGAAGGGGTTAGTGAAGTTCAGAATCTTGGGTATGATGAAGTAATTACCAGTCAGAACGAACAACTGGATACAAATAATGGCGAAAACTTGAATGAAGACCTAGCAAGGAAGGAAGACCCTCATGAAGAAGTGCAACCTAGGGAAGAAGCCCCTCTTGAAGAAGACCTTCTTAAAGAATTGCAACCAGTACCGAATTTCAGTGAGAGCGAACCGTCAGAATCCCAAAACCAATCGTCATCGTTGTCCGAAGCTCCTAGAAGAGAACTCCCATACCGTACTAATAGAGGTATTCCAAAACCCACTTATGAACTTGATCCCACTAGTAACGTCAAATATCCCATGAGTAATTATGTATCCACTCACCGCTTGTCCGAATCAAATAAGTCATTTGTAAATCAATTATCTACTGTATCTATTCCTAACAGTGTGCAGGAAGCCCTTACTGATCCAAGGTGAAAAGCAGCAATGGATAAGGAGATGAAGTCCTTGAAAAAGAATGAGACTTGGGTGATAGTCGAGCTGCCAGCAGGAAAGAGGCCAGTAGGATGCAGATAGATTTATACGGTGAAGTATAAGTCTGATGGTTCAATAGAGCGATACAAAGTAAGACTGGTTGCTAAAGGATACACTCAGACGTATGGAATTGATTATGAAGATACATTCGCACCTATGGCAAAATTCAATACTGTTCGAGTCCTACTGTCACTTGCCGCAAATCTAGATTGGTCGTTGGAGCAATTTGATGTGAAGAATGCATTTTTGCATGGAAAATTGACAGAAGAGGTTTATATGGATCTTCCACCAGGGTCGAATAGACCAGTCCAACACGACAGTAAAATATGTCGTTTGAAGAAAGCATTGTATGGACTTAAGCAGTCGCCAAGAGCTTGGTTTGGGAGATTTACAAAATCAATGAGGACATTCGGATACTATCAGAGTAATTCAGATCATACTCTGTTCCTAAAAAGGAAAGAAGGTAAAATTACTGCTCTCATTATTTATGTGGATGATATGATAGTAACTGGTGATGATCCTGAGGAGAGGAAGGCATTAAAGAACTACTTGTCACAAGAGTTCGAAATGAAAGATCTCGGCTCTTTGAGATACTTTCTTGGTATTGAAGTTTCTCGCTCACGAAATGGGATATTTTTATCTCAAAGAAAGTATACTCTTGATTTATTAAAGGAGCTTGGTTTGGGAGAATGCATTTTTGCATGGAAAATTGACAGAAGAGGTTTATATGGATCTTCCACCAGGGTCGAATAGACCAGTCCAACACGACAGTAAAATATGTCGTTTGAAGAAAGCATTGTATGGACTTAAGCAGTCGCCAAGAGCTTGGTTTGGGAGATTTACAAAATCAATGAGGACATTCGGATACTATCAGAGTAATTCAGATCATACTCTGTTCCTAAAAAGGAAAGAAGGTAAAATTACTGCTCTCATTATTTATGTGGATGATATGATAGTAACTGGTGATGATCCTGAGGAGAGGAAGGCATTAAAGAACTACTTGTCACAAGAGTTCGAAATGAAAGATCTCGGCTCTTTGAGATACTTTCTTGGTATTGAAGTTTCTCGCTCACGAAATGGGATATTTTTATCTCAAAGAAAGTATAGTCTTGATTTATTAAAGGAGACTGGAATGTCCGCTTGTCAGCCGATTAGAACACCATTCGAAGAAGGACTGAAACTGTGCAACGAAGCTGATCATGTACCTTGTGATAAGGAAAGATATCAGAGATTGGTTGGACGGCTGAAGTATCTTGCACATACACGGCCAGATTTGTGATATGCTTTGAGTGTTGTAAGTCAGTTTATGCATGCGCCTCGGGAACAATATATGGATACGGTGATGAGAATTATGAGATATATTAAGTCTGCTCCAGGAAAATGGGACTTATTTACGAAACATGGTCACTTGAAGGTTGAGGCTTATACTGATGCCGATTGGGCAGAATCTATAATTGATAGGCGCTCCACTTCAGGATACTTCACCTTTGTTGGAGGAAATTTGGTTACATGGAGAAGCAAGAAGCAAAATGTTGTTGCGAGCTCTAGTGCAGAGGCTGAGTATCGCGGAGTAGTTTTAAGTATAGCGGAAGCTTTATGGCTGAAACTCTTGTTGTAGGACTTAGGCTATGATCCGAATGAACCTATGAAAGTATATTGTGATAGTCAAGCAGTGTGTGATATTGCTGCTAACCCGGTTCAGCATGATAAAACGAAACTTGTAGAGGTGGACAGATTCTTCATCAAAGAAAAAATAGATGAGAAAGTCATTGAGATATCGAAAGTGAAGTCAGAAGATCAGCTCGCAGATATCCTTACCAAGGCAATTTCGAATCGGCTCATTTTGAAATTTGTTGACAAGTTGGGCATGTTCAATATCTATGCACCAAATTGAGGGAGAGTGTTGAAATATAGTAATTGTATATTCTGTTTTCTAATCTATAGGAGACAGATTTCCCAAATCTCTCATCTCCCCAATCTTCTCTCAATCTTCTTTCTTCTTCTCCAAGAATGTAACTCTTATATATAGATGTATAAAGAAAAGAAATAAATGAAGAAGAATAACAATTATTTTTCTCAAATCTGTTTTTAATAAATATTACAATTCTCACCCCGACCCTCTCTCAAACCTTACCAGCAAATACTAGTTGTTTACAATTAGAGAATCACTCAATCTCTCCTTCAGTGAAGTACTCTCTCTCTCTTGGCTCTGAATGGAGGCCAATAACAACAATATATAGAGATCTAGAGAAAATCTAGTTTGATATCTTGATACAATAACCATTGGATATTCCTGAAGAGATAACTCTACGATAGGAGCCGTCAGATCTAACGTGAAGAACAAGTTGAGCTTCTCACGAATCACCAAGATCCGACCGAAATAACCCATCAGCGCCGCTGTCGGTCGACCGCACCTCAAGGTCGGTCGACCATCCCCCTCTCGGGAACTTATACAAGTTGGGCGGTCGACCGCACCCCATATACGGTCGACAGCGCAGTCGACCGCAACTCCACCTGTTGCTGCTGCTGACTGTTTCCCTTGCTTCCACTCCGTCTCCGATCGTCTCGATTCCTCCATCATCTCATCGTCTTCTTATCCAATCTCGTATGCAAGACATAAACCCAACAATCTCCACCTTGGATTGCATACGCATGAATCCATACCTGTGTGATTTAAAACCCGCTTGACTCTTTTCCTTCTCTTTTTGCAAACAACTCGTTTCAATGGCTTCCTCTGCTAGTTGAATCTATCTCTACATATTTTTCTCCCGCTGTATGCCCCCTCAGGGACACACCATAGTAGATGTAATCATGGAGGTGCCACCCTCCACACGAACTTCACCTACCTCAAGGCTCTCTCCACCTTCCGACGATATTCGAACATCGCAGTCTCGCTCAGAAGATTCTAGTGACGGTATACTAGATGGTGCTTTAGGAACAATAGGCTTCAAACTACTTGGAAAAGGTTTCCAGTTCCTCCAAAGCTGGTAGAGGTTGTGCTGACTCTGCCCAATCCCCTTCTTACCCTTCATCACCTCCCGATAACTTTTCCAAACTAAACGAACTCCACCTGGATCTGTGTACCTGCAGTCCTGAGCTTCTAGAGTTCTCATGGAAATAAGGCTCCGCTTCATCAAAGGAATATGTATGCCCTCCTCTAGTGTGTGTCCTCTTCCGTTTATCATCTTTGACTCATTAGTTTTCTCACCTTTTACTTCACAAGTCTTTTCAATCTTCGTTTCCACACAATGATATGAGACAAACTTGTAAGTAGAAACCATTACTTCACAAATTTTATCAAACTTTGTTCCCACACAACGATATGATGCAAATTTGCAAGTAGAAACCATCTCCCTCTCGGAGCAAACATGAGAAGAACTAACTGAATCAAAAGAACAACCGGAATTCACATCTAAAGAACTTGAAACAAAAGCACTGTTTAAGCCTTCACCTGATTCAGCGGCACTGAATTTGGCACCCCTCTGACTCATTTGCTTGCAACAATCTCTCATGTAATGCTCAATCCCTTTGCACTGGGGGCCATGGACCTTACCCCGACATACACTTTTCCTTCCAATCAAAGTACAATCCACCTCCAAGCAAATCACAGAAATTGATGCCGATTTCTGACTCTCCTTCTTAAGTGCATCCTCCTCCAACCCCTTGATCATACCTGCTATGAAAAACTTCTCCTTGGTAGATTTCTCGCCTAGCACGGTTATCATGTTGGATGGATTTGATGGTGAATATATTGAGTTGGAAACCCTTAGATCATCTGCGTTGAATGCCTTCAGTTCAGATAACTCCATATTGAACTCCACTTCATGATCTAGAAGAGCGGTACTTTTTTTCATTGAGAAACCCCACAACTTTCTTTGCTGGTACATCCAAACTTGTGATGACGATCCAGAGTAGTAAGTTCTGAATCTTGCCCAAAGACTCGCCGTACTTCTCCTATACCTGACTTCGTTCATCAATGACAACTGGATTAAACCCAAGGCTTCTGAACACATCTTCTTCCACTTCTCATGCTTTGTGCCGATTGGTCTCCCTTTATTTCCCTCTAGGACTAGATCCAAGTTCTGTTGAATCGATGCTTCATGCATGTCCACCTTCAAGAGATTAAAGTTGATCTTTCCTTTGAACCGCTTGATCTTCGTGATTTGATCTGCCATCATCTCCAAGGAACTTGAACAAATCCTTGAACCCAAAGCTCTGATACCAATTGTTAGGAATTTCCCACCGAAAACCTCTCTCTAAGATCTTGTTGAGTTATTCGATGCAATCAACACAAACCACCAAGCGCATATGAGATCATACCAAACACACCAAAGCACACACAAATTTGTCCCAGTTGGGACTTTCGCCTTAATCCGGGGAAGAAAAAACCCAAGATGTTATTCAACTAGAGAAGATACAAGAATATTACAATTCTCACCACGACCCTCTCTCAAGTCTTACCAGTAAGTACTAGTTGTTTACAATTAGAGAATCACTCAATCTCTCTTTCAATGAAGTACTCTCTCTCTCTCTTGGCTCTCAATGGAGGCCAATAACAACAATATATAGAGATCTAGAGAAAATCTAGTTTGATACCTTGATATAATAACCATTGGATATTCCTGAAGAGATAACCCTATGATAGGTGCTGTCAGATCTAACTTGAAGAACAAGTTGGGCTTTTCACGAATCACCAAGATCCGACCCAAATAACTCATCAGCGCCGCTGTCGGTTGACCGCACCTCAAGGTCGGTCGACCGTCCCCCTCTCAAAAATTTCTACAAGTTAGGCAGTCGACCGCACCCATGTACGGTCGACCGCGCAGTCGACCGCAACTCCACCTGCTACTGCTGCTGACTGTTTCCCTTGCTTCCACTCCGTCTCCGATCGTCTCGATTCCTCCATCGTCTTATCGTCTTCTTATCCAATCTCGTATGCAAGTCATAAACCCAACAGGTATGTTGCCCCAAATTGCAACTTCCAACTTCAGCTCTTATTGTCTTACATAATTAGTCCACATATAAAACTTAAATAGCTTTAAATTTCTCCTTTTAACTTTATAAAGTAAAACTTCTTTATAGTAATACTCTACTAGTAATTTACACGTGCGATGCACGTCTTAATAAACATAGTTTTTTAAAAGTAAAAACTTAGGCGTAGTGGCTTCCTTTATAATAGTTATGCACGTGTATTGCACACGTTGGTAGATTTACAAATGACACTAAGGTATTCTCTCATTATAATATTAGAGATATAGGAATAACCTTTATGCAGTCATAAAAAATTTTGGCCCCAACCTGGGCCAGTTATAAATAAGAATAAACTCTATATTGAAATAAATTAAATTTTTTCTAAGTTATGTCTTAAGAAACTTGTCTCCACATAGATGTTACATTAAAGGTTTAGGATGAAAAAAAGTATTGATGTAAAGTTGTTTGGGACAATAATTTATTCTTTACAGCTATTTCAACACCTCTAAACCTGTGGGTATGTCATAACTTGCTAGCATTGGCCCCTTCTTGTTGAGAATTGCATTTGTTGTGTTAGACAATGTATATATATATATAATTTACATTGAGAGAAAAATATTAAAGAGAATGCAAAATTTTAGGCTTTTATGATGACTTTGCATATTCCCAATACTACATAATTACAGGTACTATTTTTTAAAAACTATGTATATCTCTTTTACCAATGATTTGACATGCTCAATTAATTAATTATTAACGTAGTGATTACTTTACATTTATACTACTTGCACTAAGGATAACTAAGTCAAAACAATAATTTTTGTAATTACATGTCTAACATATTTAATGGGAGAGTTGTAAACCAAGAAACAAATTTTTATTAATTTTTTGTAACAATACAAACACATGGGTTGCATGTGTACTGTAGTTTTCAACTCTTCCTTTTTAAAAAGGGTTTTTTACATATATACCACTAACAAATATGATAATATGATATATACCCCTCACAGATGTGTATTTTCGTATATGCCCTAACAATTTGGACTTTATTTCATATTTACCCCTATGTTAGATATCATTAAGTTAACTATAATTTTACCCTTACGAGACAAATAGAAATCAAATTAAAAGATCAAATTAGACAATTAAATAAGAAAAGATTTAATAATTTTAAGGATTGGAGATTAGAAGTAATCAAATGAAAAATTCTATCTTTCGCAGAAAGTTTGACACTTTATAAAATTAAAGCTACTAACTTATAAAATGTAAAGATGCAAAATTGTTGGATCCTGTAGGCGAGGCAACAAACACTAGAGGAGGGGTGAATAGTGTTAATTAAAAAAAACTGCGGAATAAATAATTTTTTTTCTCGGTGCAGTCGACTTAGTTGTGAACCAGTCGACTGATATGACCAAATAAAAGCAAATACAAACAACTCTGTGCAGTCGACTTAAAGTTGAGACAGGCGACTGAAGACACAGTGAATATACAACTTATACGAGACTGACCAGTCGACTGATAATGTAAGGAGTCGACTGTCCAGACAAGTTTCACAGAACTTAAGTAAACAAAAAGTAAATGCAAGATCAAGAGAAGCAATCACAGAGTACACACGATATATCCTGGTTCGGTCCTTCCGAGCTACATCCAGTCCCCAAGCAACCCACTTGAGATTTCCACTATTCTTGAAAAACAAGTTTACAAGAATACCCTACGGCGTTAAGACAACAACCTTGTCTAACCCGTAGTCCTTTCTCTCAAACAGAGAAAGCAGACCCACTCTACTACCAAGAGTGAAACGACCGACTCTACACCCTAGAGTCTAACTCTCCAGCCGAGAGCAAAAAAGAAAACAGTAAAACTTTACAGTCAACCTATAGCCTTGTTGGTGTTATGTGTTGTAGAACGTGGCTAAACAAAGGTCGACTTCTATACCCAGTCCAGAACGAATTCCGATGTTATACTGGACTGAGTGTAGAGAACCAGAGATTTTGAAACTTGAAAGCTTTTTTTCTCTTTTTCACTTAGAAATTCTCAAGAATGCTTGGAGATCTTAAAAAGTGTTGTAAGATCTTCTTCAGTGAGATCTGAACTCTATTTATAAAGTTAGAACTCCTGGATGTTGGGAGACAGTTATTCCAACTATCAACCAACGGATCTTAAAGCTTTTGATTTTGAAAAATCGATTTTGAAAACAGAAAACGATCAAAAGCACTCGAACAGTCGACTGGGTTGCCATAATGAGTCGACTGGTCAGAGTTTGAATAAATTTAAACAGTTTTGTACTGCCAGTCGACTGCTAGAAGCATCAGTCGACTGGTACTCGACAGTTAAATTATTTCAAACTGTTTTGACTCTTTTTGATGTTTTTGAAAAATACACATTATAAAATAGTGAGTGTATGTGTGTGTGACAAGGCTTTGCAACATACTAAGACTCAACAAAAGTAAAATTACATTGTTTACAAGACATGACAATTTATTGACACATTTGAGCTTGAGTCTTGAGTCTTGAGTCTTGAATGAAGCTTTAACCATTATCTTTATCTGGAGCTTTTGTGCTTGTTCATTTGTTCAGCTGTATAGTAATAAGTCCTTTGTGTATAGCACCTGTAAGTTTAGCATAGATACATATGCAGTGTGTTGTGATCATCAAAATCAAGAATCAACAAAAACCACAAATTAATGAAAAAATTAACACATTCGTTGCACGCGGTAATTACTACCAACTTACGTGTACCGCACGTACAATTCCAACTCTTTATCAAGACGTGCATCGCACGTGAAATATACTAGTCTATTAAGTTATAACATCCTCATAGTGACAAAATTAGTTTGATCTCAACATTATGACTATAAAAATATTTTACTATACATAGGTCAATTTGGTGAGAGTTGAAGATGAGAGTTGGAATTTGAACTGGCATAGTGTGAGTTCTCGTTGGATTGACATACTCTGACTACTCAAATTTAAAAATGTGAACTTTATAAATTGTTAGGCCGAAAACAAATTACCCCCAACGTTTGGGCTTAATACAATATATTCATACAACGTTTGAAAATATATATTTAATCCATTTCTTCATTAACTTAACCTCATTCGTTAAGTTAGAATTGTTGAATTACTTTTCTACTCTTACCATTTCATAATCAAATATCTTCTTCTTTCTCTCCTTTCTTCATTCTACCCTTACCCTTTCATAAGCAATTATGAATTTCATCAAAGCACTATATATTTTATTTTGACAGACTTCTCCATATGCCCTCGTTAATGTACCAGGTATATCTCAGAAACCCAAGTAGAATGAATAGCCAATTTAAATTGTATGCAAAGATGATGATGGCGAGTTTGACGGCGAAGTCAATAGTGCAAGGAATGAACTATTTAGATCACTTCTATATCGTTGGTTAGGCTTTTCCTCATCCAAAAGGGGGAAATGTCGCTCATGCACGTCATGCAACTATCATCAATTTCTCTTTTTCCTTTCCTATCAAAAGATTTAAGGTAAACTTAATTTATCCAAGTTTTAGACACAATCTTAGTTCCTTATTAAGAATGTGTTTTGTGGATCGAGTTTGTAATCTAGTTCATGTGCACTTATATGACTGCATCTATCTAATTATTTATAAAAGCGACATGTTGTACTTAAATTTAGAAGTCAAACATGTTAAATATAAGTTTGCATGGTAAAACTTGTAATGTGAAAACCTGAGAACATCAGGATTTGAACCCCAATAGTAAGCTTCTCTCCCATCACGTATAGAAGTAGTGTTGCAACACATATATTATCACAGTCATAATTGCTGCTACAGCGAATAGAAGTTCTACGATCTTGATCTCATGCTCGAATCTAATGCTTGTCATGAGAATAAAACACTGTCAAAATATGTTCAATACCTAGAGTAAATAGAGGAGCTTCTGTACCTGACAGTATAACGCCCATTGATCCCAAAAAGAATGAAAAAATGGAAGAAAGAAGAAGATATTTGATTATAAAAGGTAAGGGTAGAAAGGTAATTCAATAATTTTAACTTAACGGATGAGGTTAACTAAACGGAGAAATAAGTAAAATGTAATTTTTCAAACATTATATGGGCATATTGTATTAAACCCAAACGCGGAAGAGGGGGGGGGGGGGGGGGGGGGGGGGGGTTACTTTATTTTTTGCCCTAAATAGTTTCCTAACATTTGGAAATTTTTGAAAGTGTGAGTTGTTGCCAATGTAGCGGATGTGCGAGTCGTTGCTAGTGGACGATAGTTAGCAATTTGGGTTACCAAGAGATTTGAGGGCCTTATCTAAATGGAGGGAGTATGTGGGGAGCAGGGATGGTGGAAATACAAATGTTTCACTTTGAAGATGGGCAGGAGTTTGAGCGACTTGGCAGCATGGCAGTGAAAGAGGAGCAGTTTTTAGTGCTTTGGGTCTATATTGGTGCTTGCATACACCAAATCTATTTTATGTCTTTGTATTTTGTGATGAGAATTTTGTTTTTCTTGTTGTGGATGCAGTGGCGGAGCCAGAATTTTCATCCACCGAGAGCGACAAATAGTCACTCAATTTTATGAATGGCCTATTTAAACTTTGTTCCCAAAAATGGGATTAAGGTTTTTTTTCTTCAAAATATTTTCCATAAAGTTTAGGGTCAAATTTGTTTCGAGGTCTGCATCTATGATATTCAGCAAATGACATTCCATTTACAAAATAAATTTTAATATGTAAGTCTCAACTACGTACTATTTTCTGCTAATTCATACAACTTTTTTGCTAATCATCCAGTTGAACACATGATACAGAAGTAAATGGACATAAAAAGAATGTGATGGATAACAAGTGTGCTTGATAATATTTCAACTTTTATTGTAGTTTGTGGTCTGCAATATCACTCAACCCTTTTAGCTAATACGTATGTAGGTATACTGATCATAGCCCAATTCAAAGGCTTTACCCATCAAGCTGGGATTGGCAATGACATCATTGCATCTTCCTCTAACAAGTGTCAAATTGACTAAGAGAACCAACAACAAAATTAAGTCGTGTGCCAAAACTAACTTTCCTAAATTCTGAACACACTAGCTATCAAGAAACGACATTAAGTGCCCTACACCCACATCAAAGCTCATACTCTCAAAAATCTAAAACTTGGTTTTAAAAAAATAAGTTTTTATTAAACAAAAAAAAACCTAATTAAAGTATACCTGGTGAGCTACTTCGATTTGAGAAAGCTTAGAGAGGGATTGAGCAGTGAAATGCAACTTCGATGCCTTCGGTCTTCAGAGATGAAGACAGAAGACAAGTCGACGATGGTGTTGAGGAGGTTGGGGGAGGAGGATTTGAGAGAGCTCAGAGAGGGATTGAGCACTTGAGCAGTGAGGGTTTGGATTTGGAGCTAGCCGCTAGGTTTCGGAGAAGATGGGGAAAAAAATAAAAAACGAAGAAGAAGAAGAGAGCAGCAGATGCAAGAAGAAGTGAGCAGAGCGGGTCGGGTCCGGTAGAAGAAGGGAGCAGTGTGGGTCGAAAGAGGAGCAGCTATATGGGTTTCCACTTGTGGGCCAAATTCAGGGGGAGCCTTCATGGGCTTACATTTTTTTATAAAAAAAAATCTATCTGCCTACACAAACCAGCTGCCCAAGCTCAGGGAGAGCGGCCGCTATTCCTGGACTTGGTGTAGCTCTGCCCCTGTGTGGATGTGCTGCTCTAGACATCTTGTTCATATGTTATTTTTCACTAATTTTTTATGAATGAAACATTGCGGGAAAACTATTAATATTTAAAAAGGAAGAAAAAGTTAGGCAATGGTCGATTTATGCATGCTAAATAATGCCCCCTTTCTCTCACAATTTATGACTTTACCCATCTAATCATCATGATGCTGCTGTAACTAGTTGATATCCTTTTAGTCGTCAAACGTTTCTAGAAGTCTTGATAAGTGACGAGATCATCCAAAACTTAAGGGTCTGTTTGGTTCAAAGAAGGGGAGGGGAGGGGAGGAATTTTAATGGAGGGGAGTGAAAGGGAGGGGAGGGATTTTAATCAAAACTCTGTTTGGTTCAAAGGAGAGGAGGGGAGGGAAAATAATTATCTTCTTGTTTGGTTCACAAGGGGAGGGAAGAGATTTTATAATTAAAATACTTTTATACCCTTCTACATTTTAGGAGAGCATATGGAGTATTGTTTCTAATTCTAACTTGGTAATATAAACAAAATAATGAAGACCAATAAACAAAATAATGAAGGCATATACAGTTAGTCATAATAAAAATATTTAACAAAATAATGAAGGCCAATATATAAAGCTAGAAATTGGACTAACTTCAACCACTTGGGATAAGAATAATTACTAGTTCTGTATTTGGTGCTTAAGTGGCATATTATGTATGCTCATCAACAAGTGATTAGTGTTTTTAAAACAGTAATACATGAAAGATTTAGGAAGTCCTTTCCAAGAAATTCCATTCTTGGATTAGCAGATACCTTTAATTGTCCTGTAAGATTATAATCATATGTTTTTTTTTATATATATAATAACCTTATAAACATGTTCAAAATCATATTTTCTGTGTAATGTTGGTGAAAGGTAATGCCACTCAGACCAAACCCTGAACAATTGTAGCATATCCATTTTGTGGGCCGAAACCTGAGCTGTGCATAGCAGTATTTCTAATTTTAAATCCACATATTAATATATCTAAAAAGCAGGAATTATAGCAAGTTACTCTAGCACCATGTGAAATGTTTTGCCACTAGATCAAAACTCCGAAAATGTTGTTAGACAATGTTTTACATTACCACGTTCAAAATTATATTATATAATGCAAGAAAAATATGATACAACATGCATACCTAATCTATAGCTATTCTATAAAAGATAACAAAGACTGGATCTAGCTTCAAATTCGCTGCGCAGACACAAGCTTTCTCTTCGCCCATGGACCTTGAAATGAAGTACACAAGTCACTGTACTTCTGGGAATTCCATGCAATTTCCTGTACTTGCACTGTTCTGAACTTGATTCCCCAATTTCACTCAGTGACTGTGATAGTTTCTTTTTTTCATATAAATGTTATGGTCAAGGCATAAATCCAAATGAAGTACATCAGAGGATACGGTTAGTAATAGCATACAAACTTGTTATGAAAGTTGTACTGTTAATAAAGTCGTTAAAATGTTTGTCAAACATCAAACAGTAATATAGAGATGAGATCAACAACTATGAGTTGATCAATAAATTTGCATTTTAGCTGAGGCCCAGTACGAAGAAACAGAGCATATGGGGGAGAAAGAGAGAGGGTGAGTGGGATAGAGAGAGCTGGGAAAGATATCAGGGATTTAGATTTAAAAAGGACAATTTAGTCCAATCACTTCAAAAAAAAAATAGACCCACTTATCCTCCCATTCAAATCCCTCCAATATTGGAGGGGGGCCAAAATTGGCTCATGAGGGATTTTGCACCCCTCCATTCCCCTCCCCTCCCCTCCTAAAAAATGAACCAAATAAGAAATGTTTAAAAAAATCCCTCCCCTCCCCTCCATTCCCCTCCAACCAAACAGACCTTAAAAGAAGTAAAATCGAAAGGATTTCCTTTTCTTAGAAGAAGCAAGAACACGTACCTTTAATCATCTAAACATAGAAAAATATAAACCACACTACGGTAACAAAGCACTTCAAGAAATTTCTGAAATCAATAATCTTTTCGATGGTTTTATTTTATTTTCAGAATTTCATTTTCGACTGCTATAAAAATCTACATTATAGAACCGAATTTATCTTTTGCAGCACGATCTCGTGTACGTGCAATGTTCATGATTCAAATACTCCGAGTAGCACTACAACATTTCAACCATAATTTTTGAGTCCAAGCAATGGTTTTTTTTTTTTCTCTCTCTTTAAGAAAATATGAAGTATAGTGACAATGTTTCTTTAAAAAGAAGGTAATGAGACATATCCTGAATTACAGAGCTACAAAACATCAATCTCAATAAAAGGGCAACAATAGAATAAATTAAATGAACACACTCCAAAACTTCACAACATGATCCAAACGAAAGTCTAAACAACAACAGGTTTGTGATAGTGGGCAACTCAACCCCAATGGTCAAGTGAATTGTATGCATCCTATCCTCGATGCACCCTCTTTAGGACCTCACTCCTAGATGCCCATTTTCCTTTCAATGAGACCATTACCTCGAATCGTCAATCCCACAACAATTCAACTCACCACGTACTCCACTGCGGTTGATCCAGTATCACCACATACTCGACCGTGGTTGAGGTCTATCATTGCTTAGAAGCTAATTAAACCAAGTACAAGGTCATGTAAACAAAATTTCCTTTGACCACATTAACCAATATGACCATTGTTGAAATGGGGTAAGTAACGTGGCCCCATCGGGCCACCGGATCTCCTCAGACTTCACTTTCCTGTGATCATCAAGTTAAACGAGTCAAACGAGCTTCAGTCCACAGGCAAACGGGACCGACCCGGTCCGTTAGGTTCTCAGACCCGTTTGCCCGTGCCTATAAATACCAGATCTTCTGAAGGAGAGCCACTTGATAGCTTTCTTTGTGTTTTATTATATAGATAGGTTTCTCTACATTTATAATATATGTTTGAAATAAAAAATTACATATTTATAGTCATTCTATTTTAATATAATTTTAGTTTCGAATGATTAGTAGAGGTTAATATAATATATATTCAGACGGGTTAATCGGCTTACAAAGTTTGACTGCCTTTTTGTTGTCTAGTCCATTACTGTACTGTACCTAATACTTGGATAGATATTTAGCGCCAAAAAATAAAAAAGAAAAGAAAAAGAAAAAGAAAAACGAAACGGCTATAATCTGTTATTAGACACATCATACAAAAACTAGTATTACACACGTGCTGTGCACGTGGAAAAAATTTGGGAGGAATGAAAAGAACAAAAAAAAAATTTACTTACGCGTGCATTGCACGGATTGGATTAAGGACAAAGGCCTTCTCCCATTATAGTAGTAGAGATAATTAAATTCTCCGTTACGAGTCTTGTGACCTTTTACCCAGGAAAATGTTATGCACTCCGGCCCATAGAACTTTATGGAATCAGGCTGTATTAATACACTCTAACTGAAGGGGTTTTATTTATTGATTAATAAACAACATATGATAAGTTTCATGACTTTGCAGATAATCTATTTCATATTTTTTTTTTAATGAGGTTAGCATATCTAATTAGCAAACTCAGTTATCGATTACACACCTCCATTTCAACACCTCTAATTATATTTTTTTACCATTTTAATTAGGGGTGGGCTCGGTACGATACCGGACTTTTTGACATTGTATCATTATCATACAAAACTAGTCCGATTTGAAAATATGCAAACCGTTACCAACCAAAAACTTCGGTATACCGACTACTTCGGTTGGTACGGTTCGGTATTGGTGTTATACCAAATATGATGACTTTGACTTGTTAGATAAAATTTTATGATTTAAATGTTTAGGACTCAGCTGAAAGATAAAAATGATATGATTGTGCAATATTGTACGTAAATCTTACTTTTATAGGCTCAAAGTGAGTTGCCAAGTACGTTCAAGGCATATCGAAATCAGCAATACAGATGGTCTTATGGCCCCGCTAATCTATTTAGAAAGATCTCAACTGAGATAGTACGGAATAATGTTAGACTTCCTTATTCTCTCTGTTTATTTATTTGGATTGCTTTTTTTGTAAATAACAAGTAACGCTCACTTTTGGTATGAATACTACAGAAAGTATCTATTTGGAAGAAAATCCATTTGATATACAGCTTCTTCATTGTCTGTAGGATTATAGCGCACATCGTCACCTTTATGTTTTATTGTGTGAATCGACTGAACCATATTATAGTGCTCATTGGCATTCGGTACGGTATGGTAAAATACCGAATGAACCATATTCATACTGAAACCGAACCAGATTTTAAAACTCGGTACGGTTGTACCGTACCATACTTTTGGTAACCGAATTTTTCGGTACCGAATTGATTGGTTCGGATGGAAAACCGGTCGGTTGGCTCATTTCGGTATGATCGGCCACCCCTAATTTTAATCTTACGGTTAGTAATTTAATCATAGATTTACTATTTCTATTACCTAATACTAGTAATATACACGTGCGATGTACGTATTAATTTTTTTAAAAAATTAAAGTAAAAATTCTGATTTACATGTGCGATGCATGTCTTAATAAATATGATTATATATTTTTAAAAATAACTGTAGATACTATAATGGGAGAGTTGAAGTTGCACGTGAGTTGCACGCAAGTAGTAGATTTACGACTCCAACTATTCCATTATAATAGTTATTATATATTATATTATAGATAGATAGATATAGATATATAGTAATTTACACGTGTGATGCACATTTAATATATTAACAAAAATTAAAGTAAATAACCTGGTGTATTGAGGACTCAAACTTGAGACCTCCTTCATATTAATTATGTACGTGCAATACAGGCGTTGGTAGATTTACAAATGACACGAAGGTCTTCTCCCATTATAATATTACTAGTAAATACACGTGCGATGCACGACTGAATATTTTTTTAATCTTCATTTCTATATTACAATGGGAGAATGCTCATGAATAGTCTACCCACGTAAAGTGATAGATTGACATTTACTATTCATGGGTCTTCTCCCATTATATATAGAAGATTCGAAATTTTTCATTAATACAATTAGCATTTAATAATATTTAAATACATAATAAAAAAATTATTTCTATGATTAATCCTATACTATAATAGGTAGGGGTATTTTATCAAAACAAATCCAACAAAGGCGATAAAACCGTTTACGTGATCAATTTTTAATTGTATATGTGCAATCCTCAATCAAACTTGGGAAAAAAAGTAATGGAATGATCATATGCAAACTCATAAAACCTACTAGTATTTTTCACGTGCGATGTACGTTTTGATAAAGAGTTGGAGTTAACGTGCAATGCACGTAAGTCAACAATAATTAACACGTACGATAAATACCTTAATTTAAAAAAATGAGCTGAACGGGCGATACACGTATTATTTAAAAATTAAGGAAAAACATTGATGTGTACGTGCGATGCACGTGTTGAAAATAGATTTGGAGTTGCACGTGCGATGCACATGTTTGTTTGGTGACAAAAGTGGTGTTTCGTTTGTGACAAAAAAAATATTAAAAATTATTTATTTGTGACAAACTCTTCTATTAATTCGTAAGTAAATATATTATATTATAGATATATAGATAAATAGTAATTTACACATGTGATGTATGTTCAATATTTTTTAAAAAAAAATTAAAGTAAAAATTCTGACATAGTGAGGACTCAAACGTGAGACATCCTTCATATTAGTTATGCACGTGCGATGCACGTGTTGGTAGATTAACAAATGACACTAAGGCCTTCTCCCATTATAATAACTAGTATTTTACACGTACGATGTACGTCTTAGTAAATATAGTTTTTTTAAAGGTAAAAATTCAGACGTAGTCTGGATTTGATCTAAAACCTCATTTACAATAGTTATGCATGTGCGTTGTACAGGTTGGTAGATGGACAAATTACACTAAGGCCTTCTCCCATTATAGTAGTAGAGATATTATTATATTATTATTATTATTATTATTGTATATTATATTATTATTATTATTACTAGTAATTTACACGTTCGATGCACGTCTTAATAAATATATATATATTTTAAAATAAAAATTTCGATGTAGTCTAGCCTCGAACCTAAAACCTCTTTTATATTAGTTATGTACAGGCAATGCATGTCTTAATAATTTTTAAAAAAAAAAAAAAATTCTAACGTTGTAAGGACTCGAACTTGAAACCTCTTTCATATTAGTTATGTACGTGCGTCACACACGTTGATAGATTGACAAATGACACTAAGGTCTTCTCCCATTATAATATTCTTATTAAAGATTAAAGATATTATTAATGATTATTATTATTATTATTATTATCTATCTCTAATATTGTAATGGGAGAAGGCCTTAGTGTCATTTGTAAATGTTTTGTCAATCTACCAACCTGTGCAATACACGTGCATAACTATTATAAAGGAGGTTCTCAGTTCAAAACCAGACTATGTCTAAATTTTTATTTTAAAAAACTATATTTATTAAGACGTGCATCGCAAGTGTAAATTACTATACTACTCCGTGGAGTAGTAATTGATATGGCTAAAAATGGGGTTAAATCGGAACCGTCCAGATTGGGCGCGAATCTTGAAGCTCGGGGGTAAAATGGTAATTTCACATACAAGTGGATCCAAAGCGGGTACCGGATCTCCTTCACACGAGACCCACTAACCCACAAACAGATCCATATCGATTGGGCACGGGTCCCGACCCGAGGCGAGCCCAGATCAACAAGAGACAAATCAGGGCCACTGATTTGACCAAGTCAACGGGTCTGATTTACTCTCACCTGGAATCAGGGGATAGTTTCCTTAACAGACTGTGAGGATTTTTCTCCTAGCAGTTACACAGGGAATCAAGCCTCTAATCACTTTCCTGGCGACTATAAATACCTCCCCTCTGCCACTGTGACCAGGTAATCACTCTTTTTCCACCTTAAGCTCTTTCTTTAATCACCGCTGGTTACTGATAAGAGCGTCGGAGGGTGCGTCGCCGGAATCAACCCCGGTGTCTCGCACTTCCTTGCAGGTTGTGACAGGAACAAGAAGGCTTGAATCAGCTGTTCAGGTTTTCTCGAACTCACAAATCTTATCTGTTTACCCCCACACCGAAATCAGCGGTAACAGTAATATTATAATGGGAGAGTTGGAATTGTAATGTTGTCAACATACAAATCCGTGCGTTGCACGTGCAACTCAAACTCTCCCATTAATTACAACAAAAACAAATAAATAAATAAATTCCACACAACACATGTGCAAAATAATTTTATAATATTTTTTTAACACTAAACATACACCTCAAATTCTACTCATAAACAAGTGCATTGCACATATAAATTGTAGTTTTTTTCTTCAAAATATTTTTACCAATTATATGTAACTCTAAAATTATTTCTTAACACGTAAATCGTACGTGACAATTCTTAGACTCTTGTTATAATAATAGATTAGACATTAGAGATACAGGTTTATGACATACTACTGAATATATCTGAAAAGAATTCTATGCGAGAACCTTATAAGATTCTTTACGCTGACAACACTGAAAATTGATGGATGGAGAAAGAGTTGAGTCATCCTTTGAGATGCGTTCCTCCTCATCAACCAGTCCTCTCACTGTAGTAATAATTCAAGCTTCGTATAGAAATTGTTGACCCACTAGAATTAGAACACGTGGGAATCGTTAACTTGCAAGCAAAGATGAAATTTCACCCACAACAAATTCAGATATAATGTTCTACATCCCTCGCATAAAAATCATATATAAACGGACCTAAAAACCGTCTGATCGAGAGAAATTTGGAGGAGATGCTTTAAGTTGCGCGCTCCACATCTTAGCAGTCCCAGGGCCGCTTATACGAGCGCATATGATTTTCCAAGATCGTAGACTTTGCGATTCATGCTCCATCGATCGAGCGGTCTGCAAGACTGCATCTCCCTCTACGGTGCATCCGGTGCATAGGATTTATTTCGTCACCTACCGTTAACAAACAAACCTCATCTTGTCCATATCTCACGCCCAAAACTCGAGTTCCCAAATTCCACTCCCAAATTTTTAATTTAAAAAAAAACGGAAAAGAAAAATAGTAAATAAATTACTAATAATAATAATAATCTTAACAATAATAAAAAAGTATACTCTCTTTCACTCTCTGTAGTCAATCGTCGTCTCTCTGTTCCGTGTTCCCCTTTCTCAAATACCAGATCCAAACCCTAAAATCCGCCATGAAACCCCAACTCTAAAAAAATCCTCCCAAAAAAATCCATGGATAATCATCATCCTCGAAACCAACACCTCGGTGTCAGCAAAATCAGCAAATCCATCCGAAAATCCCCTCTCCATCAACCCAATTACCCCCAAAATCATCATCAACAACAACAACAACAACCCCCAAATCAAAATCAATTGCAACCGCCACCTCCTCAACCCCAAGTCTACAATATCAGCAAAAACGATTTCCGAAGTATCGTCCAGCAGCTCACCGGCACCCCCTCACGTGACCCTAACCCTAACCCTAATCCCCCTCCTCCGCCTCGTCCTCCTCACCCCAAACCCCCGAGCATGCGCCTCCAAAAGATCCGACCCCCGCCGCTAACTCCGATTGCCCGGCCCCCGCCTCCCCCTTTCCAAAACCAAATCCAAAACCCCAATCCCAACCCCAACCCCAACCCCAACCCCAACCCCAACCCGGGTTTCTACCCTCGCCCCTCGCCGGTTGCGGAATCCCCCGTTACCGCTTACATGAAGTACCTCGAAAGCTCCCTCCTTTTCTCCGATGGTTCTCGCCCCCCTATGCCCTCTCCTGGGCTCCTCCCACCCCCCCCATTTCCAGGTTATCCTTCGCCTAGAGCCAACCCCAATCCGAATGGACATCCGGGTTTGTTGCCCTCCCCCGGCTCGCAGTTTATGCCGCAGTCGCCAAGCGCTTTCTTGAATTTACTGTCGCCTAAGTCGCCCTACCCGTTGCTGTCGCCGGGGTTTCAGTATCCATCGCCATTGATGCCCAACTTCTCCTTCTCGCCTGTGGCGGGACAGCAGGGAATTTTGGGACCCAGACCTGGGCAACCGCCACCACCGCCGCCGCTCTCGCCTGGGTTCTTCCCGCCTTCGCCGTCTGGGTTTTACCCTATTTTGAGTCCGAGATGGAGGGACATGTGAAAAAGGACATGGTATGAATCTGCCTTTTTTCTTTTCTTTTCTTTTCCTTCAAAATTTTCATTGTTTTTGTAATATGTTTGACAGTGTAACAATTGCATAGTGTTATATTTGTGTTGACTAGTAAAACTAGATGAGATTAGAGGAGAAAAGATGGGAAGAGTGTGAATTGGTTTTTATGGCATTTGGAGAGTCTGGGTAGACGGAGGTGTGTAGCTGGGAGGATGGGAGGTAGGTGCAAAGATAATTATGGTTTTTAGTTTACTGTTTTATTTTGATGCTGAATGAAACTGTTATGTAGTTAAATTGCGTCATGTAATGTAACTGTATTATCAACTCTATTGATTTATCTCGTTAAGTCTTTCCCTTTCCCGAAGGATATTGGTTGAATTGTTGTCTCCTTATAGATTATGGTTATAGTTGTTTTTGTTTAGGTACTATTATTAGCTGCAACGTTATTTGGAATATCGCGGTGTTTTGCATTGCTTTCTCTTAATTAGAATGACAGAAGATCATTTTTTGTTCTTTCCATCTCCTTTTCTGCTTTTCGGTGGAGTTAAAAAGTGCCCAAAATGGGCTTGGGGATGCAGATAGGTAGTTGAGGTGTGATAGTTATTGTCAAAATGTCTCTTTTCCTGCATTGATTGTTTCTTTTTGAATGACTTGCTTCTTCTTTGTTAATTTATTCACTTGATGATCGGACACTAGGTTGTATTTATAGTTTGTGTCTTTATTGATATGTTATGGTTGTGTTTTCCATATACTAAGGCCCCATTTGGGAAAGGAGATTAGGTAAGATAACCGGAGATAAGTGTATCTATTTTCCTACCTTTGGGTCCATTTAGAAACTTTTTTGGAGGTAAGATAACTATAGCTATCTCAACTTTTTCAACCGAAACTGCTAAGATACTTATAGTTATCACACCTTCACAAGAACTTAAGTTAGCTTACCTCCAAAACCAAATGCTCTCTTCAAAAACTAACCGTAGGTACCTATACCTTAACTTTGAAGGTATAGGCAAAGTTACTTGTAGGCTGTATACCTCTACCTTCATTTAAAAGATTCATATAGGTATCTAAACTTTGTTTCCGAATGGAGTCTAATTGTTTCTCTCTGCTTGTTGATTGATTGCAAAGAGCAAAATAGTCCTTCCCTAGTAATGAAATTATCATTTGGCTTTAAAATCTTTTGAATATTATTAGAATGAGCTGTATTGTTTTCTGTGACTTGACTACTACACACTGGTTACAAGATGCATTCTTCATTGCTAAAGTCTTTGTGAGTTGATGACATATTTACCTAGAAACATCTATTAGATAAGATCAGTAGTGGAGGAATGAGTTTGTTTTTTTTTAAGTCACCCTATGTGAAGAATTTCGGAATAATACATGGTAATCTCCTTATGTATTCTTTCATTGCTAAAGCCTTTGTGAGACTGTATTAGACTGTCCTCATTGTGCTTTATATTTTATATACTTCCTAGCTAATAAGGTGTAAGATTTCTTGGCATAATTGGAGATTTGTCATGAAGTCTTGTATAAATTCCACCCAATGTCTAAATATCTCTAATTATGATTTTGTCATGAAGTTGTGTCTAAAAACCACTTTGTTTAATAGAAGTTTGATGGCATGGGGAACAACGAGAGAAAGGAATAAGGGACAAAACTATTAACAATCCAGCTCTCATAAAATATGGGTAACAGATAGAGCGACACTTCTTTCAGACATTGTTGAAATTAGTTTAGTAGGTCATAAGAGCATCCACAGTCGTTTGCTATATTTCCCATATTCTCATTTTATGAGAATTTTATAAGAATGCAGCGCTGCAGTCGTTTGCTATTTTCTTATAAAATAGCAAACGAGCTACAGTGACTTCTCAAATATGAGAAACGAAATTGCGAATCTCAAATTATAGAAGACGAGACATCATGTATCGTCTTAATATTTTTAAATTTTTTTAATATAATCGGACGAGACAACTTGTCTCGTCCCGTATTTTTTATTTTTTTTAATATTTTAAATAGGGTCGGACGATACATGTTGTATCGTCCTTCCCAAAAAAAAAATATTTTTTTTTAAAACCCCTTGGCCGGGACATGATGTCCCGTCTCATGACTTTTGTAAAATTTTTTTTCATGATCCAACGGATCAGATTAGCTGGAAAAAAAATTCAAAAAAACACCTCGGACGGGACAACATGTCCCGTCCAGGTATTCAGGAAGTATTAGAATTAGGTTTAGTTGGTTTAATTTAGGTTAAGTAGGTGATTAAATAGGTTTAGGTTATATTTTAATAATTAATTTATTTAATTAATATATTTTAATAGTTAATCGGTAATTAGTTAAATCTTTAAAAAAAATATATAACGGACGAAACAAGTTGTCTCGTCCTACCCAAATTTTAGCAAAATGTAGCGAATAACCACTGCACACCTTTCGATCTATTCCATTTCTATACTTGCCATTTGCCAAAAAAATAAGAAACACCATTGTGGATGCTCTAACATAGTTGTAGCTCATCTTCTCGAATATGCTATGAATCATCTCTCTGTGAGATATGCTACCTCTTGTTTTTAGGACAGATCTGTGTGATCTGTGCGAATGATTAGTAATACCTGACCTCTCGGAACAATTTGTAACACTTGAGTATTCACATCTGTTGACTTCATCTGTGTGTTTTAAAATAGATTAAGAATGACCGATCAGGTGGTTCAAATTTCTTTTGAAAGACTTTCCAGATTTTCTCTGTTTTGTATTTTGAAAGCCTTGCTTTGAGTAATGCACTTGTTTGTTTGTTTGTTTGTTTGTTTGTTTGTTTAACCTTTTTGGGGGGTAAATTAACCCTCATTTTCATTATTGATTTTTCGTGAAGTTGCAATAATTTTGCAATTTAGGTTCTATAGTTGATATAATGTTTGAAGTTTTACACAGACAAATAGTAGAGGTTTTGAAGCTGATATAATGTTTGCTAGAACTAAGTTACTTAAGCTTGTTTTAATAACCCTGGTGGTTGAAACCTGGGAAGGTTGAAGGTTGAAGGACCTTGTAAAATCCAGGAAAAATAACATGATGTCTTGGTTGACTACATGATTAGTATTGGTTTTTATTCTGACCTTAGCCGAAATTAATTAGAGATGTTGGAAAATTCCTCATTGGGCAGTTACGGCCGAATGCCAAACAAAACTGAAGCTGTATGGCATGGTCTCTATTTTAAACTGAAAATGCAGCTCATATTCATTATAAAACTAAGATGTGTGAAAATAGACAAATATGTGGTTTGATCTCTATTTTAAACATCAGAAAATTGCAGCACATGTTCAGTAAGAGATGAGTAAAAAATAAAAAAGCGCAAAATTATTGGAGCAAATGAGCATATCAACCTGATATATGTTTAGTGGTACTATATGTTCAGTTATGTATCTTTACAATTATTATTTATTACCTATTGTGATTCTCTTTTCTTTTCAATTACAATTTAATTTTTCGCGTTGGTGGGATTAACTGTTCATTTAGAATTGGGTTTGGGTATCAGAGATTTTTGTAATAGATATTATGTTAATTTGCTTTCGTTATTATTCCTATTAACTCAGGTGTATTTATTGTCTTTACTAGCATCTATATTCTTTGATAGTGTATCCTTTGTTCTCATCATTCCATAAATTATATAGCCTTTTCAAAAATCGTCATGCTATGGTTCACCTTGAGTGGTTGAGGGAAGGTCTCCTCTTCCCTCACTCTACTAGTGACCATGACCATTTCATTTATTGATATCCTCTGGTGATTTTCCTGCTGCTTATCGTAAACTTGGCCTCAGATGTTCATATTTAGTTGTTCAGAGGAAAACGATAAAGCCTTTGTGTAACATTTTGTGGTCTATTAATTGTAAGGATTTTCTTTTTCGTCGAAAATCAGTTTGTTGGTTTTTTGGCTATTGACAAAGTTTTTCATTCTTGGGTTGCTGTGGAACAGCTTGTCAAGGATTTCTTATTTTTAAGAACTGTAGGATTTTTGCACCATTTAAAGAGGGGTTTCCTCATTTGCCTGCTTTTCTTATTTTTGGTTTATGTTGAATTGTTTGTGTTTAATGTTTGTACGCCGGTGATGTGATATACTTGGCTAAAATTCGACGTGGTCTCATTTTGGAACTGAACGAAGTCGATTAGTTTCCGCATTACAATTATTGAAACAATGTTGATCTATATGATTTTCCTCATAATAAGCAGTGTAAACTATTGATGATTGGTAGTCTATTTACATGGTACTACATTGCTCGTAACTGTTATTTGATTTAACTTGTTCCTGCGTGGGTTATTCATCCTTTTTCTTTCCATGTGTGCCTCATTTATTATGTTCACGAAAGCAGGAACTATGGAATTATGAATTGGTGCAGTTAGATTTTATTAGAAGTGTATGTCTCATAACGATAATCCACTCTGATCTTTTCTCTGTGATTGGGAATCTATGATGTAGATACAGTTTACAATAATTGTCTCCGTATTTTGCTGTATTATAATTTTCTTTTATGATCGAGTGAGCTGATTAGATGATTATAGCAACCGAGTATTCCTTATCGAGCGCAAAAGATTTTCGTCTTCCATGGACTGTTTCTATACTTTTATATCTTAGCTTACACTGAAGAAATGTCTATGCATAAGAAGAGCATACGGGGCTGTTGAAGGGATGTTGGGATTCGTTCTTCCTCTTGGATTTGGACTTGTGCTTGCGGCGGGTGGGGCTGTCACGTGATCCTTCACTGTTGTTGTCACGGTGGAGGAGGAGGCGGAGGTTATCTCCAGAGATGTTGGTGGCGAGGAGATCGAAGATCTTCCGATCGTTAGGGATGGGACGGTCGGGATTGGTTTAGATCGATATGTGGAAATCTTTGGCTTTTCTAGAGAGAAAAGATAGATGAGAATTGTCCTTGAACTGATAACTGAATGCGGAAGATGGTGGACTGTAGAAGTTGAACAACCTGCAAGAAAGATTTTTTTTTTTTGACAACTGTCCACCAAAGAGATTATCGGATCTTAGTCAAAACAACAGCGATCTTATCTTAAGCCCAAACACAAAACAACATATGAGCAGCTAATTATATTGCCTTTGGTTGGATCTGAGTCAAAGCAACACCAATGGCAGAAGATCCCCTCCTAGGTCCGAACACCAATCACCGAAATTCACCAATAATAAAATTGGATGTGGCTGATCCTGAACCCATACATTGGAAGAGGGGAAAGGGGGTTGCAATGGGTGCAGTTGCTGGAGATGGCGTCGACGGCGACTTGCAGTGGAGGTTGATGGTTAGGGTTCGGAAAAAGGAGCTGTCAAGGCGGTGGCGGCTGTGTTGGAGGATGGTGGTTGTTGGCGAGGCAGTGCGTCACCACACCTTCCTTCCACCACAACTTCCTTCATCTACTACTACTACTTCTCAGTTCGAGGTGAGATACCAACAGTTCGGGATATGGAGATCCCAACAGCGCGCCACCACTACTTCCTTCGTCTACTACTACTTCTTCTCAGTTTGGGGTGAGATCCCAACAGTTCAGGATATGGAGATCCCGCCATAGTTTGGGATATGGAGATCCCAACAGTGCGCTACCACCACTTTCTACTACTACTACTTCTCAGTTCGGGGTGATATCCCAACAGTTCAGGATATGAAGATTCTGCCACAGTTCGGAATATGGAGATCCCAATAGTGCACCATCACTACTTCCTTCCACTACTACTATTCTCAAGTTCGGGGTGAGTACCCAACACATGCGCCATCGAGCGTCTTCCCTGGGTCATCAACTTGAGGGTCGTTCCTGCATCACAGTTTGTCGTCCTTGCCACATGAACATCGTTAATATTTCAAACTCATGTTGTTTGATCCAGCTTGAGTTTGAGAGGGGGGGGGGGGGGGGGATTAGATATTATATTATGAGAGAGATTAGTTTAGTCCCATATCGAATAATGTATTGGTTTAATCTTTCCTTCTCTTCAATATATAAAAAATATATTGTACTCAGGTTAATCAATAAAGTATTTATTCCCATCCCCAATTCTAACATGTGGATAGGTCAAAAGATAACAAGCATGTTCCCAATAAAGAACTAAGATGAATTTGAATTTCGTTTCTTTATAGGCTGGTCAAACTTCAACAATACATTGTTATCTAGTGTGTTCTACTTTAAACCCCTCTTTCTGTACTCTGTTAGAACATTCACTATCGTTGCTGCTAAATTTTGCAATTTTAGCATTTGGCAAATAGCTTTTGACGTCGAGTGTTGCAGTCGTTATTGCTATATTTAGAAGAGTAAACGAATTTTTTTTAAGCTTCTTTTTGGCCGGACGGAAGATCGAGCGTTTTTTTATAAAAAATTTTAAAATCATTTTAATGACATTTTCTTAATTATTTGAAAAAAATTGTGAAAAAATGTCTGGACGGATGATGATCTTCTGTCCTGGCATTTTTTTTTAACTTTTTTGAATTTTTAATTATTTTAATTGCATTTTTGTAATTATTGTAATGGTAATTTCATAAATTTCTTAGAAAAAAATTGTGAATAAAATGCATGGACGGATGAAGATCTTCCGTCCAGTTTTTTTTTTCTTTTCCTTTTTTGATTTTTAAAATTATTTTAATGGCATTTTCGTAATTATTGTAATGGCAATTTCGTAATTTTTTGAAAAAATCTGAAGAAATTGTCGGATGAAGATCTTCTTCCCTCCGAGCATTTTTATTTTAAATTTTTTTTTAAATGACATTTTTCTAATTTTTTAGATGGCATTTTAGTAATTTTGAGAAAAATTTATTAAAAGATTTGGCGGACGTATGACCATATTATATATATATAAAAATAAACGGACGGAGCTTGATCCTCCGTCTTCTATATTTTAGCAATTGCCTAAAGCCTCCGCTATCTTTAGCGATCGACTGTTCACTCCTATTCTAAATTTTGGATTTTTAGCGAACGATAGTAGGGTATTTTTTCAACTTTGAGTTTTTAGCAAACGATGGTGGATGCTCTTAATGGACTATGTACACAAACTTTCTATGTATTTTGGCCTCATTTTCAACTTTTTTTTTTTTTTTTATAAACGAATGGGGTCTTAAGACCCAGCCAAATAATATATTATATAAAAAACAGAGTACAAACAAAGTACAAAATAAATATACACAGCCCAGTTTACAAGAAGGAAGACCTAAAAAAGAAAGATACATGAAAGAACTCGTGAGGATAGTCAGCAACAGAGAAAACCGATGAAGAACTCCCCAATAGCAGCTGATGAGCAATCAGCCTTGATATGGGTTAGGAATGACGTGGCCCATCCTGGGCCACAGGATCCCCTCAGGATGCGCGCCCCTCCTGATTCTCCAGATCCGCCACGTCAGCATCGGAAAACCGCCCGGACCGCTGCCACGTCGGCCCGCAAACCGCCCAGGCATCTGCCACGTCAGCCCTAAACCGCCCGGGTTTCCACCGCTTCAGCCACACGGGAAACCGGGTCCAGACCCGGCCCCAAACGGGTCCAGACCCGGTTGACATCTTCTATAAATACCAGACCCCTACTCCTTCTCCAGGTAATCAACTTTTGCCCACTCAAACCCTAGTTACTGTTACTCTCCCTTAGTGACTAACTAGATCGTCGGAGGGTCTGCCACCGGGACCAACCCCGGTGTTCCGAGACCGTCTGCAGGTACACAAGAACCTCGGATCCGAGCCGAGCATCAGCCTCCGCCTCAATACCGCCAACCTCAGTACCGTTCGTCCAGCCAAAGGTCGTCTGCATAGGTGTCTCCTCCTTCAATACAAATTGAGTAAGAACTCACGCCTGGTGCATCCACACGTTTACCAAAAACAAACCGCATCAGGATGGCGCCGTCTGTGGGAACCTACCTATCGTAGACGCCAATCCGAGCCTCGCTTCCAACGGTACACTTGTAGACGCCGACCCGAGCTCTGCCCCCGTCGGCATTCCCGTCGACCCGAGCTCACATGACGCCCAAAGCCGCAAAAGCTGTTACCTCCGCACGCCGACACGACGTGCCTCCGCAAGGCATCGATGCCGATGCTCAGGGACCAAACAACAAAAGGGTCAGCCACGGGCCCCAGCCGAACGCCTCCCGCCCGGTCGAGGGCGACCTACGGGGGGGTAATCTCGAACCGCCAGGCCAGCCGTGGCAGGGGAGGAGCCGCTTCCAACTCCGCTCCGAACCATCCCAGACCCCCGTCCCAAGGGGCTCCGAACCATCCCAGACCCCCGTCCCAAGGGCGGGAGCCTGCGCTCAGTTGGGTCGGTCGGCAACAGTCTGCCCAACTAAACCGGGCCGAAGGAGCCCCGGTTACCCACCAGGAATTCCAGGACTTCCGAAGGGAAATCTTGGGTGCCCTCCGAGGAGTCCCCGTCAACGAAAACGCTCGCCGTTCCCATACACGATCGCAGGCCGAGGCTACCGTGTCTCGCCACTCAACAATCCCCCCAGAGTATGATGGTGACATTTTGAAGCGCCTCCAAGAAATGGAGGAGCGCCTCGACCACATCGGTAACGGCGAACCTAGAGCAGCTCAGGGGTACAGGCCGGTTCGTCCTCCTTTCTCCGCCCTCATCCTGCAGGCAGAGATACCCCGCAATTTTCGTCCGCCTCAGTTCGAGACATATGATGGCGAGGGCGATCCTGCTGATCACATGGACGGCTTCAAAACCCTCATAATGATTCACAGCGCATCGGATCCCCTCCTGTGCCGAGCCTTCCCCGCAACACTCCGGGGTCCGGCTCGGGAATGGTTCTCCAAGCTCACCCCCGGCTCCATCTATTCTTTCGACCCGCTAGAGGGCAGTTTCCTCGCCCATTTCGTAACCAGCCGAAAGGCCGAAAGAACGAGTGCATCACTACTCGGACTCCGGCAAAAGGAGGGGGAGCCCCTCCGAGTGTTTGTCCGAAGGTTCACCGCCGAGGCAAGGTCAGTCTCATCCCTCGACCCCGGCGTTGCCTCGGCAGCCTTCCGCCACAACGTCCGACATGGATAGCTGAAGGCCTCCCTGGCAAAGAAGCCGCCGATAGACTTCCCCGACCTCCTCAACCGGGTCGAAAAATATATCCGAGCCGAGGAGGCCCTCAATCCCGAGGACCAAAAGGAAGCTCCCGGGAAGGGAAAGCACAAGGCCGACGAGATTGAGCCGGCGAAAAAAGCTCCAAGAGACGGGGGCTCCGCAAATAAGGTTCCGCCGATCCCCCGCTTCGAGAGGTACACCCCACTGACGCAGAACGTGTCGACAATCCTCTTAGCGATTGAAGACAGCGACCTCGTCCAGTACCCCCTCGACCGTCCAACAACACCAGCAAGAAGAGGGATCAGCGGTTCTATTGCCGTTTTTACCGGGACAACGGGCACGACACGGATCACTGCCGCGCCCTGAAGGATGAAATTGAGGCCCTCATCCAACGAGGGTACCTCCAAGAGTTCCGACGAGAAAGCATCCGGGAACCGAGGGATAACAGGAACATGAGGGATTCCCCTCCTCCTCGAGGGCACCGACAGCGTCCCGAGCGGGATCCGGATCCCGAGGAGCCTGAGGGTCAAGCGATCCTGCATTGCATCCACGGAGGGCCTATGGGAGGCGAATCTAACACTTCCCGCAAGGCCTTCATCCGGGATGTCAATACCGTCCAGGGCCCTCTCTCCCCCCCGGTCCAGCAACTCCATGTCTCCTTCTCAGGAGAGGATCTGGAGGGGGTCCGGCTCCCTCACTGTGACGCCCTCGTCATCAACCTCGGCATGGCGAACTTCGACGCCCGGAGAATCCTCGTAGACAACGGGAGCTCGGTCAACATTCTGTTCCTCGAAGCATTCGAGAACCTAAAGCTCTCCCCTGAGAAACTAAAGCCAGCCGGGTACACCCTACATGGATTCTCCGGCGTCCCCGTGACTATAGAGGGGATCGTCACCCTGGACGTCACGGTGGGCACAAAGCCCAACAGAAGGACCGAGTCCATGGACTTCATGGTTGTGAATGTAAAGGCAGCTTACAACGCCATCCTCGGCCGCCCAGGGCTCTGCTCCCTCCAGGCGGTTCCCTCAGCCTACCATCAGAAGATGAAATTCCCTACCAATATTGGCGTCGGAATTGTCCGCGGGAATCAGGAAGCAGCACGTTCGTGCTACATGATGGCGATCGGAAGCAGTGTGTTTCCCCTCGATGCCGTCGAGCTGGCGCTCGAAAGGACCCAGCCAGAGCCTGAGCCGGCGGACGAGCTGCAAGATGTCTCGTTCGAGACAGGGGATGCGTCGAAGCACTTTCGTGTAAGCTGCTCCCTTGCCCCCGACCTCAAGTCCGCCTTAATCGCCTGCGTTCGGCGCAATATCGACCTCTTTGCCTGGAAGCCCTCTGACATGCCCGGTATCTTTGAAGATCTCATCATGCACAAACTCAGCGTGATTCCCGGGTCGAAGCCAGTCGTCCAAAAGCGGCGCAAGTTCGCTCCTAAGCGACAACAGGCAGTAAACGCAGAAGTGGACAAGCTCTTGTCCACGCATTTTGTACAAGAGGTCAGCTACCCAGAGTGGCTGGCGAACGTCGTCATGGTGAAGAAGGCGAGCGGGAGTTGGAGGATCTGCATAGATTTTACTGACCTCAACAAAGCATGCCCCAAGGATCCATTCCCTCTCCCCAGCATTGATGCCCTGATCGATGCTACCTCGGGTCACGAGCTTCTGTCCTTCATGAATGCCTTCTCAGGCTATAACCAAATCCGGATGTTTCCTCCGGACATCGCCAAGACGTCCTTCGTCACAGACCAGGGACTGTATTGCTACCGGGTCATGCCCTTCGGGTTGAAGAACGCCGGCGCCACCTACCAGAGGCTCGTCAACCGAGTCTTTAAAGATCAGATCGGGCGTAACATGGAGGTATACATCGACGACATACTCGTCAAAAGTCAACAAAGACAGCACCACGTCGCCGACCTCGAAGAAGCCTTTGGGGTCCTTCGAACCCACAACATGAGACTCAATCCGGCGAAGTGCGCCTTCGGCGTCTCCTCGGGAAAATTCTTAGGGTTCATCGTCAGCCAGCGCGACATCGAGGCGAACCCCGAAAAAATTCAGGCCATAATAGACATGGCCCCTCCCAGGAATGTCAAATAAGTCCAGAGGCTAACGGGGTGACTGGCGGCCATTGGCCGTTTTCTCTCCAAATCTGGAGAGAATTCACTCCCGTTCTTCAAAGCACTGTGCGGCACTGGAAGGTTCGAGTGGGGTACTCAACACCAAGAGGCCTTCGCGCAGTTGAAGGAGTACCTCGCCAACCCCCCTCTCCTCAGCAAACCCGAACCAGGGGAGCCACTCTGGCTCTATCTCTCCGCTTCGGAGAACGTGCTCAGCGCCGTCCTCGTCCGAGAAGAGGAAGGGGTTCAAAAGCCCCTCTACTATGTGAGCAAGGTCCTGCTCGACGCCGAGACCCGGTATTCCAGAATGGAAAAGTGGCATACGCCTTGGTCATGGCCGCGCGGAAGCTTCGTCCTTACTTTCAGGCGCATTCAATCCAGGTGCTCACGGATCAACCCTTGAAGGTCGTGCTCTACAAACCCGAGAACTCTGGACGACTAGTCAAATGGTCGATCGAACTCAGCCAGTACGACATCGGTTATCAACCAAGAACGTCCATCAAGGGGCAGGCCCTCGCCGAATTCATTACAGAATGCACCATCTCCGAGCAACCCGCGAGCAAAGAAGCCGACCAGACGTGGGACGTTTATGTCGACGGCTCCTCTTGCGAAACGGGGAGTGGTGCGGGGATCATTCTCCGAGGTCCGGATGGCTTCCTTCTCCAGTATTATCTCCGCCTCAACTTTCCGACCTCTAACAACGAGGCTGAATATTAGGCGATAATCGCCGGGTTCAACCTGGCTCATCAAGCCGGTGCCAGACAGATCCGGGCCTTTAGCGACTCTCAACTGGTGGTCAGCCAGATCACCGGGGAATACGAGGCCCGTGACGATCGGATGATCAGGTACCGGGCCATGGTCCAACGCCTCTTATCGTCCTTCGACGAATCGACTGTCATAAGAATCCCCCGGGAGCTGAACGCCCAGGCCGACGCCCTGTCGAAATTGGCTTCATCATCCTTTGAAGGCCTCGACCGCACGGTCCTAATTGAAGTCCTGCTGAAGCCAAGTACAGACACCCCGGAGGTTCTGTGCGTCGAAGACAGAGCTCCTCCGGACGACTGGACCACTCTTATCAAAAAATTTCTAGTCAAGGGAGAGCTCCCCGAAGACCGAGCTGAAGCAAGGCGGATCAGGGTCCGATCTGAAAGGTTCACGGTCATCAATGCCACCCTCTTCAAAAGATCCTATACAACAACAGATGGCAGACCCTACATCCGTTGCCTGAGCCCAGACGAAGCCAAGTATGCCCTCAAGGAGCTGCACGAGGGGATCGGCGGATGTCACATGGGAAGCCATTCACTAGCACGGAAGGTGCTAAATCACAGGTACTACTGGCCCACTATGCTGCAAGACGTCCTCGCCCTACTGAAGAAGTGTGGCCCCTGCCAACGGTTCTCCTCAGGCGAACCTCCGTTCCATGGCCAGTTCGACCCCCTTTGCAATGTGGGAGATGGATTTGATAGGCCCATTTCCGAAAGCAACGGGCCAGCGAAAGTTTCTCATTGTGGCGATCGACTATTTCACGAAGTGGATCGAGGCCGAGTCATTAGCAACCATCACCGAGCGACAGACTCAACAATTCTTCTGGAAAAACATCGTCTGTCGGTTCGGGATTCCACAGGTGCTCATCACAGATAATGGGACTCAATTCGCAGGTAAGAATTTCTACAAGTTCTGCGAAGATCTCGGGATCCAGCAGCGCTTCTCTTCAGTATGCCATCCCCAGTCTAACGGCCAGGCCGAGAACGCGAACCGCCAAATCCTCGATGGCCTCAAGAAACGACTCGATAACTCTGCCAAGGGGATATGGGCCGACGAATTACCGAGCATTCTCTGGGCCCATCGAATCCCCTTTCAATCTAACATACGACACAGAGGCCATCATTCCCTTAGAGATCGGGATCCCTTCACCCCGAATCATGGCTTTCGACGAGGCCGCCAACTCCCAACAGCTGTGGGCTGACCTGGACCTCATAAACGAGGTCAGGAAAAAGTCTGCCATTAGAAGGAGCATCTACCAGCAAAGAATTGAGAAGTTCTACAACAAGAAGGTGCGCCCAACTGACATCAAACTCGGAGATCTTATCCTCTGAAAACTGGCGGTTTCCAATCCCGGCCAGAAGAGAATGTTGGCACCAAATTGGGAGGGCCCCTACAAAGTATCCGAAGTCGTGCGCCCGGGCACGTACCGCCTGACCAGTGCCGAAGGCAAGCCCATCAAGAGGCCCTGGAAAGCGGAACACTTAATCAAGTTCTTAGGAGGAGAGTAGCCTCCATGTAAATTATCATGATTGTAATCGGCACGTTGTGCCTAGTCTTTTGTAAAGTTCAAATATATTATAAATATGCCAGCTTTCTTAAAACAAGCCCACGACTTCATATTTTGTAACAAATAAAGAACATATCTCGAGCTCGGTGCTCGGATAACAGCGCGAGCCCAAAAAGCTTCTCTTACAAGCTTGGGGCTCGGCGCTCGGATAACAGCGCGAGCCCAAAAAGCTTCTCTTACAAGCTTGGGGCTCGGCGCTCAGATAGCAGCCCGGGCCCAAAAAGCTTCTCCTTCAAGGTTGGGGTTCGGCACTCGGATAACAGCACGAGCCCAAAAAGCTTCTCTTACAAGCTTGGGGCTCGACGCTCGGATAACCGCGTGAGCCCAAAAAGCTTCCCTTACAAGCTTGGGGCTCGGCGTTCGGATAACAGCGCGAGCCCAAAAATCTTCTCTTACAAGCTTAGGATTCGGCGCTTGAATAACAGCGCGAGCCCAAAAAGTTTCTCTTACAAGCTTGGGGATCGGTGCTCGGATAAGAGCGCGGGCCCAAAAAGGTTCTCGTACAAGCTTAGGGTTCGGTGCTCGGGCGGCTCGGCCTGATTGGTTTTTTGGTAACGTACTAACAATCAAACAACTTTGCTTCCTCCACGCAAGCACTGTCTCTCCCTGAGAACATGTGCGGGAGCTCGGCGTCGACCCCGAGCAAGGCGGGTGCCTTCTTCAAGGCACCACGACCTTGACGCTCGGCGGCGACCCTCTACTACGCCCGCAGTTATCTTTCTCAACGGTATGGGGGCTCGGCATCCGTCCCTCGCTCGGTTTGGGCTTCTTGAAGCTCATCAACCTAGGTACGAGGCGACATCCGCCAGCCACGCCCGCACCGTCTCTCCCGGAGAACATGTGCGGGAGCTCGGCGTCGACCCCGAGCAAGGCGGGTGCCTTCTCCAAGGCACCGCGACCTTGACGCTCGGCGGCGACCCTCTGCTACGCTCGCAGTTGTCTTTCTCACCGGTATGGGGGCTCGGCATCCGTCCCTCGCTCGGTGTGGGCTTCTTGAAGCTCATCAACCTATGTACGAGGCGACATCTGCCAGCCACGCCCGCACCGTCTCTCCCTGAGAACATGTGCAGGAGCTCAGCATCGACCCCGAGCAAGGCAGGTGCCTTCTCCAAGGCACCGCGACCTTGACGCTCGGTGGCTGTTGTATTGTCTTAGCTATCTAAATAAACAGATAAACTAGACACAAATTAAAACCTCGCAAGTGTACGAATCGTTTATATAAGTGTAGTGAAAAGCAAGGGTCGATCCCACAGAGATTGTAGTATTTAACTCACTAATCAATAAAATAGAAATAAAAATCATAAAGTTTTGTTCTAAAAGTCTATTTGAAAGGAAATGAAAAGACTAAAATCTAGATCAAGTAGAATCACAATTTGAATCAAAAATATTTATTAAAGTAGTTGGGCACGATCTCCACCTATAGTCAAGAATGCTAAATTACCTTCTACACTACTCTAATCACTCATGTTTGTTCCTTTAAGGGCATGGTATCTATTCCTTAAAGTTAAGATTTTCCTAGGCCAAGAATTAGGCATGGTATCTACTCTAATTCGTTTCTTTCTTTAAGTATTTAGCATGGTATCTACTAAGTTGCACTTGAAGAAAGCATAGGAACGATGGAAATAACAAACACTCAAAGTTCTAGAAGTTAGTATCAAATCTAGATCCTTCAAGTTGATTAAACCAAGAACCCCTAAAGATTCCTATGTTACAAGTATGAGCACGAGATATGGGTCATCTCTATACTCATATAACAGAGTCAATTTTATAATAAGCTAACTTGATAATATCAGGTTCTTCAAATCAGTCGACTGTTGCTAGCTCTCAGTCGACTGATTCTATGAACTTTCTAACAAATGTTGATATTATAATTTAGATCAAGATACCCAGATTTAATCAATAAGTGAATAAAGTAGTGTTTTAGAAGATTATAAACATTACATGACTATGGTTTCAATCAGCCCAATAATGAAATTAGTTGCACATAATACAACTTTTATTAAATAAACATTTAGAGTTCATGATAAAAACAAAAACTAGAAAGAAGAAGAAGTAACACTGATTATTATGAAATTCAGCCTCTCAGTCGACTTGAACTGCCTCTCAGTCGACTTGATCTTGTCCTTCAGTGCACTTGATCTCCTTCCTTGTTTGATGCTAATAGATCAATGCTTGCTGGTCGATGGATGATGATAGATATCCCATATCTGGTGTATGGTTCCTCTCTTCTTCTTATAGTTTCTCTTGCCCTTATCTGCAGATCTTAAACTCCAGATTCTTATCTCTTCACGCGTCTGATATGGATTGAGTCGATCTTCTTAGTCACCAAACCCAGGTTTTTAACTTTGATTGTTGGGAAGTTGTTATTTGCAGTCATCCCATATCTGTTTCCTGGATTTTGGCAGCTCACTTTGATTTGGATTTGGATGAGGATGAATCTTCAACTGTTCTTATCTTTTAACTCCCGCTGAATGCCAGTCGTCTGGTTCTGGAATCAGTTGACTGTATCGTGAATTTTGTAGATTCATAATTAATCAGTCAAGTCGACTGTCTTTTGGGTAAGTCGACTGTACTGCGCAGCTTCGGAAACTCAACCTCCTCTGTTCAGTCGACTGTCGTTGAAGGACCAGTCGACTTGTGTTCTGCAGCTTCCTGTGTATCATCCTCACAGTCTGGAGTAAATCTTGAATTCTGCTTCGTTTAGTTGCTTTCAGGCTGTTTCCTATGGAAAAGAGAAAAGAAGAGTAAATTACCACATATAGAGAATTTAATTGTCTAATTGCATTCAGATTATTGCTCCAAAATGTGGATATATTGGATTTATCAGCGGCGACCCTCTGCTATGCCCGCAGTTGTCTTTCTCACCGGTATGGGGGCTCGGCATCCGTCCCTCGCTCGGTTTGGGCTTCTTGAAGCTCATCAACCTATGAACGAGGCGACATCCGCCAGCCACGCCCGCACCGTCTCTCCCTGAGAACATGTGCAGGAGCTTGGCGTCGACCCCGAGCAAGGCGGATGCCTTCTCCAAGGCACTGCGACCTTGACGCTTGGCGGCGACCCTCTGCTACGCCTGCAGTTGTCTTTCTCACCGGTATGGGGGCTCGGCATCCGTCCCTCGCTCAGTTTGGGCTTCTTGAAGCTCATCAACCTATGTACGAGGCGACATCCGCCTGCCACGTCCGCACCGTCTCTCCCTGTGAACATGTGCAGGAGCTCGGCGTCGACCCCGAGCAAGGCGGGTGCCTTCTCCAAGGCACCGCGACCTTGACGCTCGGGGGCGACCCTCTGCTACGCCCGCAGTTGTCTTTCTCACCGGTATGGGGGCTCGGCATCCGTCCCTCGCTCGGTTTGGGCTTCTTGAAGCTCATTAACCTATGTACGAGGCGACATCTGCCAGCCACGCCCGCACCGTCTCTCCTGAGAACATGTGCAGAAGCTCGGCGTCGACCCCGAGCAAGGCGGGTACCTTCTCCAAGGCACCGCGACCTTGACGCTCGGCGGCGACCCTCTGCTACGCCCGCAGTTGTCTTTCTCACCGGAATGGGGGCTCGGCATCCGTCCCTCGCTCGGTTTGGACTTCTTGAAGCTCATCAACCTATGAACAAGGCGACATCCGCCAGCCACGCCCGCACCGTCTCTCCCTGAGAACATGTGCAGGAGCTCGGCGTCGACCCCGAGCAAGGCGGGTGCCTTCTCCAAGGCACCGCAACCTTGACGCTCGGCGGCGACCCTCTGCTATGCCCGCAATTGTCTTTCTCACCGGTATGGGGGCTCGGCATCCGTCCCTCGCTCGGTTTGGGCTTCTTGAAGCTCATCAACCTATGTACGAGGCGACATCCGCCAGCCACGCCTGTACTGTCTCTCCCTGAGAACATGTGCAGGAGCTCAGCGTCGACCCCGAGCAAGGCAGGTGCCTTCTCCAAGGCACCGCGACCTTGACGCTCGGCGGCGACCCTCTGCTACGCCCACAATTGTCTTTCTCACCGGTATGGGGGCTCGGCATCCGTCCCTCGCTCGGTTTGGGCTTCTTGAAGCTCATCAACCTATGTACGAGGCGACATCCGCCAGCCACGCCCGCACCGTCTCTCCCTGAGAACATGTGCAGGAGCTCGGCGTCGACCCCGAGCAAGGCGGTTGCCTTCTCCAAGGCACCGCGACCTTGACGCTCGGCGGCAACCTCGTCACTCTTGCAACTGGTTCTCTCACAAACAAAATACTCGACGAACCGAAGCAAGGCCGCGACTTTCTTCAAAACCGCCCGGCCACCACGCTCGGTTACGAGCCTCAGCCATGTGTCGACAAAATTTTATTAAGATTTAGAGCGTCCGCCTTCAGCAGACGCCCCGAGCCTCGAATCGAATCATTGACCACCCTCTCACCCGCGAACAACTCGGGGTTTACGGCTTTTACAAGCCTAAACCCCGAACTGTTCGAGGATGGCAGGGGGGCCATCGACCCGCTGCTCTCTCCGTCCCGGAACAAATGCTCCGAGCCTTCGAGTTGTTCAGCTGACCCTTCTCTCGCCCCCGAACAACTCGGGATTTATGGCTCTTACGAGCCCAAAACCCCGAATTGTTCGAGGACGGCAGAAGAGCCACCACGCGTCGGTTCTCTCCGAACCCCCGAACCGATCGGTCGGCCCACCGCTCACCAACGAACAACCCGGGGTTTCACGGCTCTAACAGCCTGAACCCCGAATAGTCTGAGGGTGATCGGTGTGCCTCCGATCCGGAGTACTCGGAAATATTATATTCTCTGGGCGCCCGCCTTTGGCAGGCCCCCGAGTCAGAAGGCTCACTGCCTGACAACCAGCGAGGGGAGTGAGGGATTATATAGCTCCCTGAGGCCCCCATTTATTGATCTGGGAATGCGAAAAGACGGAAGGCGAAACGTCGCCATAAATGCTCATGGGAATGCGAAACGTCGCCAATTATTGCTTATCGAAAAGCTAAACGCCGCGACCGTCGCGCCCGTTGCAACAAGTCACCTCGGAGCCGACCCCTGCGCAACTAACCCGACAACTGTTCCTAACAACCTAGATAATTAGAGCGTGGAAAATCAAATGTTCTTATTCATTACTCATTGCTTACAACTCAATGAATGTCGGTAGAAATACAAGGAAAAAGCTCACAACTCACTCACACTCGGCTGGGAACTCGAATTCAGGGCTCCTATCACGCTCGGCCGGACCGGCCCAGGAAGACGCTCCCGCCACCGAGCTTCCTGCATCTTCGGGCTGCGCCCCATCCGGTAGAAATATCGGAGACCGCCCCGGTGTTGCGTTGCTGGCCCCTTCTATCAGACCAGTGCCTAACAACAGCTTCAATCTGCGGATCTCCAGCTCCTTCTCGACTACGACCTCACGAAGGAAAGACTCCGAAGCTGACCCCACGCTCGAAGCATCCGAGAGGGACCAGCCTGTCTCGATAACCCACCAGTCCCGGTCGGCTACGACCTTCTTCAGGCGCGCCAACTCCAAGCCGAGTTCCCTGGACCTGTTCAGAAAATAGTTAACGGCTGCGGCACGGTCCCGAGCTTGCTTCTGCTGACGAAGCAAAGCTGCCTCCGTGGCCTCCTCCCCTGCTCGATCTAGAGGTACCTCGGTAATAACGGGGAGGGCGACACAGGTCCCGTGTGTCTATCAAAAGATGAGAACAAACATCACAAAAAACACAAGTCTGGGAGGATCGGCACAAAAAATAAATTTCATTTCTTTCAAAAAGTTTGATACAAAAGTCGCGGTGGCCAGTCCGCCCAAGGCATTTACATCAAAACAAGAAAAAAGAAAAAAAAGATCTATTCTTGAGGGGAGTTTGGCACCTCTTCATCGACCTGATTGCCCCCCGCATCGTCGCCCCTCGGGGTGGGAGGAAGGTTCGGCGCCCATCCGTAGTAGAGACGGTCCACTTTCTGCTCGGGGTAGATCTGTTTAAAGTGGGACTTGGCTTGTTCATACGCCTTGTCCTGCGCCACCATGATGGTCTCCCCAAGGCCGACTCCATCTCCTGCAGTGCCTTCCTCCCCTTCGCCGCCTCGGCCGCGATCTTCGCCTCAAGGTCCTCCCGGTCCTGCTTGTGGATCTTGCAGAGCGACTCTATCTGGGCCTCGTGGACGGCCACCATCGCCCGGGCTTCCTTCAGCTCGTCCGTGGCCTTGTTCAAGTCGTAGAGGTACTTCTCCGCATTCCGCCTCTCAATGTAAATCTCCTTCTCCAAGCACTTGTGGAAGTGCTGTCCATGGAGCATCGTCTGTCCGAAGAGAGACAGATCAGAAAAAACTCCAAGTCATTGAGTAAAACAGAGCCAAGCCTACTTACCGAGATGGTTGCCTGCGACCACCGCATGTAGGCCTGGTCCGCCGTCTGCACTGCCAGGGCCATCCGATCGCGCTCGGTGGCGACCTTCGAGACAAACTCGACCACCACGGGCCCATCAAGCAGAGAATCCCCCCGCACAATCGACCAATCAGGGGCAAATGGCAGCGTGCCCTGCTTGCTCACCATTTCCGCAGCGGACGGCCGAAGAGGGGGAGCCCTTTTTCCGGGGCATCCACGGTTTTGCCTGAACCACCCGCAGCATCCCGAGCCACCCTCGACGAGTGGGAAGACTAGGAATGGTGCTTCTTATTAGCCCTCTTCGTCGGGGAAGGCTCCTCGGCCACCGGGGCCGGCACCTGGGAGGACGCCCCGGTCTGCGTGGCCAGCTTCTGCTTCTCAGCCGCTATCCTCTCCTGCTCGGCCTTCTTCCTCTTCTCTGCCCTCGCCTTCTCGGCAACAGCGAGCAAAAGCTTCTTCGTTTCTGCCTGCTGAGTAGTCATCCATACAAGAACACAGAAGAAAAGCTAACGTTAACACGAAAGCAGGAAAATGAACATATTCGGAAAGAGACATACTAGGGTTGGCAGGACTCAGTCCGGCCCGGGCGAGGTGTATCTCGGTCACTCGAGGCCACGCAATACTGTGCCCCCCGACAATCTTCTCCACCCTCTTCCACTCCTTGGCGGTCAATTCGCTCTTCCTCGGAGGCTTGTGCTTCGGTTTGACAAAGTTCCACTTGGTCGGAATTCCCCAAGACCCCTCAGTCCGAAGTACAAAATATTTCTCTTTCCACCCCTTTATAAAGTCCAGATGACCGTGCATAACCTTCTTATGCGGCCTCGGCAAAAAGTAAAAAATGCCCTCCTAATCTCCGAGTGAACCAATTCCAAGAATAGCTCGGAAGTACGTCAGCCTCAGCTTCACTCCCTTCTCTTGACACTTCAATATGAAACAGACTAAATGCTTCTAGGAGTTCGGACCGTACTGCATTGGTGACAGCTCCGCCCAGTTCAGAACCCTCTTCACGAAAGGATGCAGAGACAGTCTCAGCCCCGAGAGGAAGGCGTCCTCGGGAAACATACAGTACCCCAGTGCCAGAACCGTGGTGGGCCGAATACCGGGGCTCGGAAGGAAGATCTCGAACTCCCGCGAAATATAGTAGGCGGCCCTAATATTGTTAAGGTACTCCGCCTTCAGAATGCTCGGGATGCCATCAGCGCGGATCTTCACCCGAGTGTCTTCGCCCGGCACTGGAGGGATCGGTTCGATGTCCTTAATGTCGTCGGGATACATCCGAATCGACCCTGGGTTCCTGAAGGAGACCGAGGGAAACTCGAAACCCGGTCTCGGTGCGTACTCATCTGGCGAGGAAGGACTGTGTGGTATGGTCAGGACTTTCTTCTTCCGACGAGGACGAGCCTTCCGCTCGGGCAACGGCATCGACAAAAGGGGAAGGGGTGGAAGATCTCCTCCGACCCCGGTCGGCCCTCCAGCCGTGCCCCGACTAGCGTCTCCTTGGGCAGCCTCCCGTTCGTCGACCTCATCCTCCTTGTCTTCCTCGTCACCCTCGGCACCCTGATCATCTTCGCCTTCCTCCTCGCCTTCGGTACCTTCCACCTCCTCTTCCTTATCATCCTCCTCCTGGTCCTGTTCCTCCTCGTCCTCTTCATCCTCCTCGTCCTCCTCGGCCTCCATCTCCTCGTCACCTTCATCCATGGGCTCCTTTCCCGGCCTTCTGGACCTCAATGGGGACACAATGAAGACTACGTCATCACCATCGTCCGACCCAGGATCGGTCAGAACTTCTTCCTTCACCTTATACTTACTCAAGGACGATGACATCTCCTGCTCGGATTCTCCCGCGGTACGGCCTGACAAGCTAGCCTCGGACCCGGATTGAGTTCGCGACATTACTAAAAAAGAAAGTACTAACCTGAGCGTAGGAAGTTACGGTCACCGAAAAATCTCGTCGACGACAAGTAAGATTCCCGCTCTTGTTAAATGTTGGAAAGTGAGTAATAAAGTAAAGATGAAGAAATGATGGAGGGGGATGGGGTTTTAAAGAGGAAAAGCAACTCCTCGATTTTCGCAAAAAAGATCTGGCCGTTGGATCTTAACTGGCAAGATCCAGCGGTCGCCAAGATCTGGAAACGCTTTGATCTTTGCGCCCATGATGTCAGCAATAGGCATAAAATTACCCCACTGCCCCTCCACATTTTCTCTCCAAAAAAGGCTTTTTTCGACAAGTCAGAAGGGTCGACGCTCGGATAGAAGTCCGAGCCAATAATTCCCCATCTATTTCACAGAAGGGTCGACGCTCGAATAGAAGCCCGAGCCAATAATTTCCCTTCTATTTCACAGAAGGGTCGACGCTCGGATAGAAGCCCGAACCAATAATTCCTCCTTCATTTCACAGAAGGGTCGACGCTCGGATAGAAGCCCGAGCCAATAATTCCCCCTCTATTTCACAGAAGGGTCGACGCTCGGATAGAAGCCCGAGCCAATAATTCCCCTTCTATTTCACAGAAGGGTCGATGCTCGGATAAAAGCCCGAGCCAATAATTTTCCCTCTATTTCACAAAAGGGTCGATGCTCGGATAGAAGCCCGAGCCAATAATTCCTCCTCTATTTCACAGAAGGGTCGACGCTCGGATAGAAGCCCGAGCCAATAATTCCCCTTCTATTTCACAGAAGGGTCAACGGTCGGATAGAAGCCCGAGCAAATAATTCCCCTTCTATTTCGCAGAAGGGTCGACGCTCGGATAGAAGCCAGAGCCAATAATTCCTCCTCTATTTCACAAAATGGTCGACGCTCGGATAGAAGCGCGAGCCAGTAAATCCCCTTCTATTTCACAGAAGGGTCGACGCTCGGATAGAATCTCGGGCCCCAACTATCCTCCTTTGATTCAGAGGGGCTCGGAGCTCGGATAGCACCGCGAGCCCCAACTGCCCTCCTTTGATGTAGAGGGGCTCGTAGCTCGGATAGCATCTCGAGCCCCAACTACTCTCCTTTGATTCAGAGGGGCTCGGAGCTCGGATAGCACCGCGAGCCCCAACTACTCTCCTTTGATTCAGAGGGGCTCGAAGCTCGGATGGCACCGCCAGCCCCAACTGCCCTCCTTTGATTCAGAGGGGCTCGGAGCTCGGATAGCACCGCGAGCCCCAACTACCCTCCTTTGATTCAGAGGGGCTCGGAGCTAGGATAGCACCGCGAGCCCCAATTACCCTCCTTTGGTTCAGAGGGGCTCGGAGCTAGGATAGCACCGCGAGCCCCAATTACCCTCCTTTGGTTCAGAGGGGCTCGGAGCTCGGATAGCGCCGAGAGCCCCAAACTACTTTCCTTTGACTCAGAGGTGTAACGCCCCGAATCCCAAAAATACTGAATTCGAGATGTTCTACAGGATCTTTTCACTTTCTTCAGTACAATTTTACAAGGAATTTAAACTTTTCACTTTACATCAGAGTTTACATCATATTACACTTTTCATTTTGCACAGCGGAAGTAAGAATATACAACATTTATATAAATGTACAACAACATGGTAAATCTTTATGCATCCATTCCTCTTTAACATGTAATTTATCCTGCATACAAAACTGTGGGTACGTCAGTTTATTCAACCGACGATAATTATACATGGCCATCCTCTCTATGCCAGAAGCAGTATAACGATTCTCATTTCTTAACAGATCACAAACTTGTTCACATAACAATTAAAGTAAAGGGGGAAAAATCTTATGATGTCGTGTCGTGATCGTGCACTTAATCCTTAATGCAATTACTTAATTTACATGACACTAATGCGCACTTGTTTGGATTCTATGCATCCCATACTACATAGGTCCGAGGGCAAGCCTCTTAACCGTTCTTCATTTTTGTAGGTTTCAATCCCTCGCCATGACTTAATCTACTTCTGTAATTACAGTGAGTATCTTAGATGATCTATGAGTACAAGCACGTGTCCTGGACCCTGGAGGGAAACCCCACGCCATGTCTTGACTCATCAAGCATGCATTCTGCGGCAATTCAGCCTCCTCCCTGAACACGATCCTCTTGCAGTCACCAAACATCCCACAAGCGTGACTAAAGTCCGATCATTCTAAGTTGTGCCCGCGCCATGTCTTGACTCATCAAGCATGCATTCTGCGGCTCACACACCCGCACCGTAAACTCTAGTTCTCATACTTATGTTTTTCTCTCACTTTCATCACCTCTTCACTATGTACTAAATATTAGAATCATGAATACAAATCAAAGCTCTAGAGTTAGCCTCTCCACCAAACCAGACTTATTCATTTCATTTACACATGACCAACCTTGGTCTTCTTTTCAATTATCATTTCATTTCACTGCCGGGGGAGACTTAGCTACTCTTGGTTTCAATTTACAATTCACAACTTCCAATTGAGCACTTTCAGCTCATAATTCAATTTAGAGTCTCACAGACTTTCTTATCATGATCTTAGCCTTTTCATGTTCATTTAGTTCTCAACTCATATCTATGATTCTTTTCATGTATATTCACACAACCATAAAAGAGTTCATTGACATCAATCATAAAGTTCACAACTTTCAGCAATAAGCAAAACTAGAATCTCTGACATATCAAAATCCACTCTGTACAGTCGACTTGTAAGTATACCAGTCGACTCGTACAGTCAATACAAGTTCATCATAAAACACTCGGGAGAGTCGACTGCTGCACACGGCCAGTCGGCTGTCCCGCAACTTTTCATGTTCAAAAATGTTATCCACGTGACAGTCGACTGTTCATCCATCAGTCGTCTGTCCTGGGATTTTTAATAGTACATTTCTATGTTCAGCTCAGTCGACTTGCTACACGCACTAAGTCGACTGGACAGTTTCAGAATTCAAAAATCAGGAATTATCTTTCCAACCGTTCACATATGCACTTTCATCACAGTATACATACATTCATGTTTCATAAACACCACACTTCTTACTTGTTCAGTAACATCGCAGCATGGAAATTTCAAATTACTAATATTGTCTTTTCTTTAAGGAAAATACTTTAAACATGCATTCACACTTATTCATAACTTTCTTACGAAGATGAAGATATAAATCTCAAGTCATTATACTAGGTCAACATAATGGAATATCTCATTTCATGGAATTGCCGAATAATCATAATTAAATCGATGCACCAGTCGGCTGAACACATCGTCAGTCGACTGCACTGACCGTTCTTAGTTTTGTTAATCATCGCTAGTTCTTTTTATCCATTCACCTTCCCTCCATCATATGTGTCATAGGGGAAATGAACTTAGTAATCGCACTATTACGTCTGTTTTGCATACATGTTTATTACCACATCATGAAAATAATTGTCTCGTACCAGTCGACTGGTTCATGCGACAGTCGACTGTACCGACCCTTTTGTTCTTATTATCATCAGCATGCTCAGGCAATTTCTAATACATTGAATTTACTTTTCATAACATGGTAGCAATTATAATAATCATGGTATAATTCCTACATTAGAAGTCCTGAGAAACACCCACCTTATTTGAAGAAATAATCGAAATCCAGCAAAAGTTCCTTAATGTAGTGAACGACTCCTCGCTCCTTGCTCCTTTGCTCCACACCGAACTCTTCAGAATACTACACGGCCTCCACAGAAAAGTACCCACACACAACTCACAAAATACCTCTCTTACAAGAGGGGCTCGGAGCTCGGATAGCACCGCGAGCCTCATGAGCTCACCTCTGGTCACCAAGCACTCGGTAAGCCGACCTCCCACAAAAACGACCTCAGCATCCCCTCGCTCTTCCAACTAGCGAGGGGATCGTCCACCGACCCTAGGAGCTCGTCTGCCGACCCCCAAGCGCTCGGTAAGCCGACCTCCCACAAAAACGACCTTAACATCCCCTCGCTTTTCCAACTAGCGAGGGGATCGTCCACCGACCCTAGGAGCTCGTCTGCCGACCCCCAAGCGCTCGGTAAGCTGACCTCCCACAAAAACGACCTCAACATCCCCTCGCTCTTCCAACTAGCGAGGGGATCGTCCACCGACCCTAGGAGCTCGTCTGCCGATCCCTAATGCTCGACAAATCAAGCCCCAACGGGAGGCCTCGACTGTAATACCCCAGTTTGGCAGCGAACAGCCGACTGGTCGATCGTACAGTCGACTGGTACTGCATATTTGAGACGGATTTGAGAATGATTTGAGGAATTTAGTCCCACATGGGAAGTTTGCAAGAATAATTTGAGTATAAATACTATTGCCTATGATCAAGAGTCACCTAATTGGTTAACCACCTTTTGAGAGGCAGCCTGTGGTGGGCAGTTGTACTACATAGTATCTAATTTGTCTTATAAAAATATTAAAATTGTCTGAGTATTGGGTCGGGACGTTACAAATGGTATCAGAGCCGACTTTCGACACCGGATGTAGTAGAGGTCAGTATGATTTGCGGTGCTGAGAGCCATTGATCTCCGGGGTAGGGTATATTCTGCGGTATTGAGAGTCACAGGTAGTGATTGATAGTCGGGTATCTGATCTGCGGTGTTGAGAGTGATTGATCTCTGGGATCGACTATACTACATTGGCTAGAAAGGGCGGATCCTACACTAGATGTGTGCCCTGTACTCAGCGAGGACGCTGATTTCTAAGGGGGGGTGTATGTAATACCCCAGTTTGGCAGCGAACAGTCGACTGGTACTGCATATTTGAGACGGATTTGAGAAGAATTTGAGGAATTTAGTCCCACATGAGAAGTTTGCAAGAATAATTTGAGTATAAATACTATTGCCTATGATCAAGAGTCACCTAATTGGTTAACCACCTTTTGAGAGGCAGCCTGTGGTGGGCAGTTGTACTACATAGTATCTAATTTGTCTTATAAAAATATTAAAATTGTCTGAGTATTGGGGCGGGGCGTTACATCAACGTCCCCTCGCTCTTCCAACTAGCGAGGCGGTTGTCTGCCGACCCTTGAGGCTCGTCTGCCGACCCCTTGGGCTCTCCTACTACTCTACACAGCCTCCCGCAAACTCCAATGAGGGATCCATTCCTCCTACCCCCTGGCCTCTTCGGAAGATAGCATATCCTACCTTCTCACCCCAACATCTACCCTGCTCTTCCTACGGAGGCGGAGAATCACTCCTACATGGCTGGTTCACCCAGCCCTACAGGAGTGTGGGGCTTGTGATATGGGTTAGGAATGACGTGGCCCATCCTGGGCCACAGGATCCCCTCAGGATGCGCGCACCTCCTGATTCTCCAGATCGGCCATGTCAGCGTCGGAAAACCGCCCGGACCGCTGCTACGTAGGCCCGAAAACTGTTCGGGCATCTGCCACGTTAGCCCTAAACCGCCCGGGTTTTCACCGCTTCAGCCACACGGGCAACCGGGTCCAGACCCGGCCCCAAACGGGTCCAGACCTGATTGACATCTTCTATAAATACCAGACCCCTACTCCTTCTCCAGGTAATCAACTTTTGCCCACTCAAACCCTAGTTACTGTTACTCTCCCTTAGTGACTAACTAGATCGTCGGAGGGTCTGCCACCGGGACCAACCCCGGTGTTCCGAGACCGTCTGCAGGTACACAAGACCCTCGGATCCGAGCCTCGAAGATCCGAGCCGAGCATCAGCCTCTGCCTCAATACCGCCAACCTCAGTACCGTTCGTCCAGCAAAGGGTCGTCTGCATAGGTGTCTCCTCCTTTAATATAAATTGAGTAAGAACTCATGCCTGGTGCATCCACATGTTTACCAAAAACAAACTGCATCAAGCCTCAAGCATGACAAAACACAGGAGATGAATAAAACGCTAGCAGAAGAGCAATCTTAAACAGATCGATACAACAAAATATTGTTCATATGCCAAGTAGGAGCAAAGGAGCACCGAGATGACACATCAGACAACAGCAGACCAATAAAGGTCGGCACACCAAAGAAGAATATAGGAACAGAGGGAGAGAAGAAAGAAGTAGTAGACGAAGCAGAACCGAACCTCAATACAACTTAAAACAACACAAAAATCCACCAACGACATCCAACAAGAAACACAGAAAGAACGAAAAAACCCACACCGCACACCTACAAACACTGAAAATCAGTTATGCATAAGATGCACTGACTCGATATTCTTAGCTAAAATCTGCACACTCACACGAATCTGTGCATTAAAATTTGCGCACTCACACGAATCTGCGCATTAGTGAAATGTTGAATTCTATATTATTGACTGTTATTTGACTTTGTGTAAATATGAGTGATATTGCATTGTTAATCATATTCCTAATATGTTACTACACTCTAAATTATTTACACCTTATAGACTATGGGATAGAAACACAAATAATTTTGTTAAAGTGAAAACATGTGGCGCGGTACATTTGTTAGAATATATGACCCTAGAAGGCCTAAAGTAGGACCTGTAACAAATATTTGTGTGTGCTTAGAAAGTGCAGAATCTAGTTCTATGGACAGATATTGAATCTATCTAATTTGTGTTAGAAGAATCTAGACTTGCAGAGTTCTTTAAGGATGTGTTCATCAAAGACAAATGTATGAAATTATCTAGTCATATAGACACTGTTAATAATTCACAATTAGAATTAAGAACTAGCCTTACTGATACTTAAATTTTCAATGGCAGATTAGCCAAGAAGAGTCTTTAGTAATAAATGAAATGAATTTGTTGTTATAAAATAATACTTTAATTTAGTTGATTTGCCGAAATGAGCTAAAACTATAGTAAGTAAGTGGGGTTTTGAAGAAAAGCTTAGTTTTGAAATGTTCAGTAGCAATTTTAATGTAATTTTAGTAGCTAAAGTATTGACTGAGATAAGTGGGGCAGATTTGTTTGAAGTCTACTCACATGTCTGTCATACTCACATGTCTGTCATATTACAACAATAACTATTCTTCTTGCTCTTACATCTATTGCAAATTTTGTTATTCATGAAAGATGTTTAAACGGTTTTGTACCAAAAATTTTGTACTTGATGTTTTGTATTGAAAAGTTTTGTACTGAAAAGTTTGCACTGATATGTTTAGTGAATAAGGTTTACAAATTGGTAAAATCATTGTATGTTTTTAAAACATGTGGTAAAATTGAGGCACAAATAATTTGACAGACTTTTAAAGCGCTTAGATTTGAATCAAGTAATTCTGATAAATGTCTTTAATTATGTGGTGAGTCAAATATAATTGCCCTCATTTATTTGTATATTGTTGACATGCTTGTTGATTGGAAGTGACCTCTCAATTATAAATGAAGTTAAAATTATGTTATCCAAAGATTTCAGCATGAAACACGTAGGTGTTGTGGACACCATATTAAGTATTAGGGTGAGTTTCAGTTGGCAAGGGATAACCCTTAGTCAAACTCATCAAATCAATAATGTGTTTCAAAAGTGGGAATATAGTGACTGAAAATGTGTTTTGAAACACATTATGATTATGATAAAGGTTGACACCTAATGATGGTGCAACTATGAGACAGTTAGACCACTCTAAATTTATTGAAAGTCTCATATATACAAAGATCTGCACTAACAGACATAGTCTTTGAGGTAGATATGATTTGCAGATTCACTAGTAGTCCTATTAATACACATTGGAGAGCCCTAAAAGGCTAATGAGATACTTGACAGGTACTCAAGAGTTTGCTTTGTGCTACTCTAGTCATCCTTCAGGAATGAATGGATGATCTGATGCATTTTCATGCTCAGAATTTAGTGAAAGTCGATAACTAGTGGATATGTATTTACACTAGGAGAAAACAGGAATGTTATGGAAATTAAAAGGCAAACAGGCACTATGCTATCATCCATGAAATCGACCTCTATGTATTATCCTCTGCAGGGGAAAAGGCTGAGTGGATCGAAGAACTTGTTGCTAGTCATCCATTAAGGAGTTTAAGTAACTTTCTAATTCTATTCGTCAACTATCAAGCTACATTGCACTGTATGTAGCTCATAACTCACTTTATATTAGTCAGAGGAGTATATTAAGGTTGAAAAAGCCTAGTTGAACTTTCTCATAAATAAAGTGTAATTGAGATAAAATATGGCTAATGCTCTTGCTAAGAGACTTGAAAGTGATCTAATTATCAAAACTGCGGAGGAAATGGAGTTAAAAGCTATTAAGCTGTCACGCCCCGCTTCCCGGAATACGGAAACACAGGCACGTAACTGAGGCCCAGCAAATGATATAAGTACGCTAACCCATATCATCCATAAGCTGTACCAGTCTTAACTCAACAATATAAGAAAAAAATCAATCACAACCACGCAGGAAATATGATCACATAAACGAGAATGAAATTCAATAACCAAATCTGGAATATAAGAACTTACCAAATAGCTCGAGGAACTCCTGCTCCAATCGTAGAAGAACTGCTCACCAATGCCTTCTGAAAATTCTCCTTGTTCACCTATACTTGTTCATCTAAAAAGAAAGAATAATTTGTCCTTAGAGCAAGTCGTGGACATGCAAGTGGAGAAACAGTGAAACAATGGAAATAGTGGCATAGCAATGAATTCAAATAAACGATGAAGTCGATAGTATTGAACAGTGTAAAAGAGATAACAGTATAATATACATTAAATATGATTTACCACGATAACGATAAACAATACCAATAATGGCAATAATAATGAGAACACTGTTCATTAAGATAACAATATGCAATGATAATGTGAGGAGAGCCTTAAGTCTATTATTCATTTTTAATCCTAGCTAATGCACGTACTACTGTGTCCCATGTGTGTCGTACCACAGATTCGATGCATACAATCAATTTCGTTTAGATTAAGGTGGTAGATTCTATAGTTCATGTACTGGGTATGATGACGATAACGATAAACACTGGACATGTGTAATTTCTTACACGATGCCGATAACGATAAACACTGGACATGTGTAATTTCTTACACGATGCCGATAACGATAAAACACTGGCCATCATCCGAGTACACTTACTATATTGTCAACTACCCTAATCAACCCTTAACCCCGGCTTGATTTATTTTCTTTATTCAATTAACACACATTAATGCAATTAATAAGGGGTGCTAGAAAAAGGTTACAACAACCATAGGATCATGCAATAAACTCTATACAATTAAATGCACCGAATATAACATTATAAACATAATTGTACATTATAAAATATAGAATCCCAATTCTGGACAGCAGTAGGTTGCTGCACCAAAATAAGAATTCCCGTTACTACAGGACGGCAACTATGGATCCGTCAGGTGGTCTAGAAACTAGACTCCCGACCGGTTCCAACGCATACTTAAAAGCTACATTCCAACAACGGTAGCTAGGTGAAATTCAATAATCTCTACAGGTTTTAGTTTCTGGCTGGGTGTAGTTGTTGTCTAATTTCGGTTATAAAAACAGTAATTAATCATTACAAAAATCAGTAAAAATAGATTTTAAAACCCTAAACATTTTATCTACAAATATGGAATTTATCTTGGCCATATATGATTAATAGTTCACTTAATTCATTAGCCTAACTTGTTATGTACGTGAATCTGAAGTTACAGCGCAGCTGTAGCAAAAGGTTCATAACTGGGGCAGTATAAGTCCGAATTCGAAAGTTCCGGTGTCTATCGACATCTAGACAGATAGGGCTACGATTTACTTTCAGGGAGTTTCTGATTTTAATGAAGTGTTCTAGGTCTAAACAGCACGTTAAGGTTCAGATTGGTGTAAATTCCAGAATGTCCACAGGTTCATTTTAAATAAAACGGTTAAAAATTAAGGGTAATAAATTAGAGTTTAATTAATAATAATCACAGCGAAACAATCTTATGTGAACATGGTATTAATGTAAGTGATGTCCAATATTCTTATAATTACAGTTCAACAATCTAGCAATAACAATCACATTAACAATCAACTAATTTTCTACAATCTACTATAGCTAATTGTCATTTAATGTCATGATATGAAATGTGTCTATAATTCCCTATTTTTATAATCAATAACTATAACTATATGGTGTATGAATATCTCTATACATTTGAGGCAAAAAGACGGTACGATGTCAAGACTACCACTTGGATTCGCTCGTGTAAATCCGCGGCATCTCAACGATAGATACAATAATATGTTACGATTTTAAATAGGATCCACTTGCGGAATTCAATAAAAATTATCGAATATGATACAAAAACATTCGATAGAAATGACTTGCCTTTTACTTTGTAGACGGTTCGAAAATAAATAAAGAATAACGGGATTAGAATCCTGGGGAGCAATCCCAAGAGTACGGGCGAAGACCGTGCGAAGAAAGCTAGTAGATAGCAACAATTCTTCACACCCGATCAGCCAAAACAGCAAACAGCGAATCTGGATTTGGTGTGGCCGAACACAGAACACCGAATCGTCCAATGGAATTCCTTCTTCACACCCGATCGGATCCAAAACAGGGGACAGTGGATTGGGATCTGGTGCGGCAAGAGCGCGGGACAGCAAGTCCAGCGAATCAGACGGCGCTCTCGCAGCGGATCTAGACGAACAGCGAACAGCGATGGCGGGATCTGGTGTGCGCCGAACAGCAAACAGTAAGAGGCAGCCAGTCAAATCGCAGCGCTACACCGGATCGACCCAGAACAGGGGGCAGCGAAGTCAGGATCCGTTGTGGGTGAACACGGGACAGCAATCAAACGGCACGAATCTTGGCGCGATCCGATGGTTAAGATTCAATCCCGCCGATTCCTCCTTCTTCTTCTTCGTTCTTCACTGAGCCAGAGAGCGAGGGAGAGAACGACGGCGCGGGGCTGGCTCGACGACTGCAACGCGATGCAGTGGCTGGTCGGGAAGCGATGCAACCACAATCGACGGAGGGGGGTGTCGGCGGCGTCGCTCTGCTTTCGCGCTCGAAAACAGGGGAGAAGGAGCGGACTGCCTCGGGACTTGGACGGCCCGACGGAGATGATGAAGACGACGGTCGGAGAGGTGAGGGGGTCGATGGGGTGTGAGGTCGACGAAGATGGCTGGTTTGGAGGTGGTAATGGCGATGGGTAATGGCGTCGATGATGGTGAAAATGGGTTCGAGAGTGCTTAGGTGATGGTGGAGGCAAAGTCGTCGATGGAGGATGACGATGGTGCTCTGTGGGGACGGTGATGGCGAGGCGGATGGAGATGGAGATAGCGAGGCGAAGGTGATGGGCGGTTGAGGTGGAGAAGACGAGGTGTTTGGGTTTTGTTTTGGTTTGTTTGCTCTGATTGGGTTCAAATCAGAAGATGGAGAGAGATAATAGGGGAAGTTACGAGATAGTGGGAGATATTAGAGGGCCAAATATTAGGAATTTAGTTACCCAATTATTGGGGGTTACTGATTGTGGAGAGTGAGGGAAGTGATTAGGGGAATTGATAGAGATTAGCTGTTAGAAAGAATCTGGGGTAGTTCGGGTTTGGGTTTAGATGGATTTGGATCCAATAAGAGATGGGTCTTGGTTATTGGGCTTTAATCAAACAAGTGATGGGTTTGATTTTTGGACTTCAAATCAATTAATTAAATAATATAATATATATCAAAATCGATGGGCTTTAATCAATAATAATAATAATAATAGAAATAATAATGATAATGATAATAATATATATATTAGAATTTGAGACTAACAATTTATTAAAATTCAAACCGTAATAATATAACAAATAGATAATCTATCAATTAAAAATAGAAAATTACATTGTTGTTCAAAGTATATATAATCTTCTACTAGAAAATACTTAGTACAAGACCCGAAATCAATTGAGCACAAAACAAGTTTATAAATAATCAAAATACGGAAAAATATTTAGAAATACGTATTTACGGAAACAGGGGTTACATAAGCCAAAAGTTTTAACATCCTAGTTGTTTTGAAAATTAGAATCCAGTTGGAGCCAGAGAGAAATTCAAACTTAAGCATCAATTTTAGGCAGTCAACATGCTTTAGATAATTTGAAAAGTTTAATGTAAATTTTTTTAATTAATAATTTCATTCCAATTTTGATGATGCTATATATTATCATAATTTACTTAGAATCATCTTATTATTCCAAAAGAAAGTGTGAAGACTTGTCGATGTGTTTTCAATGTTTAGAATTGTCGTTATATCATTCCAATTTCGATGATATATCTCTTTTATGGATTCTTGTTTCATTACAATTTTTATGATTCAGAACTAACCATAATTGATTTGACTATTCTATCATTCCAATATGAAACATAGTATACTTCTTGTGTAAAAACTATAATAGTTTGGTTCTTTATTTTGTTAAAGAAACTTGATTGTGATGGTTGCGTTATATTTTTGCTAAGCTATTATGAACTATACTAAGTTCTTTTGTGGAACTAGATACTTTGTGGAATTCGTTGGAATTCTTAGAGATGTATCTCTTGATATTCTTGTTTTCAATAAGCTAGCAAAGATAGAGAAGTTGAATATGTCATTATAGATTTCAATATAATGATTTACTTAAAATGGAGGAGTAAACATAAAACAGTGCAAGGATAGAGTTTCTGTTTATTTCTCTCGAGAATAAATTTGTCACTTGCTTGGTAAAACATCTATTGAGTTTAAGACTCTTGTGTTCATGAGCTTAAAACTCATATTTTGTTCTTGAAGTTTATTTGCTTTTGTTGGTTTTGAAACTATGACAGATTTCTCCAGTTGGTTTAGTCATTGTGAACTATTCTATTCTGATATGGTCTTTGAACTATTTGATTATTTTGGTTTAGTCTCATTTGAACTATTCGAGTTATAATTGATTTAGTCTATAAACTGTATTCTTTTGTGATTCAATAATATAACAGGGCATTGCCTAATACTTTGAGAATATATGAAGAGATTGTTGGATATATAAATATATTCTCAATATAATAGAATATTATTGTGTATAATGTTCTTTGGGGCAACACGTGCTTTCACGTGTGATCTGTTAATTGTTGGACCGGGTTGACTGAGGCTTAAAGCCCAGTACCCTAAACCCAGTTTGATCTCATATATATTGGTCTAGAGGCAGTGCCCTTGTGATATTCCAATTATGATAAGTAGGATATAATATCTTAAGTCAGTGGGATATTAAACCTAACCCTAATTTCATTGTTATTGTCTCTCATAATCTCTAACACTAAAGGCCCATTCTCGCCTTTGTTTTGAATGCCTAACATTAGATATTCGGAAAACTGAATCGAATATTTCTTGGTAGTTTTTGTTGGCTTTGGTTTCCCAAGTAAATTGGACCTAAATAATTTGTAGTAGTTGCTTATGTCATTGTCATCCTAGAAATGTGTTACTCTTCATACAAAACTAAAAGGTCTGCCATCATATTCGTCAGTGTGTATATAGTAACCGGCAGTGATGGTCCCGACGGCAATGAGACAAAGTCCATATACACAAATATGCCTTCTCATTACAGTGACTGCTTCTATTTTTTTTTACTTATCTATTTTATAACATTAAAAGGGCTATTTTTTAAACATGAATGTCAACTTCTTTTACAATGCAAATAGTGATCAAGTTGCCTAACACAAAATGCTTTAAGTGACGACCGCTCGCTCATTTAGCTGCTAACCCACCAATAACTGTTACCACAGACAACTCAAGAGACAAGGAGGGAAATGGAATCCATAAAATGCAAAGGTAAGACAACTCAAATTGCTTCACTGCACAAAAGTTTTAGTGTTTCAATAGTTGATATAACATCTCAGTTGTAACGGTCAATCGACGTAATTTTTGTCACTGGAGTTGTGGTCAATTTAGGTTTAGCTCCATTTGTTGTAAAAAAAATCACATCTCTGTTATTCTAAAATCGCTTCCTTTCCTCCGTTTGGTTACACCTTTATAAAAAATATTAGAAATCTCTTTTTAGCATTTGCTACTGCACTTTATAGTTACAACTACATAAGTTGGAAGTACATCTGGATCAATACAAATAGTTAAGAGATTCATTTCTTTTCATAATCTTTGTGTGTGTGTGTGTGTTATATTAAAATATAAGGTGCAATTTGTTGGGGGAAAGAAAAGCCATTAACAATTGAAGAGATAGAAGTAGAGGCACCCCGGGCATCGGAGGTTCGAGTAAGAATGCTTTACGCTAGCTTGTGCCATACGGACATATCTTGTTGGAATGGATATGCTTATGTAAGTATTTTCATTTATGTTTAAAATTTGTAGTTTGCCATTGCAAGTATATTAATTGAATTGGTATTTCATTAATCCTATGATATTAATTGATGGATGCAGGAATTGTATCCACGGATTTTGGGTCATGAAGGAGTTGGGTAAGACTTTAATCGAACAATTTATGCAATGTTAAACTTTTTAGATTTTATATATATATATATATATATATATAATTAATTAAAAGAACTTGTTACGAGTTTGGACAGATTTTTTTTTTGTTTTGATTAAAAGATGACTACGTCATCGCTTCATTAAAGAGAAATTAACGAAACAGAAATAGAGATACATAACAGGCCCGAAGGCAATAACCATCAAAGATCTCCTAACTAGGCAACAACAGTTTGGACAGAGTTCACTCCCACTTTTCCCTAACCAAACAAGAAATCTCCTCTTTACTAAAAGCATTTTAGTTCTATAAATTGCCTATAAAACAAAAAGATAGGTTTCAGATATTTTTAATAGTGAGGAGTCCGACTAAAATAAACTCTGATCGAAAATCTGAGTTGAATAAAAATTCCTACCCCTTAAACTTATTAGTATGTTTAATTTATTACTTTTAGCTTAAAATGGTGAATTCACCTCTTTCTTTAAGCACAAAATTACTAATGATCTTGTAAATGAACAGTGACTGAGATTGTGTTTCTTAACCTAATATAGAGTAATAATAAAGCCTTAACTAATCCTTTTCGGATAAACTTTAAATCGCTTGTCAGTGTTGTTGAGAGCTTAGGAGAAGGTGTGGATGAGCTGAAGGAAGGAGACATGGTTATCCCAACCTTTATAGGGGAATGTGGGGAGTGTGAAAACTGCAAATCAAGCAAGACTAATCTATGTGTGAAATATCCCCTTATTGCAAATGGTCTAATGCCAGATATGACTTCAAGAATGTCAGTTAACGGGCAGAAACTCTACCATCTCTTATCTTGCTCAACCTTCGCAGAGTATACAGTGGTGAATACAAACTACATTATTAAGGTTGATCCAAGAGTGACACCTACTCACGCGAGTCTACTCTCTTGTGGATTCACAACCGGGTTTGGTGCAGTGTGGAAGGAGGCTAAGATTGAGCAAGGTTCGACTGTTGCTGTATTTGGGCTTGGGGGTGTGGGAATTGGGGTATGTACGTTCTTCAGCTTTAATATGAGGTTTTCGTCGCTATATATGGTCCTGAAATCTACTGTATTTGACTACTACTACTACTTTATTTTATAGGCAATAGTTGGAGCAAAGCTGCAGGGTGCAAGCAAAATAATTGGCGTGGATGTGAATGAAAGAAAGAAAGAGAAAGCGAAATCGTTTGGGATGACAGATTTTATAAATCCCCGAGAAATAGAGGAAAGTAAGTCGAGTATTGTTGATGCCATAATGGAGATTACTGGAGGGATGGGGGTTGATTACAGCTTCGAGTGCAGTGGTGTAGGACCTGTCGCTGATCAAGCATTTCAAGCCACTGTCATGGTAATCGATTAACTATATATATTTTGTTTGTTATTCATGGTTCATGTTTGTTGCCCCGGGCCATATATATAAACTTTGTTTTTTTTGGTTTGATCTAAATCTAATTAAATGGTGGTGAAAAACAAACAGGGAAGGGGAGTGACTATTGTTATTGGAGCAGCAATGGAGGAAAATGCGTCGATCAATCGGCTAGCACTTCTATTCGGTAGGACATTGAAGGGGTCCTTATTTGGTGGGATTAAACCTCGTTCGGATCTTCCTTCCATCATCACTAAATGCATTAATAAGGTCTCTGTTGCTTTGAAAAATTTGGCTTGGCTCTTAATTTTGACCAAAGATTGAATGAAACTACTCAGATGTTGATGGAATTCTTCTTATTTCATTTCAGGAAATCATACTTGATGAAATTTTGACACATCAAATTCATTTGGAGGATATAAACCGTGCATTTGAATTACTGAAAGAACCTGATTGTCTCAAAATAGTAATAAAAATCAGTTGAGAACAGGGGAAAGTTAAGGCAGAAATACTTTTTATTTAATTTTGTCTTTATACACTTGTATTCCTTAATTATATATGTATCAGAAAAAATATATGTGCTTGATTTGGTTTTGTTTTATTTTATTTTTTGGGTGAGTCGGAATATATGTATGCATATCGACCTTTTTAAAGATTAGAGTATATTTTTAATGAATATTTTCAAGAATGTTGTGAATGCTTAGTGCACATACAACATGCGGCTTCATCCAGCTTTTGTTTTATGGCTTTTAATTAGTGCAGACAGGTGAAAACGTTGAAAGTTGAGGGATATGTCAAAGTGAAAATGGAAAATCGATAATTGTGTTAAAGAAAAAAGAAGAAAAAGAAAAAGGTTGATGATGCATGGTAACTAGATGATGCTCAAAGTTGACAAGTCCTTTATAAAATGTAAAAAACAATACTAATTTTAAGGTTAACAATTACTGGTAATTTTTTGAATAGGAGTTTCTCTCTCTAGAAAATTTAGAGAGAGAAGCTCTCTCCTAAAAAACCCAAAAACCAAAAACCCAAACTCTAGATTTGGGGGGGGGGGGGCCTCTCTTTTCCTCTCAACTTCTCTCTTCCAACTCTCATCTTCTCTTTCCCTCTTATTTTTTCCCCCCAAATCCTTACTTTCTATTTCGGAATCCAGTCGCCGGCGTCGAGGTGAACAACTCTCATCTTCTCTCAGGGTGCCGGCATCGGGGTGACCAACCGAGAGGGTTGCGCTGGGCTGTTGTGGCTGCTGCTATCGTGGACCGGGCACTCGAGAGGAGAAGGGAGGAAGAGGGGGCGCTGCTGTGGTGGCGTCGAGGCTGTAGGCGGCGCAGCGGGAGGTCATCAAGGGGGGTGGTCGGAATCCGTTCATTCGCCACAGCGCTGGCCTTCACCCGCGAGGCGGGATGAAGGGGGTCATTTGGGGTCTACTGCGGTGTCGGAGAGGGATGCGGCGGCGAGGATCGAGAGCGCCGCATCTTTGGCGGGGCCGAAGGTGCCGCGCAGGGTGTAGTTGGATGCGCCATTCGTGATCGTGGTGGTGGGACGAGCTAACTGGGGCTGGCGTAATCGGGGATGGCGACGCAAATCGCAGCGGAGTTTGGACTGATTGCGTCGGGCTGGTGGCGGGTGAAGGCTTGTGGACTAATTAGGTTTATGTCTTTTGACTGATTAAAGTTAATTAATTGTTTGTGTTGTAATAACAGATTTCATAGTTTATGGAATTAATAGACTTAATTTTGTTAATAATTATTTGTTTTAGAGTTGATTGTTTCTAATTATGTGGTGTATGATCTTCATGAGTTATGTTTAATTGGAGTGACATATATTGTTTGAATTGATAGTTGTGGTTTATTTCAGTATGAATTACGTTTTTTTCAATTGACTTAACTAGTGAGATACAAATTTAAATGAGATAACAAATTAAAATATTAAATTTATGAAATTCAATTTTTAGATTGAGTGATATTATTCAAATTGATAAAAGATAGATGAGTAAGTCACGATTATCCAAGGACTATTATAACTCGATATTTTGAATATTATAACTAGTAGAGAGTGCAGAGAGTGAAAAGTGCACAAACGACCTCCAAAAAATACAATAAATAAATGAGTTGTTTTGGGGGAGAATTTGAAATTTGAGTTTTGGGGAAACTTTCGAAGAAAAAATGTGTTTTGTGAAGTTACATCTGAACCTTTAATTTTGGGAGGATTGAAGGAGAACCACTTGATAGCTTTCTTTGTGTTTTAGTATATAGATAACTAAATAAGACTGGTCTTGTGTGTAATCAACGAAGAGAAGGTGAGGAAATAGAACAAGTGTAACATAGCTTCTAACAAACAGAGTAAAAAACTTGAGAAAGCTAAAGCGAAAAAATGATGAGCTTTCTTTACTTTTGCTTGATTTGAATTTATTTTTTTTTGTCTAAAATTTGTAAATGAGTGGGAATTATGTGAATGATCATCTTCATCGTATCACAAAACACATCTCATGATAACAATGAACTGTTACATTACTCAGTAAACATCAGTAACAGATAAAGATGACAGAGACGATGACACATCCTTATTTCGGACAACTTGAGTCTCAAATGAGCGTTATACCCTCTTTTGTACAAAATGATAAATAAGTTGAAGGACATACTCAGAACGAGAACTCTTCAGGTAGCTCATTGAATTTACTCGATAGAAAGCTACGGTACTTTCCCTTGAGAGCTCGAACTGCAAGGAACAAAATACGACTCTATAATTTCACAACAGATATACAAGCCATATTTATGAAGTAATGGCCATGCTAGTTACCTTTGGAATCAGTAACTTTCAGTTTGCTTTCTGGTAAGTTACAGGATACGGTGGACGCAGCGAGTTTAATGATCTCCTTCCCTAAATTCCCAACAAACTTCCGTGTGAATTTTTTTAATTCTCGCGATCAAAAAGTGGAATTTAAAGGTATCACACTTCGTCTTACCGGTTATGTGTTTTCCGCTGCTACTAACAACATTGATCAAGAAGCAAGGCAGCTCATTATGTTTTAACTGAAGACAGAACAAAATAATCTAATCTTTAGAATGCAGTGGATTAAAAAAAATAACAATATTAAATGGCACATTATCAGGAAAAGTTACAGGGGGTTTTCACTTTGTGTACCTGCCGAAGGAACAAGCATGCAAGTATTAGTGGATCAATAGGCGAGGGTGCCTCGCTGTAAGCAGGAATGAACCTCCCATCTTGATAGCCTGCCAAAAAGTGATAGGCACCTTGACCGGGAGAGAGCATGGATATCAAGGGAAGGACGCCAGTGCTAAAATTGACAATAAGAGAGTATCAATAGATGAAATCTTATCATTCGGAATTTTGATTCCTTCACTTAGTAATACCAACAACATGCCAAAGAAAGAAACTTTTTGTCAAACAAGACAGTGTAAAATTCTCAAAGGTCAATATTTGAGAAACTGAGAACAGGCTTATGCAAATAATAAATTCAAATTTTCATCTTACATTTTATAGATTGTGCATACATAATATGGAAAATTCTCAAAGGCCCTCACTATTCAATCTAATGCCCTCCTACCTCTGGCATACTATATTGGTGATTATAAAAAGAACATGACGCAGGAAAAGTTTTCACACCCAAACGACTGCATAAATGTCCACTTAAAAAAGTAAGAAATCTGTGATCTTCCAGTTTCTTTCTCCCTCTCTCCCCATGTCATTTTTTACTCAAAAGATGGCAATAAATCACCCGACCATCTTCCATTTTCTTATAAACAAATTACTGCAGTCCAGGGGAATACGGAGGATGATTGTTGCAAGACATCTATACCAACAGTTTTCCTCACTGGAGGGGAAAAAAGGACAAAAAGTTTTAATCTAAAACCCACAACTGATCTTAAAAATTTGCAACCATTTGAAACCATGTTTCACTGTTTCTACTTTAGGTTATGTTTGGTATTGTTGTGAGAGTGAGGATATATTGGTTAAAACTGAAAACTGAATCGAATCCGAAAACATGCTTTGCCTTTCAGTAATAATTTAATTGGTTCGATTTCGGTTACAATTTTCAGAAACTAACTTATTTGGTTCAGTTTTGGTCCTCTTTTTTTCCAACCAAACTTACAACCAAATAACCAATCAACAAAACCAAACAAATACCCAACTCCCAACTCCCAATCGATCGCATCTCTCTCTACATCTTAGTCTCCCACTTCGCTCTTTCTCTCTCACCATCTCATGCATCCTCTCTTTCTTCCTTCTCTCTCACCTTTCTCTCCTCTCTTTTATCTCTTCGATTTATATCACGGCTTTTTCTCTCTAGAATTTTCTTTGTTTTCCGTCTTTCCTCTATCTATAACAAAATTTTTCTCCTTTTTTTCCCTCAATCTCACCTACTCTCAATTCCCTATAAAAAAGAAAGTAATACTATGTGCACAAGCCTCTTACACAAGTTTTACTCTACAAAGTAATGTGACAATCTTCACCATATAAAAAAAACCTTTAACCATACATATGGGTTGGAGATTATACACTGGGGGTGGAGAATGTGCGACATCACCTTGTGGAGTAAAACTTGTGTAAAAACCTTATACACGGATCATTTCCCTTTTTAAAAAAATCCTTTTTGGATTTGGTTATAACCAAAACTGACCAAATCAGAACTGAATTATGCTTGGGTTAACTTAATTGGTTACGATTTAGTACGATTATTTTAGTTCCGGGACAGTTTTGGTTTGCCTCTGTTTTCGATTATCTAATAAATCATTTAATGAAAGTAGATTATCTTACCATTCATTTGACAATTTTCATGATCTCTTCCCGAACCAAACATGAATCTTTCAATTCATTTGGCTCTCACACTCAATTTTGTCTTTTATGGGTGGGCCAAAAAAACAATTGAAATTTCACAAAACGTTGCTCGCCCCTACTTGTAATTCTTATGAACAAAAAAGTGTTGGGGCAAAATGCTATGGTGAAGAAGGGTTTTGATTTGTTTTTTGTTTGTTTTTGAAGCAAATACAATTCTCCAAAAACTTTACCCTTTATTGGAGTCTGCCTGCTGTTGAATATCATTCTAGTACCTGCTCAAAGGAGAGGCAAGGTGGGTTATTCATGTTTATTATCACTGATGGTCTAATACAAGTACATACTGTTTGTAGAAGTCAAAAAATGTCATATATCAAACCACTTGAACTTTCTGTATTCAGTGGGACCATTTACTCGACCAAATATATAATTCGCATATCGCTATATCCTCTTTTATTACACTTGGTAAAAAAAATTAAGGTCTCCCTATACAATAGTCCTTGTCCCTTCAACTTCCTTACTGTAACTCACGAAACAGGAGACCAGATCATCTTTGTTGCAAATGCTCAAACCATCTCAAACAGTTCCCCCTCATCTTTTATTCATCCAATTATATCTGACTTCTTGCAATTTGTAAACGCACTCATCTATGAATCAAATTCATCTTATATCTGTTTTGCATAGCAGCTCATCCCCTTTCATTCTTTCATCTAGCCACCTTGGGAGATCTTTACTTGAGGAATGATGGTATCTCAGTCTGAGTTGGATTCTATCCAAAATTCTGTAAATAATCCTATGTAGTTGTTTAAAAAGATGCCTTCGTCTTCCCTTACAGTTTTGCTTGACCTATCCTTCAAAGTTACACCTGTCTACTTAAAAAGGCATCCTTTCTCTACTATAATCTAGCAATACAATAAAACAACTAAAACAACATGCACAGTGGGAAGCAATGTTAATGTTGATGTAAGCCTGAAACATGACAAGCAACGAATGCCACTCCAATTGTTCTCCCACCAGTTAAAACTGCATCATACATATTCTTCATCATATCAATGTAAATATATTGAAAGAACGAAAAAGAATAAAATGATGGGTGGAAATAAGGCCAACCAAATTGGCCCATCATGATCTGGTTCAATTAAGTCATTAAACAGAAAATAGATTAACTCAAGTTCAAGTGGACTTGGTCTAAAGTTGGACCATAACTCTGTCCAACCTCCATTGTTACTTTACCTAAAGAGAGAATGTTCCAAGCCTATCTGCAGAGTTGAAGAGTATAGTTAAATATGTTCATCTTCTACGTGAAAACCTACTGGAATCCTTGAGTATCTAACTTTGTAGCGTAAAGGGTAAGATATGTTTGAGAGCATAGTAACATATGCCATCTTCTACACAATGAAGACCCGATGGAATCCACAGATAACTTCTACCATAAGATTAAGAAAATATAACGTATCGATTCAACTACTCAATGATTATCCTCTACTTCTTTTACCTGTCTGAAGAAGCAAGGATCACAGCAGCTGGCCTTTTTAGCGGAGAGCAAGATGCATGATCTCTGCTTTTAAAGAAGGGTGCAACCCCATCTGAAGTGAATACAGCACCAGCATCAACAGAGACCAGAACTTCAACAAGATCGGGGCAGCTTCGAATTGTATCTTCTGAAGCAAACAAAAGAACGACGGAATCACCAATTACAAGGACCCTAAAGAAAGCGATTGTCAAACACAACATAAAATTCGACCAAAAGCTACATAACTAAATAATTGTCAAGAAAAGGAAACAATAATAATACTAAGCATTTGATACCTAGCATTAACTGGAAGGCCCCCCCTTGCAGATATAACAGGAGTAGCCAAAGCAGCTAACGCAATTTTTATTGAATTATTGTCAGCAAAAGCTTTACCACATAGAATGAGAGATGAAAGCTCAACATCAGCTGCTATAAACCCAGTAGATGCATGTGACCCAGGGCAGAAAGTCTCTAGGATTCGTGGACTGTAGGATTGATAGAAATAATAAAGTCAGTCTCAACACAACTTATACAATTAGACCAAGTTACCAGTTAAAATTTCCACTGTTGTAACTCTAAAATGGTTAACGAATTTCTAGATGGCAGAAAAAGAGATTTACAACCTTCTTTTAAACCCGAAGGAGTTACTATAGTGGTTGTTTCTTCTAATTTTGGTACTGGTAAATTTAAATATAAAACCATGAATACACTATCAAAAAATTGACCCATTATAAAGGACTACAGCGCCACTTTAAGGAAATTTTGGACTGTGTTCATGTCCAATCTGTATCCCCTCTGGGTGACTTTCTGTGTCCAGCGTTCTTGCAACATAGCTATTTTATGATATGCATGTGACCGGAATCAAATTTTGGGGTGTTAAGAATGCCTTTAATTTCACAGATCAACCTAAACATAGTTAGATTTAATGCAGAGAAAAAATAAAATGGCAATTTGAAGCATACACTTTATGCATATCCTTCATTTAAGCCCTAATAGCCAGTCAGTCGTTTCTGGTACAATAACAATATCTGACCATCTAATATCTACCCATCAAAACATCATAACAGCTATGCATATAAAAAATGACGTTATATGTCATTATAAGCAGTGATCCCCTTGCCAATTGCCATAGAACACTTACGAAAAAAAAGATGTATCATAATAAAATGTCAACACCTAACTTTTCATAAAATAAATGTGGGGAATAAATAATTTAAAATGTACTAATAATAATGAGTAAGAACAAAACTTCCAACTTGGTGATAGAAACTATATTACCATATGCTAATTTATGTTAAGCGATAGGATTAACAACCCTAGCTCACCAACAAACCTGTAAGTGACACTTATAGTTCAGAATTGTAATTAACCTGATGGAGCTAGCAATATAAACTGTCAAGGGGCAGGAATCGTGGGAAACTGCCCGGCTTGGTATTTCTGAAAGGATGTTGGAGAGTGATAACGCAGCAGAGGGACTATCACTAATAACACGGACCTTTGCGTCACACTTTGAAGCAGAAGCAATAGCTCCATCTTGAACAAAGACTTTGGAGATGGAAGAAATATGAGTAGTAACCTAGAATAGAAAGTCGTTTTGCATGTAAGAAAAATAAAGGTGTGGATATAGCAGAGACAAAAATGAAGTAACACCATGACCAACCTATCATCCGTTCCTTTTCCCATGAAATGGGGCCAGCTGAACACTACGACATTTTCACAGATTTTTTCAATCTCGTGGGTTGGTGCCAATTTCCAGAACCTAAACCTAGTGGTGCAGCTAGTGTAAAAAAATAAGCTTTTACAAACGTTAATTGCATTGATCCATGTTCTCACAGTCAATAATGGCTAGCAATTTAAAATATGAGTGGTATTATTTGATCAGAGATTCGGAACAGAACAGAATCACATTACGAAGTTATAAAGCTAATAAAAAAAAACAGACCAACGGATTTTAGGTTTCAGATGGAACATCTTAACATTCAATCGTTGACAACGAATATAATTCTATAAAGGTCAAAAATCATTCCCACTGTTTTCATTGACTGAGATTCATGCATTTTTTTTCAAGATATAAATAATAGATGGAGCTATTCATCAAATTAAGTAGAGGCATAACAGACACCTTCATGCTTATAATTCCAAATCTCTAATTTCTCATGGAGACCACATGCAAATTCGTCGAGCTTTATGCATTTTTCTTATAAGAATCCTCATCATTTAATGGGATCAAAGTTATATACTTCAGGTAATTGGTTGTTCTAGGGAAATTTGAAACCCATAAAAGATGGGTGAAACCTCTAAATTTCTTGTGACCATGGTCACTTAGGTAAATATTGGTTAATTTGAAATTCTGAATAACTCGAAGCCCCTGAACGTTAGATGCACTGAGGACTCTTGAGTTTCTTGTGACCAAGCTTACACTATTGTTAGTGTTTGCTAGATCCATCTTGCTCTGTCCTTCGTCCTCAACTTAGGGATTGCTCAACAGTTATGAAACACAAGATGGTACTAACTTACATAAAACCCAATAGTGGGAAATGAAAGAATAAATAAAGTATAGGTCAAATTCAAGTAGTGAATGCTTGATGTTAAAAGGAGGATCACACAAATTGAAGCTGGAGGACAATAAAAGATGCTTGGAGCATTCTCTAGCCAAAAATGTTTCAACCCTGCAAAGGTAGAACCTGAACAGAAGATGCTCGATTATGAAGCACGGGTACTTGTTTTTACCCTTCGCACTCGCACAGGGTGCAAATCGGTGCATCAGGGGGTGCGGCTCAGGTGCGAGTCGGATACGCACCCACTTATTTTACATTTTAAAAAAACTATAAAATAATTGGGTGTGTTATAGGTGTTTCGGGTGCGCTTCGCTGCGTGCAGGCTGCAATTTTGGTTTAATAAAACAGAAATTGCTTGTTTTAAAAGTTAAGCTTTGGGTTATTACTTATTAGGTTAGATATCCAATAACCCACTAAAAACTAATAGTTATACATATAGTTATGATTAGTGGGTTATTGGATATCTAACCCAATAGATAGTTATAACCATCACCCATTCACATCCACAAACCCAACAGTTTGCAGGATTATCTGTTTGCAAGACTTTGTAATGTGGTATGCTTTGTTAATAGTACATGATGTTCTGTTAAAATTTTAAATTGTAGTACCTTATTGGTAATTTGATATTCTTAATATCTTTTCAAGAATTATTTAATATTTTAATTTATTATTTTTTCAACATAATATTTATTAAAGTATATTATTGATTAACATAAGACGTACCCAAAAACGCACCCGTATCCTAGGGTTTGGAGAACCCATACTGTGTCGTACCCGTACCCGTGTTACATAGATGCTCGATATAGAGATATTGAGCATGGAATGATGTCTACAAGCTAACTAGAAAATGTATCGCCAGTGTTCCCTAGTTATTTTTTTGATGTCACCCGCAACAGATATTTGGTTACAGGGGTGGATCCATGTAGTAGTTAAGGTAGTCAGTTGACCACCTTAATATTTTAAAATATCCTAAAATATTATGAGGTTTCTCAATTTCAGTTAAGTGCCCTAATTTGCCCTCCTTTATTTCATTAATCTTGATTAGTCAAGTATAAATTGTCCAATATATCCTCCAAGTAAAAGAGACAACCATGAATAAGACCCAGTACTATATGTCAGATTTTTTTTTTCTTTCTTGACTTAATGGAGAGAAATTACAAGAAAATACAACAATAGAGTTAAATCTCTTCCTAATATGAAAACATTCATAATAATATGCATGTGACTTCTAAATGAAATTGCTTCTCCTCAATTGTTTTTGTGTACAATAAAATTTCTGCCTCTGCCTCTGCCTCTGCCTCCGCCACTGTCATGCTTAGTTAAAGATCAAGCACCCTACTGACGTCCGAGAGATCCCTAAGAGGACAGTAAGGAGTGATTCCTGGCTCCTTATTTTGGACACGGCAAAAAGTCGAACCTGATAACACCTTATTGAAGCCCAAGAGCACACTATGAGAATTCCTAGTCACTAACGGAACGTAGATTTTCTCTGGCAGCTACCATAATTTATTTAATGATTTTAGCTTCATCTGAATGTTCTCGGTGGGGGATAAGCTGCAATAATGGTCTGCTTAAAGTGAGATTAGATGATAAAAAGATCTCTTAAGCCGAGATTTCTAGACTTAAAATGTTCTCCATTTCATCTTGTAAAATATTCTGAGAAATATTATACTTGATATGATTACTCAAGTCAAGGAGACATGATACCTATATATAGGCTTACAAAACTTATTTCCCAAGTTGACTTAATCCCCAAGCTAACTTAATTCTCAATTGACTTATTCCCCAATCTAGCTTAATCCCAAAGCTAGGGTTTACAATCCTAATCAATATTACCAAAATACCCTTACAAATAATACTATTCTTCATACTCCTTAATTTGAAGCCAAAGCAAGCTTCAACTTGTTACAAATGAAAATCAAGCAAATTGCTAAATCGAAAATAACCTACTTCAAATAACACCACCAAAAAGTCCTAACATCACCCAACCTCCAAACCAAACAATGGATCCATCCTGGATCTGAGAAACAAAGCTCAGGTGAAAACTCAACAGAGAAGCGATATCTTTTAAAACTGAAAACGAAGTGGAGGCCACAACAAAAGGGCAATAAGTAGAACAAATCAGCATAGAATCGGGAACAGATCGAGATCAGAGATATAGTAGAAGAAACAAATCCTTAATGAACCAAAATCTCGAACCAGATCAGAACAATCAACAAATCAGAGCATATCAGATCAAATCAAGACACATCGGAGACAAACGTGAACATCACAGCGATCATAAGCATGTCGAGAAACACCAGTAGACTTAATAAGCATGCATCAAAGATTCCAAATAGATTCAACCAAAACCATCAAAATCTCAAATGGATCCAACCGAAGCATCAAAATCTCAAATAGAACCAATCAAAGCATCACGAAACATCAAAAATTTGAAATGATCAAACAGAAGTATTACAGAGATGGGTCAAACCAAAGTATCAAAGATCCTCTAACGGATAAAACCAAAGTATCAAAAGATCCTCGAACATATCAAACAAAAGCACTAAAAATCCTCGCACATATAAAATCAAAGCACCAAAGATCCCCAAATGGATCGCACCAAAGTATCAAAAGATTCCCAAACAGATCTAATCAAATGATGCAACAACTAACAAAAAATGAGCAGCAAACAAACGAGATCTCCTCTTTCTCTATCTCCTCTCTATTTCTCCTTAAAAAAAAACATCAAACACTTAACAAACAACTCAAACAATTGCTGATGGAAACAAACTAAGTTCACTTAAGTCTCTATTTCTCCTCTCTTTCTCCTCCTAAAATAAAAATTAAACAACCACGGGCAACGATAAACAAAATAGATATCATTTCTATATCCCATCATCTCTCTCTTTTTTCCTAAACAAAAGGCCGCAACAACACATTGAAGTCTCCTCCTTTCTCTTTCTCTTCCTGCACTGTATGGATACGGGATTCAGGTATGACACGACACAGGTGCGGGGATATGTAATTTCTCGGAAAAGCAGTATTCAAGTGCATTTTTTGGTGTGTTTTATATATATGTAATATATGTTAATAAATATGATGAAAAAAAATCAATAAAATATTAAAATAGCTACAAAATAATATCTAATTACCACTAATTCCAACCTAACATTTTAACATAATAAGTGATTCAATCCCTAAAAACACATTGAAAAAAGAGGAGAGAAAAAAAAACCTAGAACTTTTGACCGATGAGATCTGATTTTGCATATTTCTAGTGATTTATTCTCCATGTTGATTTAGGTTTTTGGGTATGCTTTATACTATTGAATTATTGGGTATGTTTAAGATAGTTTTTATTAGGGTACTAGATTTGTCCGTGCGCACGTGCCTACGGCACGTCTTCAGAACGATACAGCATATAAAAAGTCTTGCAAACAGTAAATTAACAATTATATAGCTCAAGTTTGAATAATATAACAATAATTAGTTGTAAATAAAAGTCCATGTTTTCATTAGTATATATTGAAAAATAATTATAAATTAGGGTATAAAAGTCTATGTTTCCATAAGTATATATATATATATATATATAGAGAGAGAGAGAGAGAGAGAGAGAAAATTAAATAAATAAAGGAGTTGTTTTGGGGGATTTGAATTTAAGTTTTGGGGGAAAACTTGGGGGGCGGGGGGGGGGGGGGGGGGGGGGGGGGGGGGGGGAATGTGTTTTGTGAGCTTAGATCTGGGCCTTTGATTTTGGGGGATTGAAGGAGAGCCACTTGATAGCTTTCTTTGTGTTTTATTATATAGATGAGATATCTAACCCAAAACCCCTAAACTTAACTTTAAAAAAACATTCCCTTTATATTGAATTTACCCACGTCGAACCCTAAATGAACCCACAACGCACCCTAGAAGCACCCATGGCGCACCCAAAATGCACCCTAAATACAGTTGAATATTCTTTTATTTGTTTAATGAATTAAATATTTGGGTGCATATCCAAAATCAACAACCCCTGCTTTATAGGCATCAATAAGCAACAAAATAAATCATGTTGGACATCATGTTTATTTGATCAGATTCGAACAAGAAGGGACAATAGATTTTAAGATCCAAGTTAGAGGCGGATATGGTGACAAAATGTGATAGCGGCGGCTGAAGGTGGGCAAGATGGCGAAGATGATGGGGGTTGACAGTGTTTGTAGGTTATGTCGATGGCGAAAGGGTTTGAAGGTGTGGTCGACGATAGCGAGAGGTTCGAAGATGCTGGTGGCTGGAGGAGATGACGACGGTGATAATATCTGAATAGGAAGGCAAGATGAAGGCTTGAAGAAGGAAGAAGAAAGATTTTTTTTTTCTTTTTTCAAATCAGAACTTTTTCATTGGAATCCGAAAGAGAGAAATCAACGAAGGAGTTTTGATGGCAAGGGATCTTTTGTGGCGGCTTGGATTTTGTAGTGGCTCTGATACCATGTAAAATATTCAGAGAAATATAATACATATAATTAGTCAAAGAAACATGACGCCTATATATATATGCTTACAAAACTTATTTTCCAAGATGACTTATTCCCCAAGCTAACTTCCCAAGTTAGGGTTTACAAATCTAAACAATATTACCAAAATACCCTTACAAATAATATAATTCTTAACACAATTGAATGTTCTTGGCAGGGGATAAGTTGCAATAATGATCTGCGTAAGGAGTTTGGTTGATTTAAAAGATCTCTTAAGCAGAGATTTCTAGACATAAATCTTCTTCATTTTGGTGCCTAAAAGGCTCTAATTATAGAACTAGGAGGTTCGACACTTCGAGGAAGAGGAGAGGTTGTGTGAATTATAAGGATTGTGGGGGCGATGGAATCATGTCGTTGGAAAGCCATTCTACCTGACTATAGGTATGTATCATGTCATTATTCCACTTCCTCGGCTCCAGCTTTGATCATCATTTGACCATTAAATTTTTGTTGACTAGTCCCAACCACATTCGATATTGATCATTTCTCGGTCTCAATCTAAGCAGTTAAAATCCGATTAATCGCTAATTGGAGACTAAGCGATTATTTTTTTATCGATTTTCAATATTTCAATAGTTAGCGATTTAATCAAGTATAATCGGCCGATTAGAGATTAATCGGCCGATTTTAAGTAACTGATTAACCGATTAAATTTTCTCCTTTAATTTTCATGTTCGTTTGCATTATTTGAGCCCAATCAGGACAAAACTAAAATCCAAATTCAAAATCCAAACCCCTCCTGTCCTCATGTGAACCCAAACCTTACCTGACGCAACTCTCTTCTTCTTCCTCACGCAAACCCAAACCCGAACCACCGCCGCTCTTTTCTTCTTTCTCGTGCAAACTCAAACCCAAACTAATTTTTTTTTTCCTTAAGCAAACGCAAACCCGACCCACCGTCGCAAACTTGACCCGACCTGCATCTACTGCACCTCCTGCACCTCCTCCCCGACTGTTTTTATTTGCTAGAACCGACCAGCAAATCTGTCCGACCCACATCCAAAATCCAAACTCAGCTCAACCAAGTACTCTCTTCTTTTTCTTTATAACTATGTGGTCATATTTGATAATCTCATAATAGTTTCATGTTAGAATTTCGAGTTGCTACATAATAAGGATATATCATTTTTTAAATTATATATATATATATATATATATATATATATACCCCTTCCGTTGTGCACTCCGTGTGCACTCGATCTTTTGGCCTTCGTATCAACGATCCGAACCGTTCATATTGATCTACACATCTAAATTAGTCTAGATATGTAAAATCAAGTCATTTGAAATTTATTTGCCCATGCATTAAAGTGTTACAAAATTGAATGACTGAATATCATTTTTTTAATATATGACATGATGGATGGGTAAATAAATTTCAAATGACTTGATTTTACATATTTAAACTAATTTAGACGTGTATATCAATGTGAACGGTTCGGATCGTCGATACGAAGGCCAAAAGGCTGACTGCACACGGAGGCGAGTGCACAACGGAAGGTTTTTTTTTTGTGCGCGTGTGTGTGTACACGGTTTTTTCGATTTAATCCCCGATTATTTTCCGATTAACCGATTAATCATTAATCGCTCTTAGACCGATAGTTCTAAAAACCGATTTTAACTGCCTAGGTCCCAATCATTTTATGTTGTCATTCCTCAACTTATCATGTTCAAGTCTACCAAATTATTCTTGGAAATCTTTCTTTTACCTAGATTTTGATCAAATTATTTACTCTTGTGCATATTCCTAGTAGTGAGTCTTCCGAATTTGCACCAAGAACTGTCTATTCAAGTTTTCAACTAAGATATATGAATGTCATTATCAATTGACCCTATCCCTTTGTCACAGTGATAAAGATTAACAGCCCTTTTGTCTTGGCTTGCCTCCTGTACCGCAGAATGGTCTAATTTGTATTCCATGCACTCTAAGGTTGGCTTGCATCAAAGATGAATATGGCAAATATATTGATATTTTAGTTTCACAACATGGTATTGGATTACAGATTGAAGGACCTGAATTGATTGCCGAGTTTCACGCATTGAATCTTCCCTTCCACGAGGTGCAAAAGGTTGATGCACGAGACATTAAGGCCAAAGTACTAATTTGTTTCTTTCCAGGACGATTCTATCAAGGTACCTTAACCCTCCTTTTGGTCAAGAAATCCATCTGAAGAATACCTTCTTTCAAACTTTCATTTGAATTTCCATTAAAAAAAACAATAATCAATGCAGGAAAAAAAAATTAATTATGCAATCAGTTAGAGCATCTGTAGTCGTTGGCTATATATCCAAAAAATGGATATTTTGAAGAAAAAAAAATCAGCTGTAGTCGTCATCTATATACCCATTTTTTGGGTTTCGAATGAACAGGAGACGGCTATATTTGGCAGAGGAAATATCTTTATCCATATTTTAGAAATCGGAAGATCATCTACGTTTTATAGTTGGATGGTAGATGATTTGTCGTCTGAGACAAATTTTTTAATTCGGAAAGTGTCGGACGGCATATGATCTACCGTTTGAATTATTTAAAAAAAATAAAAAAAAATAGGAAGATGATCTTCCGTTTGTGAAGGAAAAAAAATTAAAAAGTGGACTTTGTGTTGGACGGCACATCATGTGCCGTCCTTCACATCTTTTTTTTATAAAAAAAATCGAGACGGTCCGTCCTTTACAATATCTTTTTTTAAAAAATTATGCAGATCTTCAAACGGTCAATTATCTTTCGTTTCGTCCAAAAAAGCCAAATTTTGAGTATAGACGACTGCAGCATTTCCGCTATTTGCTATTTCCAAAATATCCATATACCCATTTTTTAACTTAAACGACTAGAGATGCTCTTAAAGAATAGAAGATGGGCAGTTGTCACAAAAAAATAATCAGCAGGTTTATGGAATACATACACGTACCTGTTTAAAAATTTTGGCAAACTGTGCCTTTGAAATTTTAGAAGCTCCACAAACAGCATTGCCTCTCAGATATAGAGGAAAACCAGATGAAATTTCTACATGAATCTCAAATAACAAGCTAATATGTCAATCGATGCTAGAAAAAATAAAACACTACATAGATTGAAACAATTCTTAATTACTACCTACAGTAGCTGCACCATTCTTTCGAAGCTCCAAAGGATTCAAATTGTGCAAAACCTTATCTACAGTTACACCTCTTCCAGCAAGAGCCCAATTAAGACCATTAGAAAGTCCTGGATCCTCCCTAAAATGCACGTTGAAAAGAAGAGTTAAATCCTTTGCAGTTAAAATCTGATTTAATCGCCGATTAATCGGTAATCAGTCTAAGTACGATTAGTTCCTAAGGTGATTAATCGGAAAAAAATCACCGATTAATCGGTAATTGGACCTACACCGATTAGTTTCGAAAACCAATTTTCACACCCGTTAAATCCAGTCTATGCTAACTTGTACAGCTCTACAATAGCATGCACATAGCAATTTTAAAAGTTGGTAGTTGCTATCACAAAGAAGAAGCAACTGACTGGCGAAATAGGATTCATGTTAATCAAGCTCAAAGTTACGGCGAAGCTTCCTGTTGTTGTAAGTGTTGAAAAAAAACCAAGAAATTCAATTTATGAATTAAGAATATAGTATTCAGGAATCACCTAAGATCCAACTCTTTAAAGGCTTAAGATTGATCTATTACTCCAACATTCTGCTAAATTAATCAGTAATATAAGGTTATTTGAGTTATGTTATGTGTCGAAATAACTCAGACTCTCAGCATTCATACTATTTATAAATCTTTTTCTTTTTTTTCTTTTTTTGGCAAAACGGATAGAACTCTAAAAGAGTTCCAGCCGCATATCATTAATAATAATAATAAAAGGCAGAAACAACAAGATCTCCATAAGTTATTACAAACCAGAAAAGGAGGAGCATAGAAAGTCTAGACAACATCATACCAAAGCTTCTCAGAAATAGAGAAAAGATAGTTCTAAATTATAATCCAACTGAACAAAAGAACCACCATACTATTTATAAATCTCAACAAGTGTGCCAACTTATTCAGGTAGCACCCCTAGACTAGAAGAATATGGAGGGTTTGTTTGGGGATCTAAAAAAAAATCAGTTGGCTCGACAAGATTCCAAGCCGGTAACGGCAGGCAGGCACTTTGTCAATCAGGCAACGATTGCCCAGAGGAATGACGAGCTGATACTGTTGTATGTATTTTTAACAGGGGTATGGAATTCCTCATCTCCTAATAAAAACCAAACAATATAACTGCTGCAAAAGATAGGTCATAGCAATGAGTAAGTCTAGGTCGGTTTGGGAACAAAGTGTAGAGAACCAAAATTATCTTATCTTTGGAGGTAAATGGTATTATTCTACCTTTGGTAGTCAATCTTTTACCTCCATTTTAAAGTTATCTTCATAGTTAAAAAAAAATTAGGTAAGAGTGGGGTCTAGATACTATCGTTTTTTCACCTTTTGGTTATCTTAAATCTAAAATGACTCCCAAACATGCCAAAGTAAGGATAACTAGAGTATTTTATAGTTAGTTGTGAGAGACAACTCAGGTTATCCTAACTTAACTTTGTTCACAAACATAGCCTAAAAAAATGAAATCTATCCCAATTTAAATTCAAAATAAGATCACTTGAACCTTATAAACATACAAAATATAAACAATGAACAGAAAGTCCAGCACCTTGGAGAATTCACAGTTTCTTCTGCCTTCTCTTTAGCCGATGATGCTGCAACCGCATACTGCATTAAAAATTAAAAAAAATTATTACAAAAAAAAAAGACAAATTGCAATTTAATTTAACAAGATCCCAACTTGATCAAACAACTCAACTTAAGCTGGGATTATCTACCTAAAAAACTTTCAAATGTCCCTCGTGTTTACTATTCGGGGCTGTTAGAGCATCCACAGTCGTTCAATGTAAAAAATGGCAAAATGCATATTTTGCCCATCCAATTCGACGAAACGCTGCAGTCGTCGAATGGCAAAAAAATGCATAAGTTCGTTAAAAAAGAAACAGACGAAACATGATGTTTCGTCTATGATGTTTCGTCTGTAATTAAAAAAAATACGGGACTCCCAAAAAGGGGAAAAAACAGGAAGTTTTTTTTTTGCAAAAAAAAATTGCAAAATTTTTTTTAAAAATAGTTTGTAAATAATATTTGCAAAAACAATTAAAAAATTTGCAAAATAAATTTAACATTTTACAAAATGTTCCAAAAAAATTACTGTAGCCAGACGAAACAGGGTGCTTCGTCCGGATTTGACGGAAGTTTTTTTTGCAAAAAAAAATTGCAAAAACAAATTTTAAATTAAATTGTAAAAAATTTTTGCAAAAACAATTTAAAAATTTGCAAAATCAATTGAGATAATTGAAAAAAAAAAATTAAAATTTACAAAATTAATTTTTTTAAAAAAAATTGGATTGGGACGAAGCATGATGTTTCGTCTCATATTGGGACGAAACATCATGTTCATTCCCACGCTTAAATTCATTTAACGATTATTTTATTTGGTTTTTTTTTTACTTCGGACGAAACATGGACGAAACATGATGTTTTGCCTGATCAATTAAAATAATAATTAAATAATCCACTGGTATAATATGCATTTTGCTATATGGAATGCTACTTTTCCCTTTCTCCTGTAGCAAATTTGCCAAAAAATGGCAAAATAGCTCACGAGTGTGTGAGCTACAGTAAAAAAAAATTTGGAAAAAATGGCAAATAAGCAAACGACTGTGGATGCTCTTAAGTGTATCATCACAATACCAACTTGATCAAACACCTCGAAAGAACTTCTTCAAAATTCCATTATTTAACCCCACTCTGAGAAAAGTAAAACCCTAAACCCTAACTACAAGTGAAAAAGAGGAAGGAGGAAGAGAAGCTCACATGTCTAGTGAGCGATGGATTGCTGAATAAAAGAGACGATTTTTCCGAGGAGACAACGGCGGCGCGTGAGAGGCGCTGCAAAAGAGCGTTCCTCATTTCCCTCTCCCGCTCAGAAGTCAGAATCAGAGAACAAAGCTCCGAGTCGATGGCGAAGAAGAAAAGACAGGAATTATGTTCCAAAATGACCCACCTTTCGAAACTATTTACTGAACTGACCCACTTTTGAAACTCATTACCAAATTGATCCGCTCGTGATTTTTTCCCCAAAATAGGCCACTTTTTCAAACTAATTCCCAACATAGACCAATTTCGAAACTAATTTTCAAAATAGACCACTCGCAGTTCCCAACTGCATCCTATTTTTTTTTTGTTGATGCAGTTGGCAATTGCGGTCAAAGTATATGTCACAATAATCCAACTCCAATACTTATGTCAAAATAGTGTTAAGGAGAAAACTATGTTCACCTTAGACCGCAGTTGGTAACTGCGTTCTTAATTGCACTAAGCTCGCAGTTCCCAACTGCATTCCTAATTCAATCTTTCATAGGGTTCAGTTAGGAATACAGTTGGGAACTGCGAGCTTAGTGCAATCAAGAACGCAGTTGCCAACTGCGTTCTTGATTGCACTAAGCTCGCAGTTCCCAACTGTATTTCTAATTCAATCTTTCATAGGGTCCAATTAGTAATGCAGTTGGGAACTGTGAACTTAGAGCAATCAAGAACGCAATTGCCAACTGCGTTCTTGATTGCACTAAGCTTACAGTTCCCAACTGCATTCCTAATTCAACCTTTCATAGAGTCCAATTAGGAATGTAGTTGGGAACTACGAGCTTAGTGCAATCAAAAACGCAGTTGCCAACTGCGGTCTAAGGTGAACATAGTTTTCTTCTTAACACTATTTTGACACAAGTGTTAGAGTTGAATTATTGTGTCATATACTTAGACTGCAGTTGTCAACTGCATCAACAAAAAAAAATAGGATGTAGTTGGAAACTGCGAGGGTCTATTTTAAAAATTAGTTTCAAAAGTGATCTATTTTTGGAATTAGTTTGAAAAGGTGGCCTGTTTTGAGAAAAATGTCCCCACTCATTGTTTCAAAATGCGAGTCTAGTTCAGTTAGGATCGATTTTTAAAACATGAGTTTAGCTTTAGCGTTTTGAGACTTTGAGCGATTTCTCCAAGTATTGGAGACAATTCCTATAACTAAACTTGTTATTTCAAGTAGTGATCCTAATTGAACAGCGAGTCTAGTTCAATTATTGTTGTTTTTCGAAATAGTGAATTTAGCTTTATTATTTTGTGACTTGACGAGATTTCTCAAAATATTGGAGAAATTTCCTATAACTAAACTCGTATTTTTGCCGTAATAGGCCACTTTTTGAACATATTTGCGATTACGGGTCAGTTTCGAACGAATCGAAACTATTAGCGCTCGTTGGCTACTTTGTGTCACGTCATCAATGGCAGCTATTCTTATTAACCACATCTTCATTTTGAAAGTCTCTAATGGGAATAGTGGTATTTGTTTTAAAATATATATGTATATTTTTTCCGCTATTCTTGTTAGCGACCAACGCATATATGAAGTCGCTAATGAGAATAGCGACCTTTAATTAACTATATTCTAACATTTAGCAAAATCTATAGAGTTTTTGCTTTCTGAAAAAATAACAATCAATTTATTTTTGAAACTGAAGTCGCTATTTCATCGCTATTCGGAATAGCGAACTTAGTTGTACAGAGGTCACTATTCGGAATAGAGGCATTTATTGTACTAAGGTCGCTATTTCGAATAGAGACTTGGTTATTTGACTATTTTACAAATTTTACTAAGAACAAGGAGATTGAGTTTAGACCTACCAGGGGAGAGTCTTCCAGGTGGAGGAATTCGATGATGAAGAGATCAAGTTTAGACCGACACCGGACTGAGGGGTAGGCCCCCCTTGATACTCACAGGGAATATGAAGCAATTGGGAAGCCCACAGTTTGCAGATAGCTCTATTTTGTACGTTGTTTAGACCTATTGTACCTAGGGTTGTACTTTTGCACTTTTGGTTGGACCCACCCCCCACGGTATTGTTGGAGGATTATGTTCTACTTTCTGCACTGTTTCTTTTTGTATTTTTCTCCGGTACGCCGGGGTTGTTTTATTAACTTCTTATTAATGAAATAGGGTGGCGTTATTCCACCTTTACCCTAAAAAAACTAGGAGATTGAGTTTTCTACTGAGGTCGCTATTGCAAATAACGACCAAAGTATACTAAGTACGCTATTCCCAATAACGTCCTCAGTTTTTTAAAAAATTCCTCAAAATCGCAGAAGTTATTTAGAAATCGCTAAGTATCTCAGTACATTTATTTGAGGTCCCTAATGTAATCACATTAACGACCTCATATATATACTAAAGTCACTAGTGGGAATAGCGTCAGCAAACAAAAAAAATTCAAACATAGGCCGCTATTCCCATTTGGTGATTTTTAAAATAAAGATGTCCTAATGAGAATAGCAATCACTGCTGCTGCGGCACAAAGTGGCCCACGACCGCTAATAATTTCAAAACTTGCCCATAATCGCAAATATTTTTAAAAAACTGCCTATTACGGGAAAAAATCACTAAGCTCGCTATTTCAAATAGCAAGTTTAGTTCAGTTAAGTTCGCTTTTCAAAATTGCGAGTTTAGCTTTAGTATTTTGAGACTTGACGAGATTTTTCAAGTATTGAAGAAAATTCATATACTAAACTTGCAATTTCAAACAACGACCATAATTGATGTAGATTTGCTGATTGAAACAGCGAGTTTAGCTTTAATGTTTTGAGACTTGACGATATTTTTCTAAGTGCTGGAGAAAATTCCTACAATCAAACTAGTTTTTTCGAACAACGAGTGAATCAATTTTGTAAATATTTTCAAAAAGTGGGTTATTTTGGAAGAAAATTCAAAAGACAGAGGAAATTGGTCGGAGTAGATGGCCCGACCCACATTATAATTTCATAAGGAAAAGCCCAAACTTTTTGAGACGTTTTTCCCCAAATAGACCACTTTTTGAAACTAATTCTCAAATAGATCACTTTCGAAACTAATTTCCAAAATAGTTCACTCGTAGTTGGGAATTGTGGCCTTCGATTCCTCTTCAAAATGGATTTTTTATATGTTGCAGTTCCCAACTGCGGACTTGGTTCATTTCATATCTGGCATAAGTGACTTTGAGACTTAGACAAATTTTTTCAAGTAAAAAAATGTTAAATAAAGGTCGCAGTTCCCAACTGTGGCATAAAAATAGTGATGCGGTTTATTTCTGGGAGACGTGTGGATGCACCAGGTGTGAGTTCGGACTCAATTTGTATTTGATGGAGAAAGCTGCTCGTCTGACGACCCTCGGTTGACCGGGCGGAACCTGCGACGGGCTCGGAGGGAGGTGGAGGCCTCGGCTCGGATCAAAGGGTTCGGATCCGAGGTCTTGTGTACCTGCAGACGGTCCTGAAACACCGGGGGTTATCCCGGTGGCGGACCCTCCGACGATCTAGTCAGTCTCTGTGAGAGAGTAGCAATAACTAGGAGAATTTAAGTGGCAAAGGATTGATTACCTCAAAAGGTGGGTGAGGGTCTAGTATTTATAGAGAATTCCAACCGGGTTTGGATCCGCTTGGGGGCCGGGTCTGAACCCGAAAGCCCATGGGCCTGATGTGGCAGAAGGCCCAGGGGGTTTAGGGCTGACGTGGCAGTACCAGGAGTGGTATAGGGCTGACGCGGCTAAACCCTTGGTGGTATTTGGAGCTGACATGGCAGATCATGGGGCTTCTGTGCTTCTGAGAGAATCTGGGGGTGTAGGGTGTGCCAAGTCACCTTCATTCAACACCAGGATGGGTGGACGGCCCGGAGGGCTGTCGTGGATCGGAGGCCGAGGGCCATCGGTCTCATCGGATATGAGGAGAACAGATCCGTGGGGGTGAACTTGAGGTTCGGCGCCGACCCTGCAGTGGCTCGAAGCCGAACTGGACTGCTGTTTCTTCTATTTTTCGAGTGAGAGTTGTATTGGGCCCTGGTTGGGCCCCCAGCCATTTTTACCCTACCACACAAGCCCCCCACTCCTGCGGGGGTGCGGGAGCTAGCCGTGGAGGAGTGTTTACGGTTGTAGAAATGGGATGGCGAGCCACTGGGCCTTTGTGAGGGGGTTGCCCTGACTGTTTTTTAGAGCGATCCTCGAGCCGGCGAGAGCCTATGGGCCGGCAAGGGTGATGGCGGACTGTCTGAGACTTCCTGGGAAGATTACCTTGGTGCCAGACCTAACGGTGATGGCGAGCCGTTGAGCCTTCCTGAGAAGACTGCCCTGGTGCTAGACCTGACCTTGAGCTGTCGAGGGATTACGAGTTAACAAGGGCGATGGTGGGCCGTGGAGCCTTCCTGAGAAGACTACCCTGGTGCTGGACCCGACCTCGAGCTGGCGAGGGAATTATGGGCCAACAAGGGTGATGGCGAGCCGTTGAGCCTTCCTGAGAAGACTACCCTGGTGCCAGACCTGACCTCGAGCTTGGCGAGGGATTACGGGTCGGCAAGGGCGATGGCGAGCCGTGGAGCCTTCCTGAGAAGACTACCCTGGTGCTAGACCCGACCTCGAGCTGGCGAGGGAGTTATGGGCCAACAAGGGGGATGGCGAGCCGTTGAGCCTTCCTGAGAAGACTACCCTGGTGCCAGACCTGACCTCGAGCTTGGCGAGGGATTACGGGTCGGCAAGGGTGATGGCGAGCCGTGGAGCCTTCCTGAGAAGACTACCCTGGTGTTAGACCCGACCTCGAGCTGGCGAGGGAGTTATGGGCCAACAAGGGGGATGGCGAGCCGTTGAGCCTTCCTGAGAAGACTACCCTGGTGCCAGACCTGACCTCGAGCTTGGCGAGGGATTACGGGTCGGCAAGGGTGATGGCGAGCCGTGGAGCCTTCCTGAGAAGACTACCCTGGTGCTAGACCCGACCTCGAGCTGGCGAGGGAGTTATGGGCCAACAAGGGGGATGGCGAGCCGTTGAGCCTTCCTGAGAAGACTACCCTGGTGCCAGACCTGACCTCGAGCTTGGCGAGGGATTACGGGTCGGCAAGGGCGATGGCGAGCCGTGGAGCCTTCCTGAGAAGACTACCCTGGTGCTAGACCTGACCTCGAGCTGGCGAGGGCTTACGGGTCAACCAGGGTGAGGGCGAGTCGTTGAGCCTTCATGAGAAGACTACCTTGGTGCCAGACCTGATCTCGAGCCGGCGAGGGATCTACGGGTCGGCAATGGTGGGGGGCGAACCGTTGTGCCTTAGGAATGTTGAGCAGGGTAGCCCGCCGTCTTTGCGGAGCATTGAAGGCGCCCCGGGATCTGTGCGATGTTCCAATTTCCCAGGGGCCTTAATGGCGCCGCCTAATAAATGCGTGGTGCATGGTCTTCCGTCGTTTGGTCTTCCCCACGTCATAAAGGCCGGCTCATGGGGGAGGCTATAAGTACCCCTCCCTTTGCAGAGGGTTGGATCACAGCAAGGGTGGTCTATTGGCCATCAAAGGTGTCTGCTCCGGAGGACGTCTATTTCTTGCAAAATTTTATCCCCGGTCGTGTCGGAGAGGTGGTTTCCCTGCCGCCCGGATCTTCTCTTGGATCTGATGGCTCTTGATACGGCAGCCAGATCCAGGGGGGATCGGGGCGAGAGGGGTAACGACCGTAATTCGGACCGGCAGATGAGGAGTCTCGGATTGGTGGTGGCTCTGCCGTCCGGATCCCTTTTCGGGTCAGACGACCCTGACACGGTTGTTTGGCCCGAGAGAGATCCGGACGGGAAGGGAACCAACCGTATTCCGGACTTGGGGCTGAAGAGCCTCAGATAGAGGGGTCGTCTTTGATTAGGGGTTGGCCAGTCTGTCTTCTGATAGGGCTCCATGTGATGGTGGTTTCTGTCCCACCCTCGAACAGTTCGGGGTTTCGGCCGCCGAGGCTGTAAGCCCCGAGCTGTTCGGGGGTGAGAGGGGAACCGACCGAGCACTGGAGCCTGGGGCGTCTGTCGAAGGACGGCGCCTTAAACCTTAAGTAAAATGTTTTCTCTGTTGTATACTCCATCCGAACCGATCCCTGAGCCTGGCTGCCAGCCTGGCACCCGATGACGTCAGCAGCGCACGTTTCGAGGACGTGGCGCGGTTTTCCAGGCGTCCGTTTTCATCTTCTATAAATATTCCCCCCTCTCCCCCTTTCGTCCACTTTCTTCTTGCTGCTTTTCCCTTCAAAAAATCTTCTTACACTTCAGCGCTCGTCCCTGCTATTTGCTGTGCTAGGTTCGTCCTTCCGAAGCGACCCCAGGTTAGTTGGTAAGTCTGTTTAGTTTAGGCACAGATGGATAGGGCTCAGTCCGGCTCGTCAGCGTCGACGTCTAGGGGGGAAGTGAAGTCTGCCTCCAAATCGACATCGTGGGAGGAGCCCGTGCTCGAGAGGGAGTCCGTGCACGCCGCGGAGCCCTCCGACTCAGTTTCGTGGGAGGAACCAGTAGGCGAAGGGGAAGTGGTGCACCAGGCGAGGCCGTTATGCCCCCAACATCCCTTCGTGGTGGAGAGTAGCGAGTCGGAGGAAGCCAGTGATGGTTCGGACGGTATCCGTGTACTGGAGTTGTCTTCCGAGGAGGAGGGAGGCGAGGGCGACACCGTAAGGAGGTCCATCGTTCAGGGTGTAGGTTCGAGTTCCGTGCCGACTGGTCTGGGGCCATTATCTAACCCCTCGTCGAAGCGAGCCAGGAAGAGGAAGAGGGTTTCAAGGAAGGCGGGGTCGAGGACTGGCGGTTCGAGCCAGGCACCTGTTTACCGCAATATGATGACAGGTTCGCCCGTACAGCCGAAGCATTTCCGTCAGTATCCCGACGACCTCTCTGATAGGGAGCTCTTCGGGGTGCAGCCCTCTTCGCCGAGTCGGAAGAGGGTGATGATGGATGCGATCCCGACTGTCCTGGAAGGCGGGGACTTGGAGGCTTTGCAGCTGGCATACCACATAGGGCCCGGCTACGAATTGTGGTTGCCGAGCTCTACTCTGCGCCCCACCGATCCCCTTTCTGCATGGTATTGCGTCTTCCCCGTGGACGCCTTCATCTCCGGGCTAAGGCTGTCGGTCCACCCGTTTGTTCGGGATGTGCTGAACTGGGCCTCTTTGGCGCCAATGCAGTACGGGCCGAACTCTTGGAAGCAGATCATCTGCTTTATGCTGATGTGCGAGGAACAGAAGATACCCCTGCGGCTGAATGTGTTCCGAACAATGTTGATGATCAGCTCGGCGGCCGAGGGCGTTTACTACATCTCTCCCCGGAGTAAGGGGAAGGTCGTTCATAGCCACCCGGACTCTATCAAGGATTGGAAGAAAAAATATTTGGTGATCCGGAGTGAAGAGCCCTAGGACATTCCCACCTGATGGAACTACTCCAAGCCGAGCTATCAACCGCCGAGGCCGAGGGATCTGTCGGCCGAGGAGTGGGGGTTTGTCGAGCGTCTCCGTTTGTCTCCTAGCATTGATTGGACGAAGGTGACGGAGGTCGACCTGGTGAGTGTTGGATTGAGCCCAGCCGTTCTGTGTATGTAGTTGTTTCTTTTCTTTCGGTCCTTTCGTTCTTTCTTGCTCATTGCTCTTAATGGTTTTTTCTGCAGATATGGACGAAGCATCGATCAAAGCAAAGAGGCTCGCCATGAAGAAGGAGAACGCCGAGAAGAAGAAGGGGGAGGTGATGAAGAGGCCGAGGGAGCCGTCCCTGGTTATCTCGGATGCCCCGCTCGAGCCGAGGGGTAAGAGGACTCGCTTGGAGACGAGCAAGGGGGCGGCCCCTTCGAGGGGTAAGGGCCCAGCGAGGGCATCCGATCTTGACAAGGGGAAAGGTCCCTTGGTAGAGGAGGATGAGGACCCGGTGGTGGAGATGTTGCGACAACGATGGACACCGGACTGGTCGGTTCGGATGGGCGACTGTCTGACTGAGGAAGCTCAGGCTGTTGAGGTGGTAGAGAAGTTGGCGACCCCTCGCGATCGCCAAGTGATGGAGAGCGAACCCGTAGAGGTGGCTTTTACGCGCCTGGCGCAGGCCACCGTGTTGGTAAGATTGTCGACCTCATCCCTCTTGTTCATCTTGCTTCGGGAGTTTGCCTCTTATCTGTGTTTGTCGGTCGCAGGCTTGTATGCAGGGCGCCAACGTAAAGAACCTCTACGAAGCGTCCCTGTCACAAGAGCGAGCTTGGGCGGATAAGAGCGAGCGGGAGATGAAGGAGATGCGGATCGAGCTCGAGGGTTCGCATAAGAGGGAGCAGCAGATGAAGCTCGAGCTCGAGGCCAAAGACGCCGAGTGGGGGAAGAGGGTGGTCTCCTTGAAGAAGAAGTTCGCGAAGGAGGAGGAGGAGTTGACGACTGCGTTCGCCAAGGAGAAGGACGAGCTGACGGATGCGGGCCAGCGGATGGTGATCAAGGCCCAGGATGAGTGCTACGCGAAGGCCCTCAGTCATGTGAGGCACTTCTACCCGACCGTCGACTTGTCCAACTTTGAGTATGATATGGAGATCGAGGGTACACCGAAGACTCCTGCCGAAGAAGGGCCCGTTGGCAACCCGGCCGTCGACCCTCCTGCGAACCCGATCGATGCCGAGGTGGGAAATCAAGTTGTATAGTTTTTTCTATCTTTTCCCCCCCTTCGATTGTATTTGCCTTCCGCGGACTGGCCACCGCCTTTTATGTAAGAAGCAGCATAATTTATCAAAAAGTATTTTTGACTGGCCAAGTATTTTGACCTCGGATATTTCCGAACCACCTCGCTTATGTGCGTTGAGTTGGTTCTCTTGCAGGTTGCGGCTTCTCTTCCCGAGGCGGACCCCCGTCGTTCCGACGTGGCGTGGCTCCTGAGCAAGGTTGAGGCACTGGAGGCCACTTTGGCTCGGTATCGTGAGCGGGCCCGTAACGCTGATGCGGCCTTTAATTATTACAGGAACATGTCTGAAGCCCTTGGTGAGGAGGCCAGCCGTCTGAGGAGGGCGATGGTGGATCGGGAACTCGTGGGCGTCGGACTCGGATATACTATGTCGAGTTCCTCCGTGCAGAGGCCCTCCTCTGAGAAGCTACTTCGCGATGTGATAGTGGAGAAGGAAGTGGAGATACACCGCTACCGGACGATGCTGGGCATCTCGAGACCTTCCTCGGGTGGTCAGCGAGCGGGGGGGGTACCCTCTGCGCTGCCGCTATTGGAGCGTATGCGGCCCGCTGATGCCCAGAGTTCCGTGGCCGGAGAGTCGACCGTGTCAAGGACCATTACGACAAGGAGAGAGTTCCAAGTTGTTCGATTGGAGTGATCCCGCCGTTCGTCGGACCAGAGGGGCCTTGAGAGGGCGGCTTCCTACTGTTTTGAGATGAGAGGAGTGTTTCTGTAATGGTCTTTGTTCGTTTTCTCATAACAAAATAAAGGAGTATGAATAAGGAATTCATTTCACTCTTTGCTCCGGTTGATGGTGTACGGAATGATGAAGGGAGTGTGGTCCGGCCCTGTCGTTCCGTGAGGGACCGGTGTGGGGCGCGGTGAAGTCTCCCGGCCTGGGTCGAACCTACCGAGGCGTCGGAGATGACCCTGGGGTGAAGACTTGGGTGACGATCCCCTTGTCTGGCATTAGGTCGAATCCGCTGAGGCGTTCGGAGTATGATACAAAGAGATTTCCTTAGTATAAGATGGAGGGGGCTGCTAAAACGGCCCTTTACATACGACAGTTTTACAAAAAGGTTTACTTCTAGCTAAGTTAGAACTTATGCTCGTCCCTCAAGGAAATTCACTAGGTGCTCGGCGTCAAATGGGAACCCCTCTGGCTCGATGGCAGGTCAGGGAGTAGGGCCGTCCCTCTCTGGTTTGAATTCGACGGCATCGAGGAGGAAGACACCTCCCCCGACGGTGGTCATGTAGCACGATCGCGCTGCTTCTTGGCTGCCTCGGACGATGCCGACTCCTTGCGGGGTAGAAAATTTGAGCTTCAGATGGTAGGCCGAAGGCACTGCTTGGAGGGAGCATAATCCGGGTCGGCCGAGTATGGCGTTGTAAGCCGCCTTGACGTTGACCACCATGAAGTCCATCGACTCGGTCCTCTTGACGGGAGCCGATCCTGCGGTAACGTCGAGGGTGACAATCCCTTCTATCACGACAGGGACGCCGGAGAACCCGTGCAAGGTATATCCGGCCGGCTTGAGCTTGCCTCTAGGTAACTTGAGATTCTCAAAGGCTTCGAGGAAAAGAATATTAACCGAGCTGCCGTTGTCGACGAGAATTCGGCGAACTTCACAATTAGCCATGTGGAGGCTAATGACGAGGGCATCGCAGTGGGGCAGGCGAACGCCTTCGAGGTCCTCTCCTGAGAATGAGACCGGCATTGGCTGTAGCTTGGGCGAGGGGTTGTCTTGGACAGCATTCACTTCTCGGATGAAGGCTTTTCGGGAAGTATTCGATTCTCCTCCCATTGGCCCTCTGTGGACACAGTGCAAGATGAATGGCGTATCTGCGGCTCCCTCGGACTCCGGATCCCGACCCTGGATGCGGTTCGGAGTAGGGTTCGGAGGCGAGAACCTCCGGTTCCTAGTATCTCGCCGATCCCGTGGGACTTCTCGGGTGAACTCTCGGAGGTACCCTCTGGAGATGAGTTCCTCAATCTCGTCTTTCAGGGCCCGGCATTGGTCGGTGTCGTGCCCATGGTCTCTGTGGAAGCGGCAGTAGAAGCGCTGATCTCGGTTCTTGCTGTTGTTGGGTCGGGGAGGTAGTCGAACAATGCCTTTGTCTTCGATCTCTAAGAGGATGGCGGATACATTATGTGTCAAGGGAGTGTACCTCTCGAAGCGGGGGACCGGCAAGATCTTCTTTATGGCCCCCGCGTCCCTCGGAGCCTTCTTTGCCGGTTCGACTTCTTCGGCCTTCCGTTTTCCCTTCGATGTGGCCTCCCTAGCGTCTTCGGGGCTAAGGGCCTCTTCCGCCCTAATGTATTTCTCGACCCTGTTGAGGAGGTCGGGAAAATCGACGGGGGGTCTCTTCGCCAGAGAAGCTTTCAGCTGTCCATGGCGGACGTTGTGCCGAAAGGCGGCAGAGGCGACGCCTGGATCAAGAGAGGAGACCAACCTTGCCTCCGTGGTAAACCTCCGGACGAACACTCTGAGGGACTCTCCCTCTATCTGTCTGAGCCCAAGTAAAGAGGCGCTGGTCCTTTCCGCCTTCCGGCTGGTAACGAAGTGGGCAAGAAAATTGCCCTCTAGTTGGTCGAAGGAGTAAATGGAGCCGGGGGCGAGTTTTGAGTACCATTCCCGAGCCGGGCCCCGAAGCGTGGCGGGGAAGGCTCGGCACAACAGGGGATCCGAGGCACTGTGAATCATCATGAGGGTTTTGAAGCCCTCCATGTGATCAGCGGGATCTCCTTCGCCGTCGTAGGTCTCGAATTGAGGTGGTTGGAAATTCCTGGGTATTTCCGCTTGGAGGATAGGGGCGGAGAAGGGAGGACGGACAGGTCTGTACCCCTGAGCCGCTCGTCGGTCGCCGTCTCCTATATGATCGAGGCGATCCTCCATTTCTTGGAGGCGCCTTAGGAGTATGCCATCGTCTTCTGGCTGGATTGTTGGCGGGCGCGACACACTGGCCTCGGCATCCGACCCGGTTTGGGAGTGGAGGGTTTCCTCCCTGGGGGCCCGTCGGAGGGCCCCGAGAATTTCTCTCCGGAAGTCTTGGAACTTCTTGTGAGTGACGGGGGCTCCCTCGACCCTGTTTGGTCGGCTCGAAGGCTGCCTTCCGATGCGGCTGAGTGCTGACCTCCGTCCCTCGGGCGGCGGTCTCGGATGGTTCGGGGCCGGGTTGGAAGCGGCCCTTCCCCTGCTGCGGCTAACCTGTCGGTTGACGATTACCCCCCGTAGGTCGGGCTGGACCTGACGGGTGACGCTCCTTTGGGACCCCTGGTGGTGAGCCCTGTGTTTTGAAGGGTGTGGATCGGCGTTAGCGGTTGGTGGGGGCGAGTCCCGTCGGTTGACGGAGGAAGCAGCCCCTTTGCCCTTGGAGGCCATGAGAGTTCGGCTGTCGAGGTGCCTTGATGGTCGCGCTCGGGTCTTCTTCTGAAGCAGTTAGTTCCCACAGACGGCGCCAACCTGATGCGGTTTATTTCTGGGAGACGTGTGGATGCACCAGGTGTGAGTTTGGACTCGATTTGTATTTGATGGAGAAAGCTGCTCGTCTGACGACCCTCGGTTGACCGGGCGGAACCTGCGACGGGCTCGGAGGGAGGTGGAGGCCTCGGCTCGGATCAAAGGGTTCGGATCCGAGGTCTTGTGTACCTGCAGACGGTCCTGAAACACCGGGGTTTATCCCGGTGGCGGACCCCCCAACGATCTAGTCAGTCTCTGTGAGAGAGTAGCAATAACTAGGAGAATTTAAGTGGCAAAGGATTGATTACCTCAAAAGGTGGGTGAGGGTCTAGTATTTATAGAGAATTCCAATCGGGTTTGGATCCGCTTGGGGGCCGGGTCTGAACCCGAAAGCCCATGGGCCTGATGTGGCAGAAGGCCCAGGGGGTTTAGGGCTGACGTGGCAGTACCAGGAGTGGTATAGGGCTGACGCGGCTAAGCCCTTGGTGGTATTTGGAGCTGACATGGCAGATCATGAGGCTTCTGTGCTTCTGAGAGAATCTGGGGGTGTAGGGTGTGCCAAGTCACCTTCATTCAACACCAGGATGGGTGGACGGCCCGGAGGGCTGTCGTGGATCGGAGGCCGAGGGCCATCGGTCTCATCGGATATGAGGAGAACAGATCCGTGGGGGTGAACTTGAGGTTCGGCGCCGACCCTGCAGTGGCTCGAAGCCGAACTGGACTGCTGTTTCTTCTATTTTTCGAGTGAGAGTTGTATTGGGCCCTGGTTGGGCCCCCAGCCATTTTTACCCTACCACAAATAGCAAAGGCCGCAGTTGGGAAATACGACCTCAGTTCATTTCATATTTGACCTAAAGTGACTTTCAGACTTAAACAAAATTTTCCAAGTAAAGACGTGTTAAATAGAGGTCGCAGTTCTCAACTACAGCCTAAAAATAACAGCGGCCGCAGTTTGGAACTGCGACATTAGTTCATTTCACATTTGGTCTAAAGTGACTTTGAGACCTAGACAAAATTTTTCAAGTAAATATGGGTTAAATATAGGCTGCAGTTCCCAACTGCGACCTAAAAATAGCAGAGACCGCAGTTGGAAATTACTGTCTTAGTTCGTTTCATATTTGGCCTAAAGTGACTTTGAGACTTAAACAAATTTTCCAAAGTAAAGATGTGTTAAATAGAGGCTGCAGTTGGGAACTGCTGCCTAAAAATAATAAAGACCGCAGTTGAACTGCGGCCTTAGTTAATTTCATATTTGGCCTAAAGTAACTTTGAGACTTAAACAAAATTTTCAAAGTAAAAATGTGTTAAATAGAGGCCGCAGTTCCCAACTGCGGCCTAAAAATAACATAGGCTAGTTCATTTCATATTTGACCTAAACTGACTTTGAGACTTAGACACATTTTTTCAAGTAAAATGTGTTGTATAGAGGCCGCAGTTCATAATTGCGGCTTAAAATTAACATAGGCTGCAGTTGGGGAACTTCAAGTGATCTATTTTTGAAATTAGTTTCAAAAGTGATCTATTTTGGGAATAAGTTTCAAAAGTGGTATATTTCGGGGGAAAATCACTTTTTGAGGGATAACGGTTCGGATCAGAAAATCAAAAACCCGACCCCAATTTACTAAGGGAGAAATAGAGATGGAAAGAAAAAAAAAGCCGTCCTTTCTTCTTCGCTATGCAAAACAAAGCAAAACCCTAAAAATCGAAAATGGGGAAGAAATCGAAAGAAGAACCCAATCATGAAATCTCAGACGCCATTAAATCTCTCTTCAGCGACACCAATCCCTTTCGCCGCAAACCCGACCCACAACCCCAACCCCAACCCCAACCCCAACCCCATCCACCACTGGCCGCCGCCGCCGCCGCCGCCGACGTACCCAAGAAAAGAAAACGCGACAAACAACCCGAAGACCCTAACCGTAATCCCTCCACTCCCGAAACGTTCCCCAAGAAAAGAGAGAAGCTTGAGAATGACGAAGGCGAGAATCTGAAGACGCGGACGACGAAGAAGAGGAAGAGGGACGAGCTCGAAAAGGCGTACGAGAAGAAGAAGTACGGCGAGTTCATCGAGAAAGAAGGAGAAGAAGAGGAGGAAGAGAAGGTTGTTGTTAAGAAGGTGGGAGAGAAGAGGAAAGCCGTGGATGTGGAAAGTGTGGTGGCTTCGAAGGAGGAGGATGAGGGTTTCGACGACGAGAGCAAGCTGTTGAGGACGGTGTTTGTGGGGAACTTGCCGTTGAAGGTGAAGAAGAAGGTGTTGATGAAGGAGTTTGAGAGGTTTGGGGAGATCGAGTCTGTTCGGATACGATCTGTTCCTCTTGTGGATGTGAGTTTTTTCGAGCCCGAATGTTTTCTTGGATTCTTTTCGTGTTTTGGGTGCTTAAAGATTGTATCTTTATTTTGACTTGTAACAGAGTAAGACACCAAGAAAAGGGGCCATAATTAAGGGGAAGTTAAATGATGCTGTTGGCAGGTTTGCATTTTTCTTTTGCGTTGCAGTTATTTATCCTAGTTTTTGTTTATTCGCGTTAACTCAACTATATGGGAGTCGAAAGAGGGATATAATTGAAAAGAAATTTGAGATATGAGATATATAAAAACTCTTGAAGGGTGTGATTAGGATGTAGTTGAGTTATGATAACAGTTATGTAGAGTTACGTATTTCCCAAGTCCATGTAACTCAAACATAACTCCATTCCTAAATAGAGAGTTTTATTTATTAGATGTTAACAAAATTTCCCAAAGTACAGCGAAAGAAAATACAAAAGCAACCAAAATATTGTCTTAAGCAGAATGCAAGATGGAAGTAGGGATCCACTAGTGGTAACTCCAAGGAAGTACAGATCCACATGTTCAAATATACTAGGATATGTGTTCTGTTATTGATAATTCAACATTATACATAATGGTACTTGTTTTTCAAATGGACAGATATCAAATATCCACATTAGTTATGGATGTGCAATTGGTTAACAATTGGATTGTTGTGTATGCAGTTTTGTACCCCTTTATCTTTTATTGATTGTGTCTAGATGATCGTAACATGTTGTGAACTTTAGTTGTATCATGTTTTTTTATAAAAAGCATTCCTTGCTGTTTGCATAAATTTTAATTCCTTAATGGTATGACTATAAGCATAAGATGTATGTAAATTACAGTTGGGTAGTATTCGTACATGTAGGTTTATTAATTAACTCCATGGCCACAACCCAATTTATTGAAAATTTATGTGTTAATGTAGGACTACAACTCAATTTCCTCCAGCACTATTCTTTCTGTAATACACTATATCAGCATAGGTTTGCATGTAGGAACCGTAATGCATTTTTTCTAGCTACTGTTTACACATGCTGACTGCTGAATCCGACTGATGGTATTTAAAATTTCTCTATACTCGAATCTAAAAACTACTTATCTTGGTATTCAAGATTGATAACCTCTGTTTTTCAACTCTTTCCATCACGTGTTCGCGGATTTCTACATGAATAATAAACATTATGGGAAATATCTAGTTGATTCAAGCAATAGGAAATTTAGCATCGACATGTCCCTGCTGCATATGTCTAAGATATTCTTGTTGTGTTCATAACTAATTTGCATCTGTGATTTTTCAGGGTCAATGCTTACATTGTTTTCAGTAATGAGCAGTCTGCAAGTGCTGCTTTGGCTCACAATATGTCAAAGGTATGTCACTACTCGCTACATTATTAATCACAGTAGTGTACTCTTTTTGTTCCCCTTGTATGAAAATCCAGTTCAATGCTTAACTATTTTTTATAATCTCCCAATGAATGCATGTAGATCGGAGAAAACCATATACGTGTTGATATGGCATGTCCGCCTCGTAAGAAACTGAAAGGGGAAACTGCCCTTTATGAAAGGAAAAGGACTGTCTTTGTTGGCAACCTCCCCTTTGATTTGAAGGTGATTTGCTTTTATTCATTAGTCAAGTTAAATGTATATGATTAGCATATAACTAATGGATTCATCAAATTCCATCTTTGTGATTTTTGTATCTATACATAACTATTTTTTCAGGATGAAGAGCTTTACCAATTATTTTGCGGATCCAACCCGGCAGAATCTAATGTTGAAGCTATACGTGTTGTTAGAGATCCTCAGACAAGCTTGGGAAAGGGGATTGCTTATGTGTTGTTTAAGACAAGGGTATGGTCTGATGAATTTTTCTCCTGTAGAGTGATAACAGATAGGAGTGATTTATTACTTCATTTGATTATATCTCAGGCCATGTATTTCCACCATTTAAGTTATTAGTTAGCAATTTATTTGATGCCGGTAGGAATATAATGTTATATCAAAGATAAGTAAATCAATAGGGCATGTTACTATACCAAAAAGAGGTGAATATAGGGAGCATTGCAAATTCAAGTAAAATCCTTGGTGAAATGTACCAAAGTCAAATCCTGTTTTGTTGTCTTGATAACAAATACTTTTTGTTGTTTAGATAACAAATGCACATTAATTTTATTTTTATTTTTATTTTATCAAAACCTGTCTAAGAAATGGGAGATAATGTTTGTGAAGAAAATATCAAATAGGGAAGGAATCAATTCCAATAGTAAGCTACCATGACATGCATGGAAAAATAGGAAAGGGGAAGTTTAATTTCTATCTTTTAAATTCATTAATTGTGTATTTTCATTAAGACCTGGACAAGTTGGGAAATAGGGGGTTCAGAATTAATTTTTTATTTGTGGGGCATGTGGAGATTTGAGGATTGTGAAGAATGCGCGATGGATGGATAAAAAAATTATATGCTCCAAGGTTTTATGATTTTTTGTATAAATTCTTAGAGATTTTGTTGGATCTTGTCAATATTTGTGACTCTAATGGGTCAGTTGCTTTTCAACACAGTATCTTTTATCAATTGGTACATATAATCTTATTGTGTGAATAGTTTGTTTTTAATTAATTCTTCTAACTAAATGAAAAATAAATTTTAAATTAGGGGCGTTTTAAATTTTCCCTAACTGTTCCGAAAGGGTTGCAACAACGGGAGTGGGACGTACATGGTTAGTTTTTATTTTATTTTTTTGGGTTAAATGGGGCATGGAAGGTTTGATTTTGGATTTTCAGATCTAATGGTTCAAAATTGCTCTGGACAGAAGGAATTGTGGAATATGCCTTTGTTGGTGCTCTTAGAATAGTATAGATATGTAGAATTTTGCCGTTTCTAAGCATTTATCTTTAGCAGTATTTCTCTAACCAAAATAGCTTTATGGTCATTAGCTTCTAATTCTTTTTTGTTTTTGTTATGCTGCAAACCTATAACTGGATTCAACTAGATTTAGACAGCCCCTTTCGTTTTGGAGTTTGTTATAATTAGTTTCTGAAGAAGGGTATACTTGTAAATTATAGTAGGAATCTTTTCTTGATTTACGAAATCGTTCACCCATGACTGTTCCATTCTGTTCTGGGAAAATTATCGTGAACGAAAGGTATACGATATTCTATAGAATGGAAGATTTGGCCATTGGATTTTCCTAGATTTAGATAGCCCCCTTTGTTTTGTAGTTTGTTTTAATTAGTTTCTGAAGAAGGGTATACTCGTAAATTATAGTAGGAATCTTTTCTTGATTTACGAAACTGTTCACCCACGACTGTTCCATTCTGTTCTGGGGAAATTATCGTGAACAAAAGGTATACGAGTTTCTATAGAATGAAGGATTTGGCCATTGGATTTTCTATATTCAACTAGATTTAGATAGCCCCTTTTGTTTTGGAGTTCGTTTTAATTAGTTTCTGAAGAAGGGTATACTCGTAAATTATAGTAGGAATATTTTCTTGATTTACAAAACCGTACACCCACGACTGTTCCATTCTTCTGGGAAAATTATCCTGAACAGAAGGTATACGATATTCTATAGAAAGAAATATTTGGCCATTGGATTTTCTCAATTATTGTGTTGAAAACTTGAAATGTAGAATTACCATTCTATCTGATGTCAAATATACCTTTTCGTTTTGAATTAGTGAACCAGTGTGCGATCTCTTCATTCGTTCTCCATCTCTTCGTATTGCTTTCTCATCTCCATCAATGTACACACATTGATCCAAATCTAAATCTACCTTTCCTTCATTCCTCCTTTATTGCCGCTGTCACCGACCTGCCTGCCAGCTGCTTGCTTTCCTCCACCCGTTGGCCTATGAGGTGCCACACTCGGCCCATGCTCCTGCTGATCAAGTCCTATTTGACCAAACATAGAGAGTAGGATAGAAGAGAGAGAAACTACAAATTATTTAGTGACGAAAATAGCCCCCCGTCTTTTGTTTATTTTACAAGTATACCATTTTATGATTTAAGATGGTTAGTTGGCCATCCTATGACTGGATAAATCTAGGAGTAGTTAAGAAAAATAAGGGGATAGTTAGTTGAGAGTTTGCAAAGTGAAAAATCCAATTCTTTTATTGTTCCATATATTTTTCTTTAATAGGGCAAGTAACTGTAGGATATTTGTTGTATTCTCCTGATGAATTTTGTTTATATAGATTATTAGAGATGAGTATTTATAGGTGAGATGGTGAACTGAGATCCTTATTGTTAGCTAGCTCAATCAAACTTAACAATCAAATCCTTCCTATCTCAATCTATGCATTCATGAAATCAATGTATCCATTTTAAAGATAATTATTCAAGCAACATAATATTTTTACTTTTATATGCATAGTGAATTAATCACCAAAGAGATAATTTTGAAGTTCGTAATACGCTTTACATAGATCAGTACATTCGGTGTTATCATTAATTTGGATAAGCTAGCTGACACACTTTCTGTGTAATTTATTTATTCTTCCTGTTTGTTCAGGATGCTGCTAACTCAACTGTAAAGACAAAAGACCTGAAGATTCGGGACCGTATTTTGAGGGTGTGCCATGCTAAGGCAGTAGATACTACTACACCATCAAAGAGAAAGGATGCAGGACCAAAGAGGGATTTCCCAATGAAAAGGAAATTTGCAATGGCCCCAAATGAAAGATCAAACAAACCCAAGCCATCTGCTGCTTCTCTTTCCTACCAAGGGGTGCGTGCAAGTAAGTCTGGCGTTGTGAAGAAGTCGGGCTTGCACCCGAAACCTAGCGGACAAAAAATTCTTGCAACTAAAAGAGAAGGGGGAGATGCTGATAAGCAAGCTCGCAAAGCTAAAAGGCCAGCAGTTGCTGCTCGGAAGGCAAAGATGTTGAAGAAGCGCAAGCTCGAGAGTGGGACCCCAGCTGGTACTCACCAAAACAAGAAAATGAGAAAACACTAAACGAGAAAATGAGAAAACACTTGGATGAGTTGACACCCTGTTGTAAGCTGTAAACATTGATCTGTCCATTCATAATAATGGGTGGAGGTGGTATTATTATGGTAGCATTTCTGTGCAACTTTCGATAAACATAACCATTTTAAGCTGTAAACATTGATCTGTAAACATTTTTATTTTATTTTTCCCTTCTGGTAATGAGGATTTGTTTGTAGCTACTGGTTCACTGCCCCTATCGGTATTAGGAGATCTTTAGACTGTCCTTTTTTGATGAATCGGATAGAGCCAAACGGCTCCAGCCATCAAAAATATATATTAATCAATAAAACAGATAATAAACAATACAAATAGTCAATGGTTCTACAAGATGTAAAACAGAAAGAAACGAGCAAGTAAGACATACAATAACCGAGCAATAAAGAAATACAATAACAGACTCAACATCAGCAAAGCATAGGGTGGAACCACAGCAAGAAGCACCACGCCGTTATCCGAGAGCGGAGCTACCAGCCCTGAAAAGTGAGCAAAGAGAAGGAGACAAAAGGCACACCGTCGTGCTCGAAAAACCCCAAGAATAACGACGCAAAAAGGCGGAAGACGTCCTGCCGCTCCTAGAAGGAGGAGCTACACCCACACAGGCTAGCACCCACAGGACCCAAAGAACCGCAAGCGCACAAGAAACCAGGGCCACCACTAAGCTTGATGATGGGGGCGAAAATTGAGGAAGACAGCCAAAAGGCGGGCCAAAAACTCGGGATATCAAACAGCCTCACACAACTACACAAGGCACAACCTGCAAAGAAAAACCGGATTGCCAAATCCGAGGCGAAAGAAAAATGCCAAAACTCAGATGCGCGCATGAGGAAGCACCGATCCTGAAGATACTTTTTAAGCTAATAAACGCGCACTCACGCGAGAAGGCAATTTAGAATAAAGTTTCTTCTTGTAAATTCTCTTAGCGGGGGGAGGGATGACTTCCACCAGAGGGAGCGAGGTCCTGCCAAGGACAGGCCCGGAAGTGACGATTTCGTTAAGGCTCTTAGAGGGGGAAAGGAGACTGGACGAAACTGGCGAAAATAAAGGTCTGAAATTAATTTTAAAAGAATGACGAGAAATAAGGGATACTCCACGAGTCGATTGGGGCACCAACCCAATCGAAATACGAAACCAAGAATGGCAAGCCCTAAATGGAGTACCTAAACCAGACTTCTTATCCCGATTCGAACACATCGAAGGCCTCACAGCACCAAAATGGGGACGAAGCTGAAAACTGCCTTACCGGAACTCCGATCGATCTAAAAACAGGGACGCAAAATTAGGATACTGACGAGTCGCAAGAAAAGCATCATGAGCAACGAAGGAAGGAGTGGGGTTAGTAGGTGGATAAGACACCACTACAGAGGCGCCCAACTCTTTTCCAGGCTCACGACTACTCTTCCTCGCGAGGCTCACGACTACTCTTTAGACTGTCCTTGCTGTTCATTTTGGTCTGTCACTTCACTAGACCTACGGAAACATGCTGTGAGTTGTTTGATTTAACTCGCAGCAATATGTTTAAGGTGAAGTAACTTTGCTTTGAAATAGAACATAAGGTTTCTATTGCCTACTCTACTCAGCTGTCTGCTTCTCATTATGTAGTTTGTTGAGGTCCCAAGTTTCAGCTTTCTTACATCTAAGGAAAGGGGAATGGAGAGATTGTTAGGATTTTAACTTTTCCATGTATGTCCTCTCCTCTCTCCCTCTAATCCTCAGATCCGGCCCTCTGGAGCATCTTCGTCCTCCATCCCTTTCACAAATCTTGCTCCCCTATCCTCCTTCTACAAACCATTTTCGTCTCGCGTCCGATCTCGGGGTTTTTTGTTCCTTGTCTTTTTCTCCCCTTCCGGCGCTCTTCTTCACTCCGGAGTTCTCATCGATCAGTGGTAGCATCATCTCTTCTTCTTTCCCTGGGTGGAGCTCTCGAAGCGACTATTAGATCTACTTTTTCCCCCCTCGGCTATTGTTGAAGGTTTGCGCGTTTTTGTTCTCTGGTGTTGCGGTGTTTCTTTCCAGTGCTCCGTCGCCATAGGTAAGTGTGCCCAGAGGATTAGCACTGTAAGTCTTTTTAATTGCCGGTTTTTTACTATTTTAGGGCAGTCTACTGCTGGCGGTGATTTTTCCTTTAGTTTGTTGTCTGTGCTCGCCGGTGGTTGGCGTATTGACTTCACCGTTCATCCTATTGCTAATTCCCCTACGGCCTGTCGTTTGGGTCTACTCGCCTGTTAGCCCTCTGAGAATTCAGTTTCTCTCTCTCTCTCCCCTATTCTCCAGTGTCGTCTATTGATCCTTTCTTAGCGACCTGGGTTGATCCTGGTGTAGTTCAGGATCTTCTTATCGATCCTTTTGCTTGAACTAAGGGATCGCTCTTCCTCCCATTCTCTCTAAGGGATTCTCCCTTGTCTGTGTTCTGGGAATTCATCTTCTCCTCTGTTCAGGGGCGTTGCCGAGCGACGCCTTTGCCTGTAGTGGCGGATTCGTCCGTTAGAAAAAAAAAAAGGCTTCAATTTTCCCCAATTTCCTTCTGGGCCTATTTTAAGCTGTTCTTTTGGTGGCCCATGGATCAATCCTGGGTTCAAGTGGTAAAAAAAAAATCTGTCAAACAAATTAGGGCCCAGCTGCCCACCGCTGGTGGGCTAGCTTCGATTGTCCCTCCTCGGCCGATATTATGAAACTTCCTAGAAGTTTCCTTCACACTTCTTCCCGCCAAATTTCACCTACGTACTCTTCACCTCCCCTCATCCCTTATCTCCAGTCTCATCGTTCCCCTATCATCTGCTTCCATTGCCTACAACCCGGCCACATTAAAAAACACTGCTCAACCTCCATGAAGTGTCTCTTTTGCCTTAAAGACGGACACTCTCGTCCCAAATGCTTTTCTCTTCAAAGAATCCTGGGGATGTCGATCGGTATCCCCATCTCCGAACAAGTGCTTGCTGCGATTGATTTTCCAGCTTTACAACGCAAGCTTGCTTCGGATCCCTCTCTCGCTCATAGGATAAAAAAAAACTCTTCCAAATCTCCGCTGCTCCCTACCCCTCCTCTGAGCAACCGCATCGTCGATAATACAGATCGCACCGCAGATTCTAAGGACTCTCCACCTACCATCCCCGCCAAGCCCTCTGTGTTACAAGTCTTCATACCCAAAGCTGATCTCTCGGACCGTTTGAAATATTTTGATACGTATGGAGCCATATCTTTCAACGGAGGTTCCATCCCTATATTCACTCTTAACTCTTTTCTTTGTATTTCGTGTAATGTGAAAGAATGGGACTGGTTCCTTTGCTCTTGTTCTAACGGAGACGTCGTGATCCGCTGTCCATCTCCTAAGTTGCTTCAAGATCTTATTGAGAATTCTTCTTTAGCAATTGGCTCGATTACGCTTTCTATCCGGAAATGGGTTCAAGCATCTCCTCCAAGGTCCAGTCCCAAACTTATTTCTACCATTGTCACCTTGCTGGGTCTGCCCCCATTTTGTGACTCTTTGGTTAGGATGGGGGATTTGGCTAAATGTGTGGGTAATATTACCAATGTTTCTTCTGCATCTAAACTGGCATCTGGCTGTATGCAAGTGGAAGCGATTTTCGATATCCCTGAGCATCAAGAGCGCATAGAGGCTTTTGTGCTGAAGGATGGTATTGCATCTTTTCCTGTGTCTGTTTAGTACCACTCTTCCTCTTCCTCTGGGGGTACCGCCCAGGGTTTTTCGTGTCCTCCCGTGCTTACTTCAACCTCGGCATCACCTGCCCCCTAGACTTTCCACCCTGGAGCGGTGTCTTCTTCCAAATCCCATTGGAAGGCACCTTTGAAAGCACCTGCTAAGAAAAAATTTCATGTGCCAAACAAATCTCCAACTCCCTCCAGTAAGGTGAAGCATTCTCCTGCCAAACCTCCAAATCTTGTTTGGATCAATCCGAACATTCCGTCTAGTCAATTGAACAAGGCAGCGTCCAAACCCTCGTTCCCTCCGTACGTTCCCCCGCCTGCTTCAGCCGCTTCAGCTGAAACTCGGGATGTTAAGCTTTCTTCTCCATCCGTTCCTCTATCTTCTGAGGTAGAGCCTTCGAACACCAAGCGTTCAACTTCTGATTCTCAATGGCCCAAGTGGGAAGTCAACCCACATTTCGAATCCGATTGGCAACTCTTTCAAAAGCAAGCTCACTATTCTTCTATCACGTAAGCTGACCCTGCTTTACCCCTTATTAAGACCAAAATCGATAAAGCTTCTTTAGCACCTGGTTTGACTGATCTTGACAATTTATTGGAGGACGAAGAGGAAGACCGGAAGCGGGATCTTGCCAAGCTTAAGGTTAGTTTTTACTGTTTTTATGGTGTTTATTCCTTGTTTGATTCTATCTGTTTGCAAGTTATTGCTTTGAGATTGTTATTTTCTAGTGTTTTATTCGGCCGGGTGCCTCACCACCCGTGCCTCTCCCTCTCTTTTGTTCTGGTTTCGGAAGGGTATTGTTCCATGTCCTCAGACATTAAGATGGCGATGCACTCTTCATTAGGTGCTTTTTTCCCCAAATTCAGTGCTTATTTCTATACTGGTTTGTTCCCTCCCTCGGAACAATTTTCTGACCATTTTTCTAATAAATCCCCTATGCCGTTGTCTAGTTCTAATGGCCTTTCGTTCTTGACAGTTCCGGCTGTCAAGCCCCCGCCAGTCGATGATCCGATCTGTTCTCTAAACAGAGTATCATCTTCGGCGGTTCCTAATTCCATCCCTCGATTGATCAGATCTAGTGCTCGTTTACGAGCTAGATCTACTGAGCTGGCCTCGCTGTCCCTAGCTGGTCCTAGCCATCCATCCCTTTCGTCAGGTTCTAGCCTGATCTCCTCCAAGTTCGATTCCAACTCGTCACCTTTAGGTTCTATTTTTCACCTTCAGTTTGATTTTTGCTCAGATAGTGAACTCATGTCTTTATCATCGAAATTAGATTTTGTTCCTGCTTCATCCCCCTCTGCTGTGACTTTCGCCATTAGAGATAAAGATCGTTCAAGAGTTAGGGAGTTCAAAGGTGTTTAATGATTACATTATCCTGGAACATTAAGGGACTTAATTGCCCCGATAAACAAAGATCGATTTACCACATGATTGCCTCCTCTCACTGCGATCTCATATCCATCCAAGAATCTAAACTCGAGTCCCCCTCTCCCATGATCCTTAGATCGATCGGAGGATCCATCATCTCTAGATGGATTTCCCTAGACGCTATAGGATCAAGGGGAGGTATACTCTTTGGTTACAAGGAGTCCATCTTCTCTATAGTTTCGATTAAGCGTCTCAAGTTCTTTCTCATTGTTCAACTTTATTGGTTGCCACTTAACACCAACCTCACGGTTATATCCGTGTACGGTCCGTCCTCTTCAGAAGGATGCCCTTTATTCTGGAACGAATTCCAATCCCTTCTCCCTCACTCTTTCGGATTGTGTATTTTTTGTGGCGACTTTAATGTCACTAGATTTGCCACTGAAAGATCTAACCAAGCTTCGCTTGGCAATCCTAGTTTCAACGAGTGCATTCGTTTTTTACAACTTACCGACATTCCTTTATCGGGTAGATCCTTTACTTGGTCGAACCTCCGTCATCTCCCTTCGATGGCGAAGCTCGACCGTTTCTTGGTATCCAATGCATGGATAGACCGTTTTCACAACTCTTTTGCTCTTGCCCTACCCAATCCTTCCTCTGACCATGTTCCTATTGCGTTTCATTTCGATTTCCAATTCCCTCGCCATCATCAATTCAGATTCGAAAAATTTTGGTTGCAAGACCAAATATTTGTTAACCTTGTTACTGAATGCCTTTCGGCGATATCAGGATCTTTCGGGTTAGGATCCATTCTTCTTAAACTCCACGCGATTAAGTTCGGTTGTAAGATTTGGCACAATGAAAGGCAATTTAACACTAATTTCCTTAAAAAGTATTATCTATCCACCATTGAATCTATTGATAAATTGGAGGAGCAGGGCCCGATCTCGGGAGAGCTTTTCAATGAGCGTCAGTCTTGCAAGCGAGATTTCACGGATATTCTGCATCAAGACCATGTGAAATGGGCTCAAAGAGCCAAATTTTGCTGGCTCAAAGAAGGAGATTGTAATACGGCTTTTTTTCATAACTATGCTTCCCACAGACAAAGATGTAATCACATCTCTTCTATAGTGCATGAGGGGAATGATCTCTCTTCTATCGATGATATTCATCATTCCTTCCTCATCTTCTATAAAAATCTTCTTGGATCTCATAAACAGAGGACGCTGAGTCTGGATTGGTATCAATTGTACGGTGAGGCCACCGACAATCTTTCTTCTCTTGAAGCCCCTTTTTCTATGGAAGAAATTAAATCAGCTGTATTCGGTTTAAAAAGCGATGCCGCGCCAGGTCCAGATGGTTTCCCCGCATTCTTTTTTCAAAAATTCTGGAATTGGCTGAAGGATGACCTGTTCCGGATGTTCGCTGATCTTCATAGTTGTTCTTTCTCCTTTGACCGCATCAACTATGCACATATTGTTCTCATCCCTAAAATTTGTGGAGCGAATACCGTGGTAAATTTTAGGCCGATTAGCCTTATCAATTCCACATTCAAAATCATTATGAAGGTTCTATCGACTAGACTTGGAGAAGTAATTTCCCCTCTTATCGATCCGGCTCAATCGGGTTTCATTAAAGACCGCTTTATTCTTGATAGTGTGGCCTCGGCCCAAGAAATCATTTCCCACTGTCATATCTCCAAATCGGTGGGTATCCTTCTCAAACTCGATTTTCAAAAAGCTTATGATAACATTTGTTGGGATTTCCTCTTCGATATTTTAATCAATAGAGGATTTGGTCCTAAATGGATTGCTTGGATTAAATCCAGCCTATTTGCGGGTACCTCCTCCATTCTCATTAATGGATCGGAGGGTCACAAATTTAAGATCAGATGCGGTCTCAGGCAAGGTGACCCCCTTTCCTCTCTTCTTTTCTCACTAGTCGCGGATGTCTTCAGTAAGCTTCTTCGAAATGCTTGGGATGCCAGGGTCATCGAAGGACTGGGGGAGTCCCGTTCATTCAACGGCGTTCTGAACCTTCAGTACGCCGATGATACCATCATTCTGGCCAAACCCAACTCTCATACCCTCAGAAATCTGAAACTGTTTCTCTATTGCTTTGAGCTATCCTCGGGTCTTACTATTAACTTTCAGAAATCGTCTGTCGTTTGGCTAGGAGGATCGCCTAACCGATAGGATGAAATTTCTGCTTTTTTTAACTGCCCGGTAGCTTCCTTTCCAATTACGTATTTAGGGATTCCCCTGAGGTGGGGAAAACTCCATAGATCGGATTGGTCTCCAATGATTGATAGGGTTGAATCCAGACTGTCAGTTTGGTCCGGGAGATTGTTATCCCGAGGAGGCAGATTAATTCTGCTTAATTCAGTTCTTTCATCTATCCCCCTATACATGATGTCCTTCTACTTCATCCCCTCCTGGGTGATCAAAAGAATCGACCAGATTAGAAGTAATTTTCTCTGGTCTGGATCATCTAGCTACAATCCCGGATCGCATCTCTGTAACTGGAAACTCATTTGCTCCCCGAAATTAGCTGGAGGTTTAGGGGTCTTAGACCTCAGACATCAAAACCTCGCTTTACTTGGCAAATGGCTTTGGAGATTCCTCCAGTTGGATGATCTCTCCTGGATCAGATGTATCAAAGCCAATTTATTCGTGGCAAATGATTGGTGGAGATTCCCTGAAAATCCCCATAGGCTAGCTTCACCTTTCTGGAAAGGCATTTGGAAAGCGGCGGCTGCTTTCCGTTGTGGTCTTAGCCACGGATGTGCGGTTGGATCTATGACCAGATTCTGGTATGATATTTGGATCGGTAACTCCTCTTTAGCGACCGCTTATCCTGAGTTATTCCGTCTTGCCACTAATCCTATGGCCTTGGTGTCAGATGTCTATAGCATCAATGAAGGTCAAAGGGAATGGTCGATTCCCTTTTCTACTAATCTTTCACCCCTATTACTCCCTGTGCTTGATAACTTGCTCGAGGACCTAAACAACGTGGTTTGGCTCGACAAAGAAGAATTCTTCTGGCGTTGGAATTCGTCAAAGAACTTTTCAGTTCGCTCTTTTTACCTCATTCTTAATTTTAGAGGGATTCGTTCTCCATTCTACGATCTAGTTTGGAAGTCTTGTGCTCCGCTGAAGGTGAAAATCCTAGTCTGGTTAGCACTCAACAATAAACTCCTTACCGTTGAGGTCCTCAACAAGCGGAACCAAGCTTGGGGACAATTATGTCCCCTATGCAACTCTGCTTCGGAGGATGTTAATCACTTATTCATAGAATGCGTTTTCGCACTCTCTCTCTGGAAAATCATTGTTCTGGCGTGGGAAGTGCCTAACACGCCGGTTAGTTTGGTCGATTGCTGGACGAAACGTCCTCCTAACGTCGCTTTCCATAAATCGTGGATTCTCTCCTTCCAAATTTTATTATGGTTGATATGGAAGGAAAGAAATCACAGAATATTCCGTCAAACTTCTAATTCACCTCGTTCTATATCTAACGATTTTTTATATTTATTCAATTTTTGGTCTTCTTCTTTAAAAATGGAAGCTAAAGAAGCCATGAGGATTGATAGGCTTGATAACGCTAGTCGTTGCCTCATTAACCTCAACGCAATTTAAAGTTCACAGCTCCTCTTTTTGTGTACCTCATGTGTTTCGATAGCATCTGTATTTTACTTGAGTCTTATTGCAGTTTACTCGATCCTGTTTACTCTTATGTTTCGAGCTTGGTTCTGTGACTTATCTATTTTCTCTTGGTAATTTTGTTTGCAGGATTAAAGGGTAGGATCTCCTACCCTTATAATACTTTTGGCTACATGTTCATAATCTTTTTGGTAAGGTGGTTCTTTTGTTCGGTTTCGTAGGGAAACCTGATCACTTTTGGGACTACCATACTATGTTCTTTCCCACTTGGTGGTATTCCTAGCTCGGGCGTTCCTATCTTATCCTGCATAATTGAAGTTCTGTCTGGACCGGCTTGGTATTTCATCATAGGTTATATGGTTATATTTTGTTATTTTTTCTAGTTTTGTTATCCTCCAGTTGAACTCACCTGATGTATTCCCATGCTTCTACTTAATTATTGGTTTTCTGTTATGTTGTGTGTGGCTCCGATGGGGTTTTCCCTATGTACTTGGGATTTAAGTCTGCTATGGTGTGCTGTATCGACCGTTCAGAGTGTCGACAGCTTGTTCTATTGTTCTATCTTTGCTCTGTTGTTGAGACAGATTGTATTTTAGCTCGTTCATCCAGTTTGATGTGTTTATTAGCCGTTGAACTCATTTTTCTTATGCGAAATCTATTTCGCTGTTTTGTTTGTTTGGCTGTTTGACCGCTCTTTTGCGATAGCTGCTGAGAGTATCATCAGATAATAGTTGTATGCCACGTTCTATGTTTTTGTTTATTTTTTCAGCTCGTTCCTACCAGTTTACTGTCGATGTTCTTTGTGCTGGAGGAGTTTGCCCCTAGGCGCACATTCAGTGTTCGGGCCTCGTGCTACCTCCTTAGAGCCAGCTGTTCGTCTCCGTTGCCTTATTGGCATGGCAGCCTTCGCGGAGGAGTTTCTCCTCCCAGGCGTTGGGTTTCCTTTCCCTCGGGACGACTGCCAGAGCCACCCTGTGTTCTAGCGCATCGGTGGATGGGTCCCTCGGCGTTAGTGATTATTTTTTGTATGAGCTAGTGTGTGATAGTGTTCTGATTGCTTGGGTCTGTATCGACCCTATTGTCTTGTATGTAATTGTTGTTTATGCTTTGTTGTTAGTTTTACAGCTTGTAAAACCCCCCTATTGTAATTATCTTGGTTATTAATGCATGGCTGGAGTCCTAGGACTCTATCCGTTTCATCAAAAAACTTTTCCATGTATGATACCAGATGATTGGCACGATCGCTTGCAATCTCCTTTTTCTTCTGTCAAACTGTGAAGTCTGACGATGCTTGACATGCTTCACTGATTTCTAGGAGCTACCGTGATCATTTCTACTGGTAATCCGTTAAGCAGGTACATCCCAATAAGTTGGTTGAAGTGTATCATTTTTTTTTACAAAGCAAATGACTAAAAAAAAAAAAAAAGGATAAAATTACGTACGTACATGTGTTATAGGAATGAAATCCATTGCCACCACTGTTTTCAATCCCTCTCTCTTCATTACCTTACCTGCTCTATATCCCTGTTTGCCTTTGATTCTGAAACATACTAAAACTTCAAATAACCAGGTATGATAAGTATTCCGTACAGAAACACTTGCAAAGAATTAATTGGGTCACTAAATTTTGGCCATTTCTAAACGATTTAATTTCATGGATCTGAAAGGTGGCTAATGGCGGAAGTTCTAATTCACCGAGATCTTCAAATCGCATCGTCACTAGTGAAACGGACAATCAAACTGAAAGAAATGCCTTTTTCTGGGGACAACCCTAACCCAATCTTACTTGTGATTTGACTTAATTGATCAAACCTTTATAAAGAGGGCTGGGCTACTTCTTCATCTTAAGCCTCTACTTGTTTTCTATACCTTGTTCGCTGCCACATCCAAATCCCTATCTCTCCAAAGGTAAAAACTTTTAAAACTTAGATCCCATATTCAATTATCATTCTTAAATATTCTTCTTCTTATATAATTGATTCTATATATGCAGGCCATGGATCAACATGCAAGAATTTTTTGGAATAACATCTCATCCCTATTTTGACAAAACTCTAGGTATATCTATCAGAACCCATAAATTTTATTTTTGTAGATTTTGTTGTTTTTTATCCGGTTACATAAACCATTTAGATGTGAGTCTTTAGGTCTATTTTATGCTATTCGTAATTAGATTTGACAGAAATTTATGTTGTCTATGCTAAACTGTCATATATCCTTTCCGTTGTAAAACATTTTTAACCAGTAATTTGGCTTGAATATTTTGTTCATTTAGGAAAATGTAATGCTCAAAGTCAAGTCACGGTAGCAGTACTCTTAAGAAAATATATAAGTATAACCAGATGTCGAGTGTTGTAGAGAATTAGAAGATTTTTGCATGACTAGTTAAGAATGAAACATATGGTATTTGCATACTGCAGATACGTTTTTTCAGTTTTTGAAATGTACTCGGTTTGCCCGTTGATACGTGCTTACGACACGTTTTAGCAATGGTGCACCTTGTTTGATTATATAAAATAGTTTTAAAGGTCCAGCAAATTAATTTAAGTAGGAAACATATTATATGAGGAAGCAGCATATCTACCTTTAAGCTCAACCATCGACTTCTTGATCATTAACTTGAACTTGCCTGGAATGCATATAGTTTGTTAGAAACACTGCATAGAGTTTTTGTTTACTTCAGCATCACTTTTAGATGCTTGTAATAGTTATGCAAGGACATGATCATATAGGTTTTATAGAGCTTACTCTAATTTTATAACCACTATAAGCATATCTAAATACAATGGTAACCCAAGTGCAAGTGTGAAGGTATCCACAATACCAATAATCTAAATATTTGTTTGTCTGAGACTCTGTTTGCAATTGAAATACCTCTTATTATTATTTCAACTAAAATGTAATACATGAAGTTCTCTAAACTCTAATCCAAGCTAATCATTTCTTTTATCTCCACTTTGTCTTCCCATTGCACCTTTATAAAATAAAATCAAAATGGATCAATAACAAATTTACTTTAGCTGTCTTTCTTGAGTTGAGAGTTTGCACCCTTCACTGATAAACTCCAGTCATCTTAATCCTATATATCCAAATATACACGAAAAGTTTTTATATGTTATATTATCCATGGTTTCTAATAACCAGTGAAGGGATCACTTCACGATAGTATATTCTTTTGTAGTAAAGAAATTAATATTGCATATTTGCCAAGTTATTTAAAGTTTCTGATCAGTTTACCTGTCCTGCTATGGTTTGGAAGCCTAAATTGAGACCACCAAATAATCCATCTCTCACTTGTGTACACCTTAAATTAAAACCAATAAAAAACTCATCAAATAAATCACCAAATTAAAATTTTTTAAACCCAAAAATAAAATAATCATACTCTCTGAACTTAGATCTCATGCACACACAAAATTCGAGTCAGCAAAAAACTGAGTAATACCCTGCACACAAAATTAAAAATTAGAATGAAAATTCGGTTAATGAGATAAAATTAGAGTCGTCGCATTGCATATAGAGACTCTCGATTCGGTGGAGGGGAGTCACCGATACGGAGTCGTTTGATATTCGCACTTGATTTGGTTGAGAGGAGTCGTCGATACTGAATCAACAGCGGATCAGATATCGGCGACAACCTCTTGATCGGGATTCGACACTAGATTTGAATTTGGATTTGCTTTGAGATTCGCGCTTGAGAGGACGATGGAGGCTTCGCCAATTAAATGTAAGCGAAGGTTTAAGAAAATGGTTTTAGGGATTTGGAGTTAGCAGCTTAAAAATCCTAGGGGAGAGATAGAGAAATTGAAGCTATCTGGTTTGGGGAATAGAGGGAGCAAACTGATCTGAATAGGAGAGAGAGAGAGAGAGAGAGAGAGAGAGAGAGAGAGAGAATTAAATAAATAAAAGAGTGGTTTTGGGGGGGGGGGAATTTTGGGAGGGAAAATGTCTTTTGAGAGCTTAGATCTGGACCATTGATTTCCTTACTACTGAAGGAGAGCCACTTGATAGCTTTTTTTGTGTTTTATTATACAAATTTAAACTAAACTGGTAATCTGCATGTGTGATGCAAGTGCTAATTTTTAAAAAAATTATATAGTAAATAATAGGACGTAATTTGACCTCGAATCTGAGGTCTCCATTTAATCATCACATACTCTTTATAAATTACCCCCACTGGCACAAACTTTTATTTTATATGAGTAACACTTTTGTAAATAATTATGTCGTAAATAAATTTGAACTTGGATGGTATTATGATAACTAATAAAAGTTGAGTAAATGAATGATTAATACAACTACCACTAAAAAATGAATGGTTGAGATTAGATGGTTGAATGTTACAAATGACATGTTGTCTACAAATGACAACCCAACTCTTCCATTATAATTTTAGAGATAGAGATTAAAACATTAACGGATGAATTTTTTGAATAAACCAACATTGATATGCATTCTTTGTTGAGTAAAATTTAGAGTATACAATTCTAAACTTACTAATATTGGACCCAAACAAGTAAACAATGTACTTGTATTATACTCACAATAAAAGGCACTACAACACTTTCCAAAGACTACTCACAATTTGAAGAAAAATACAAAACACTCAAAAGAAAGCTCATAATTCACACTCAAGATTCTACACTCAAACTAAGAATACAAAGACTTATTTTTTTGAGGATGCCTAAACCAAATGCAACGGAGGGTATTTATAGCCCACTCCATGCAATCTGCACCATACAAATATAAAATTAAGAAATAATCCTAACTATACATTATTACCACATTATGCACACTTTTCCCAAAAAATCTTATTTCTACATCCTTCTACAATTTTCTTTTAAATATCTTCTTTCCACATTTGTTGAGAAGCTTCCATTGTCTTGGGTTTAGATAAATGGATTGGGTTTTTATTTTTCTTGGATTGAAATAAAAACAAATACATTGGGCCTTTGTAATGGGCTGAGGTTGATTTTCAACACTCCCCCTCAACACCAGCCCTCACTATTTGCACTGTGCCGAGTTGACAGTGAAACATTTCGAACTTGTCGGTGCTCAAGCCTTTTGTGAACAAGTCCGCAACTTGATCATCTGTCTTGATTTGCTTCATTTCAATTTCTTTTTGCAGAACATTTTCTCCGATAAAATGATAGTGCACTTCAACATGCTTAGTTCTTGCGTGAAAGACCGGATTCTCCGCCAAAGGAATTGCTGACTGATTGTCACAGTACAATGGAACTGCATAATCTACTGGTTGATGTAGATTATTCATTAGTTGTATCAACCATGTACTTTCTTGAGCTGCCATTACCGCTGCTCGATACTCAGCTTCAGTGGTTGATAATGATATTGACGGCTGTCTCTTGTTGCACCAAGAAATTGTTTTGGAACCAAGCTTAAACACATACCCAGTTGTTGATCTCCTGGTGTCATGATCTTCTGCATACTCAGCATCGCAGTATCCAACTAACTTGCAGTCTTCACCTTTCTTGTACAAAAGACCATAGTTAATTGTACTATTCACATATCTCAGTATTCGTTGAACTGCTTCCAAATGAGACTTCTTTGGATTTTGCATGTACCGACTCATCACACTAACTGCATAAGAAATGTCAGGTCGAGTCAAGGTTAAGTAGATAAGACTGCCTACCAATTGTCGATACATCGTTGCATCTCCCAAATCTTTTCTTTCATGTGCACACATTTTGGCATTTGGTTCCATCGGCGTCGATAATGGCTTGCATTCGAGTATCCAAACCTCTTCAACAAATCTTTGGAATATTTTTTGTTGCCAAAGAAATATTCCTTCTTGTGTGCGATCAACCTCTAAACCAAGGAAGTGCTTGAGCTGCCCAAGTTCCTTCATTTGGAAACAGACTGATAAATCCTCCTTCGTCCGAAGAAAATCTGCCTCAGCATCATCGGTTATGATTAAATCATCCACGTACAGTAACACTATAGCAGCTTTTCTTCATTGGCTTTGACAAACAAGCTGGAATCTGCAGGTGTTACTTAATAACCACTTTGTATTAGAAATTCAGCAATCTTGCCATACCACGTCCTGGGTACTTGTTTCAATCCGTAGAGTGCTTTTCGCAGCTTACACACATATTCAGGATGATTTTGGGTCCCATTGGTTGGATCATGTAGATCTCCCGATCCAGCTCTCCATGAAGAAAAGCATTCTTCACATCCATTTGCCATAAACTCCAATCTTTGTTGGCTGCAAGTGCAAGTATGACTCGTACAGTTGTAAGTTTCGTCACTGGACTAAACATTTCATCATAGTCTAGTCCGTATTGTTGAGAGAAACCACGAGCTACCAATTGTGCCTTATACATCTCGATTGGCCCATCTGGACGGCGCTTTATCTTGAAAACCCACTTGTAGGATATGGGTTTCACATCTCTTGGCTTTGGCACGAGATCCCGAGTCTGATTTTTCTGAAGTGCATTTATTTCTTCTTTCATAGCTGTCATCCATTCAGAACTCTGCGATACTTCTTCGAACATCTCAGGCTCTATTGCTTCTTCAACTATGGCTGCATTGGCGCATTTGGGATTTGTCCTTTGTGTTCTTGTTGACCTTCAGAGTTGATTCTTTAGTTTCACTAGGCCCACCTTCTTCATTTGGTTGTTGATACATGCCAGTTTGTCAAGGATTCTGGGCCACTCTTTGTTCGACATCATCGCCATTTGGATCTCTTGATTCATTTGAACTTTGTTGGAGTTGAACAGTATGCTCCCCCATCTTTTGTTGGAGTTTGTCTCCAATTTCTCTGGAGTCTGGCAACACCTCCTTCTTCGAGGACCACCAAGAAGATGCTTCATCGAACACCACATCTCGTGAAGTGTAGCATCTTCCACTCGTTGGATCGCAACATTTCCACCCTTTTCTTTGGATGTCGTATCCCACAAAGATACATCTAACAACTTTCTTTTCAAACTTAATTCGTAAATGATCAGGAACAAATACATAACATACACTGATGACACACAACCAAATAGTCGAAAGTAGCTAACTGTAGGTTTCACGTTCCACAGTTTCTCAAAAGGTGAAATTAACCGTAACCTTGGTTGAGGAAGTTTGTTGATCACAAAGGCTGCGGTCCTCATTGCTTCAGCCCAAAACCTTCCAGGTACATTCTTTTCATGCAGCATATTCCGACAAATTTCTGTAAGATGCTGGTTCTTTCTCTCTGTTACACCATTCTGTTGTGGCGTGCTGGCATAAGTGTACTGATGACGTATTCGGCATTCTCTTAGGTATTGAGAGAACTCGCTCGAGCTATATTCTTCACCGTTGTCTGTGCACAAGCAACAGATCTTCTTTCTCACTTATCCTTCAGCTGACTCTTTGAACTCTTTAAACTTTGAGAATGTGTCAGATTTTTCTTTCATAAAGAAAACCCACCCATACCTTTAGAAGTCATCAATGAATGTCACCATGTACCGCATACCGCCAGTTGATGGTTGCTTAATGGACCCAAATACATCAGAGTGAACTAACTCTAACGGTTCCTTCGCTTTAAACTTTGATGCCTCGTATGGCCATTGGTGTGCTTTACCATATTGGCATCCTGCACAGACCGTGTCTGTTCACACGTCTAGTTGAGGAAGCCCGTTAAGCATCGACTTCTTCATCATCACACTTAGCTTAGAATAGTTAATATGACCTAACCGCACGTGCCATATATTTGTTGTATCATTTTTTCTTGTTCTGTCTACATATGCAGATTCTACTAACTTCACGTAGACTGACTCCAATCGTCGCTCCTCCATTGTCGGTGTTTCCGAGGTTTTGAGGTCACGGTACACCTTCACATCTCGGGGACCGAACAAGACGTAGTGGCCTGATGATGTCAACTGAGTCACAGATAGCAAATTTTTCTTCATTCCTGGGACATGGTAAACATCTTGAAGTGACACCTAGTTAGAATTATATCGGAGCGTAACTATTGTCTTACTGATGTGAGCTATTGGTAACCTTGAGTTGTCGGCTTTCACCACCACACGACCTCCTTTGTACTCAGACATGTTTTGCAGCTTCTGTTTATCACTCGTCATATGATTTGAGCAGCCCGAATCTACGATCCAGTCATTTTTGTAGTCAATCTGTTGTGGTGTTGTTACCGTGAGAGCTAATTCTTCTTCCTCCATAGTGAATAAAGCTTCGGCATCACAACCATCTTCGCTATTTTCCTGAGAACCGGAAGTAACAGTATTACTTTCAATAGGCTTTTTCTTGGTCCAACAATCTTTTGCCATGTGGCTCTTCTTTCCGCAGTTGTAACACTCGCCATTGAACTTTTTACTACCACGATTCTTTGAAGCTCCCCCTGGACGAGAGCCTCCCTTTCCTTGGTAACTTTTCATCTTCTCACCACCCTTCTTAAATCCACCACCAGTGTGCCGCTTGAAACTGCCCTTGCTTTTGCTGGTGTAGAGCGCTTCCTCCTCACCCTTTAGCGAGACTCCTCCCATTTGCTTAGCCATAGCTTCCTGACCTGCAAGAAAATTTTCAAACTCAACAAGCGATGGTTGTGTTGGCCATCCTTGTATAGCGATAAAGAACCCTCGATATTCGGGTCTCAAACCGTGGATAATTATTCTCTTTATCCTGGTTTCCCCAATAGGAGCCGTCAGATCTAACTCTGAAATTTCGCTGCAAATCGACTTCACCTTGTGAAAGTATTGGGCAATCGTCATGTCACGTTGCGCCATCGGTAGCAGCTCATTCTCGAGAAGTTGTAGTCTTGCATCATTCTTCTTTGAAAAGAGTGTAACAAAAGTGTTCCATGTTTCCTGTGGTGTTTTGGCATCCCGGATGTACTCCAACATTTCTTCTTCAATTGTGGTCTTTAAAGCAAACATCGCTTTGCCTGCTTTAATCTTCCACTTTCGCAAGATGCCATTGGCATCTTCTACGGCCGGTTGTGTAGCTTCACCACCACCGACAACCTCCCAAAGGTCCTGACCTTGTAGGTAAGACTCTATACATGTTGCCCATGTGTTATAGTTTTTATTGTTGAGCTTCTTGATTCCTCCAACTACTTGAAGGTCACCTATTGTGGTGGTAAGACTTCGACTATACCGAACAAGCTTGACTAACAAACTTGCAGAGTACCAAACTCCTTACGACTCAAGATAGCTCCACCAAGAACGATCTCTGACCGTCCCGCTTTGATACCAATTGTTGAGTAAAATTTAGAGTATACAACTCTAAACTTACTAATATTGGATCCAAACAGTAAACAAATTACTTGTATTATACCCACAATAAAAGACACTACAACACTTTCCAAAGACCACTCATAATTTGAATAAAAAAATACAAACACTCAAAAGAAAGCTCACAATTCACACTCAAGATTCTACACTCAAACTAAGAATACAAAGACTTATTTTTTGAAGGATGTCTAAACCAAATGCCAGGGAGGATATTTATAGTATATGCAATCTACACCATACAAATATAAAATTAAGAAATAATCATAACCATACATTATTACCACATTCTACACACTTCTCCTAAAAAATCTTATTTCTACATCCTTCTACAATGTTCTCTTAAATATATTCTTTTCACATTTGTTGAGAAGCTTCCATTGTCATGATTTAGATAAATGGGTTGAGTTTTTATTTTTCTTGGCCCGAAATAAAAATAAATACATTGGGCTTTGTAATGGGCAAGTTTGATTTTCAACATTCTTTACCATTGCAGTCTATGATATGTGATGTGTAAGTATATTTTAGCCTACAGCTACATGTAAAAGAACTCCAATATGCCATCAATTTCGTTTTTCTTTTGTAAGAGCATCCACAGTCGTTTGCTATATATGCCATTTTGCCATATTATAGCAAACGAATAGCAAACGACCTCTGCAATTGTTTCTCATTTATCCATTTTATAGCAAACATGCTATATTCGTTTCTCATATATGAGAAACAGAATAGCGATTCTCAAATTATAAAGGACGGGGAATGATTCCCCGTCCGGGATATGATACCCCGTCTCCCCCACTTATTTTTTTTTTTTTTTTATGATTCCCTCAGACTGGGAAACATACCCCGGCCGGGGTATGTAACCCCGTCTCTCTTTTTTTTTTTTTTTAATAAACGAACGGCCATGATTGGCCGATGAGAAAAAAAAAACAAAAAAAAAACAAAAAGGTGGGCCGGGGAATGTATCCCCGTCCAAGACAATGGGTTTATTTGGTAGGTTTAGGTAATAATTAGGTTTAGATGGTTAATTAATATAGTTTAGTTATTATTATATTATTTAATTTAGTTAATTAATATAATTTAATAGTTATAATAAGTAATTAGCTTTTTTTAGTTTATTTGAAAGGATGAGAGACGGGGAATGATTCCCCGTCCCGCCATTTTAAAATTTAAAAAAGAGGGTCTCTAATCCAAATGAGAAAAATATAGCAAAGCACGACTACACGATACGCATCCAATTGTTATTACTGTAACTGCCATTTTATAAGAAATGAGAAAAACGACTGTGGATGCTCTAAGTTTCTACTGTGGACTATAAAATAAACTCGGACCATATGTTTCCCCTATTGTTAATCTACTGTTCTTCATTAATTTTATTCGAAAATGTTACACATAAATCTCAGTAGTCTTTTCTTTCTTTCTAAGATGACCCTGTCGTGGATCAACGATTTGCAACCAATACTATTTGGTGATTTATTCTATTCTGAGAATGCCTAGTTCATGGTGTGGATGACTAAATTATACGTGAGATACAACTATTCCTGCAACTATTTTGGTTTCTTTTTGGAATTATATTTTCTCGTGTTGAGTTCTCTTTTGCAACTTGTGCCTTCTGCCCTCTTCTCCCGTTAATCGTACACTTCTTTTAAACATGAATCAAATAAGTTTTTTTTATCTTCAATTCTCCCTCAAAAAAAAAAAAACTCTTCCTTGATATTGTCAAGTTCTTTTAAAGAAAAATCTATTACAATGTGATTATGTTTAGTGTGAGATTATGTTTAGTGTGAGAGGAAGAAATCGTACTTTATTGGATTATTAGAAGTGTATGCTAGGCCTTATATATGTAGGCTTATTATAAAACTCACTCTCTAAGCTAACTTAATCCCCAAGTAACATCTTTGGACAATATTACTTACTAATAATATTATTCTCTAATATTCTGTAATATTACATATATAATATTATAAGAGCATCCACAGTCGTTTGCTTTATTGCCATTTTTGCCATTTTTTTCCTACTGTAGCGCTCACAGTCGTTTGCTATTTTGCCATTTTTTGGGCAAAAGCGCTACAGTAGATACGGAGAAATAGCAATCGAAATAGCAATATACATATTATAGCGGACGAAACATGATGTTTCGTCTGGATTATTTTATTATATTCTTAATTGATCGGACGAAACATGATGTTTCGTCCGAAGTAAAAAAAAAAAAAAAACCCGAATAAAATAACCTTTAAACGTGGGAATGAACATGATGTTTCGTCTCAATTTGAGACGAAACATCATGCTTCGTCCCAATCTGAATTTCAAAAAAAATTTGTAAATTTTAATTTTTTTTTGCAATTTTTTTAATTGATTTTGCAAATTTTAAAATTGTTTTTGCAAAAAAAAATTACAATTTGTTTAAAAAATTCTTTTTGCAATTTTTTTTTAAAAAAAATTTTCCGGAAAAACTGGACGAAGCACCATGCTTCGTCCAGAATCTGGGCCATTTTTTGGAAATTTTTGTAATTTTTTAAATTGTTTTTGCAAATTTTTTAATTGTTTTTTCAAATATTATTTACGAATATTTTTAAAATTTGTTTTTTGCAAATTTTTTTTGCAAAAAAAAAACCTTTATTTTTTTCCAATTTTTGGGATGAAACATCATGTTTCGTTCCGCCATTTTTTTGCCAATCGACGACTGTGGATGCTCATCGAATTGGATTGCTAAAAAATGCATTTTGCCATTTTTTACATCGAACGACTGTGGATGCTCTAATGGGAGAGTTGGGTTTGTCATTTGTAGACATTCAACCATCTAATCTCAATCATTCATTTTTAAGTGGGAGTTATATTAACCATTTATTTACTAACAGTTATTGGTTACCATAATATTCTCAAAGTTCAAATTACATCTAATATTATAATGGGAGAGTTGGGGTTGTTATTTGTAGACATTCAACAATCAAATCTCAACCATTCATTTTTAATTGGGAGTGATATTAACCATTTATTTACAAAACTATTGTTAGTTACCATAATATTCTCAAAGTTCAAATTTATTTACGACATAATTACTTACAAAAAAATGACACTCATATAAAATGAAAGTTTGTGCCATGAGGGGTAATTTGTAAAGAGTATGTGATGAGTAAATGGAGGTCTCATGTTCGATGCCAGATTACATCTTATTCTTTACTTATATAATTCGAACCTGCACACTCTACTGCTTCCTGTCTAAAATATGACCAGAGTATAGGGGCAGATGCTCTACATATATCATCCACTTCTGATGTAAATTTTATTGGGTATTTTTTATTCTCTCGTTTGATCACTGCCAGAATTCTGGTACGGTAGGACTACTTCTTCAGCAGCAGGGCCGGCCTCACCTTGAGGCCGGTGAGGCGGCCGCCTCAAACCCTTATTTTTTTGCAATTTTAAGGATCCCCAAATTTATAATCTCCTTATAAATACAGGCACATATTTTACGTGTAAAAAAATTAAATTGTAATTAGGAGCCCGCAAAAATAATTATTTGGGCCATTAGTTTTGATATATACTATATATTTTGATTATTTGAATTGAAGCTCAATTTTGTATTATTTTGCATTATTGTTTATATCTATCATGAACCCATACTCCCTTTGATCCTGGTGTCTCATTCTTTTCCTTCTTGATCGGATCGTTGCCTGGTGTCACGTGGTCTACAACGACATGTCTAGAGCTTGGAACGTCACCATCAGAGTGGCGCAGCGAAAGCGTGGTGGGCCCATAACCCACAGGTCCTAGGATCCTATTGCTGCTTCTAGTTCCTTGCATTGTTTGCTATTCCCTATCTCTTGCATGTGTCCTCAACCGCCGACTTATTGTTCGGTTCATCTCTTCCTGGTCCATCTTTCTTCGATTCCAACCGTACATATTCCTTTGTCTCCCTGCTTTGTTATCTTGCAAGTCTAGTGTTGTTCATTTCATTTTGTTACTGTCTATTTTTCTTCCATCCATTCCGCCTGACATAATTGTTATTAATCTCCTTTTTATCTTAGTATTGCCACCAATTTGCCCTTCATTTGGACCCCTATTTTGTTACCCTTCCCCCAGTTGTCCTATGTACCGCCTAAGCAAATTTCGAGGATGAAATTTTTGTGTAAGGTGGGTAGGATTTGTAACTCCTGTGTTCCCGTATTTGTATTTTTATACTGTATTTTGCCCCATTGTACTCTTTCATCTATTTGAGACCCCGTATTTTGTTCCCGATTGAATAAAATCATTATTTTGTTTCGACTTAATTTTTGGTCCTTTTTCCTAATTCAATTGTATGTGCTCTTTGTGTCGTTCTTCATGGAGAAATGGTTTTTCTTCTCATTCATCCCTTTATTCCCTATTTTAATATATTTTGACCAATTCTCCAGTTGGATCCCACTCAAATCGGATACCCTAATACCCGTTAACCCAAAACCCAAACCCATAACCCTATTATATAAATACCCTATTAAAAACCTAATCCTAACCCTATACTACTGTTCTACCCTACACATAGCCGCCAACCACCCCCATTTTCCCTGTTCATTCCCCTGTCTCCATCTTCGCTCTTCCTCCCTCTCTGTTACTTCGAACCAACCGAAACCCATCGATCCATTGCCATCACCACCCGTCGCTTCCCAATCGACCCTGTCATCACCACCTCCTCCCGTCCTGTCCCTTGTGATGCGCCGCCCCCGCGACCCCAGTCGCGTCACCCTACTCCCTCCCTGCCGCTCCTCCGCAGCGACAACATCGGCAGCACCTACGCCTCGCCCCGCCTCTCATCTCCTCCTCGCGATGCAGCACCCAACCCAGATGGTGCCAACCCACACCGCAGTGGCACCGCGACGACAACACCAGTGCCAGCAGCAATGCCCACCAGAGCCGCGACCTCTCTCGGCGACTCCCCTTGCATCCTGTCGACGACGCAGCCAGTCGGTTGTCCTCACTCAGCGTCACAGCACCACCAGCGCCCTCTCCATCACCTTCTCCCCATCTCGATGCCCCTGTCACTCGCATCGCCAACCCCGCGCCGCGCCCCACCATGCCTCGCGACCTCCCCCATCATCCCGCTCCTCCCGAGCACAGCAGACGAACACGGCCAGCCCCGCCAACCTGTCGCGACTCCTCCGACAGTCTCCAGCCCTGTGCACCCCGTTTAGGGATGGCAACTGGGCCGGGTCAACCGGCGACCCACCCGCGACCCGGCCCACCAACCCGGCCCGTTTAAGCGCTTCGCGGGTTCGGGTCGAACCCGGTGAACAGTACCGGGTCGACCCGGGTCGCAATTTACGCGAATTAAATTCGCAAAACCCGACCCACGAACCCGGCCCAATTCGCGAGTTGGACCCGTTACCCGCGAGTCGACTCGCGGTTTTCGACCCGTTCGACCCGTGACGGGTCGACCGTTGACCCGCGGGTCGAACGGTCGAAAATAACGGTTCGCTGCTGCTGCTGCCGCTCTGCCGCTCTGGAGCCGCTCTGCCGCTCTGGAGCCGTTGCAAATGGCTCTAAGAGCCGTTTGGTTTTTTTTTAATTTTTTTTTTTGTTTTTTCCCACTTATTTAGCCTATAAATATCCCCTAAAAATCTCAAAAAAAATCACACCTCACTCTCTTACTCTCTCTACTATTATACATCATTTTAAAGAATTTTTGAACAATTGTAGTATTCATCAAATAATTGTACAAGGAGGCATATACACGATCAAATTTCGGTCGTATCGGAAACAAAATTCAACGTCTTCAACGTCTTCAACTCTCTTCAACCCTCGTCAAATCTACTTCAACCTCTTCTCAACTCTTCAATTGCGGAATCGGCAAAGCGCTCCTCCATCTTTTCTATTATATTCTTATTTTCACGGTTTTTTTTATATACGCGTATTCTACGGTGAATGGTATCAAAATATCTCTATCTCTCTTGTTAATTTTTTTTTGCGTTGTAGTTAAAATTATTGTTTGTTTTTTGAACTTCTCTATCTCAACCCTCTTGTTTTTTAGATTTTTTTTGTATAATTCACCGCTCCTACATTGTAGATTTTTTTTTACATACTTTAGCACATTACCACATTACCACATTATGTCTAGATCACGCGGTAGCGGTCGTAGCGGACAAGATTCCTCCTCCTCTTCACGTAGGCCACCAATTGTCCCAACTAGTGAGCCCGCCCAAGATTACATTGATCCTACTATAGAACAATGGGGTACACACGACATGGATGTTGTAGGTGACATTCAATTAGAAGAAGAAGAACAACAACAACAACCCGAAACCACACAACCCCGTAGTAGTAGGAAAAGTAGAGGAGAAACTAGCGATTGGCACAAGTTTTATGAGTATATCCCGGACGAACATACTCCGGGTATAGGTTTGAAAGTGTGCAAAATATGTAGTAAAACATACAAATTCAAGAGGGGTGACGGCACCGGTACAATTAGTAGGCACATACAACATAATCATAAAGAACTTCTTGATCAAATACAAGGCCAACAAAAAATCAACCCTAGGACCGGTCAAGTAGATAGCCACCCTTATGATCCCGAACTTGTTCGTCGGGAAATGGCCCGATTAGTCATTAAGGAAGAGTTGCCATTTTCCTATCCCGAGAGTAGGAACTTGGAAAATTTTAATCAAACGGCCTTAAAACCTCATTTTAAAAGAATTCCGAGAAATACTTGCAAATCGGATTGTTTTAAAGTGTACATGGAAATGAAGGACGCTTTGATTGCAATTTTATGGAGTTTAACTTGTAGGGTTAGTTTAACTTCGGATTGTTGGACGGGTGTCAACAATATTCCAACGATGGGAATAACCTGTCATTGGATCGACAATGATTGGATTCTTCATAAAAGAAACATATCACTTGCGTCGTTGCCGTATCCCCATAGTGGCGCTGAAATAGCAAACCGTATTATAGAAATTTGTGATGTTTTTCATATTCGCGATAAAATTATGGCTAATAGTTTTGATAATGCATCTAACAATAATGTAGCAATTACTACTTTAAAATCTGTATTAAACCCTCCATCTGACAATATTTTTCATGTTAGATGTGCATGTCATATTATAAATTTATGTGTTCAAGATGCATTAAAAATAGCTGATCCATATATACATAAAATTAGAAATTGTGTACATTTCATTGCATTAAGTCCAAGCATTTTACAAGAATGGAAAGCTTGGTGTAGGGTTAGAAATGTTTCTTTTAGAATATTTCCAAAGGATGTTCGATACCGATGGAATTCTACTTTTGATTTACTAAATGTTGTCACCGATTATAAAGCAGTTGTAAATGATTTTTGTATCGCAAAAAATATGCACAATTTTGAAATGACTCCCAAACAAATTGGTATTTTGCCGAATCTTTGTTGAAATTTTTAGAACCTTTTAAAACCGCAACTTTAAAGTTTTCAAAAACATATGAATCTACTTCTAGTAGCATTTTTATTGAATTAGTTAGCATGATGCAAATATTTAACGAAATGTTAAATGATCCCTATATTAGTGACATTGTAATACCTGCATTTCAAAAATTTTTGAAATATTATTTTCCTCCTCCTATGTTGATTTGTGTTGCTAAAGTTATGGATTACCGTATCAAATTAGAAGGTACGAAGAATTTGATACAAATGTTTTTTGGATATTTAGAGGACAATGTAGAATTAACAACCGATTGCGCTACTTTTTTAGTTCAGTTTGAATCTACTTTAAATAACTTGTATGATTATTATGATAAACGTTTTTCTTCTAGTAGTACAACTTCTGTAGTTAGTTCTTCTTCTGGTAGTTCTAAAGGTAAGGGTAAAAGTAGAATTGGTGATAGAACATTTAGTTTACTTGAACAAATTCAATCTAAAAAACCTAGGACTAATCAACCAAATGAATTAAATTGGTATAACCAACAGGATACTGAGCCTACTCTTTCTCCACTAGATATTTTACAATGGTGGAAAGAACATGAACACACTTTTAGTATTCTGTCAATTATGGCTAAAGATTTGCTAACTCCTCCTGTCTCTACAGTTGCTTCTGAGAGTGCATTTTCTACAAGTGGCAGGGTTCTATCTGATTACAGGAATCGGTTGAAGCCCGAGGCGTTGGAGATGCTCGTTTGCACAGAAGACTGGCTGAAGGCTGAAGATAGGACGCAAGGGAAAGCACTATCAAGTTCCACAAGTGGGAGCACCTCGCCCGAAGAAGAAGAAGAAGAAGAAGAAGAAGAAGAAGAAGAACAACAACAACAACAATAGCTTTGCTTGTTATGTCAAATTAGAAAACTTGTACTCAATTAAAATTGTATATAACAAATATGTTATTGTATAAAACTTATTTGTGAATTGAATTCTTCATTTCGTTATAAATTGTTCAAATTGTATAACTTAAATTCATATGAATAAAATTTCAAAATTTGTTGTCAATTTCACTCTTTCAATCTTATTATTATTATTTTTTGCGTATGTAGAATAAAACATCATTATTAGTTGGATTCGGTGACATTTGGGGATATTTGAAGAATTGTAGTATTATTACTTATTAGTATTATTACTGAATTACATACTTAGTATTATAATTAAACATCATTTGGGGATATTTGAAGAATTGAAGTATTATTACTTACTTAGTATTATAATTTTTTAAGAATTGTAGTATTCATCAAACAAAAATATGGTTGTTTGTATACATCATTTGTAAAATTATTATTATTATTAGTTTAATTTAAGCTACCAATATATATATATATATATATATATATATATATATATATATATATATATATATATATATATATATATATATATATATATATTATTATTATTATTATTAAACGGGCCAACCCGCGGATCGACCCGGCCCAACCCGGGTTGAGCCCTAAAGGGTTCACGGGTTGGCGGGCCACCCAAACGAAGACGTAGCCCGGCCCAGCCCCGCCTGTATAAGGGTGCAACCCGGCCCGGACCGGCTACGAATTCGTGCCAACCCGTGCGGGTTAGGCCCGGCCCGGCCCGAACGACCCGTTCGCCACCTCTACCCCCCGTGCTCCGCCGGCGCTACTCCCTCTCTTGCTTTCTGTTTTGGTAAAAGAGGGAAGAAGAAGAAGAGGCTGGGATTCAATCTCAGCCGTCGATTTGATCAAGAACTGATTTTGATCATATCTGATCTTTTCAGCCAGATCGGATCTCAGCCGTCTATCCGATCGTGAGCTTCAACTCGGATCTAAGCAAATCCAGCCGTCCGATCCTCCGTTTGATCATCACCAAGCCATTGGATCTAGGTCGTCCGATCGTCGATCATAGTGATCGTGATCATCGTCTCCATCATCATCAAGATCTTGATCTCGATCGTTGGATCTCTTTTGATCATCGCGATCATGATCACCATCTTGATCTTGATCTTCGATCTCAGCCGTCCGATCGATCGATCACACTTGATCTCGGCCCTTGATCGTGATCGTCTCGTTCGTCTTCTACTTGGTAAGTAAATCATTTGATCCACTTTTTATTCTCATTCATCAAGTTGTCAATCATGGTAAATTTACTCTTTCGGTACTCTTCTAATTCTTATTTGCTTCATGTATGTTCGATCTCGACCGTTGGATTCGCTGGATCTTCATCCTGACCTTGATCATCATCGAGATCCGTGCCCAATCGTGATTATCGTGATCGTTTTCTCGTCACCGTGTCGTCGGGATTCCGATCCTGCCATTCTCAATTAGCGGATCTAATCGTCGTCAATCAAGGCAAGTATTCTACTTGTACATATTTTTGTTCTAGTACAAGCACCCCTTGAAAAATACTACAAATAGTTAGAAATTGTGACTCCTTCTTGACTATCGTTGTTGATCAATATTAAACCTCCGAAATTTCATAATTCTAAGAGTCACAATAATTTCATTGTGTTAAATTATAACTACTTGGACTCATTTTATCCCCTAAATACATGGACACATGAGATTAAGGAGCCCTAGATTTGTAGACACATGTTACATTTTGTGTTTGATGATCTTGCAACCATTTGACTTGAAAAATGATTATTACTTGCTACTTTGACCACAACTATCCTGTATTTATATCACACAATAACTTAGACGCCTAATGACAAATTTCCATGTAATCTATACTAGTAAGTTATTCCCACATGTTGCTGTCCTGAATATTCTTTTGCTGTTTCGATCCATTTAACATTAGAATCTGAAACCGAGCCCTGAATAGAAAATGTAGCTCTAGATGTCTAGATGTTGATAGCCTCCGAAATTTTTGAATTCGGAGTTACGGTCTAGGAGTTATTGCAGTTTTATTGTAGCTATGTCGGTAGACGCAGATTCGTATAACTGCTGCACACCTTTACTTTGAGAATTAATTTAGCTATGTAAACAGCAAGCGTTTGACTTGAAATTTTATATGTAGTTGCTGGACACCCTATAGGACATCCCCAAATTTTCTTAGAATTAATTAACATTATTTCAATACTATTTCACATGTGTAAATATAAATACACAAATTTTGCCTGAACACTTGAGCCGTGAAATTCGCTGTTTTGACACATGTTCCCACCACTTTCTCGTACCTTGTTTCCCACATCTGTATGCTTGCTTGATAAGAATTAATAAAAGTAATAAGCCGGGGTTAAGGGAAAGACTATATTAGTGGACAATATAGGTAAGTGTACTTGGAAGGGGCCCGTGTTTCCCAGTACTCGGTTCATGAACTTGTTGCACTTGATGTATTCATGGAGTCAGTTACTTGGCTCATGAACTTGTTGTATTCATGAACCCACTGTGTGGTTCTTGAACTTGTTAGTATTCACGGACTCGCTTCGTGAACTTGTTATTTATTTTCGTATTCATGAACCGTACTTGCTTGATACTTGATACCTGAGTACGCTGCCCTATAAAATCCATTACTAGGTCTAAACGAAATTGCATTGTCTGTAGCAACCATGTAGTAAAAAAATGGATGCATGAAGTGCTACCTAGATAGTAATAACTACAAGACTTGAACATGAAACTTGAACATGACACCTGTTACTTGATACTTGATGATATGATACATGAAACATGATACATGAGACTTGAAACATGAAACTTGAACTTGACAACTTGTTACCTGATACTCGACAACTTACTACTGGAGACTTGACACTCGAAATAAAATTTTGACACTAGACTTGGCACTTGTTACATGATGCTAGACTTGAGACTTGTCACTTGATGTTAGTTACCCCTACAGGTTCACCTGTCATATATTTTCCCATTGGTAGTTGTTAACTAGCCTGTTTACTAGGATGTCCCTCTTGCTAGCTAGTTAGATTCCCACTACTTGATGTATCCCTGTTACATTCTTGATTCCGATTCCTGTTCTCCATACTTGTACTTGTTTTCACTATTTGTGGTCCTAGCTTGCACTAAGGGCATTTTCTCTTGTTTTTCCCTGTTTTCCCCTTTTTATATTTATTAAGCAGACTTTGGAGACGAGCTACCCGCTGGAATTGGTGAGCAAAGGTTCTAGCTTTCAAGTGGAGAAAGGACTTGATTAGAATACTTGTTCTCTGAATTATTTATTTTCCTGAATTATCATTTCTTGCTATTCAAGAACTTGTAACGGGCTGATGTTCCTGAGTTTTAACTTGATCCAGACTTGAAACTATTTGGATGTTTTATTATATTTCAGTTATTTCTGTTGCTAATAAATTATTCATGCATGTTTGGTTATATATATCTCTCTTGTTATATTCTTGTTGTGATGCTGAGTCGATCCTATAGCTTATGAATGATGTTAAGATCATTCGCTGGGCTTCGTCATGCACTCGTATTTCGTATTTTGGGAAGCGGGGCGTGACACTGATTCAATGAAATATTGATATTGGCAAAATGAACATGAGGAATAGGATTTGCAAGCATTAGTAAAATTACTCATATCCCACTTGGCCTTCTTAGTAGGAGGAAGAATTTCTGGCCAAAGAGAAACAAAGAAACAAATAGAATCAATAATGTTAACAATATCAGCAGATTTTTTTAAAAAGATCCTACTGTTTCTTTCTTTCCAAATAACCCAGATTAAGGCCATCATAAACATATCCCATAAAAGTCTCAAATTTTTAGGAATCCATTTTAATCTCCATAAACCCCACCAAGATTTAACAGAAGAAGGGTAACCTTTAAAATGAAAAGTAAGTTTTAGAATAAGCTAAATTTGTTTCACAAATGAACATTTGATAAACATATGAAAAAAAGATTCTTTAGAGGAAGAACAAAGAACACATTGTTGCCCTAAAGCCAGATTTCTTTTATTAAGATTGTCGAACAGTTAAAAGCTTATTGTGAATAGCTAGCCATACTAAAATTCTCACTTTAGGCAGAGAAACATTTTGCCAGATAAATTTATAAAAAGGACAAATCAAACCACCAGCATTCAAAAATTATAAAATGATTTAACAGTAAAAGCACCTGAGCTATTCCATCTCCATTTAAAGCCATTATAAGGTTTCCAGTTATAATTATTCAATAAATAAAGAAGAGAATTCAAGTCATGAGTTTGTTGAAGAGTAAGACTTCTTCTAAAAGTAATATTCCAAACTTTTCCATACATATTAATGGAATATAAGGAAAAGACTGTAGCATTTGGAAAACAAAAAATCTTATATAACACAGGAAAAAAAGTAGATAAACAATAGTTACCAATCCAAATGTCATGCCAGAATTTGACATTTTTACCATCACAGCATATTTTTTGAAGACCACATCTAAAAGCAGAAGCAACTTTCCAGATACCTTTCCAAAAGGAAGAACTAATAGAAGGAGGGGCACCAAAAAAATCATCAATAGTTCTTCTACGAAAATATTTTATTTTAATAATTCTAATCCAAATTTTATCATTAGAATTGATACAGTTCCAAAGACATTTACCAAGAAGAGCCAAATTTTGATTTCTCAAATTAATAACACCTAAACCTCCTTCGCATTTGTTTTTGTAAACCCTAGACCAATTCATAAGACATTTTCCTTGATCAAGAGGAAGAGCCAACCCAAAATAATTTTCTTCTGAGTTGATCAATTTTCTTAATAACCCAAGTACGAATGAAGAAAAATGACATAAGATAAAGAGGAAAACTAGAAATGATGGAATTGATCAAAATTAATCTGCCAGCTCTAGAGAGAGAACTGCCAGACCAACAATTAAGTCCATTTTCAATTTTGTTTACGACAGGATTCCAATCAGATTTGTGAAGTGTACCAATTCTTAAAGGAATACCCAGGTAAATCAAAGGAAAAGATCCAATATGACAATTAAAAAAGGCAGTTAATTCAACTTGTCTATTAGAGTCACCACCAATCCAGATCGAAGAAGATTTAAAGAAATTAATACTCATACCAGATACACATTCAAAACAATAAAGAAGAAATTTAAGGTTTCTGAGCATAATATCATCACAGAAAGAGAAAAGAATCGTATCATCAGCATATTGTAAGTTGAGGATGCTTTTGAAAGAAGGGAAACCACCTAAGCCTTTAATGATACAATTATCCCAAGCATTAGAAAGCATACAGTTGAAAACATCAGCCACAAGAACAAAAAGGAGGGGAGAAATTGGGTCACCTTGTCTAAGGCCCCTTTTACAAATAAACTTCTTCCCTTCAGAATTATTAACTATAATAGATGAAGTCCCAGAATGTAGACTACTAAAAATCCAAGAAATCCATTTAGGACCAAAACCCCTAGCAATAAGGATATCCTTCAAGAAATTCCAATTAACTCTATCATAGGCTTTTTCAAAATCCAGTTTTAACAAAACACCTTTAGATTTATCCAAATGAATAGAATGAATAACTTCTTCAGCAGCAACAACACTATCCAATATGAATCTGTCTTTAATAAAACTAGATTGAGAAAAGTCCACAAGATTACCAATAACTTTAGCTAGTCTATTAGCTAAAACTTTCATAATAATTTTAAAAATACAGTTAAGAATACTAATAGGTCTGAATTGATTGACTTTGTTAGCACCCGCAATTTTTGGAATAAGAATAATATGTGCATAATTGATTCTGGCGAAATCCAGACAATTATCATAAAGTTCCTGACAGATACCCAAAATATCATCTTTTAAATCATTCCAGAAAAACTTATAAAAGAAAGTCGGTATGCCATATGGGCCTGGAGCAGAATCCAGAGGTAAATCACAAATAGCTTGAAAATTTTTCTGTTCTGAAAAAGGGGAATCAAGATCTTCAAGATCAAAATTAAAGTTGGCAAGATATAAAGCATTCCAATTAACATTCAAAAAGGTGTTACCAGACTCACCCATAAGATTTTTTATAAAAAGTATAAGGAATTCCTGATGAATCAAAGTAGTATTAGAAATATCTCCCAAATCAGTATGAAGAGAAGTAATAAAATTAGTTCTCCTTCTATGAGAAGCATATGTAACGCCCTGGATCCCCGTTACCGGACATCCGTGACACAACCAGAATCTTTTTCTTCAAAGGCATCTCAACACAGTAAATAACACGAAAATTTAAAAACTTTTATTGCCATAATAGTTATTACATCATTAGATACAATACTATCTTGTTCTTGAACAAGGAATACAAATTACATAAACTCATTACAACTTGTTACAAATAATCAGATTTCTCCTGAGGAGCAATCAACTGTCTTCCATAATGATAATTGACTGATCACTGCCGAACTTCGCTGAGTGGTCGATCTGCTTCCTTGGTCCCTCGGCTTGAGTCTTCCACTGTGCGACTCTAATCATTTCTGCATCTGCTCGAACAGTAGGCATGTACACTGCCACTCCATTTGGATGCCCTACTGGTCTTGAGTTCTCCTGCACTCGTGACCCGGTATCCAGTACCTATTTGAGTGGGCACGTTAGTAATTCTACTAACACAAAGCTGATAAGAAAACAACGATCTCCAACTTACACACCCACAAATCATCTTGAAATGGAAAGAGAAACGTGCATCCTAATCTCCTAGTATTTGTGTAAGCCATGACCTGTAATCTAATGCATAATACAGAGTACAGACACGGATGCACTTAATCTAATGTCAGCAAGACTTTGGATACACATGTATCTCATACTACATATGCTCCAAATCAAGCCGTTCCTCCAGTCTCAGGGATTTGAACCCTCGCCAAGCAACCATTCCACTATTGTACTCATTCTGTTCCTGATAGATACAATCGTGGCTGATAATCCTGCAGTTATTACTGCTAAATAAAAATACAGTGGTGTCTTGTTGCCACTAGTGCCCCAAATCAAATCATACCAAAATGCCTGTGACGAACTTACAGATATACAACTGCATATCTACCGAAGATCCATGGGACAACAGCCCCATGGTCTGTTCGTGTCCACTCGACATAAGAACATGACGGCCTCGAAGGTCTAAAAACCCATCCGACAGGAAGCTCCCGTTCTTACCACGACACTTCATGAATTAATAGTGTAGGATTCACGCAGCAGCACGTATCCCTAATGACAGAGAGGGACAACCCTGGTCATCACCGCCTAGTGCTAACTCTTAGAACGAGTCGGATTATAGGGAATCACCCCTAACACCAATTCGGTCTTCAAGCGAACAGTAAAGGAACTTAAACAATGTAGTTTACTGAAAACATGTTATTACCCAAATCATACACAGTGTCGTATCAACCGATGCTGAGCCTGACTGGTCTTGTTAAATAAATAAATAATCACGGTGAATCAACATTCACCGATTTCCAATACCTTCACAGGTCTTCGACCTTAACCCCGACCCGTGACTCTCAGCGAGTAGTCCATCGGCGCCCAAAAGATGCATACAAATTGTGAATGAAGGTAACATATACAAACCCCCAATACTCAACCATTGACAGACTCGGGCATCAAGACACCAGTCACCAATCGACCATATAGATATCCTCTCAACTCACTCATGTCCACCATGAGTACTAGGCATAAGAAACTTGTCTAAATCTCAAATGAAGTGCTAAACATCTTAAAACTTAATGGCTTGCAATCATCATACTGCGATATGCAGTGAGTTCCCATCTGTCTTCCATTCATGAACAGTTCAAGACATAGTAATAGCTGCGACTCAAGCTACACTCATCGGAATCCAATAAAATTGGGTCTTCTAGGAGGGTAGGAGACTTTACTGCAATCCCCTAGTTGACACTACCCTCAAATTCTCCATGGAACTCAAGTCCCCCGAGTTAACAGTGCTTGAAGTCGATCAAGGCAACAGGTTTCCGAACTTGCAACATCCATATCTTCCAAGCTATAATTGGGAAATACTTGATATCACCCATTCTGAAAAGCTAAGACCATAGACTACCAATCTCTAGTTAACCATTTCCTAAAATTCAATCATCTTGATACTATCAAAATTCCATATACTTTCAGCTGTACATCTCTTCATGCACTTGCTGTACTTCTCTAATAGCATAGAAATTTGCTCACTTATTGGAATTACTCATTCTGGATTCTATGGAAAGGTGAGAGTATCTACTACAACTTTCTAGTTGAACACATCCCCCGATTCTATCAATAAAGCCCTAAAAAACACAAGATTCCATCAGGTGCACAAACAAGGAAAAATTGGTTTTTCTAGCAAACACTACCTTGACTAGGACTGGATCTGCCCCAGTCTTTGGGAAATCATAACTTTCGACCTACAAACTGGAATTTCATAATTCCAGATATTTTGGAAAGCCACGACTCTCCACTAAAATTCTCTAGTTGATCAATCCTCCAAATTCTTAACACAAAATTGTAGAACTACACATCTTCACAGACTAGTCAATCTGAGTTAGGCTGAACCTGGTCTACTTTTAAATTCCATAACAAATCAACCCAAGTCCAAAGATCATGAAATTTTGGATTCTTAATCCACACATATACCATTTCTTTGTGCCCAAAGTTTGCACTTAGATTCATCCTACACAAAGAGTTGTGACTCCTCAAACATAGCATAAAATTTCAGCTGCTCTTCAACAGGATCTTTTTCACTTCACACTATTTATGTTTGAAACCTCATCAAATGTCATATAAAAATTCTAAAATTTTAGAATCATCAAATAGACTCATACCACAAGCTACTACAAAATTTTCATAGCAATATCATATATACACAAGTAGTTATGACTAAATGAACTTTAGTCCAAAAACAGATAGCTTCAGCTACAACTTCCAGACCAGTTGCAATCTACAAATTCCTTGTGGTATCAAACGACCTCGAAAAATTATGAAATTTGAAACTATGGTTGTAGACACACACAAGAGTATCCATAAATATTTTCAGCTGAAAATATTCAACCAATAATGAGTTCTGATTTCGAAAGTCATAACAAGTCTCACATAGTCAGCAGCTTTTTGACTGCTCTCTGTTCGAAATTGGACTAAGTGTTTGAGCTATCAAATGGCCTCCAAATATTGTGAAAAAATTCATGGAAGCTCTAGATATATAGCACAACAAGTCCTAAAAATTTGAGTCCAAAATTCCGAACCGTTTATGAGCTAGAAATTTCCAAACTACACCTCACAAGCATGCTTCTTTAATCAAAGCCCATGAAAAGAGTTGTTCTTACCATACAACTATCTTTTTCTTAGCATGTTAATTTTGTACTTGAGAAATCGAACTTTCCTTGACTACTACCACATGCTAAAAAAATCACATATACATCAAAAAAAATAAACTTATCTTTAGAGTTTTAGAGGATCACCCACCTTGTTGCAAGAAGACTCCTTGTAATTTCTACTTGCTTCCCGTCCCTTGCTCCTTGCTCTTAAAGAACTTGGCTTTCTCAAATCTCCTACTACTATTTCCTACTACAACTTCCTTCCAAAAGACTTCACCTTTCTTCTCCGTTTTTTTTTTGAACCAAAATAAAACAAGAAGAAGAAGGATGATAAGAGAATGAAGTGGGGTGTTTTATAAGAGATGGAGAGTTAGGGCTTTTGGGGAATGGGCTGGCCAACTTGGATGGGGATGGAGGGTGGAGATTGGAGTGGAGCGGAGTGAGTGTGGATGGATGGAGGAGATGTTGCCAACACATACAATCTAGAAGATTCATGGAGCTTCTTGGAAACTTCATGAAGTCAACACATGGTGAATTGTTTCCACCACTGGATCTTCATCAAGGTTCAAGTCATGATCATCATGATGTTAGGGTTCCTAACCCCAGGTTAGGTCAAGGAACCCTAGGTCACCATACCCTAATCCTTGTACAAAAATAGAATCCATACTTAATTCAAGCACTAGCTTAGTTTAGAATAACCAACATATAATTTAAAATCTATAAAAATATATGTTTTACAGAAATTTTATTTTCTCCCGAAGACAAATCTACAGTTTAATCGAGAAGATATCCCGAGTTTATCTTATCGGGTTCAGAGTAGCTCATAAATCTGAAATTTCTCAATTAAAAACTGATAGTTATTAGAAAAATACATAATCGTGTGCAATACTCAACTGTGCACGGATTACTATGCAAAAGTTATATGCTATTTTGCGGGGTATTACAGCATAATTGTGAAAGAATCTAGTATTACCATCACCCAAAGTAAGTCATTTGATTTTAGCTCCTTGGAACCATTTGATTTTTTCAAAATTAAGAAGTGAAAGGTATTCTTTTTGAAACAAAGATCTTTTCATTCTATCATCAATAGAAAGAGGATTCTGTTCCTCCAAAACATCCATAATATTAATCTCATTTTTTAGAAATTTTTTCTTTTCATTCATAGAACCAAATCTATCTTTTCTCCAAAGCTTACAACCACTCTTAATACATTTAATTTTAGAAAGAAATCTTCTTAAACAACCCACAGGAAAAGAATTAGCAAACTGTAAACAAGTAATCAACATATGAAGGAAAGGAGGATCTTCAAGCCAAATTTTTTCAAATTTAAAATTAAGAAATTTAGAGAGGAAGAATGTGAAGACAGTATTAAAGGAATATGATCAGAAATAATATTAGAAGAAGCTTGAACATAAGATAAAGGAAAACAAAATTCCACTCATTAGAACAAGAAATCTATCTAATTTTGCAAAACTAGGTATCAATCTCTTATTAGACCAAGTAAACTGTCTACCTAAAATAGGATAGTCAATTAAAGAAAGTTCATTAATAACTTTATTGTAATTAACAGAATCAGATCTATTGTAAGAAAAACCACTTCTCTCATAGTGGAATCTAACAGCATTAAAATCACCTCCAAAGATAACCCAAACATTGAGATTTGAATTAAACTCCAGAAATTCCTTTCAAAATTCATCTTTCATAGCATTCACACAAGACCCATAGATAGAAATAAAGAGAAGAAGACAACTGTAAGCAAAACATTCAAATTTCACAGCCAGAAAAAATTGTTTTCTTATTATATTGCAACATTTGAACATATTATCTTTAAAACCAATAAGCATACCACCTGAAGATCTAATAGAATATAAAGAAATCCATTCAGTAATAATTGAACCACCTAAAGATCTGAAAAGAGAAGGAGTGCGAGAAGAAATTTTAGACTCTTGAATAGCAATGAGGTCATAATGAGAGGAATTAATAAAATCAAAAACAGCCATCCTTTTGTCACTATCACCTAAGCCTCTTATATTGCAAGTGAATATAATCATTTTAAAAATTAACACCCCTTCTAGCAATTTCAAGATCCTTAATTCTATTAAAGTCATGAGAAGAAATATCATGCAAACTAGTAAACATAGCAAATTTAGCTAAGTCATCATCAGAAAAAGAATCAAAATGAAAACGAAAAATAGATCCAAGAAAAGTACCTTCAGGGGCAGAAGGAATAGTAGGTGTCGGAATTTCCAGATTCCTAATTTGAGCAATTAAAGCAGCTTTCTCAAGAATAGGCTGATCAGCATTTGGTTTATCACCAACTCTAGTTCTTCTTTGGACAGGCTGAAATTTTTTAACAGAACTCTTTCTTTTTTTCCCAGTAGATGAAGAAGCAAACCAGGACCAACACATTTCTGAAGGATAGTCTTATCAAGATCACCAGTTGAAGGAATATCATCAAAAATAGTAGCTGAAGGAATATCATGATCAGGATAACAAATAGCTAAAGGAATAAGAGATATGGGCCTATCAGCATCAAAGTCTTAAGAGGATGAGTTTTCTGACTCTTCAAAAACAGAATGAATTACATCAAGATGAATATTAGGTGGATCAACAGCAAGCAAAGGAGTAGAGATGTTACTCAAAGAAAGTTTGTGAGAGTCGGAACAAGAATTAGCTAAGTCAAATTGCATGAAGTCAACCTTAGAGAAGAGAGGAGAGGAAATAGAATTTTGGAATAACCAATCAACAGAAGTAGAAGGACAATTCCCTTTAGCTAGAAAATCAAAATGGACATTCCAAACACTCCCAAAAGGGAGATTCTTTCTAAGAGATAACAAAGTTCTCAGATGATTCTCTTTAAACATCAAATCAGAGTGACCCTCAGAAAAAAACAACCAATTCTTTGTTGGAATCTGAAAGACGAGGAAAAATAGTATGTTCAGAAAGTACCATCATCAGATTTGAGGCATCCTCAATGATAGTAGTATCACTATTCAGAGCATTGTTATCAGAATGATTGATCATTGAAATCTCCCCTTCCTCCAAATAATCAACAGGAGAAGTAGCAATTTTAGCAACTCATTTCATCTGTTTTCCTTTACCACCATGAAAACTATTAGATTTATCAGATTTAAAACCTTGAGGAGCAGAGTTATCTTGAGAAGATGAATGTGGATTTTGACGAGAAGGATTACCCTAGGCCTCTCAATTGTTATTAGCAGAGTTAGCCTTGATAGGGATAGAATTAGATGAAGTTTTGATATTTTGGTTGAGAGTAGCAGGATAAGAAACCACAATTTTAAAGGCTCGGGTACCCACCCATAAAGTGTATTCATAGATCAAAGGTGAAGAAGGGAAATGAAGAAAATTAGCAATAATTTCTAGATGACCATTACTTAAACGATTCTTAGAAGAAAATCCAATAAAATTACCAATACATCTAGAAACATTACTAAAGGAGGCAAAAGATTCACAGTAAGGAGGAATTCCAGACAGAATAGCTTTAGTTTTAACAAAGACCAAAAGAAAGTCTAGAAGTCCCAAACTGAGGCCAATTTTTCACGATGAAAATGGATTTCCCAAAACGAAGATCCTGACCTTTAATATTTTCTAAACATTTAACATTAGGGCACTTGCAAATATAATCTCCGTTTGGTAACATCCATAAACCCCAGTCCCACCCAGGCAATTGAAAAAGGGAGTCAAGAAAATTAGCAAGATCGGGAACTGTAAGAGAGCCATATTTAACCGAAATAACTTTTTCATTATTCAAAAGAAGGCACTTATCTTTCATCTCTTGCGAGAACTCACAATAGATTTTAGCATTAGAAAAGATATTATGATCAGGATTAGAAGAAGGAACAACGGTAGAATCATTCAAAATATGAGATCCAACAGAGAAATTAGGATTAGAAGGAGGACCCAAAAGACTATTTCCAGGGTTTGCATGTTTATTATCCCAAGCTTTGACCACCTGAGAAGTCGTGTCAACCAACTTCTGATCCAAGATATTAACAGCAGCAGAATCAGAATCAGAACTCCCCAGATAATGAGTATTTTGAGAGAAACCACCAGATCTACCTCCACCATGATCAGATGTACCACCCCTTTGACCAGATCTACCACCAACAAATTCAGATCTACCACCTCCTAATCTACCTCTACCACCCATGGTACGAGAAGGGAAAATATTCTGGTGATGCCCTTTCCCACCGCAAGAATGGCAGATAATCATATTACGACACTCTTTTTAAAAATGATCGTTGTCAAAGCAATTGAAGCAGCGAAGATTAGAATCAGAGAGAGAAGAGGAAGGAAAGGGAAGAAGGGAAACCCTAGACGAATTGCAACCAGAAGAAGCCAAAGTCTCAGTGGGATTTATATGAAGAGAATGTTTTGCAAAAGAATTCTTAACAAGTTTGTTTTTGAAAACATCCACCGATTTTTTTTTATTCTTGTAAATCGAAATGGTGCTACTCCAATACTCCACCTCATCAATAGCCTGTAGTTCCTCGAAATGATTAACACTTCTTGGGTTCTGTTCCCGAGAAAAGGGAGAGGAAAGATTAGAGCGAAGATCGAGAAGGTGAAGAGCATATGGAAAGAATTCAGGATTAGGAGAATAAGGAAGAGAGAGAGAGAGGATTGAGGAAGAGGATGAAATATCTTCGACATCATCTCTTTTTTCATACACCTCAGAATTTGGTTATTGTACAAGGGTGTATTGGACTGGAATTTAAAAAGAATTTAAAAGAATGTGAAAATCCTAGTGTATTCAATTAGGATTTTAAAGGAGTTTATAAAAGTCACAGTGTATTCAATTAAGACTTTAAGTGATTCTATTCAATTATCGGTGTATTCAATTGAGATTTTAAATGACCCCATTCAATTCTCGGTGTATTCAAAAAGCTATTGATTTTGGTAGAATTGAGAATTTGGAGGATTTAGGTAGAATCTAGGGTTTGAGGTATAAATACCAAAAGCCTTTGCAATTCTCACCTTTTCCGTAGAAACTTTCAAGCCATTTGTGATTCTCTTTAGACGTTCTTCCTTCCCCACAGTTCCATCCACCCCTCTTGTGAAGGTGTCGATTATCAGTATTTGTATATTTTCATTAGCTTGATTTTGTATACTGGTGAGTATGTCCGACCCCAAAACCAAAACCCTGATGGCCGATCAACCACCGCCGTCAATGCGCCGCCGCCGCATCCCCAACCCCATCCCTGCCTTCTCCTCCTTTGCTCGCTACCTCTCCAAGTCCATAATTCCAGTCCCTCCCACCTCCCAAATCGTATCCGAACCCAAACCCACCAACTCCAAACCCAATCTCCCAATCAAAACCAACAAATGCGTCGAACCTTCTCCTTCTACCTCATCGGAATCTTCGGATTTGGAGCCATCCTTGGAGATGGTTCAGGCAGATTTCGATTTTTTCGACCCAAAACCCGCGGACTTTGGCGGGGTGAAGGTGCTGCTGCAAAAGTATTTGGATGATACGGTGTGGGATCTTAGTGGGTTCGTGGATTTGATACTGGAGCAGACTACGGTTAGCACTGTTGTCAAATTGGACAACAATAAGAATGAAGGTGATGGTAACATTAAGGATGGTGGTGATGATGACGACGATGGGCTTTTGTGATTTTGGACCTGTATAAGTATTGTTAGACTATATATATTTGACATTGTGGATGATATTTGCTTTTGTTATTGAATGTTTTGTCTTTTCTCTAATTAATATGTTATTGACTTTATATTTTAGAACGGAAAAATGGAGGGAGAAGAAGTTGAGAGAGAAATAGGAGTCCACCAAATTGAGGAAGAAAGAGAAGATGAGGATATGGAAAATGAATATAATGAAGTTATTATGTTATTGACCATGACAATATAAGCCATACTTGACGTGCTCAATGCGTTAATGGCTATCATACATGATGATCATGTTGAACGTCCACTAACACGATGAAGAATTACAAGGACCGGAGATGAATATCTTACATAATGCGTTACGTGATGATCCTGAACACTTCCGCCAGGTATATCGAATGTATTCCGACGTGTTTCAAAAGCTATGCTGTATTCTTAGAGTGAAAACAAACTTGCAAGATACAAGATTTGTTAGTGTCGAGGAGATGGTTGCAACATTCTTACTCACAATTGGTCAGAATTCTCGTTATTGTCAAACTCGTGACACATTTGATCGATCGCATTTCACAACAAGCCAAAATTTCAACAAAGTTTTGAGGGCTTTAAACACAATAACACCTGATATGATGGCTAAACCTGCATTTAGTGTGGCTCCTAAAATATGGGAAAGTACAAGGTTTTACCCTTACTTTAAGGTAATATCAATTGATAATTGTTTCAAATTGATAATTCTATCAGTACTATTATAATTGTTGTAAGTATTTTTGATGATGTTACTATGGTTATTATACTTATTTTATATATAATTAGGATTGCATTGGAACTATGGATGGCACACATATACCAGCAATGGTGACAGGACCTGAAGCAAGTAGCTTTCGTGATTGTCATGGAAAAACATCTCAAAATATATTAGCTGCTTTTGACTTTGATTTGCAATTCATATATGTTCTTAGTGGATGGGAAAGTTCAGCTCATGATTCAAAAGTACTAACAGATGCTTTGACATGGCCAGGCAATAGACTTACAGTGCCAGAAGGTATGCCTTTTTTTTATCTTTTCAAAATCCTGCGTTATAGGTAAGTAGTAATATATACATCTTGTGTCCATTTAGGCAAATATTTTCTAGTGGATTGTGGATTTGCAAATCGTCGCCAATTTTTAGCTTCCTATTGAGGTGTGCGATATCATCTCCAAGATTTTAACGGTCAAGGTCGTCATCCTGAAACTGCAAATGAGTTGTTCAATCTTCACCATGTTTCATTGAGAAATACAATTGAGAGGATATTTGGTATATTCAAATCGAGGTTCACAATTTTTATGTCTCCACCACCATTTTCGTATAAGACACAAGCAGAATTAGTCTTAGCTTGTGCAGGTTTGCACAATTTTCTTCGTAAGGAGTGTCGTTCTGATGAGTTTCCTGTTGAAGAAGAAGATGAGCCTTCAGCCAGAAAATGAAGAAAATGATTATGACCACATGTTTCACACCTAAGAGCAACAACGAGAGGAAGCGAATCAGTGGAGAGCTGGTATAGCATCAGATATGTGGACAAATGCAATAGCTGATGGGAGTCAAAGATGAGCAATTCAAATCTTACTTAAGTGACTATATTGCTTTTATATTACTAGATTTGATTTTTCTTTTGATACATTTATGATTTCAGTTGATAATGAACATATTTGGTTTTCAACAGTTAATAGGTTATCCATGTGATGATTTATGTCAATGACTTGTGAGGTGCCTTGATGTTTATTAGTACCACTCTTATGAGAATGACAATCTTGTATAGGAAATGAACTAATTATAAAGTCTGTGAAAGTTCAATTGTCATCGAATTCCTTCGAATTCCATCAAATTCATAATAAGAATTCCATCAAACTATTTAAAAATTTTTATAAATCTCAATCAAAGTTTTAGGTGAATTTCTCATAAATCCCTTAAATACTGGGATTCTCAATTCTTTTAAATTCTTTTCAAATTCCAATTACTAGTAAAATTTGGACCCAAAATTCTAATAAGTTTCTTATATCCAAAATTCCTCAGAAATATATGATTGTTCTTGTTAACGTTTCAATGTTTTGCTGCTTTATTTTTCTAACAACTTAGAGATTGATGTAGCTTGAAAATGGATTCTTGATGTAAAACTTGAAATGTTTATAAAGAATTTCATTGGTTAAATATTTCAGGAAAGTGTGAGGAGACATGTGTAATATCATATAAACAGAAAGGACATGTTTGCTAAAATCGCTTCACTTTAAATTATAAATGTCCTCTAAAAGAGTATTGTTTGCTTAAGAGATGAAGACTGTTTCGTGCAAATATAAGAAATTCTTGAGACATTTAGCAATCTTGGCTACATTTAATATTTCTAAGGATAGAAGTAGCATGGGTATAAATACCCGAAATCCGGATTCGACCCGGACCCGGCATTGAACCGAAACCAACTCGGCCTATCCGGTTCCGGGTTCTAAAATAGGACCCGTTGTACTTTCGGGTCCGGGTCCGCTCAAAAGAGACCCGACCCAGACCCGGACCCGGACCCGTTAAAAAAACCCAAAAATCAACATAAAAATAAATATTCTATCATCATCCCTCCTATCATTCCTCCACAATTCTAAAACATCCTATTCCAAACTCAAAACTCATGCATTTTTCTTATCTCCTCTATTCTAAATCCTTCACTCGCCGCCTCTGCTTGCTGCTCACACTCCTGCTCCTACCTGAACGGGTAGGAATATTTTAATAGGACCCGGAACCAGACCCGGTCCTCACGGGTCCGGGTCCAATTTTTGGACCCGTAGGGACCAGGTCCGGATGTTGAAGGACCCGACCCAGACCCGATACCAATGCTAGATAGAAGAAAATAATGTATGGTAAGCTAGTTATTTCTTCTTTTTCTTGTATTTCTTTGTTTCTTTTCGCTATAGTAAGGATGTATAATGCTTTATTTGTGTGGATGGTCAATGGATGATGAATCTTCAGATATAATTTATTAGATTAAAAGATCTAGAGACAACAGGATTATAATTTTACAAGCAATTGAAGGGTTGACATTAGAGGCAAGTGATGGTAGCTATTGGGTTAATTTTGATGCATGCACCCAAGTGGAGCTTTATTTTGGAAGGTAACTAAAGCATAATATTTTCTTGGAGGTTAGGTAAGTTAGTTGCTCCTTACAGACCCAACATCTTACCTACTAAATTTGACATGTCATATTATCGAATATCAAACTACAATCGCGCTAGTTTCAGAAGAAGAAGAAGAAGAAGAAGAAGAGTTACCATCCTTCCATCTCTCTCTTATCTAAAGAGTCGCTTTCGTTTGAGAAAATTGAGTACAGCTCCAATATATGCTTTCGAGTTGTTTTTCTCCTTGCCAATCATATTTTATCTTTTGGATTTTGGCGTGCTGAGAGCTCGCTTATTTAGATATCCCCCGACATACGCCAATAAATCAATTTGATTGTAAGCTTCAAAACTTTTAGTTGCTTGGAGGCCTTGTTGGTATATTTTTGTTACGTGTAAGATTGCGAGAAATATGTTCGCTGACAATAACTAGGCTAGTAAAGAACACAAGCGATGCAGATTTATTTGTTAATTGTTTGCTTTAACTACTGAAATTACTTACAAAGATAAGATGAAAATATTTATACATAGTTGCCAGCAAAAAATAAACTAATATCATGATATATTGTTTATATATCTACTACTGAAAGTACTCCTGAAAATGTATTCATTTACTTTCATATATAGATCGTCCTCGGTTAACTCTTTTCACATTTCAATCCTTTTTGTCCCAAGTTCAAGCCATACATCATCAAATATAATGTGCATATTAGCAACTAGCTATGTTTTATGATCATCTTGTAAAGTGTTTCTTCCTGAGCAAAATTAATAGACAAGAACTACTATAAATTAAGTATTAACTAGTAATTTATACGTGCAATGCACATCTTAATAAATATATATATTTTTAAAGTAAAAATTTCGACGTAGTATGGCCTCGAATCTGAGACATCATTTATATTAGTTATGTACGGATAATGCACGTCTTAATAAAAAAAAAATACAAATAAAAACTCTGACGTAGTGAGGACTCGAAGCTGAAACATCCTTCATATTAGAGATGTACATGCATTATATACGTTGATAGATTGACAAATGACACTAAGCGATTCACCTCTTATGCACGGACAATGCACGTCTTAATACAAAAAAATATAAATAAAAACTAGCGAGGACTCGAAGCTGAAACATCCTTCATATTAGAGATGTACGTGCATTATATACGTTAATAGATTGACAAATAGTACTGTTCTTTTTCTCCTCTTATAAGCGATTCACCTCTTATAAGAGGTGGTCCACCTCTTTTCCCATAATTTTTAGTATTCTTTTTTTTACCTCTTATAAACAATTTCCCCCAAAATCGCTTATAAGCCTAAACGGCTTCTAGTAGCCTCTTTCAAATTCTTATAAGCCTTCTATCACTTAAAAAGTCTATATTGTCCCAAAGTCTAAATAGAGAAATTATATAGTAAGGGCAAAAATGTATACAAGTAGAGAAAAGACTCTTATAAGAGGCGAAAAAAGAACAGAAATCTCTTATAAAAGGTTCTTATAAGAGGTTATTTTTATATAAAAAGAACACCTAAAAAAGAGGCTCTTACTGTAAATCAGGCAAAAAAAAAAAAACAGTACCTAAGGCTTTCTCCCATTATAATATTAGAGATTAAAGATTAGAGATTAGAGATCAGCTGTTTTGTAGGGGGGGTTGACTCAAATCTCTCTTAATAGGAAAATAAGATTATAAGAAATATAAAAAAAATCAAATAGAATCATGGTGATTATTTCATATGACGATAGGCAAAACACCACCATCGCTGAAATTGAAGGGAACACTTAACCATCCTGATAAGAATTGTGGAAACTACATGTACACACCCATGCATAGGCTCAATATAATCTCATCTAAGCCCCCCCCCCCCCCCCCCCCCCCCCCCCCCCCCCCCCCCCCCCCCCCCCCCAACCACCACCACCACCACCACCACACACACACACACACAGAGCAACAAACAAACAAGGGTGAATCAATCAACATGAGTTCGGAGATCGATGAACCAGATTTGTCAATCGTTTGAGACTTGGTGAAGAAGTCAGCGATCTAATATAGTGTAGAGATTAAAAAAAATAAAATAAAATACAAAAAAAACTTCGGGGTGAATCAATCAACATGAGTTCAGAGATTGACGAACCAGATCTGTCAATCGTCTGAGACTTGGTGAAGAAGTCAGTGATCTAATAGACTGTAGAGATGTATGGACGAGAGATGGTGCCATAATCATTGTGAAATTGGACAAATTAACCATCAACCTCAATGTGCTTGGTCATCTCATGAAAACCATGATCATAAGCTGCAATTTTAATTGCACTATGATTATCACCAAAGAGAGGAGTAGACTTAGTGAACTGAATACCAAAATCAAGGAGGAGTCCTCGAATCCAGATGATCTCACAAGAAGTAGTTGACATATCCCGTAACTTTGTCTCAATACTAGAGCTAGCCTTTACGTCTTATTTCTTGCTCTTTCATGAGATTAAGGAGTCATCGAGGAAGACACAAAATCCAGTCGCAGATCGACGATCGTTGGGATCACCATCCCAATCAGCATCACAATAAGCCCGTAACTCCAAAGAGGAGGTAGAAGAGTACAAAGAGAGTGAATCATAGTGCCACTAAGATATATCAAGATTCGAAGAACAGCTGCATAGTGAACCGAGCGAGGAGCACTAACAAACTGATTGAAAATATTGATGGCATGAGCAATTTTAGGACGAGAAATCGTCAAGTAAACAAGAGCACCAACCATCGATATTGAGTAGGATTAACCAAAGGCTTGCTATCAGAAGCTCGCATCTTCTGATTAAGTTCCATCAGTGTGGACACCGAACGTGAGAGACAATGATGCACGACTCAAGATATCTGAGATATACTTCTACTGAGACATAGGCACGCTGAGTGTAGCCAATCTCCAAATCAAGGAAGTAAGAAAGATGCCTTAGATCCTTCATCTCAAATTGGTTCTAAAGTACATGCATCAACTCAGATGCACGACTCAAGATATCTGAGATATACTTCTACTGAGACATAGGCACGCTGAGTGTAGCCAATCTCCAAATCAAGGAAGTAAGAAAGATGCCTTAGATCCTTCATCTCAAATTGGTTCTAAAGTACTTGCATCAACTCAGAGATAGATGCATTGTTATATTATGATATAATCATATCATCTACATAGTGTAAGAGGATAGTGAGACCACAAAAAGTCTGCCTGATAAAAAAAGCATAGTCATTGAAACTCTCAATGAATCCAGCAACATGAACTGTATTTTTAAAGCTCTGAAACCATGCACGATGAGCCTATTTGAGGCCATAAATAGCCTTACATAGACGACAAAAAGAAGGAGGAAAAGATAGACCAGGAGTGGGTTGCATGTAAACCTCTTCTGGAAATAACCACGAAGAAAGGAATTCTTCATATCTAACTGAGACAACAACCATTATCGCACAACATCAACTGCAATAAGAGTGCAAATAGTGGTCGTCTTTGCCACAAGAGCAAAAGTGTCATCATAATCAATATCATGTTTTTGCTGAAAGCCCCTAGCCACAAGACATGTCTTGTATTGCTCACTGAACCATCTGATTTTGTCTTCACCTTAACAATCCACTTGCAGCTAATTGGAGTAAGTCCAACAGGGGATGACCCAATATCTCAAGTCTGAGTGATATGGCGAAAATGGGATTAAATCGGGACCGTTCAAATTGGGCACGAATCTTAAAGCTTACAGGGGCAAAACGGTAATTTTGCCTACAGACGGGTTCGAAATGGGAACCGGGTCTCTTCTCCAGGGACCAATAACCCACGAACGAATCCGTTCAACTGGATACGGGTCCCAACCCGTTACGAGCCAGTTCAAAAGGATATAGAGAAATCTTGATTCGTTCTTATCCCCAGGAGGTGGTTCTAACCACTTCTATCCAGCCATACCGGGAAGTAGAGATTTGTTCCTATCTCGAAACAGATCCCCACGGTGACTATAAATACCTCCTACGTCCAACCGTTACAAGGTGATCACTCTTTGCCAACCTAAAGCTCTTTCATATTCTTTTCTGAGTACTGACAAGAGCGTCGGAGGGTTTGTCGCCGGGATCAATCCCGGTGTTTCGAACTTTGTGCAGGTTAGCGGCGGCAGCAAGGAGCCACTCAAACAGAGAAGGAGGTGTCCAGGTTTGACCCATTCGATTTCTCACGAACCCGCAAATTTATCTGTTTGCCCCCACACCGAAATCAGCGGCAACACTGAGTGTGATGAAAAGCAATAAGCTTTTCATTAGGAGTAATCCCAATAGGGGATGACACAATATCCCAAGTCTAATTGTGATAGAAAGCAGTAAGCTCTTCATTAATAGCTAGTTTCCAATGAGGATACTGAACAACCTCCATGTATGAGGATGGCTCTAAATGGGAACCAACTGCTTTAAGAAATGCCTGAAAAGAATGTGAATACGATGACATAGCAAGAAGATCAAGGCATTCTGGCACACGGTGTATACGAGTGCTTCAACAAGGCGCATCAGGTGTGAGATCCGCAACGGGCACATCAGATGAGACAGGGTGGATTTAAATCATATGATGCCAGAAGAACCTCAAAGTCCTTAACAGCTACCTGTGGTCTGCGACAGTAGGTTCTCTTGATGATAAGATGCACAAGTGACCTAGTCGAAGAAATTGAAGGAGGATCAACAATAGGGAATGCTATAGACTAGCTAGATGAAGGTATAGGATCTGGATAAGACCAATCTAAGAATGAGAGATCATGAAATGACTCAATGGGAAGAGAAGAGGACTGTGTGGTAGTGACTGAAGACGAAAAGAAGGGAATGTCGTCAAAGACGGTGGCATGTCTAGAAATCCAAAGTTTCTTTGTCAATGGATTAGTCCTTGTGCTCAGAGTTGTACCCTAGAAAAATTCAAGAAGTCGATCGGGATGAGAGTTTATCACGAGCAACAGAAGGAATAAGAACAAAGATGATATACCCAAAAGTTTGAAGATGAGAGTATGAAGGCAGGGTATGATTCAATCGTTCAAATGGGGATTGATTCTCAAGAACAAGAGAGGGAGTACAGTTGGTGAGACAAATAGAAATCATGACACAATTTGCTTAAAAAGTACGAGGCATGTCTGCAAAGAAATGGATAGCTCTAGCGGTCTCAAGAATATAGCGATGCTTGCGTTCAACAACACCATTTTGAGCAGAAGTATAAGGGCAAGATTGTTGAGGTAGTGTTCCGTAAGCAGACATAATGGCCTGCATCTCAAAAGAAAGATACTCAGGGGCACCATCAGAACGACAAACTTTGATATTTCGACCAAATTGAGTCTCAATCATATTTGTGAAGTCACGATAGATGGACAAAATTGTCTGAATGACAATGCATAAGATATAACCAATAATATCGACTATTATCATCAATGAAGGAAACATAATAACTGTAACTGCCCAAGGAAGAAACATGAGTATGTATCCATTGATCAAAATGCACTAAATCAAAAGAGACATAAAGATAGAATCACTTGTAGGAAAAAGTAAAGCGGATTGTTTAGCAAAACGATAGTTTACACAACTATATAAGACATAATTAGAAACATGACCTAAAGCACCTGAAGTAGTGAGTCGCTTTAATCTAGATATAGATACATGACCTAGATGCCTATGCCAAGACATCAAGAGAGAGTAACCCATATGTAGGACCAGTGACAGTGGAAGACTGTTAAGGAATCTGAAGACTCTCCATCTGATGAAGTCCATGCACTGTACACCATGTTCCAATTTGTTGTCAAGGACGAGGATCTTGCATCCTGCACAACACATGATGTATGTGAGAATGAAATCTCAAAACATAAATCCTGCCAGTTGTCCAACTAGAATAAGGTTAAGTGTGATATCAACTGTCGAAGACGGACAGTGACCTGACGGATATGATGGTCAGACAATGGAGGACCATCGGAGCTAATCACAAGTAGGACTTGTGGACATGCACTAAGAAGACCTATCGAAACTGATGTCGTAACAGTAAAGGAAAGGGTAGTAGAAGAAGCAGATCGATGTCTCCTTTGTGAGCAATCACTGATATGATGATCATGTTTCTTGCAGTAGGAACAACAAGGATAAGAGGATGCCTTACCAATCGAGGTATGTGTAGATGGTAGGGAGGTAGGAATAGGAGGTTTGGAGAGAGTTGATTCGGGAATTTTTTCGAACATTTTTTGTGCCACCAAAGAAGTAAGAAGATGGTTTAGGATTTTCATTGAACACCTCGTATGCAACAAAAGTGGGAATATGGTTTAGGAGTTGTATCGAAAATCTTATAAACAATAGGAGAAAGAGTTAATAGAAGCGTAAGAACCCTTGAGCCCAAACCTCTGATACCATGATAAGAATTGAATTGTGAAATGGAAAAATGTATTGAAATAGGTCAAGATCCAGACATATGTACAACTCATATATAACAAGATACATAAATAGACTCACACATAGAACTATACATACACCCATGCATAGAGTAAATATAATCTCATTTAACACATCCATTAGTGAATCTAATGGCCCCATCCAAGTTAACATCCAAACTTGAGCAGGAATTTGGACCTCATACAATTATATTTTAAGTGCAATTTATGACTGTGACATTGGACCCATTAGACTGATTAATTAGTGATTACAACGCACATTTTATGTATGAATATAAAAGAACGATTTAGCATATCACAAGGATTGCCGCGATCAATCATGAGACTGACAACAATTGTAGTCAAAATCCAAATAAATCTCGAACTCTTTCTGTTGATCAGTTAATAAACACGCGTACGAAAGAGAGCTTCTAATATAAATTAGTAATAGTAAGTTAATTATTTATTTTTGTGCAGTCAAACTGCCAAAGGAATGAGTCCTACTTAATTAATAATTAGTAACCAACTATCGGACTTTTTTCACAGATGTTCAAGAAAAAGAAATTTATACGTATTTTTAAAAGGTGACATATTCATCAATTTAAAAAAAATTACAATTTCTCATTATTAGATGTTATACTGCATGCATGGAAATTTTTTTAATGTCACTTTTCAAAATTATTTGCAGAAAGAGAACACTTGCCAAAGTTTTTGTATTCGTGGACTCAACAACTAAACTTGTCATTCCCAACGGCGAGTTTAGTTGTTTCATACTTGCCGTTGGAACACGGCGAGCGTAGTTTTTTTTGGTTGAAAAACTCGCCGTTCCCAACGGCGAGTTTAGTGAAAAAATTTCAAAGAAGACTCGCCATTCCCAACGGCGAGGATATTTACACTAAACTCGTTGTTGGGAACGATGAGTTCTGTTTTGTTTAATTTTTTATTTTTTTTTAAAGACTCGACGTTGGAAACGGCGAGGACATTTACACTAGACTCGCAGTTAGGAACGGCGAGTTTAGTTCAACAAAAATTCTATAGAGTTTTTTTCGAAAATTCACTAAGTCCAACAGAGTGTTTCACTCTCTATGAAATTTCCTACATCCTTGCCGTTCCCAACAACGAGTCTAGTATAAATGTCTTCGCTGTTTGGAACAACGAATCTTTATTGAAAATTTTCAACTAAACTCGATGTTCCCAATAGCGAGTTTAGTGTAAATGTCATCGCCATTGGGAACGACGAGTCTTCATTGAAAATTTTGAACTGAATTCGCCATTGAAAACAACAAGATTTAAAAAAATTTAGTACTAAACTCGTCGTTCCCAATGGCGTGCATGAAACAACTAAACTAGCCGTTGGGATATTAAAAAAAATGTTGGGAATGACGAGTTTAGTTGTTCAGTACACGAACATAAATACTTTAGCCACTGTTCTCTTTCTGCAAATTGTTTCAAAAAGTGGCATACTTAAAAAAAAAAATTCGCATGCATGGCACTCCTTCGAATTTTCCAAAAGAAATTTTCTTTAAATGTCCATTACAAAGCTACAAGGAACATCTAACAGTCTTCTCCAGGAATTGTTTTCCAAAATAACCCACTCTTTGAATGTATTTATCAAACCAACCCATTTTCTAAACTAATTACCAAAATGATCCACTCTCTATCTGAGATAACGAGTTTAGTCAAAAACTTCATTGCTATCTGAGATAGCAAATGTATGTTGAGGTGTTTTAACTTAAATTTTTTTACCAAGTTTAGACTCGGCTATCTAAGATAGCGAGAGTATGTTGAGCTGTTTTTTCACCACTTGGAGAAAAATTGAAGAAAATACGAAGTTTAGACTCACTATCTGAGATAGCGTGTATGTTTGTATTACACTAGCTAACATAAACATTAAAATGAACATCAACATTATTGAAGGCATTATTAACGTTCACGTCATTATCGTTCCTCTCATTCCTATTAACATTTACATATTTGTTGGAATTAATTTTTGCAGTTTTCCGGGCCGGATTCCGGAAAGCTCCGGCCACCGGCGGCACCAGAAAATGAGTGGATTGCGATCCTCTCGACGAGTACTATTCCGTAGTATACTCACTTGCCAAAAACGAATTCCGTATGAATGAGAAATGTTGATCCAAAGTTGGGTACTTGAAATGTACTAACTTGGCAACTGGGAGAAAATAGATAGTCCCATATCGGAAATTGGAAATGATTTTTTCTAGTATATATACTAGAAAACTGGACTAAAGGGCGTGGCCCGGGGGTTACCACTAACGTGTAGTGGAGAGAGGACTTAGCTAAAAATGACAAACACACACGCGCGCGCGCGCGCCCGGCCCGGCCCGGCCCCGGTTCGGTTTGGCTCGGCTCGGCTTGGTCTGGCTTAAATTTTTATTTTTTGCCCAGACAAACTCTTCCCCTACTGAACTGAATAGACTTTTCAAATTCAGTAACTGGTGCCCATTACTCTGTAACAGCAGAGTAATGGCTCACCAGTTATGAATCTGAAGAGTCCCCATTACTCTGCTGTTACAGAGTAATGGCAGCTGCTAAACAGTCTCCAATCCAATTTTCTCTATATAACCAGACAGAGGCTTACATATAGACATAGAATTTTGACATTTCTTTTCTTCTTCCTCTCCTCTGTGTCAGAGTCAAGTGTTAACTGAGAGTACAACACAGACAGCAGTTCGTTGTCTCTGAAGCAAGGGTGCTGCATTCTTCAGAGAAAGTACAGTTGTATCCTGGGAAGCAATTTGCCGGTAACCGTCACACTACGGGGCAAATTCTGCTTTAAGGACAGAGACTTCAAATCTCGACTCTGTACAAATTTTCTACTTACTGTTTTTCTTCAATTGATTTTCATTTCTTCACAAATTCTGTTGGGATTTTTATTATTTTATATTCAGGTTCTAACAATCTTAAAGCAGAATTTTTTCCTCACAGATTCTAACAATTTTGTGAAGTCTGTTTACAGGTTCTGTTCGGAAAAAAAGATCTAACAGTTTCTATTTCAACCAATTTCAAAGAAGAAAATCAGAACATGGAGAACACACCAACTGACGTTGCTACTGGGCTTCTCAGTACCGAAACACCGGTGACCCAGAATGTGACTGCACAAATGGTTGCGGCACATTTGGTCGTTCTGCCCACGCACATAATCGTGAGAGAAAAACCGGACAAGTTCAATTGAACTGGGTTCAAAAAGTGGCAAGGGAAGATGCAGTTCTACCTTACCACATTGAAGCTGGACAGATTCCTCAATGAATCTGCACCTATGCTGGCGCCAATGGATGCACACTCCGTTGCTGCAGTTGATGCGTGGACTCAGGGCGACTACCTTTGCAGGAACTACATCATGAATGGCCTGATAGACTCCTTGTACAACGTCTACTGTGTCTTCAAGACGTCCAAACTCCTGTGGGGGTCCTTGGAAAAGAAGTACAAAACAGAAGACGCCGGGTCCAAGAAATTTGTTGTCGGCAAATTTTTGGACTACAAGATGATTGACTCTAAAACTGTGGTGAGTCAAGTCCAAGAACTGCAGGTTATAATGCACGATATTGCTGCAGAGAATATGACGTTGTGCGAACCATTCCAGGTTGCAGCGTTCATTGAAAAACTTCCACCTGGGTGGAAAGACTTCAAGAACTACCTCAAACACAAACGAAAGGAGATATCTCTTGAAGATCTAATTGTCAAATTGCGGATCGAAGAAGAGAATCGCAAGGCTGACAGGTCCTATGGACATCAGTCCATAGAAAAGGCCAATGTGGTGGAGCACGAACAGAAGGGCAAGAAGAGGAAGTTTCTGCCCCAGGCCTCCAACAAAAAACCTCTTGCAAAGAGATTTGCTGGGAAATGCCACAAGTGTGGTAAGTTGGGGCACAAAATTTCTGAGTGCCGCAGTAAGGACAGTAATCATTCAAAATCAGGACATGTAAAAGGAAATGAAAAATCCCATGTACACATAGCTGAGAACTTGTCCACTGGTCTCTCTGACCTGGACCTCTGTGCTGTTGTTTCAGAGGTAAATCTTGTGGGGAGCAATCCTCGTGAATGGTGGTATGATACTGGGGCCACCAAGCATATCTGCTCGGATAAGGAAATGTTCACCTCCTACTAGAAGTGCAACAAAGATGAACAGCTGTTCATGGGAAACTCTTCCACCTCCAAAATTGAAGGAACAGGAAAGATAGTGCTGAAAATGACTTCAGGCAAAGAGCTAACACTCACAAATGTGCTGCATGTCCCCGACATTAGAAAGAACTTGATATCAGGTTCTTTGCTAAGTAAGAATGGGTTCAAAGTTGTACTTGTTTCTGATAATTTTGTACTGTCCAAGAATGGGGTATATTTGGGTAAAGGATATGTAAAGGATGGACTGTTCAAGTTTAATGTAATGACAGTCATCCCTAAAACTATTGTTCCTGCTGTTCCCAAAGTTAATGAAATAACTCCTATTGCCTATGTTGTTGAGTCTTCTTCTGTTTGGCATGAAAGACTAGGCCATGTTAATGTAAATTCTATGCGTAGATTAGTTAACATGAATTTGCTACCAAAATTTAAGGTAGATAACTCAGAAAAATGTGAAGTTTGCACGGAGGCCAAACTCACTAAAACTCCATCACGTTCTGTAGAAAGAAACACAGAAACTCTAGGTCTAATTCACACGGATCTGTGTGACTTAAAATATGTACAGACCAGAGGTGACAAAAAGTACTTTGTGACTTTCATAGATGATTGCACAAAATTCTGTTATGTATATTTGTTACATAGCAAAAATGAGGCTTTGGATAAATTCAAAGAATACAAACTTGAGGTTGAGAATCAACTTGGCAAAACGATTAAAATCGTTAGAAGTGATAGAGGAGGAGAATATGATGCACCATTTAACATGTTCTGCTCGGAACATGGAATAGTTCATCAGACAACTGCTCCCTATTCACCCGAATCAAACGGTACTGCCGAGCGCAAAAACCGAACTCTAAAGGAGATGATGAATGCCTTGTTGTTGAATTCTGGCTTATCCCAAAATATGTGGGGGGATGCGTTGCTGACTGCCAACTACATTCTCAACAAAATACCTCACAAGAAAACCGGCAAGACACCATATGAATTGTGGAAAGGTAACTTACCTTCGTATAAATACCTCAAAGTGTGGGGGTGTCTAGCAAAAGTGGCAGTACCTAACCCGAAACAGATCACCATCGGACCTAAGACGATTGATTGCATATTCATAGGCTATGCACACAACAGTAGTGCATATCGGTTCTTGGTATACAAATCGGATATACCGGATATCCATGTAAATACAATAATGGAATCAAGAAATGCTTCATTCTTTGAACACGTGTTTCCGTGCAAGGATACTACGTACCCCAAACGTACACGTGAACAAGGGAATGCAAGCACTTCAGTTGATGAACCAGAACATGATACTGATGAGCCTAGACGAAGTAAACGGGCTAGAACATCAAAATTATTTGGTCCTGACTTTGTGACGGCCTTTCTGTTAGAGAATGAGCCCAGAACTTTCAAGGAATCCATGTCTATGCCTGATGCTCCTATATGGAAGGAAGCAATCAAAAGTGAAATAGACTCCATTATGCAAAATCATACATGGGAGTTAGTCGATTTGCCTTCTGGATGTAAAACTCTAGGATGCAAATGGACTTTCAAACAAAAATTGAAACGAGATGGTTCAATAGAGAAGCATAAGGCTAGACTTGTGGTACAAGGATTTAGGCAAAAAGAAGGCCTAGATTTCTTCGATACATATTCCCCAGTTACAAGAATAACATCCATAAGAATGTTGATAGCTATTGCAGCTCTACGTAACCTGGAAATACATCAAATGGATGTTAAAACTGCATTTCTAAATGGGGACTTAGAAGAAGAAATATACATGAAACAACCTGAGGGTTACGTAGTTCCTGGACAGGAAAATAAGGTGTGCAGGCTTGTAAAATCACTGTACGGACTGAAACAAGCTCTAAAGCAGTGGCATGCAAAATTTGACAATGTTATGATGTCAAATGGTTTCAAAATAAATGAATGTGATAAATGTATCTGCATCAAAGATACTCCAAATGGATACATTCTGGTCTGTCTATACGTAGACGACATGCTCATTATTGGAAGCAATAACGACATTATCAAACAAACTAAGAGCATGCTTAGTGGCAAGTTTGACATGAAAGACTTGGGAGTTGCAGATGTCATACTAGGAATCAAAGTTTCCAGGACATCTGGGGGGATTACTTTGTCTCAAGCTCATTATGCTGAGAAAGTACTTGAAAGATTCAAGAATTATTCCAATGGGACAGTAAAAATTCCAGTCGATCCAAGTCTTCACCTGTTCAAAAATACAGGCGAAAGCATATCACAACTGGAATATACACGTGTAATTGGTAGTCTGATGTACCTAACAAATTGTACAAGACCGGACCTAGCACAATTGGTAAACGTACTGAGCCGATACACGAGTAATCCAGGACGAAGTCACTGGAAAGGAATAACTAGAGTATTGAACTACTTGCGACATACTCAGAGTTATGCGCTGCATTACACCAGATATCCAGCAGTACTGGAAGGCTACAGTGATGCCAACTGGATATCGGACTCAAAGAACTCAAAATCCACAAGTGGATATGTTTTCACACTTGGTGGTGCAGCTGTGTCATGAAAATCCTCTAAACAAACGCTATTGGCCAGATCCACCATGAAATCTGAGTTTATTGCTTTAGACAAAGCCGCAGAGGAAGCAGAATGGCTTCGAAACTTCTTAGAGGATATTCCAATGTGGGAAAAACTAGTGCCTGCCTTATGTGTACACTGTGACAGCCAATCGGCTATAGCACGGGCACTGAGTTGTATGTATAATGGTAAGTCTCGCCATATCAGAAGGCGACACAAAACCATTAGACAACTACTCTCAAATGGAGTAATCTCTATAGAATATATAAAATCGGCCGACAACCTAGCGGATCCATTTACTAAAGGTCTGTCGCGAGAGCAGGTTGTGAGATCATCAAGAGGAATGGGTTTAAAGCCTATGACGAAAGAGGATACTTGATGGAAACCCTACCTAGAAATTGGAGATCCCAAGATCTAGGTTCAAAGGGACAACTAAATCTTGTTGAATCGACCAAAGCACTGAGAGATTAACATCTCATACCCATTCTTAAGATGATAAAATAAGTGTTGCCTGCAAATAGTTAGGATAAGCTTGGCTTTTAATAATTCCCATAGCTTTGAAATAAAAGTGGGGTATAGCAGGATACTCTTTATGGGCAATCACCTTGTGAGTGTAAAATAGGGCCGTTTCTAGAAGAATGAAGAGAGGCTACATTCTCCAAGTTCACTCATGATTAACCAGGGATGTTCAAGGCCAAAATGAACACAACAAGAGAACTTAGTTCTATGAGGAGATGAAACTGTGTGATAGTTATTGTCTAGGTTCACATGAACGCCCGGGTAGTTCAAGACATCATGATCACTACCTGGTCAAGTGAATCCGATAGCTAATTACTAAGGGTGGTTCAAAGTTGAAAAATTACTACCATTCCTGATGCAGTGATTTTCCGATTGTACTCTCAGAGTCTTTCTGTCATGTTTTTGTTTTTTCTGTCGTGTCTGGATTACATGGTCTGGTAATTTCCATTCATGTGGGGGATTGTTGGAATTAATTTTTGTAGTTTTCCGGGCCGGATTCCGGCAAGCTCCGGCCACCGGCGGCATCGGAAAATGAGTGGATTGCGATCCTCTCGACGAGTACTATTCCGTAGTATACTCACTTGCCAAAAACGAATTCCGTATGAATGAGAAATGTTGATCCAAAGTTGGGTACTTGAAATGTACTAACTTGGCAACTGGGAGAAAATAGATAGTCCCATATCGGAAATTGGAAATAATTTTGTCTAGTATATATACTAGAAAACTGGACTAAAGGGCGTGGCCCGAGGGTTACCACTAACGTGTAGTGGAGAGAGGACTTAGCCAAAATGACAAACACACACGCGTGCACGCGCGCGCGCGCGCCCGGCCCGGCCCGGCTCCGGCCTCGGCCTCGGCCTCGGCCTCGGCTCGGCTCGGTTTGGTCTGGCTTAAATTTTTGTTTTTTGCCCAAACAAACTCTTCCCCTACTGAACTGAAAAAACTTTTCAGATTCAGTAACTGGTGAACAGTCTCCAATCCAATTTCCTCTATATAACCAGACAGAGGCTTACATACAGAAATAGAATTTTGACATTTCTTTTCTTCTTCCTCTCCTCTGTGTCAGAGTCAAGTGTTAACTGAGAGTACAACACAGACAGCAGTTCGTTGTCTCTGAAGCAAGGGTGCTGCATTCTTCAGAGAAGGTACAGTTGTATCCTGGGAAGCAATTTGCCGGTAACCGTCACACTACGAGGCAAATTCTGCTTTAAGGACAGAGACTTCAAATCTCGACTCTGTACAAATTTTCTACTTACTGTTTTTCTTCAATTGATTTTCATTTCTTCACAAATTCTGTTGGAATTTTTATTATTTTATATTCAGGTTCTAACAATATTCACCTTCTTCCACTTCGTCATCATTTTCTATCCTCTCATCAACTTCATCGTTGGTTTTTTCATCTTCTTCATTATCATCTAATAATTTCGTTGTTAATGGTAGAATTTTCAAATATTCCAAAAACATTATCATTTTGAACATAATCTTGAACCAAAGTGGGTTGATATGGTAACTCAAATTCTGTAGGATCCGGGCTTGTTGTATTTGTGAATGTGTCTTCTTGTGGGGACAGTGAGATTGCATGTGATGTTTGAAATAGGTTACAACTCATTCCATGTGTGTCGATACTTTTCGTATGAAGCTTGAACTAGGATTACCATGTGCCTGAGAGTTAATAATTTGGATTTGCTGAATATATAATTTCAATGCGCACCAACTATAATTTGGATCAATTTTCCTAGCCATCATGGACCTTAGAGCATTGTCATTTCCTACGGGCACGGTCATAGAATATTGACCTTCAATTTTTTTCACTGCATATTGAGCTAAAATTTTAACTATCTATTGATCTCTAACCCAATTAGTAACCTTATAAATTTTTTTGACTAGTTCTACCATTGTAATTGTACGGGGTGCCCAAATTATTTCTGGATCAATAGCACTATAACAACAACCTAGCTTTGCGTAATGAATAATTTCACCACCAAAATAAATCAAAATAGGAATATCATAATCCATACATATACATATTTATACAAAAATGATAGTCATTATCTAATCAACCCAAGTGTACACGATAAAAGATTATACAAATCATACCTTTAGATCAATGATCGGCAAGATTGATCAATTATGAGCGTGGAGAAGATGGCCTAGAGAAGGACTTCCAAACCAATCCTCTTTATACTATCCCTAATTCAACTTAATTGGGGATCTTGAATGATGAGTTTAGGGATTTGAGTGTGGGAGGAGAGAGGAATGTGAGGGGATGAATAGAATTCCTTGAGATTTCACGAGTCTTTGTGGGTGAGAACACAAATTTGGAAAGTAGGGTTTCGGAGTTTGGAGAGAAAGTTGATAGAGAGATAAGTGAAGAGGATGATGAAAAGAGAGAAGTGAGATAGAGAGCGAAACAGCGAGTCTTTAAAAATATTTCCAGTCGACACTCGCTATCTCAGTTAGCGAGTGTGGTACAAACACAGTCGCTATCTGAGACAACGAGTCTTAACTTTGTGTTTTTCTTCAAGTTTTTTTTTCCAAGTGGTGGAGAAACAACTCAACAAACTCTCGCTATTTTAGATCAAACTCGCTATCGGAGATCACAAGTGAGTCGTTTTGATAATTAGTTTCGAAAGTGGGTCGGTTTGATAAATACTTTCAAAAAGTGGGTCATTTTGAAAAAAATCTTCTCCAGAAACTTTTTAGTTGTTTTTCACTTGTCTCTACTACTATAATGGGAGAAGGCCTTTGTCCATAACCCAACCCGTGCAGCGCACGTGTAGGTAATTTTTTTTGCCCTTTTCATTCCCCCAAATTTTCCCCACGTGCTGTGCACGTGTATAATACTAGTAATTATTAATGATAAACTCTTCAAAATTAGTCCCCTACTATCCCTTTCAATGGTACCACATGTTATTGCGTAAAACATAATCATAGTCACCAACCCCAACACACTAATTTTCATCTATCACTCTTTTACCTGTTCCCTCTCTCACAACAAGTAATTATGGTGTCCTTGGATAGAGTGATTAGGACAGAATATAGAGTTGCTTGAGATACTTCTATAGCTGCTAATCGTGTGGACCCCTATGTTTAAACCGAAATGATTCTTGTTTCCATATTTTAACTGTAAATTTTCTCAATTGATGCATAAACTTTTGTCTCTCATTGATGCTTGTGCGAGACAAGCATAAGCTAGAAAGAAGCTTCGCATGGAAAGCGATGAGCAACTGATATCGGGTCAAGAAGGTGTGACGGGCATTGATGACATATTGTTTCTTTTTTCTGGATCGATGATTATCGATTTAGGGGGTTATGTTACAGTTAGTAGGTTTTGATGTTCTAGACTTTTATGGTTATGTTTAAACCGAAAGTTTTCGTGTATGATGGTTGATTTTGTAGAACTCTAGTCGTGCTTGACTTTGTTTGTAACTCATGTTTCGTTAACATATCATTAATAAACTAGTCAACTTTTATTACCTTTTATTTTGAAGAAAAAAGTAATTATCAACCAAATAATAATTCTATATGCAACAAAAACATTATATATATGTATATATGAAGGTAAAGGGGTAGATTCATTAGTATAAGATATACATATATAATGGGAAAAGAAAAGAAAAAAAACTTTTTGACCATTCAATTCGAATTAACTAAAGGCCTTTCTTTATATCAGACTTCTCTTAACTGTCTCAGTTGTAATTCTTTGAAGTCAATACATCTCATGCATGTTCTCGAAGTTCAAACGATTTCTGGGTGATCTATATATAGTACGTAATTACATATATAAAACAAAGGCCATCTCAATCCTTACAATTTAACAAAGTCTCCTACTGTTTCTAAAATATCCCGGCCTTTGCATCTGAGTGTGATAAATGATCCAGTCCAGCAAATAGATACATACTTTATTTGCGCGCATAACATGTTTGCTATCTTTATCCATATATAAAACACCTCTTCTTTGACTAGAATGCATTCGGCCATGTTGTCGTCAGTTGTCTGCAAATTTTATATTAAAACCATATCAGTTAATAACTTATTTTGGCAATATATATATTATATATTCATAACAGTAATATATATATAGATTTAGATGAACTTACTCTATGTAGTCTTTCCAACAAGTATCATTATCATCCATGTTATTAATTCCTTCCCAAGCGTCAAATGGATTTGAGGTTGACGAATTTGCGCCTGACACGCCATTGGGTGTATTAGGTGAACTCGAAACCAAAGACTGAGATGTCGAATTCTGACACGTAATTTCAGCATAAGAACCTATCATGACTGATAATGGCTTAGATTCATTCATATTGTTGATCTCGGCCTGCTCAGAATAAGACTGTTGAATATTGCTCAAATTCGGAAGATTATTTAGGGAACCATTGAGTTGGTTGTTTCCGAGGCAGAGTGGTGAACCCAAGAGACTCATTAAGTCGATGGAAGGTGAGGAAGTTGGAGTCATCAGTTGTATTAGGCTCTGAATTAGTTGAAGTTTGGCAATGTAGGCTGCATCGGCTTGAAGGCGAAGAGTAGTGTTATCCAACGAAGGAGAGGTGAGGTTTGTGAGGTTTGCTGCTGCAAGTAGGCTTGGGAGGGTTGAGAGGAGGTTGAGATCAGTTCTTCGGCGATGAGTTACAGGATCTATGCCCATGAGGAGGAGCTTCTTTTTCAAGTGGGTGTTCCAGTAGTTCTTGATCTCATTGTCAGTGCGACCTGGAAGACGAGTAGCAATCGATGACCACCTAATGACACAAAAATAGAGGGATTCAGTTAGAAGTCTAAGAAATAGAACAGCAACCATATATATATAACTAGTGCCTGAATCGTTCAGTTGATCGTATATATATATATATATATATATATATATATATAAAAGGAAAGAAAAGAAACAGTTTATCAAAATTAAAAAGATCGATGAACAAGGCCGGCTTAATTACTTATTTCCAAGGACAGAATGAAGGTGAATTATGAGCCTCTCTTCCTCCTCTGTAAATTTGCCTCTCTTGATATCAGGTCGAAGATAGTTGGTCCACCGCAACCTGCAACTTTTTCCACAACGATTCAGCCCAGCGTTTTTCGGGAGGTTTCTCCAGCTCCCAAGACCATGCTCCTCAATGTAATCCGCCAGCTTCTTATCTTCTTCAGGTGTCCATGGCCCCTTCTTCACCCCTATCTCATCATGATCACAACAAGGAGCTCTCCCCATTGGGGGGGTGAGAGAGAAAGAGAGAGAGAGAGAGAGAGAGAGAGAGAGAGAGAGAGAGCTTGCTTAGGGGTTGAGAGTGAATAGGAGGGAAGGCAACTGTGTTGTTACTTGATAAATGGGGCTGTATTTATAGGAAGTTTAAAACTTGTCCCTTTAGCTAAGCTTACTCCTATAAATTTAGTCTTTTAAGTTGTTAATTACATATGTGATTATGATATGGTGACTGTATTGCCCTTAATTCATATACATCAATTGATTGTAATTAATATTTGATGGCCCCCAATTTTTATAAAAGTTGTCACTGGTGAAGATAGTGTATATATTATATTCGGTTACAAAATTGCATATTAAGCATGCTGATAAATTACATATTGTAATGTAATATTTTTAAATAAAAAAAAATAACACAATGTCATAAGAAGCTCTCAGAGCCCCCATAGGGGAAGGCTAGAAAAGAGGGGGGGAAATTTTAAAAAATAAAAACCCGGAACGTTACCGACTTCTCCTAAACAGAGTTCTAAGTAGTCAGTCACACTAAAAGAACTTAGGATAACTAGAGTTTTCTAAAGTTATGTGAGATTACTTCGGTTATCCTAACTTATCGGTATTTCCAAACATAGCCTAAGGGTTACCAGTAAAGTTAACCTTAGTCCCCTGGATAGCATTAAGCAACTGTAAATATCGATGGAGGTTAATCCAAGATTACGAGCAAAGAAGGCAACCACCCACTTTGTTCATTTTTTCGTCATTATCATTAGGATTCTATGCAGCTAATTACTCACTGTAAAGTTCATTAACCTCACCTTATCCATTCATCTATCTATTATGCACTGAGAGACAAATGTTACTGTGACTTGTACCCTATTGTGGATGACTTACAGAAACGTACTGAACTCTTCAAATAGTTGAAATCACGTGGTGAATAAAACCCTATCCTCATAATCACCCTTGTGCTACACATTTTGTGGGGAGGGTTTTACACCCAGGAGGGATCTATGGCATCTTGGGTGATCAGGCTAATTTTTTTATTTTTTTTTATTTTTTTTGTTCTTTTCATAAACGGTGGGTCGAAAACCCCCCACATTTCATTAAATTTTTTTTAACAAAACTGTAGAAAACAGATTTGGGGGGGAAATGATTCTTATTCTTATTTTTAATTCTTTACCGTATACATCTATATATAGGGATTACATACTTGGAGGAAAAGAAAGGAGATTGAGAGAAAACTGAGGGGTGAAAGATTTGGAAAATCTGTTTCCTATAGATTAGGAAACAGAATATACATATTAGTCCTTACTACATTTCAACACCCCCCCTCAAGTTGGTGCATAGATATTGAACATACCCAACTTGTCAACAAATTTCAAGAAGAGCCGACTCGAAACTGCCTTGGTCAGGATACCTACGAGCTGATATTCTGACTTCACTTTAGATATCTCAATGACTTTCTCATCTAATTTCTCCTTGATGAAGAATCTATCAACCTCTACATATTTCGTCCTATCATGTTGAACTGGATTGACGGCAATATCACATGTTGCTTAACTGTCACAATACACCTTCATAGGTTCATTCGAACTACAGCCTAAGTCCTGCAACAAGAGTTTCAGTCATAAAGCATCCGTTATACATAGAGCTGCTCCTCGATATTCAGCCTCTGCACTAGAGCGTGCAACAACATTCTGCTTCTTGCTTCTCCATGTAACTATATTTCCTCCAACAAAGGTGAAGTATCCCGAATTGAAGCGCCTATCAATTATAGATCCTGCCCAATCAGCATCATTATATGTCTCAACCTTCAAGTGACCATGTTTCGCAAATAGAACCCCTTTTCCTGGAGCAGACTTAATATATCTCAGAATTCTCATCACTGTATCCATGTGATGTTCCTGAGGTGCATGCATAAACTGACTTACCACACTTAAAGCATATGATAAATCTGGCCGTGTATGCGCAAGATACATCAGTCGGCCAACCAATCTCTGATATCTTTTTATATCACAAGGCACATGATCAGATTCGTTGCAAAATTTCAGTCCTTCTTCTAATGATGTACCAATCGGCTGACAAGCAGACATTCCAGTTTTCTTCAATAAATCAAGAGCATACTTTCTTTGAGACAGAAATATACCATTTATCGAGTGAGAAACTTCAATACCAAGAAAGTATCTCAAAGTGCCAAGATCCTTCATTTCAAACTCTTGTGACAAGTAGCTCTTCAATGCCATTCTCTCCTCAGGATCATTCCCGGTTACTATCATGTCATCCACATATATAATGAGAGCAGTAATCTTACCTTCTTTCCTTTTCAGGAATAAGGTATGATCTGAATTACTCTGACAATATCCGAATGTCTTTATTGCTTTTGTAAACCTCCCGAACCAAGCTCTTGGCGACTGTTTAAGTCCATACAATGCTTTCTTCAACCGATATACTTTATTGCTGTATTGGACTGGTTTGTTCGACCCCGGTGGAAGATCCATATAAACCTTTTCTATCAATTCCCCATGTAAAATGCATTCTTCACATCAAATTGTTCCAATGGCCAGTCAAGATTTACAGCAAGTGACAGTAGGACTCGAACAGTATTGAATTTTGCCACAGGTGCGAATGTATCTTCATAATCAATTCCATATGTTTGAGTGTATCCTTTGGCAACCAGCCTTGCTTTGTATCGCTCTATTGAACCATCAGACTTATACTTTACCGTATAAATCCATCTGCATCCTACTGGCTTCTTCCCTGCTGGTAGCTCGACTATCTCCCAAGTCTCATTCTTTTTCAAGGACTTCATCTTCTCATCCATAGCTGCTTTCCACCTTGGATCAGTAAGGACTTCCTGCACACTGTTAGGAATAGATACAACAGATAATTGATTTATAAATGACTTATTTGATTCCGACAAGCGGTGAGTGGATACATAATTACTCATGGGATATTTGACGTTACTAGTAGAATCTGGTTCATAAGTGGGTTTTGGAATACCTCTATTAGTACGGTGCGGGAGTTCTCTTCTAGGAGCTTCGGACAATGATGACGATTGGTTTTGGGGTTCTGACGGTTCACTCTCACCGAGATTTGGTACTGGTTGCAATTCTTCAAGAGGGTATTCTTCAAGAGGGGCTTCTTCCCTTGGTTGCACTTCTTCGTGAGGGTCTTCCTCCTTTGCTAGGTCTTCGTTCAAGTGTTCGCCATTATTTGTATCCAGTTGTTCGTTCTGACTGGTAATTACTTCATCATACCCAAGAGTCTGAACTTCACTAACCCCTTCATCATACCCAAGAGTCTGAACTTCACTTCGGTACTGCTCCTAAAGTTCAGTCATAGAAGAAGAAAAATACATCTCATATTCATGGAACACAACATTCATAGTCACAAACATCATTTGAGTTGGTGGGTGATAGCACTAGTACCCTTTCTTATCCTGTGCATACCCCACGAAAACACAGTGGACAACTCGAGGAGTTAACTTATTGCGTTCATATTGATGAAGATAAACAAATGCAACACACCCAAACATACGAGGTGGCAAGTTGATGACTTTTGGTGCACTCACAGCTTCAGTTAATACTTGACATGGTGTGAGAAAGTTTAGGATACTAGAGGGAACTCGGTTGATTAAGTATGCAGCAGAAGCAAGGGCTTCCCTCAAATAAATGAGTGGCATATTTTCATGGATAAGAGAAGCACAGACCATCTCGAGCAAGTGTCTATTTTTTCTTTCTGCAATTCCATTCTGTTGAGGTGTATATGAGTATGTAGTCTGGTGAACAATGTCATGTTCCACCAAATATTTTTGCAGATTCGAACTCAGGTACTCTTCGCCATTATCACTTCTAAGAACTTAAATCTGTGATTTATACTGAATCATAACATGCTTGTGAAAATTTTGAAACAGACCATTAACTTCATTTTTCAACTTTATCAAACAAATCCAGGTCATACGAGTACAGTCATCAATAAATGTCACAAACCATTTGGCACCTCCAAATGTAGTAGTTTTGGATGGACCCCAAATATCAGAATGGATAATCATAAATGGAAGAGAGCTTCTACTTGGACTTGGAGGAAAAGAGATACGGTGACTTTTTGTGAGTTCACACACATCACACCGAAAGATAGAAATATCTAACTTCAAAAATAAACTTGGAAATAATTTCTTCAAATAACCAAAAGAAGCATGCTCTAGACGTCGATGCCATAGCTAAATATCTGATTTCTTCTTCTCACCTTCGGATTCTTCCACACTTAGAGCTTGAGTCAACTTACTTGAACTTTCAGATTCCAAATCCAGGTAATAGAGCTTCCCGTGTCTAACCCCTTAACCAATCGTCTTGCGAGTTCGAATATCTTTAAGCACACAATGTGAAGGCCAAAAGACTACAATACAATGTAAGGCAGTAGTTATTTGAGCAACAGATAATAGGTTAAAATTCAAGAATGGCACAACTAGGGCAGTATCTAAGGTTAGGTTATTTGTGAGAGGTATGATACCCTCGCCAGTAACAGTGATAGGATCACCATTCGTAGTGGACACAGTTGATTTGGTGGAAGGTTGAAAGTTTTGAACTTGTCTAGAATCAAAAGTCATATGGTCGGTAGCACCCGAATCAATAATCCATGCATTATTCATAACAAAGCCATAAATATTAAAAACCTTACCATCATTACCTACAGCAGCACGATCAGCAATTCCACCTGTGATAGTGGGTTGATTGCAAGTGTTCTCCCGAATATCCCTACTATGATCCCAGATCTCTGGATAGCTGATAATCTCATAACAACGAGCTTTCGTTTGGCATATATTACCACAATGAGTACACTTCCTTGACTCATATGGATATTGTCCCATAGCAACACAACAAACAGCACAGCAAGCAGAACCATGGATCCAAACACCAAATAGCAGACATGATTAAAAAACAGCAAACAACACTCAAAGAGACTGCAGCAACAGCAACTAGAGAACACTAAATAACAACAAGAGAGAGAGACAGCAGCAACGACAACAATGGAGCTTCGGTTCGGATCGGGGTCAACGTCGACAGGGGCTGATGGTGGTGGTCGGCGTCGCAGAAGGCTGTGCGACGGAGGCAGGGGGCAGCGCCGCGGGGCTGCAGAGCTGGTGACGGAATCGACTGGCATCGACTGGGTGGCTTGAGCTATAGCGCTGAGCGAAACAGGAGAGAAGGAGGATAGGATGGTTTCGGGTTGCTTGGATGGCGGCGCTAGGACAAGGTCGCCGGAGAAGACGATGGGATAGGAGGGTTTCGGGTTGCTTGGATGGCAACGCTAGGATAGGGTCGCCAGTGAAGATGATGGGAGGCGATGAAGGGGGCACCGGAGGAGCTTGGGGAAGGCAGCGCTATAGTATTAGGGCGGGAATGGCTATAGACGGGGAGAGGAGATTAGACGGCTAGGGCTTAAAATTGTGACGGGATCTGATGGGATCGGAGTCGATGATCGGTGACGGGATCAACAACGGGATCAGATCAAGATGGAGGTGATCAGCCTCCTCTTCTTTTTATTCACTAGGCCTAGATCTGATTAGGCTCTGATACCATGAAGAAAACAGATTTGGGGGGGGGGAATGATTCTTATTCTTATTTTTTATTCTTTACAGTATACATCTATATATAGGGATTACATTCTTGGAGGAGAAGAAAGAAGATTGAGAGAAGATTGAGGGGTGAGAGATTTGGGGAATCTGTTTCCCATAGATTATGAAACAGAATATACATATTAGTCCTTACTATATTTCAACAAAAACAACTAATATACGAGAAATGATTTTAGTGGATACCCACATGTGGGCCATTATACTCATTCCCCGTAAAAAAATAGAACATATCTCTTACAAGATAGATCTCACCCCAAAAGCTATATAGATAAAGATAAATACATCAATCATCAATCCACTAAAGCACCGAAACCTCCCAAAAGAGTTGTTACTCCTCAATCTCAAGTCGAGATCAGACATCCTCCACCTACCAATCACTCCTCCTCCGGTGACCCCTCCCTCCTTTCTGAATCTGCATCGTAAGTTAAGGTATTGATGTCTGCATACATTTCCTTGATCTTCTTCTTCGGTTCCGCACCTACTGTTAAAGACCGGAATATGATATTAGCATAAATCTTAAATAACATTTGTTGATGCATAGTGTGTATGTGTTGTTCTAAAAATTTTATTATTTTGATCTAATCATATCCCCCAACAGATTGCCGCTACCCCAATACCCCATATGTCCATGTACCCTGTGCATACATGATCATCTCTTCAGCCCCCCCCAGACATCCTGCACCGTCTCTCGGAAGGATCCGGAATGCAGAATCTGTGCATAAGATCAGCCCATATTGGCCTAACAAAACTACATCTAACGAAGAGGTGGACTACCGTTTTGCTATCCATCTGGCACATAATATAGTCTCCCAGATCTGCCACATTCGCCTTGCCAAATTATCCCGTGTGAGAACGATGATTTTACAAGCCAGCCAATTGAAAGCTCTAACCTTAAGAGGGACTTTAACCTTCCACACTGGATCGTGTGTCCTCACTCCCCCATCGTTTAGCCGTTCGTAGGTAGATTTTACAGAGTAGATGCCACCTTCTCTCGCCTCACAGACCGCCTTGTCTTTACGGTTGTCACCTGTTGGCTTCCAGTCCTGTAAGAATAGAATAAGTTCTTGTTTTTGTCTTCTAGCCTTCCTGCTGAGGCTGCTCGATACTCTTGGTCTCCATCCGTCGTTCCTCCATTGTCTAGCAACCCAATCATTTTTATCAGTAGCAAATTCATAAGCTTCCGGAATTCTTCTCATCAAGTTTATTGGCCCGCACCATTTGTCCTTCCAAAAGCATATCGTTTCCCCGTTCCCAATGGAGAAGGTAACTTCTGCAAGGAAGATGTCTCTAGTACGTTTAACCCCTCGCCAAAATCCAGACATGGTCTCCTTATTCTTCTGTTTCCGGTACATACATCTATTCTTAATGTAAGTCTCCTTAATTAGTATAGTCCATTTTGCCTTTATCTTTATTTTGAATTTCCACCACCACTTGCAAAGTAGAGCCTGGTTCATTTATCGAATATTGACCACACCCAATCCTCCAAATTCTTTTCGTCTGCAGATCACTCCCCAATTGATTAGAGAGTATCCTTTCTCGTCGCTTCCTGACCCATGCCATAGGATTCTTCTTCTTAATTTGTTAATTTTTTTGATAACCCATACTGGTATCTCGAAGAATGATAGAAAGTAGAGTGGAATAGAGCTGACAACCATGTTCAGCAGAATAAGCTTCCCATCGAAGGAGAGCATCTTTCCCTTCCATCCCTCCAGTCAACTCACAATTTTCTTGATTATGTCATTCCAGTCCACCCTCCTGATATTCCCACAACCAATTGGCAAACTCAGATCCTTAATCGGCAGCTTTTGGATCTGGCAATTAAGAATGCATGCTATCATGAGTCATGCTTCCCCTGTTTCTCCCACGAAAGCAATGGTGCTTTTGTGGAAGTTCACTTTCAGCCCTGACCAATCCTTAAAGAGATATGGTCTCCACTTCAGGAGTGTTACCTATGCAATGTCGCATTCCCCGAAAATGATAGTATCGTCTGCATATTGGACGTTCATTACCGCAAAAATCTCTCTCCCCATGCCCAACCCGTTGATTAGTCCATTTTCTCTATAAGATTGTAGCATTATGTGTAGGCCACCTGCCACCATAGTGAACATCAATGATGAAAGTGGATCCCCTTGTTTGAGCCCCTGCGTACACCTGATTTTCCTGCCTGGGTCCACGTTGACTAAGACACTGACCTTGACACTTCTCAACCAATTAAGTCTCGATCCATCTCATCCACCTGGCCCTGAACCCTCGCCTCCCAAGGATTTCCAACAAGTATTTTCATTCTACATTGTCGTAAACCTTTTCGAAGTCTAATTTAAGCATGAACCCCGCCATCCTACGCCTCTTGGTATCTTGTATGACATCCGGGACTAATGTCATTCCTTCGAGGATATCCCTCCTAACAATAAATCATATCTGATAGTCCTTCATGATGTCCCTGATCAGGCCTTTAAGCCTATTTGTGAGGACCTTTGTGATAATTTTAACCGAACAATTATTCAAACTGATTGGTCTAAGATCTCCAACCTCTATATCCACCTTTTTCTTTGGGATAAGAAAGACATTGGTGTAATTCAGCCTACCCAAATTCAATGTTCCCTCAAAGAAGGCATTCATTACATCCATAATGTCGTTTTTCAGAATATCCCAAAAATGCTTATAGAAGAAAACCGGGAACCTGTCTGGTCCTGACGCCTTTTCCTGACCCAGCCCCCAAACTACTGCCCTGACCTCGTCCATCATGAATGGGTCTTGTAATGCAGAAACTCTTTCCTGGGTATCCCCATTTAACTCCTTCCAATGATTTTCTGTGGACTCGCACTGTCCTTCCCTGTTGTGACCAAATAATTCCTTGTATGTGTCATGAATATGCTTTGTAATTTGTCGTTCCTCTGATACTGAAATTCTGTCAATATCCAAGGAATGGATGTAATTATTCATGTGTCGCATGCTTGCGATCTTGTGAAAGTATTTTGTATTTGCATTCCCTTCTGACAACCATTTTACTCTCGATTGCTGACGCCACATGATTTTCTCTCTATTGTAGGTTTCTAGGATATCCTGCCTGCACATCATTTGTCTTTGAAATTGATTGTCATCCAAACCATCCACTTCCTGCTCCTTCCTTTCAAGTTTCTCAATCTCTTTCAAAACTGTTTCCTTCCTTTGTAGTATATTCCCAATTGTAACTTTATTCCACTTTTTTATCTTTCTTCCGAGTCTTGAAAGTTTTCTAATCAGCCTTGTTATTGGTTCAGCTCATGACACTCCTTATTGGTCAGCCCCGTTTTCTAGCAGTGGAATAAATGTTTTCAAAGAGCTAAAGATGACGAGGAGCGGCTCTATTTGCAGCGAACAGACTTCATGGTGGTAATCTGCAAATCGTTTAAAACCTCGAGGGGTTTGGTTCAATTTATCCTACAGAATAAGGCCATTGACTATCTGTCACTTAAATATTAGACATTCTAGATAACGGAAAGAACTTAATTGCTCATCCTTTATTAATATATATAGATTTGTTTAGTAGTGCTGGACTTGATGACATGCATGCATAGTCTACCTTTTTGTATGTTTATTTTTCATTTTCAACATCATCACAGTTTCTATTTTATTTGGTAAGAAATCATCATCTGAGTTTGTTGCAATTTTGACCCATGTTTTTGATAAGTATACCTAGATATTTTTTGGGCTGCTAGCAATGATTCTACAGTTAGGGATTTTGATGGACTCGAAACTAAATATTGAAAAAAAAAAATCCAAATATGTAACACTGATTTAGTAATTCGTTTTCTTTTTTCTTTTTTTTGCCAGTACAATACTAGTTTAGTATACCACTATATGCAAATACAGTAAAATACTTTTTATCGAATTACTTGTGGTTATTTACATACTTCTATATCTAAAGATGATATTTAATGCGCTCGCTCGCTCGCTCGCTCTCTCTCTCTCTCTCTCTCTCTCTCTCTCTCTCTCTCTATATCTCTCTCTCTCTCTCTCTCTCTCTCTCTCTCTCTCTCTCTCTCTCTCTCTCTCTCTCTATATATATATATATATATATATATACTAGATTTGTGGGCACGTGCCTACAGTACGTCTTCGGAACGATACAACATATGGAAAGTCTTGTAAACAGTAACAACAATTATGTAGCTCAAGTTTGAATGGTAAAACAATAATTAGTTTTAAATAAAAGTCCATGTTTCCATTAGTATATGTTGAAAAATAATTATAAATGAGGTGTAAAATCCAACTTCTTAGAACTTTGAGTGTGGAAAATAATGAAATTTAACTGTTGATGAGATATTTGCTATTTTCAATTTAACATGAGCAATAAAAAAAGAATAAAAAAATCTGAAAATTTACAAACCTGAAATATGAAAATATAAATTTCTAAGTAAATAGAGAAAATGAGGGAGAGAGAAAAATAAATAAATAAATGAGTTGTTTTGGGAATTTGAATTTGAGTTTCCCGGGAGGACTTTTGGGCGGAAAAATATGTTTTGTAGGATTAGATCCGGACCATTGATTTCAACCCTATTGAATGCTTGATAACTTTTTTTGTGTTTTATTATATAAATATATATATATATATAGAAAAGACAATATAGTAGTTAAGTCAAAAGTCAAAGATTAGTTGGTATGTGGTCAGCACGAAAACATGCAATGAAAGGTAGACTTGAAACTCTTCTTGAAAGTGATCCTATCCCTCATGAATACAAAAGGGTATTGTTTCTGCGATTACTGATTTCTTTCATCACACTCCCAAGAATACTTGCATTGGGAATACTTCAGTCCGAATACTAAACATCCCATAACAGTACTGCTCTTTCTTGTTCTTTCTTGTTCTATGGTCAATAAATTTCTAAGTCTTTGACCGTCCTTTGTAACGGTACCTCCAACTTATATGAGTTCATAATATCTAATAGTGTGCTTCTGTATGGTTTTCCCAGAGTTTACAAGCAGAGCAATTTGAGACTTGAATCAAATAGTACTTTATGTGATCATCATAGAGGCGCACTTTCTATAAGTATCTCTACAACTTGTCAGTCCAAAGAAATACAAGGAACACACAAGACAATAAAACAGTATTATATGTGTTTTAGAAAATGAACCTACGTACAAGAGTGAAAATTAAGATTAAAACTCATCTAAAATAAATTAACAGAAACAATTCATTGGTAAGAGCTTACCATAACAATCCCATGATAAACCTACAAAGAGATAAATTTAATTAGAAATAACAAATCGAATAAACTAAACAACAACAAAGTTACGTACAGTACAGGCTTACTGGTGGTTTTTTTTTTTTAGAGAAGCGATGGGCATTTTACAACTGATAACTTCTTCAATAGAATAAGAAAATTAGCAACTAAGCACTATTGGAATGATTGCTAGCCGGAAAAAGCTAGACACTAGATTTAACATATAGCTGAAAACTTTCACCTTTCGAATGAATAAAAGGAAAACCCTATCTACTATGTTAATTTGTTTACTGTACTAACAATATCAACCTCCATAATTTAAGGTAGGGATTAGTAAAAATATCAGAAGGATGACCAATTATCTTTAATTCACATTAATTTATTTATCATTAACTAATTAGCTAGTAATGTACTACAATTCCTATTTTCTATAATCCTGTTCAAATTATTCATTTTTATATTTTTAAACCTTAAGCTTGGACGGTTGGACCCTACTGCTGTCGGTTTTGAAAGATAAACCTGAAATGGTGCGGGAGTAATACTCTACAATCGCTGTTTCCAGTACCGAAGTTGTAAACCTGGATGTGCTAGTGGCCGAGGTTTGGCGTAATGATAGAATTAGGTTTCAACTTCGGGATGAGTCATTGCAAGAACATCGAAGAATACATTATGGCTGAAGGAAAATTTAATCAAGGAGGTGAGGATGAGAGATTCTGGAGTCTTGACCGTAACGGTAGGTTCTCAGTTTCGTCATTATATACAAGCAGATTAATGACGGTGAGATGAAAAATTTGGAAGCGGGTATAATCTAGAGGACAGAGGCACCAAGTAAAGTGAAAGTGTTCCTCTGCTTGGTGGCTAATGATGCAATCCTAACAAAAGCTAATCTAATCGCAACATGCAAATTGAAGCTACTTGTTCTAGGTGCGGGTCAGGAATAGAGAATATTGGTCATATCTTCTTCAACTGTCCGAGGGCTAAGATGACCTGGGAGGTTGTCTGTTTAGGCTTCGGGATGTTCAATTGCCCAATCTCGACTCATGATATTTTGGGGGAGGGGAGAGACAAGATTGTTTCAATAGAAAATAGATTAGCTTGGGATATCGCAGTAGTAGTTACTGTTTGGGGAATATGGCTAGACGGCAATGAACTTTGTTTTTGTAACATAAACAATGGGTTTCCTATTATGATGCATAAGATTTTTGCTTGATCTATTCAAGTATGAAGAGGAGACTAGTACTGACATAGTTATATCTGTATTTGTATCTTACATGCTATTGATTACTGAATGTAGGATATCTGGTGTTTGATGTCCTAGACGTTGTTGTAGATAGTAGTAGTTATTTCGTAATTTGTAATTCTGTATTTCGTTAATTATTATTAATGAAGTGGCAGCGGGGTCATCTTTATTTTTTTTTTTTTTTAAATAAAAAAAACCTAAAACTGACTGCATATTGTCTCCTCAAAATATCTATCAGATATGAAATTAAAAAATAAAAAAAAACCCATCATCACCATGTAGTCAATAACCGATAATATTGTAACTAGAAGTATCACTTTCTATTACAGCACATGGGTGTTATCTAAAACTATCTTAATTAGATAATAACCATCACTTAAAAAACTAATCTCACCATTTCAAACCCTAAAAAATATGGCTTAAACTGTACTCTGACGATACGACCTTCTCTTAAACAATCAAAAATCTGTTTAACTAAACACAATGATTAAGTAAGAAATCAAAAATTAACACCAAGTCACAGTCAATTTGTTCAGAGTACATGGCTGCTAGACTAACGGAGCAGTCAAACTACTGGTATTTATTAAGATTTACCATATAACGGTAAATTGCAGAGAACCATTTGTTTACTACACTGGCTTTACAGAAAACGATATGCGATTAAAATATGCCTAAGTAAACACATATCAATCTTACTATAATCACGTGATATAGTCGTAGCTAAGGTTAGTTAGGGCTTTCTGCAATTTACCTCTACGTATGAGTATAGTATTTGATACAGTTAAAAAAATACACCCTGTTCTTATCAGTTTGTTTAGCTCCCCCCACCAAACAAATTAACAAATATACTAGTAAGTAATAACAAAGGGTTGCCACCGTCCATTGCCACTGTAAGCAACCAAATTCTACGTTAATTACCGTAAGCACGATGACAACTGTTATAGCTAAATTAATCAAAGGTTTCATGTATGAGAAGATTCAAACAACGAATTTTTTCATGAATTATCCCCTCATAAACAAATCATCGATTTAAAATTTAGTTAAAAGGGTCATTAAAACGGTATAATATTATAATT